>OX456523.1:245753766-246446266 GCA_949748255.1 Eustalomyia histrio | reverse complement strand
TATTAGTAAAGATTTTTAAAAATCAGAAATAAATTGTACTAAACAAGTTAATTTAAGTTGTATGTATACCAGAGAACTGCAAAATCAACTTTTTTTCTTGATTTAATCATACACAAAAATTCTTGTTCACTTTTAATAATTCAACAAAATTCACTATAGAATAAAATCAGCATCATGTTACTGAACACTGTTAAGTGATTACATTTGAATAAAACATAAACGACAGATGATTCACACTGATTAATTAACATGATGCTGATTTTATTCTACATGATGCTGATTTTATTCTACAGTGAATTTTGTTGAATTATTAAAAGTGAACAAGAATTTTTGTGTATGATTAAATCAAGAAAAAAGTTGATTTTGCAGTTCTCTGATGTATACACGAATGTGTGCATAAATACCAATAAAATTGTATAATGTAATTTAAATGAACTGGTTCTGAATCAGGGGAAATAAAATACAAAGTGAAATATAATTTATATACATAATAGGACTACATTTAATTTTTTTTTTCACTACGCTTACCAAAAAAAGTCTGTAATAACAAATGAAAAATTTGCTGTTATTACGGAAAATTTTGCTAATTTGAGCCCAGCGGTATTTTTTTTTTGCTTATCTTAGCATCACATGTCTGCTGACGTGTAGTGCAATGAAATTTGTAAAACTTTTTGTAAAGTGAAATTTAAAATCTGTTTGCTAAAATCAGAAAAAAAATTTACTAAATATTAATACTAGTACAAAATTTCCAATTTACTTTTTTTTTATCGAGCATCAAAATTTTTTTTTATTTTATTTTTTAAAAAATATTTTAGACAAAAAAATCAAAGGCTTAAAAGTTGTTAAAACAAACGAATTTATCATTTTGTTTTAATTTAGTAATTTCTGTTTTGAAAATTATTATATTCAATTTTTTTTTACTTTTAGGTTCAAATTATAATTGGATGATTTTTAGAAATAAAAACACTTTTTAGCAAATCGATTTTCAAAAATTTGTGAAATGATTTCTGAAATTAGCAAAAAAATTTGTAAATATTCTGTAAAAATTCTGTTATTTGAAAAATGTAAGTAGCAAAAAGATTTGCTAAATAATAATTTTTTTAATAAAAATTAGTCAAAAATAGTAAAGTGGGATTGCAACCAGTTTACAAATTTTTCTACTAACATTTTTTTCTGATTGTATTTTACAAAAATATGTTAGTGGATGTTTGTAGATTTCAAAAATAAACTATAACAATGAAAATTGATAACTTTACGCTATTTTTAGTTTAATAAAAAAATAATCCTCAATAGAAAATAAAGGAAATAACCCCCAAAAAATCTACCTAAAATTATTTGGGAATTATTTAATTTTAGTGGGGAATTATTTCATCTACAGGTTTGCAAATTATTTCATTGTAAAAAAACTCAATGAAAAGAACTCTAAAATGATAATTGTTTGGGTAATTATTTAATTTTATTTAAAGTTAAATTTTGGCAATATTTCTTACAACACATACATTGAAACGTATATTCCAGAAATTTTGAATTATTAGAAGAAAATAAAGAAACGACTGTACATTAGACCATACCAAAAAAAAAAGTTCGCCGTACACTAGCAAATATAAAGTGTTTTTGACAAGCAATTTCAAAAAAAAAAAAAAAATAAATTTTTTGCGACCCCTACGTCTTTTTAAATTTTTCGTTATATCTTCCGTATTTACAGTCCGATCTTAAAGCGTAATATGTCGATTTTTTTTCCTCGGGAGACCAATATTTGTTCTAAGGTCCATTGACCTCAAATTATCCGTTCTAGTCTTACCCCCCCAAATCTCAGCTTCTACAACCCAAATATGCGATCCTAATGTAAGAAAATTAAAGCTCGCAAAAAACTATAATACTTTTGATAAGGAAGTATTTTGACAGAAGAACATCAATTTATTATACTTTAATATCCGATTGTAAATAATGAATATATAAGAAAACATTTGAGAATGTAACCCCTACACTCCGCAATAAAAAAAATTATAACAAACATTACTTTTCCCTAGCAAACGTTTTATGAGTTTTTCGACCTTTAATTTTCTGATATTAGGGTGGCACATTATAATGGTAGGAAATGAGATTTGGGGGGTAAGTACTAGAACGGGACACTTGAGGTCAATGGACCTTACCAAAAATATTGTTGTCCGCGAAAGAAAAAAATCGATACATCACACTTTAAGATCGGACTATACATATTGAAGATATAACGAAAAACTTAAAAAGGGGGTCGCCTTACGTTCGGCAAAAAAATATATATTTTTTTTAAATGAACTTGCAACAATACTTTTTATTCGAAGGTATAAGGTGCACTTTTTTGCTTGTAAGGTAGTACGCTCTACTGTACATATATGATCAGTGTAGAGCAATTGTAGGCTAAATAAATATTTTTTTTAAATGATATTATTAAACAACTGCTGCTCATCAGCTTTGAATATTTTGAAAAGTTATGTTGTGTTATATTATAATCTGATTTTATTGAATTAATTTTGTTAAATTGATAAATTTTTTTGTTAAGTCAACAGGCATATTATTTTGAGTGTATATACATATATATAAAAACTATATTTTGGTACATTTCTTATTATTTTTTTTTGGAAATTATTTTATTGGAAGTTATTTCATTTCTTTGGGAGTTATTTAGGAGATTATTCCATTTCTTTTTAGGTATTTTTTTAATTTTTTCTCTTGAGAGTTTTTTCATGTTTTTTGGGCTTTATTTCATTAGATGTTATATCTTGGTTTGGGTGTTACTTCATTGGGCGAATAACCCGCCAACTTTTTGTTATTTTCTTAATCTTTTATTGTTATTACAATAAAATACCATTAATTTAGTTGTTGTAACAAGTTGACAATGAGCAAGCCAAACAAAATTATATAAAAAACTATAAACCAATAATGAAAAAAGTGTTGAATAAAATTTGTTGATTTTTGGGGAATAATAAAATGTATAACTGTTAGACTAGTTTTCTGTCAATTAATTTTTCGAATGTTTAAAAATAATCACCCAAAACTTTTCTGCAATATAATATACCCCCCCCCCCCACCCAAGCTCACTTGGACAATCAATATAATGTGCACACTCAAAGAAAAAAATTTTAGTCAAATATGAATATTGGGTAGTTTTTATTTTTTTTTGATTTTTGTTTAAAGCGGAATATGAACCGAAAAGTTTTTTAAGAATTTTATTAGGTTTTCAAGAGATTTGCTGGGTTGCGGATATCGATTTTACAAAGAAGGTTGCGGGTTCGATCGGCAGCGACGGCAACATCAATTTAGAAAAATAATATGTATGTTCCCAGCAAAAACAGGTTTTCAACTACTTACCAGCCTATTTACTAGCTTAATTACTTTTGTTCGCGATGACCCCATTACCTTCTCACTTACAAAAACACAAAGTAATGGATGGTCATTAGACTCTTGCTTACGAACAGTCAAAAAATATTGAGTTCGCGAACAAAAGTAATAAAGCGCGGTAATAGGCTGGTAAGTAGTTTATACCAGGTTTTTGCTGGGTTCTTTACCTAATACATATCGCAACGTCCTCCTTCGCTGTTCCTATAGAACTTAAATAAAAATAAATAAATTTATTTTCTTTTAAGAAATTCTACTACCATCCACTTTCAAAAAATACTTCGCAAATCATTGCTAAATTCCAACTGTATACAATTTTCCCAGTGTATCCAAATATTATCTTGACACAATTATAACCCATTTGCATACTATAAAAATTTACTGCATTCTGCAAATTTTACCACACACACAAACAAAAAACCAAAAACTCCCAACATAAAGATTTAAATATAAGAAAGGACAATATCACAAACATAATTTTAACACTTTTAGGAAAAACTAAAAATAAAACTGGTAGTAATGGCCTATAAAAAAGCGAATAGTAACGATTAAGAATATTCAACAAAATTATGTTATAAAAATGAATGACTTGAAGATTTGGAGGCAACATTTTTCTTTGGTTTTTACATTTCAAGTAAATATGCAATTTATATTAAAAAAAATACAAAAGAAATAATTTTTTTTTTTTTCAATTTTAACCACAGCTTGACATTAAACAGAAACTCCAAAAAAAACTGTATATTTCTTGTTAGCTGTATAAATCTATTTTATAGACTGGTAAAAAAGACGTTTAATTGTAAAAGGAACAATTATAGATTTTTTTTTTTAAAGAAAAAAATTGTGTAGATTATGCAATGGCATCATTAGAAATGCTAAAAAGTTTGAAATTAATAACAGACGCCTAATGATTATTGTTATATGCCAAGCAGAAAATTACAAAGAACAAACTGAAATATATATATGAAAAAATGAAAGGGGAAAATTTGACACAAAATTGGGGATTTTGTTAAGGGCTAAATGTGCATAAAAGTATTAAAAAATAAAATTAAGCAAATACTTTAAATTTGTATACGAGTATGAACCTTAAATTAAAAATTTGTATATTACCCCCCCCCCCCCCCCCCCAAAAAGAAAATAAACTTAAAACGGAAAAAGTAATGAGAGAGTAGTAGGTTACAAAGTTAGTAGAGCAGTGAACATTAATTAGTTTTTACCACTTGCTTTAGTAATAAAGGCAATAAATTTTTGAAGGCAACTCGGTAATAATCAACTGAAAACATGTGCAGCATCATCCCCATTTTTTTTGTTGGTTGAAATTAACAAAAAAAAAATAATAAAAACCATGAAATTATAAAATTTTTCTCTGTTTCCTTTTGCCACACACAGTCACACACATATAATTGTGAATTTACCAACTTTCCACATAATGGCACAAATAAACGGATCTTTATTTTGTTCTTTTTTTCTCTTTTTGTTTGCTATTTTACATGAAAAGAGTGTGCAAAATGACGTAGTACAAGAAGAACAACACACCCGAAAAAAACTAATTCATAAACTCATAATTAAAAATGTAAATACATAAAATGCATGAAAAAATTTGCATATATCATATTTTTTTGTATAGTACTTGATAGAACTAGTAGTGCACTATGGGAGAGAATCAGTAGTTGTAACTGTTTTAAGGTTATTTTTAAGAGGTCACAACTTTCCATACAAATCATTAATAAAATTAAAAAAAAAATCAAATTTCATTTATCACTTTTTGGAGTTTTTTTAAACCAAAATTTCAAATAAAACAATTAAATTTTCTGTGACTTTTGCCACAACGCTGCAAAACATGCTGTTACCAGGTAATGGGACATTGTATAATAAAACAAAAATTTCAAGTATTTAAATGTTGGTCAAATAATTCATTATTTTAATATGGTTATCCAAAGTTACTCGTAAACATAAATAAGTCATTACCAAGAAAGCACTGAAATAAGTAGTAAATTGTAATAAAGGATTCAATAGTTAGCAATAGGAGCTAAAATAAGTACATACTTGCAGTGAGTAAACTAAGTCATGTAAAATAAAAGTAAAATAACAAACAATATTGAGCATAACTTAAAAATGCGAGATTCACAATAGATGGCGTATCTTTTACATATGGTTCGTGTCTTTAATAATTTAATTGGCATTTTAGAGAGTCAACATTTGAAATTTATTCTCTCTTACTCAATGTAAACAACAAGGTTTGTTAGCTTCGGTATACGGATGGCTCGAAGCAGACGAACATGGACACTGACGTTGGACAAATATCCCTCCATTTTTCAGGCTGAAGTCTTCGCCATATGTGCCTGTGGAGGCCTACAGTTAGATCTCGTATGTACATTCTTTCTGACAGTCAAGTGGCACTTAGGGCTTTTATGGCCTACGAGGTGTCTTCTGGAGTGGTGATGGAGTGCATTCAGGCTCTCGATCGACTTGATAGAAACAACTCCCTCACCTTGGGGTGAATTTGTGACCATAAAGGGCATGAGGGCAACGAAAGGGCGCACTGTCCAACTGTGAGGACCGACGCGTCGGCACTTTATCGGTCTTGAACCTTTCAGTGAATTCGAATTTTCTGGCTATTGGATAAATTCTCCAAGAGATTTTTCTGTCCAACGGTACAAAAAGGGTTGGTGACGTTACAGCATGTTTTCTGCGAATGGTCTAGGCTTTGTGCTAAGAGGCTCAGGTTTCTGAGTGACCGCCTCATGTCTCATATTTCAACTGGTAGAATTTTGAGCTTTATCGGTAGTTTGAACCTTTATGCGAGCTCTAGGCAGCGCAAAAGACCTATTTTAGTCACGACGCGCAGTGACATTTGAATCTAATCTAATCTGTTTTGAAAATGTGGAATTTTGTGCTAACAAAAATCATTTGCTGGAAGTTTTGCAGAACTTCTTCAATTTGAAAAATAATTTCATTTGAAGCACATCGATTACTCACTGAAGCTTATCCTGAATATGTTTTATCGATTTCAACGTGCGACAGATGATTTGTACAGTTCGGAAGTGGTAATTTTGATACGGAAGACAAAGAAAGCCTAGAGCAGCGAAAAATGTTGGAGGTTTCACTCAATGAAGATTGTTGTCTAGCTCAAGAAGAAATTGCAAAATCATTGGGAATTACTAAGGCAACAAAGAGTTTGCAAGCAGCCGGATTCATTCAAAAGCAAGGAAATTGGGTACCACACGAGTTGAATTCGAGAGAAATTGCATGTCCGAAATGCTTATTGAATAACTTGAAAACAAGTAATTTTTGCATCGAATCATTACTGATGATAAAAAGGGATCGATTACTACAACCCGAAGCGCAAGAAACCGTATGTGAAATCCGGCCAACCAGCCAAGTCAACGCCAAAGCTGAATATCCATGGCGCCACGGTAATGCTCTGTATTTGGTGGAACCAGAAGGGTCCCATTTATAATGAACTGCTTAAATCGGGTCAGACGATCACAGGGATAAAATTTCGTCAAAAAAATTCGGGATAAAATTTTGGGAGCAGTCCAAATTCCGGAAAAGATCCTGATTTTTCTTTTACGAACAGGGACTAAAATATAGAGAAAAAGCTGGAGGGTAATTGTCGAAAAGTTAATTTAAACAAATACCGGGTTTGGTGGGTCCGAAGACCATTTAAGAAAGAACCTTTCTATGGGAGGAGGTAGGTTTTAAAATGTAACGATTCTACCCAAATTCAAGAGCGTTCGTTCTTGGGCAAATATAAATTTATGTACCAAATTTCATCCCAATATTTTAAATATTTACGACTTGTAGTTTGATTGCAAAAACTACATGGACTCACGGACGGACGGATCAACTCAGAAAATAATGATGAATCCATAGGTAATACTGAAATTCTTAGTAATTACAAACACAAGCACAAACTCATTGTACCCAGGACCATAAAGTAGTTTAGCGTACAAATAAATTCCTAAACACTCATTAATGAAATTGACCCATAGTGCAGTATTACATTTAACATGATGTCTATGATATTGTCGGAGAAAAAAAAAACTTTAATATATTTCATATTTTTTTGGGAGGGCAATATTTTGTCTTCCTCTATATATGTGTGTTCTTGTGTTTTTGTATGCTTGTGTAAAAGTTCAGTATCAAAAAGAAAACAGAGGAACACGGTTGGCTCTTCATTATTTAAATATACTGCAGTATGATGACTCTTTCTGTCCTCGTACAGTTGCCTTGAGTTTTTTTCAGATGATTTTTGTTTTGTATAGTATTATCCTGAAAAAAAAAGAAATATAAATGAAATTTGTTTAAGTGTAAATTTAAAAACATGATGTGAAATTTTTATGAATTTTATTATTTTAAACTCTTTTAAATGAATAAAATGGAAATGTATATTACTTGGTTCTTGTTAATGGATAATTTATTTTATAGTTAAAATGTACATGATGAACCCTTCTTGAAAATAAACATGGCGTTCTACAAACTAACCCGTTAAACAAACTGCAAAAGTGCTATTTTTTTTGTGAATAAAATTGGTAAAATTGTCTTTTGTCTAAAATTTTGTTTATTTCTAAAGAGATTTAAAGATTCTATGATTATCTGCCTAAATATAATGAGATGTTAATGTAGTTGCTTGATAGGTTAAATTTAATTTTCATGAAATTTTAAATAACCCGCTCCTGCTCCGTTCCTTTTGAATTTCCAATACATTATTGGAAAGGTGTTAAGGACTCTTATGTATACTATAACACATACAATAGTAATTTTTTAAATTTTTTTAACAGTTTTGTATAAAATCGAAATACATAATCATCCTTACTAAACAAATATTTTATGTTGACTCATATTTCTAATTTAAAATGTTTGGTGGTATTATAAATAAAACAAAAATTTTTTAGAGTTCTCAATTACAAAATGAAGAAAACCATATGCTTAAAAATAAAGTCGGCTTTAAGTTTAAAATTTTATTTTTTTAATGTTTTTAATTTGTTAGCAAACAAGTTAAAATTTGGGAAACCCTTAAAAACTTACATTATTTTAACTGAAATAAATGACCTTGCACAAGAAAGATTTCTTTTTTATTCTATAACAATTTAAATTACGTTTTTCCTCTCGTCAACAGGTTTTCCAAAAAAATAAAAGGATTATGAAGCTCTAATGAGACCACTGTCAAACATTTATGTAAAACAATTTAACATTGTTGATGTTAAGAGACTCTATTATTGTTTTTTAAAAGATATTTTAGCATAATATCTAACTAACCATTTAAAAGTACCTTCCATGCACATTTTCTAAACAAGCATACACTTTGCTCAAAATGTATCTAAATTTTCATATTAATGTTGCTTTTAACTGCGAAAGAGATTATTTGTTATTCTAAAGTTTATCCACCTCGAAGTTATAGACTAAATCAGTATCCTTCTGATTAACATTGTTGTCAATATTGAATCAATATAAAATAAAGCTAGCGTACCAATTTCCAATGCTGGGATTACGAACCAGAAATTGGGATAATATCATATCACCCGTTAATATAACACATTTATTACAAAAATTTCTTATACGTTTGAAAAGTATAAACTATTTTAGCATGATGTATATATTACCACCTTCGTTTTCTTTTCACTTTTGCTAAAAAAAAAAAACACTTGACAAGCATCATCACCATCATCATTGTTATCTCATCTTAGACTACTTACGTGTGTGTTGTCTACTAGTCTACGGCTCTTTACAAGAAACATAAGGCAAAAAGAAAAACGAAATGCAGCAATCTGTGTAAAAATACTGTAGCCAACACTAAGTATATTATGCTCTTTATTTTTATACACAATAAAATAAAATTGAAATTTAAATTTATAAAAAAAAAATTCTGTAAACAAAAATTTAAAACTTTTTTTTTGTGAAACAGAAGCAATACTACCCATGTAAAAATCAAGATATATATGAACATACATGGTCATACATTTGCTTGTATACGATCATACATAATTATGCATGATCATATTTGTTTATGCATAGTTCAATAAATGATCATTTAATTATTTTTGGATCTGAAATTTTAGGGAATATGGGCATATCTTTTTATATATGATCATATAGGTTAGGTTAGGTAGATGTGGTTGCCTGCCAATCAGACTCACTTAGACTATAAAGTCCCTTGTGATACCACGAAAGCTAGTAAAATCATATCACTAGCTTGCCCCGTCAAAAAGCCTCTAGGTCGGCCGATATCGATATCAGCCAAATCACCCAGGTCCTCAAAAAAACATGAGCCCAAATACAGTCCCCTCCTGCGAGCCAGGGTAGGACAAGTGCAGAGAAAGTGCTCCACAGACTTCTCCACCTCCTCCTTTTCTTCACCACAGCTTCTGCAAAAGTCACTAGCCGCAATCCTCAACCTAACTGCGTGCCTTCCAATCAGACAGTGTCCCGTCATGACGGACACAAGTAGGGATATATCGGGCCTTGACAGTGACAGCATCCTGTGCGTGCGCTTTCTATCCAGACGGGGCCACATCTGTCTGAAACGAATACAACTACGGACAGAGCCCCACCTATCTTTTGCTAACCCATAAGCACTCTCCCGCAGCCAAAACTTGCAAGTGGCCAGAGGCATGCCCACAGATTCCAATTCGTGTGGAATGTGTAAGGTAGTCTCTAGTCTTGCAGGCTCGTCTGCCCTACAGTTCCCTGGTATGTCCCTGTGGCCTGGCACCCAAATAACATGGATGCTGAGCTGCTGAGCCATCTCATTAAGAGATCTGCGACAGTTCAGGGCTGATGTCGAGTTCAGGAAGACAGAATCCAGAGATCTAATGGCAGCTTGACTATCAGAGAATATATTAATCCTCACTGTTGTGAGGACATTATACCTCTGCCACTCCGCTACCTCCCTAATGACCAGAATTTCAGCCTGAAAAACACTACAGTGATTCGGCAGTCTTCACGCAATACTCAGCTGAAAGTCCCTGGAGTAGACCCCGAAGCCTACTTAATTGTTGAGTTTAGAGCCCTCAATATGGAAGTCGACACAACGACCCCCATTGGGAGTTCCGTGTTTCCACGAATCCCTATGCGGTATAAGCGTCTGGTACCTCTTGTCGAACAGTGGTTCGGCCACAGTGTAGTCAAAGATGCCTGGAAGTTCAGGCATCATGTTAAGGATTACTCTATGACCACAGCCACTGACCGACCAAAGCAGCAGTCTGTGAACCAATTATGTCCAGTATGATCATATTAGCTCATATATTATATATGTATGGTCATGTATGATCATACATAACCATAAACAACCTTAAATTCCGGAATGTATATGCAATTATATGAGATAATGTAGGATCATATACTGACGACATGGATGTATATGATCCATGCCGTCGTATACCGGCCAATATATGATCATATAACATATATTGGGTGTATTTATTTTAATTTTTTTGAATTAATTTTTTTAAAAAAATATTCAGAATTATTTATTTTCTTTTATTCGATCTTCAATATTATATTATATTTTTCTTTTAAATTGAGTTTGAGATCTTTTTACAAAAATAATGTTTATTTTTTTTTTCTTCCAATATTTCGTCTCCACTGAAGAAGTCACCCAATGTGAAGACGAAATATTGGAAGAAAAAAAAATAAATATTCATTATTTTTGTAAAAAGATCTCAAACTCAATTTAAAAGAATAATATTATATTCAAAATTATTTTAATTAAGGACTAAAGAAGTTCTGAAATGAAAATTTAATAATTTTTCTTACTGCAATAAAAAATACATAACAGTAATTCATGGTATTGCAGAAATAAAATAATGAATGCAAGCATAACTACTAATATTCTACCATATGCACAAACATTTCAGTCCAATTTTTTTTTCTTCCTTCAGTTTTTTATGAAATCCTTCCATAAAAAACTTGTGTATTTTATTCTCTGTTTAAGCCTTGCAAAGGAGAATATACTTTGCATACACTCACACGAAATAATGAAAAGAAATAATTTATAATAGTTATGACCAAACACTTTATCATTAAAGCAGTAAAAATAGTGGCAGACAGCACCATTTGCAATAAGAATACGTATTATAAGGATAAAGGACTATAGAACTTTCCATCTTTGTTTAATTTACATACTCATCTTGTGCTGTATGTAGAATGTGTAAATGTTTAAATGCTTATAGACACTTACTCGTACTTGCAGTTTCTGTTAATTGCACAATTTTATGTTGGTTGTTTTTTATTGTTTCCACAAACATCTTTTGGATAAATGGGTTAAAAGTTTTCTGTAAAAACAGTTTATTGTAACTTTTTATTTACTTATACATTTAACGGTACGTACTTATTTATAGTAAATAATTTGATATGTGCATGAACATGAGATAGTAATGCTGTTGGTTTCATGACCAATAATCTGTATTTTATAAAAAAAAATAATAATTAAAAAACAAAAATAAATCGATTAAATAAGACGTGAGTAATCATTTGCTGCATGCAACTTTAGTTCTTTAAAAATTTATAAATTTTAATAATAAATATGAAATGTGCATTTTTAAATTTCATTATCTAAAATAGGAAATGCTTAAAAGCCCAATACTTCGTTAACGATTGTTTTAAATACTTTTGATTTATTTCCTTTAAATAAATCGAGTTCTTTTTATATTCCAAATAATAAACGTTGCTGAAATTTTCTATAACAACTCTTTATTTATACAAAAACTTAAAAACCAATACACAAGAGACTTTATTTAAATTCTATTAAGTCAGACTTAAACAGATTACACATTTTCTTTGACTAATCACGAATGTTACTTTTGTAAGCCATGTTGCTGTCCACGTTTTATTACAAACTGATCTGACATGACACATCGCGCATTTATTTATGTGAGAATTTATGTAAGAAATACTAAATTTTAGTCTTTGCTAGAAGTAGTAGTTGTAAATATTTGTCGTTAGATGGAGTTAATGTGGCTACACTAAATGTCGAGTGTGTTCTTTACTATGTCGAAGTTGCTAGAAAAGAGCAGTACTGCAGTGGTGAAGAGTTGTCATTGATGACAACTGCCGTACATTTTAGGGCTGGCATATGAGAATTTCTGTTTCTACGAGTAAACGGAAATTGATGAACCGAATTTTTGTAGCTTTATTTAGAGGAAATGGAATTATTTTTTAAGAATTTTTCTCTTCAATAAATTTGTTTAACTTAAAGATTTCTAACTTTAATGGTTTGGTATATGTCCTTCCAAAAATAGTTTGTCCTTTAAGGTTATTTTTACTACGCTCTAGTTTCCCTTCAGTGCATAACTTCATACCTTAGGAAAAATATGTTTTAAATTTCAGAAGAGGTTTGGGCGGTACACTTTGGAAGAGACAATTCCCCCCCCCCCCCCCCCCCCTTAATAATTTTCAAAACCCTTGTCTTAGTGAATATCTATACCGGAAGTTCCTAGCAGTTTGGAATGGCTGATTAGGGCGCACCTTTTTCCTCAGTCCAAGGGGTTTTAATAGGTCATTAATGTATCAATTTTTTTGTGTTTAGGCCAACCGCAAGAAGTGACGAAATCCCGTCTTAGTGGTTGTCTAACATAAATGGGACTAAAGAATCGAGAGAACTAAATATGTGATAATTTCATTACCATTTCATATCAATTGTAATGAAATTATTTTATTTAGTAATTAATAAAACAATTAAAGTTTTTTGTTTTCTAGTTTTTATATAATGAAGAGAAAAATCTCTAAAATATAACGAAAATATGATCAAATCGATAAATACCACCAAAATCATTGATCGCTCCACTCCATTTCATTTCCCTTATCCAAAGTTTCAATTTCAATCGTTCCCCGTTCCATTGCCTTTCGTACCATGAGTTTAGTTAATTCAGTTGTCCCCTCCATTCCATTCAATTCCCTTCCCCTTGTCTAGTGTTTCAATTCCACTCACTCCCTGTTCTATTCCATTTCGTTCCCATTGCTTGTTGTTTCAATTCCACATGTTCCGCATTCTATTATATTTCATTTCGTTTTCAAATTTTAGTGTTTCAATCTCAATCGTTCTTTAAACATCAGATTTCTAATCCAAGCGACTTGTATAGGACGTTATGGGCAAAACTTTTACCTCTTTGACACCCTATTTTTATAACGTTCTTAGAAAAAGTCCCTTATCAGTGAATAAGGCTATACTCTATGGAACACATATTTTAAATTTTAGGTTTCTAGCCAAAGAAATTTCGGCAGGAATCTCAGAGAGACTTTACTACTTTTGAACCCTCATTTTTACCACGTTACTGGAAAAAATTCTAAAAATTACCTTAAAAGTGTATTATCCCATATTCCATAGAAAATATATTGTTAAATTTAGGTTCTTAGCCAAAGCGAAGTAGACGGGCCGTTAAGGGGAAGTATGCTTTACTTATAAACCCCCATTTCTACCGCGTTCCTAACGAAAATTCTAAAAGTACCATATCAGTGTAATAGCCCATACTCATAGGAACGGGTATTTCAAATTTCAGTTTCCTACCTTACAGGTTGGTTGAAAAGTTCCTGCGCTCGAAATGAAAGAATACAGTTTTTGTTACGAAATATATTTTTTTGTTCAATATAATCTCCTTGAAGCTCAATACACTTGTTCCAATGATCTTCCAATAATTTTATCCCATCCTTATAATGGTTTTCCGGAAGCTCTGCAAAATAACCGTCTACGGCTGATATGGCCTCTTCATTCGACGAAAAATGCTTTCCACGAAGGAATCGTTTGAGATTTCTGAAGAGATAGTAGTCACTGGGAGCCAAATCTGGTGAATACGGTGGATGTACAAGCAATTCGTACTTTAATTCTTTGAATTTAGCCATCGTCAAAACAGTTTTGTGAGCAGGTGCATTGTCTTGATGAAAAATTATTTTTTTCTTCTTTAAACCAGGTCTTTTCTCACGAATTTTTTTATCCAGCTGATCCAAAAGGCTGCAATAATAATCAGAGTTGATTGTTTTACCTTTCTGAAGATAATCAACAACAAAATTCCTTTTGCATCCCAAAAAACTGATGCCATAACCTTCTTTGCTGATCGTTGTGACTTTACCTGCTTTGGAGCTGAACAACCAGCTTCAGTCCACTGTAAACGTTCTTGTTTAAATTTAGGATCATGGTGGTAGATCCAAGTCTCATCCATAGTTATAAAACGACGCAAGAAGTCGGTTTTATTCGGCTTAAAACGCTCCAAATTACGCTGAGAAATTTGTTTTCGATCCAGTTTTTGTTGAATTGTTAATGTGTGTGGCACTAACTTTCCAAAGAGTTTTTTCATACATAATTCTTCATGTAAAATATGGAGTACTCTTTCGTCTGAGATGCCTATGGCATTAGCAATTTCACGCTAAGTCAAACTTGGATCTTCACTAGCCATATTATGTACCTGCTCAATGATTTCTGATATGGTTGCAGTTTTTGGTCGTCCTTCGCGTGGATCGTCTGTAAGCCTGAAATTCAACGGTGCGTTTTGAAGGTGAAGACTCCTTATACACTTCTTACAATTGTTCGTAAATTTCCTTTGCTTTTAAACCCTTCAAAACAAAGAATCTAATGACTGCACGATATTCAATTTTTTCCATATTAAAAAAAATCAATGACACGTCAACTTCAAATGGCTTGTAAACAAAGAAAGAATTGACAGAATGACTTGCAACTTTGCATGTTTTCTCAGGACAGTTATACCAACTTGAGAAACAAAAGTTTGAAGCTAGCAGTGCCATCTCTTGGTGAGCGCAGGAACTTTTCAACCAACCTGTAAGTCCAAACAAGATGCCAAAACGGGAAGTTTTCCCCTTATTGCCCTTCTTCACAGGAATTAAAAAAAAAATAGTTTTAGAGGCTGCCTACATCGAAAGGTGAATTTACATTACAAATTTCAAGTTCCTAGCTCTAAACGTCAGTAAGTTATATCAGTCATACGCTCGCTCCATTATTCAAAATCACTCATACGTAGCTGTGTATAAAAAAATAAAATATTTCACAAGAGAAATCCTTTTCCATACAAAGAAATATTTCAATACTATGTATTATAATGTTTTTGTTTAAAAAAATTTTAACTGCTATCTACATACAAATATAATACAATTAAAATTTAAAATACAAATCACACTATGAGTTCTCAGTTTATAAAAAAATTTTACAAAACGCTTTTAGGAAAATATTCAAATTGAAAACAAAAAATTCTCAAATTCTTGTCTTCAGTTAAGAGTAAATTTATGAAAACAATTTTAAATACAAAAAAAGACTTGAAACTTTTTCTTTTTGTTTTTATCAAGGTAAAGGGCTTTTGACTTGTTTTGAATTCAAGAAGAGAGTAAACAAATAATAGTGCAGTTTCAATAGATATTCATACTATATTTATATATATTTGTTTGTAGGATTTTTTTATTTTTTTTTTTTGGGAAAGCCTTTGAGTTCATTGCTATATTTAAAATATAAAATCGATTGTTTGGTAAATAAAACTTTGTTTTTCCAAAAAAAAAAAAGTTAACTATAGTAAAGAGATATAAAAGTTTTCTTTTTGTTAAGGGGTTTGTATGTGTTTTAGACAACTTTAACAGTTAGAGAAATTTTTAAATGGATTTTTTTTAAACGAATTTATTAGAAGAAAAACTGCAATTGAAATAAAGAAAACTTAACTTAAAAATGTGTTATTTAAGTTTGCTTACAAAATGTTGAATTTAAAAAGTTAAAATTGTTGCTATTTCTAATATTGTGTAAAATTTAACAAACAAAAAAACAAAAAGTTTTACAATTATCTGTAAACTATTTCTTTATTTTAAATTATTGTTGCAGATACGAGATCAAATGGAATTATTAAAAGTACCGCCATTTGATCAGTCAATTCCACCAGAAGATATTATGGGTAGATCATATTGTCGCTATCAAGGACCAAGAACGTGATTACATACTAATAATTTAAGATATCATCAAAAACAACAACAACAACATCATCATCGGCATCTTTATCAACATCATCATCATCATCCACATCATTATTGCTATCAAGTAATTTTTGTTTATTTTTATATTTTATCATTTATATGGAATATTGAGGCCATTGTAAAACTTTCATATCTTTGTAATTATATTAAAACTAAAAGAAAATTGTTAATATTTGAATAGAATTACTAATTGCATAAACTAAGTTTTGTACATATACAAATTAAATTAAATTTATAAAGAAATAAAAATAATAATAATAATAATAATGTTCATAATTAAGGTATGATGTAGTAAAATAATAAACAAACTTTTTGAATAATAAAATTTAAATGTTATTATACAAAAACAAAAATCAAATTAAATTTAATTATAATTTGTAAATAGTAAAATATTTTGCCTTATTATGGTATCAAAGACCCCAAAATACAAAAAAAAAACAACAACAACAATTAATAATATTTTTGCATGTAAAGTTATAATAATATTGAACATTTTTGTATACTTTTTGCAAACATTTGACTAAGGGCAAATAGTACACTACGCTTGATTTATATAAGGAAAGAACTTAAAGCATGATGTGAATTTTAAACACGTCGGGATTTTGCCAAATATGACTCAATTTCTTATGTTCTGGCACCTCATCAAAGCTAGCAGTGATGTTAACAGCTTTTTTTTTTTGCAATCAAGAATTCTAATGACGTTGAAAATTTCGTTAAAAAGATCAGATATATCAAGAAGTCCAAATAGACCCCCAGAAATATTACTTTTAAAATCAGTAAAGAGTCGCCCACAAAGAAGGTGTAGTTGTAGATATTTGATAATTACTGACAAATTGGAAGGTCCTTGAAAAATAAAAAATGTCCTTTACCACCTATAATCAAATTCTTTTGAAATTACAAATATTTTTGTAGATAAAATTATATTAAATGTATGGAAATTCTATGCCGCAAAATTAATTGTTTTTAAGAAAATAACCGACAAGAAAAATAAATTTTAACAGCAAGGGAATTTTTGCGAACAAAATTGGAAAGAAAAACTTGTTGTACAACAAAAAAAAAACTATTGAATAAAATGAAAAATTAAAACTTCAATTAAATACTGACCTCAAAAAATTTTATTACAAAAATCGCATTTTGAAGCACTTCAGTTTTTCCTTGTAGGGTTCCCTCAAAGCTGGACTTAAGAATAAGGTTTTTCTATTTAAACAATATTTGTGTAGAAATTAAAGTATTAAGAAACATCATTAACATTTGCCAGTTATTTTGCTTACAACGAAAATTAGTTGTTTTTAATCTTTCCTCTATGTTATTGTTGTTGCTTCAAGTACTTTAAATTTGTTAGTTAAGTAAATTTAAAATATTAAATTTGAATAGGTTATAAAAACATAATACTGACTATATTTTGAAATTTCTAGTTTTATTGGAAAAGTTGAACTTTGTCATTTAAAAATGGAACACAATTTCATTTATATGACTACCACCATGACTGGCTCGGCAGTACCTCATCCGATCAACCCAATTTTTAAGTAGATTTTCGTGTTTTCAGATGAAGCTCATTTTCATCTCGGTGGCTATGTTTATAAGCAAAATTGCCGTATATGGGTTTCAGAGAACCCACACGTGACTATTAAGAAGCCAATGTATCCACAACGAGTCACTATTTGGTGTGGATTTTGGGCTGGCGGCATCATTGGGCCATGCCGTGCCATGCTCATCGAATTTTTGTTTTCAAAAATTTAAGATAATGATATGTAAGACATTTTGTTTCAACAAGAGGGGGCCACATGTCACACAGCTAACGCAATCATCGATATTTTACGCACTGTTTTTGAAAATCGAATAATCAGCCGAAATTGTGATGACAATTTTCCGCCCCCGAGCTCTTTGGATTATTTTCTGTGGAAAGACATCAAAGAGATTCGAGCCGAAAATCGAAAATGTACTGAAAAATTCGGTTGATCGGATGAGGTACTGTCGAGTTAGTCATATGAATAATATTATGTTCCATTCTCAAATGGCAAAGTTCAACCTTTCCAATAAAACGAGAAAATTTAAAAAGTCAATACTTTTTTTTTATAGCCGATTCAAACTTATTATATACAGTCAGAAGGCACAAAAAAATTTAAATTTCAAAAGAAGACCTTTTAATATATTAAGGTAAAAATTTCTGCATACATATCGCAGCACAGACAAAGAAGCAATTTTTCATTTATTCCAAAGTATCATTTTGTTCTGATTTTCCTCTTCTAAAGCAGTTATTTTTCATAACTTCAAACAACCATAGATATTTTCATATAAATTTGATATTAATAACTATGGTTATATAAACATTAGGCTAATATCCAATTACTGAATGTTTCGTTTAACAATAAGAGCTGCTTTAAATGCAAGAAAAAATTATTGGTTCCGATCCAAATTTTCAAAACATCAGAATAAAAATCACTGCATCATTTTCTCTTTTAACTATATTTGAACAATTTTTAAAAATATTTTTATTAAAAACTGCTCAAAAGGCGCCTTGCGGTGAGGACAAAATCTCTGGAATGGATCATACAAAATGAAAAATTTAGAATATTTGATAATATAATATATTATCTTTGTAATTGATCGAAGGAATAAGCAAAATAATTTTTTTTGACAAAATTGCGGCTTTCAAAAAAATATAGAACTTTGACAAAAAATTTAGGCCTTCACGCAGAGAAAAAACATGGTTGCAATATGATCACTGCTACTATATTGTGCTTGCTGCAATCGGGTATGGTTGTCACAACCAAGTTATTGGTTTTCTAACCATCAACATGATTGGCACCTTCTTTTTTATATCATGATTGGTTGTAACCATACTGTGGCAACAAAAAGTCTGACTATGAAAAAAATATGATAATTATGCAACGATAAAATGCTGGAAACAATCAATAAATAATCATACAAACAAAGAAAGAAAAGTTCTATGAAATATTCTTAAATTTAAAGAGCTTTTTCATTGTTTCTAAGAACTTTTCTTTTAAGCAATTTTCTTAGATTATGGATCATATAAAGATAATCCAGGAATCATAATATATTTATGAGGGGCCATAATATGATAACATTTTGAGCATACTATGATTACTTGCGATAATATTATGATAAATTCATTGTAACATGTTTATTAAGGATTATTATATGGTAATTTTTGAATCATTATATAACTGTAGGGACCATATTATGGTAAAAATATGGTTATTTTATTATCATAATATGATAAACATAATATAGTACGATTATGGTTGGCACAAGCATAAACCCAAAAATATATGATGCTCTTCGAATATGATTGACCCAACCATTTTTTTCTTTGCGTGTTAAATGGTTTTTAAAATGGAAAATATTTATCAGTGAAAAAAATAAAAATTGGTGTTAAAATTTGAGACTGATCGTTTCGGCAGTTTCCGAGAAATTTTGCCCACCGACTTTAAAAATTCAGTTTTGAGTTTTGAAAAAAGTTTTAAACGTACTTAACTTTCAGAAGCACTTTACAAATATGTGTAACTTCGAGAACATTCGCCAGATTGACAAGAAATTTTATGTGAAAAAAATTCAAAAGAAATAAATAACGGAAATAGCATTTGTTTTACGTATGTTATTTGTGGTTAGTTTGTTAACAGTTGAAATAAATGAGAAAATCCTTTATTTTTTACGGATATGGTAAATTAAATTTTTAACATTTTAAAATAATCATAAGTTATTCTGATTTTAATGAAAAGTTAGTAGATAGATTTTTGAGCGATATTTTATTTATTTTAAATTACAATTTAAGTTTATTAAAACTACAAACTTCAAAGCTTAGTGTTAATGACCAACATCATCCAGTATTAATATATGAATTCATAAATTCTGACAGTCATCTCTGTTATCTGCTTTATTCTTAAATGCACATAAGGCTTATTCAAAAAACTCAAAGTATAGTTATTTAAACTATATGTTGCTGAATATTAAATTAAATACCAAAAAAAATGTTTTAAACTAATTAAAACAACAATTCAAAAGTGTAATGTAAAACACATGTGTTTTGTTTAAATAAAAAAATACATACAGACAAAAAATAACAAACAAACTAAAAGTAGGCATACGTATACAATGTATACTATACATATATGTAGTGTGTGTTTGTTCATGTTTAATAGGGTATCCTGTATTCAAGTATTAGCACTCAATCGAAGCGGATTGTATAATAAAATGTAACAAATGATTTTGTCAAGAGTAAGAGTACTTTTGGCTTCCGACATGCGATTTAAATTGCAAAAAGGATGTCTTTCAAAAAAAAAAAATCTGTTCAGCTTATTGTGGAAATGTATTTACCTTAATGCTATTCTAAGTTCATCTGTTCGTTAAAATGGCGATCAGGGCGTGAAGACGCAAGCGGGGTTACGCATTTATACTTACACTGCTTATTGTTCTCCCGAACAGTTTGGTTTAAAAAATACGCTAAAGCGGTCCAGCGGAACAAAAACGTTATGAATATAAATTTGAAACTTTCCATACAAATTTATGTATTTTGGTGCAAATTCATATTAGCGTCTGGTTCACACAAAAATTTTGTGGTATATTTTCACCAGATGTCTAAGGATAAATAGTTTTTTTATTACAAAAACTTTTTTCAACTCAAACAATTATTTTCATTATAAAATTTTTTCACCTCTAAAATTATTTCCACATAAAAAAACATTTGTCACCTCAAAATAATTTTTTGTTTTTAAAAATGTCTTTTGAATTTAATTTTTGTGGAGGATATAAAAAACTACGTTAAATCCGAAATAAATGCTTTTACCATCCAACGAACAATTTTTGAATCCCCTATTGCGAAATAAATAAAAATAAATTAGTTTTTCTTTTAAAAAAATTGGGCTTAAAAATTTTGCGATGAACCAAAAATATTCTAAGGAAAAAAAATATTATTTCCCATAATAAGTTCTTTATAACGAAAGTTTTAAGCACATTTTCTATAAAAATTAAGACACTTTTTTTTTGGAAAAAAAATATATCATTTTTGATATCTTAAATTACGGGTTGAAATACAAAGGTACCCTAAAAAAATTGTTCATTATATTTTCCGAGGTGACTCTTTAATACATATTGTTTAAGTGTTATTCCTTGAGCAAATTCCTAAGGCTCCACATGTCGTGACACCCTAATGTGTAATTATGCTATATAGTTATGTTGTATTAACATCCACACTACAATTTTATATCGGTAAACACCCATGTAAGTATTTATTACAAACAAACTCATTTGCAGAGAACAAATATACAACTCTATTAGAAGAAACAACTATATGAGGGGGACAGTATTTAACTGGGAAAAATTGGACAACCCATAGCGAATCGTGATAAGAATATTAGATTTTTGAAAAAATTTAAATTTTTTTTATATAATTCTTAGACAAATAAAAAAAAAAATAACTGTCACCCTAATATGTATGTATACACAAATACAATGAACGTGTGCATATTTTAGTATAATATACCCATACACTAAGGTGTCGCTTGAATTACAAATCGTCATATTTATTTCCCTGATTAACCCCACAGTTTTCACCTATTAAATAACAAATTAAAGAAACTACTACAAATATTTGAAAAAACTTAATATGCTGAATTTGCAAACTTTGAAATAATTTATTTTAGTTCGTAAAGCTTAGGACAAGCTAAGGAATTTAACACATTCATAGCCAGAAAAGCCATATGATATCACGTGAATCCCGTTAAATCTTTAGTTTGACCTCGGACATGAAGAACGCCCGCCTCAGCAATAAAAAAAAAATATTTTTCAGGGGCTTTCTCATCAACCTCCTCCACCAAACTTCAGCATCGAATTCGAAAAAAAAATGTTCTGAAAATATGTCAATTCCTAATTTAAGGGACACCCTACCCTACATGCAGTACCGTGCCATATAATAGCTGTGAATCAATATAATCTTGCGCTTGTTTAATTCTCTTAAGAAAATTGAAAATAGCCTGACTTTTTATGGAATCGGTAGCTTTAATTGTCAGCTATATATCCGTGTACAACTGTAATCAAAATATTACAAACAGCTTTTAACTTCCATATATTTACAAAAACAAGCCCAGCCGGTGTTTCGATCCGATAAAATATCTCTTAAGGGCCCGATTTTTTAGACAAGCTGCAGCCTCTTGAATACAATATTCAATTTGTTTACAATAATTCAAAACTTAAGTAAACATTTATTTTACACTGCTATTATTATGCACAGAACTGTAGTTAGCACATGTGTTTTCTTAAGTTTATAATATTAAAGAAAACCAGGTAAAATAAATCTTCCATTCAAAAAACTTTTTTTTTTTAAAACAAAGTAAAGTTTACCTAAAAACTCAGCCAAAGCAACAACTACACTTTTAAGGACAACTACAGAAATCCACTGACAGATAGTAGTAGGCTTACATACTTCAACCTGAGAAAGAGTAAATACTCATAACAAGGACTGTATTAACACACAAAGAGGTAAGCAGTAAAGAAACTACAAGTAGTTATCTGTGTCTACATATCGATGGTCATAAATTGATAACTCGTAACTGAAAATATATTTTTAATTTGGTTTAAGCATCATACACAAGTCATTTTGCTAACTTGTCTTAAGTTATAAAAAATTTAATTACAAATTGTCAATTTATAACCAACGATATATATTTTATAAATATGTACACTAAAATTCGTTTTAATGAACACGTTTACGATTAATTCTCGCCAAATATAAACTAATTAAAAAGTTCTGACGTTTTGACAACAATTTTAATATCAAAAACATATATTACTACGAACTCGCTTAAGACGAATTATCAGTTTTAGTAAACTGGTTTTGACAGTCAAACATATAAAATTTTCCATTTTTAATACAAACTTCTAATTATTTTGAAACTTTTGTTTTATATTATTTTAATTATTTTTAACTAATTTAAAATATTTCTGAGGAATTATAAATATTAAACATAGATTGGGACTTGTAAGTTTTTCCTTCTAATTTTTAAATATTATTTTGCTAGATTTTTTTTTGTCAGCATAACAATAAATGCAACCCTTATATATGAGACTTTCCATACGGTTTTACTATTTTTACAGAATTCATATTTGTGGTGACAACCGAATTTATTGTCAATCGAATAGTTTGTTTAAAATCGATAAATATTTGAAACTAATTTGGAATGGATTTCGCTGAAAGGTCATCTATTTTGAAGACTTTGACAAATCCTGATCTTCTATCCTTAGAAGGAATATTTGCTGACCATAAAAAAATACATTAAACTTCAACAGGATTATTTGGTATTATAAAAATGAATTCAAATGGAAAAACCTTATTATTCGTTGTTGGGCCACTGACTTTTTAGTCCTTGTAGTAAAGTTTATTTTATATAAATAATAGTTAGTAAAATAAATAATAAATAGTACAACTTTTTTATATTAAAAAAATTGTTGGAAGTTTGAAAAAAAAAATCATAAAAGTTTTAACGAACTTCAATAATTTAGGGCCAGTTTTGAAGAGATAAATAAGTAAAGCTCTACGGAATAAAAATTTTGCATTATATTATTGAAATAAATTTATTTAATTTCTACAACATATTACGTTAAAACATTTAAAAAATATCTTGTGATCTAAGCAATTATTAAAATCTAAAAAATTAAGTTTAAGTTCTAGCTAAAATTCTTTTACTTCAACGAGTACAAACATAACTCTACTCAGTTTCTTCTACACAAATTCAATTTTTCTTATCTTTGTTAAGAATTTAACTTAAGTGAGCGTTTAGGTTAAACTGGCCATAAATGTTGAAATTGTTTATAAAATTACTATTTAAATGTAAATAAATTTATATGGTTAAATAGTTTATAAATTGTATTTGAATGTATTATAAAACTTTGTTTGTAAAACAAGCGCACAAAAGTTAATAAAAAAAAATAAATATTAAAAAAAAAAATAATTAAAATTGCACAAGTTAAGCAGTGAGTAAAATATTAATAATATAAACAAGAAAATAATATACACACAGAGAAAAAATCTAGGTATTGATTACTACTAAAAATCGGTTACTGCTATCGATTTGGTTGTTACAACAAAATGTTGGTTGATATAATAATAATTTTCTATTTTAAATAGTGTTAATTTTTAATTATCAATTATTTTAAGCTAATATTACATTTCATTTTAAAAAATTTATCGGCAACACATTAAATTACTAACATTCTGAAAATATTATTAGATTTTGTAATTTTTTTAATACAATATATTTTTTGGCAACAATTAAAAACATTGTTCTATTGTATACATGCACTTTGTTAAATGTCATTTAAAAATTTTTTATCATTGTATGCGAATCTTCAAAATATATATATTTTTTTAATAATATTTTCATCTTGAAATTATTTCTTATTGTCTTAAAATTCTCGGGAGAATGAAAATGAATTTTCAATTCAAACTTTTTTTAATGGAGATAATGCAACATTTCACCGAACTGTTTTAGAAAATAACTCCTGGCTGAAAATGGGGTCGTTTATACAGCTGTTGACAACTAATTAGAAACGCTTTTTAGTTAACTAATAAGGCTTAAATTTTTATATAAAACAAAATAAATATTTATTTATTTATTTCATAATATTTTTTTTTTTAAATATATTTTTAACAGTTAACAAATAAACAAAAAGAACTTAAAAACAATTCTTCAGTCTTAAAAACATTTTACAAATTTATTATATTGTTTGAAATATGACTGCGTCACCTAATTATTAAGTTAGTTTCCTTACTTTTTATCAATATTTTGTTGCAAATGCCTTTTGCTTTATCACTTCCTCATATCAATTACGCATTGATGTTACAAGATGACGACATCATTCTACTGATATCGCCTCCCACGCCGTTTTCACTTCCTCAAAAAGAGTCGCCATATATCTTATATTTTTGAGGCTAATGTAGTTTTTTACGTCCCCCCATAGATGTTCTCTGGGGTTCAAGTCTGGACTAGATGATTGCCACTCTAAAACGTTGATGAATTATTGTTAAAAAATTTTTTTGTCAGCCTCGCCGTGTGCTTGAGATCATTATCCTGCTGAAATTGCCATATAACAGGCAAATCCTCCTCAGCCCGCGGGAGCATGACATCTATATACATATAAAAAAAATTGTTGCAGGTGTGTTGTGACTTTATAACTCACGAACAGTCAAACCGAATTTGATTAAGTTTTTAGAGTTTGTTTGTATGGTCGTGTACATGGTTTATCTAAAGTTTGCAATCGGTCGACGCGCTTGTGAGTTATGACTTTTCATCTCAACATGTGATTTAGTCCTTATAAAAAACAACAACAAATTCGTATGCGCCCATGAGCGTATGCTGACTTCGTACGCAGGGTAAATACATGTTGTAGCGCATACAAGCATTAACATTGACAGCTGTCAGTGAGTGATCATTTTAAGGTTCTTTTTCATCGAACTCGCGGATCGAGAAACCAATGAATTTTAATCAATGTTAATATTCTTGCGTAGCGAAGCACGCTGGGATCCGCTAGTTATATAGTATATCAACGTATTTTTCTTTATTTAAGATTCCATCAATTTTATTAATAGGGCCAACACCATTCCAGGAGAAACATCCCCATACCATAATTGACCCTCTATCATGGTTTACTACCCGTGAAACGTAGCGAGGATTAAATTCTTGGTTAATAGGCCGTCTAACATATCTTCGACCATCAAGACCAAGGCGATCGATTTTTGTTTTATGGCTCCAAAGCACATACTTCCATTGATTTGCAGTCCAATTCCAATGTGACTTGACAAAATCCACACGACGTTTTCTTTGAATACTTCTCAGAGGTGGCTTCTTACGTGCTGCTCTTCCGTGTAGCCCGACTTTCAACAAACGGCGTGCAATAGTCCGCTAAAATATCGAGGTATTTAAATTTTCTTGAATATCACGTTGGATGTCAGTGGATAACTTTTTTGAGTCGGATTGGGTCAATGTGCGCTGATGTTTTTCTGGGTCTCTTCTTTAGCGGAACGTTGTCTATAGTGTCATATTTGTTGAACACTTTAGCTGCTCTGATCAAAAATTAAGCTCCGTTCGGCAGGAGTCCAACTTTTCCTTTTTTTCCCAATGTAAATCTTTAAAATTCTTATTCTTCATTTGTTATAATACATTAAATTGAAAAAAAATTACCGTAAATTAATATAACTTTATCAAAAAAGTATTTAACAAAGAAAATTTTAATAAGCAATTGCACGTTTTTAATTAGTTGTCGCACTTAGTTAGAATTTTACTAAAGAACATCTAAATTATTTGCAAAAATTATAACGGCTTTTAAAATTTACAACAACAAAACTGAGTGTATATGATATTAAAAAGAGTAATAAATACAATACTATTGTTTTGAACAAAAAACAACGTTAAATTTGCAAAAATTACAATAATGATCATCAAGCTCTAATATAAAAAACAATGCGTTTTTAATTAGTTGTCAACAGCTGTAAATATGTGTGGCTGTAATAGGCCCATATATGATCATATATATTCATATTTTAATACATAAACATGCATGAGCGTATATGTTTGTATCTGAAATTTGAAGGTGTATATGTCGTATATAATCATATTTGTTTGTATGTGCTCATATATATCGCCATATACCCTCAAATTTCACATTTGAACATATACGGCCATATATGATCTTATATCGCTACATCCGAGAATATATATACGTTCTTATAAAATAAAAATTTAATCTTGAACGGCACTGGTAATTTTTTTAACATAATTTGAATATTTTACATTCACCTCAAAAAACTTTTTACCTCAAAAAATTTTTTTACCTCAAAAAATTTTTTAAACTCAAAAATTTTTTCAACTCAAAAAATTTTTTCACCTCTAAATTTTTTTTAACCACAAAATTTTCATATCCATAAAAAGTTTTCGCCTCAAAAAATTTTTTTTACCGCCCTAATTTTTTTAAAATAATTTGTATCAAAAACTTAGAACATTTTTTTTAAGACATTGGTAGGCCCGTCCTCCTTGTTTTTTTTGCAAGTTTTATTGTATGAAAGAGTTTTATTACATGAAAAAAAAAACTCACGCATACATAAATAAAATCATATCATTTGTTTGTATGAATATAAAAAAAAAAAAAATAAAACCAACAGAACCAAAAATATTACTCCTTCAACTACTACTGCAAACACATAAATTTAATGTTGATATTAAAACAAAAAACGATTTTTTAGATAGTCAATAACCATAATTAAGAAATAATGTAGTTGTAGGTTGGTAATTGCAATAATGTATTAATTAAAAAATCTTTCACACACTGAACTTTTTTTTACGTTTGATAAATAATAATTAGTTTAAATTGTTATTAAAAAGTAATTAAAAAGAAGGTAACCCAAAATACAACTATGAATTTTAATGAAAACGATAATATTTTTTTTTTGTGGTGAAATGTTTCACTGTATGTTCTGAATGTTAAATTAAAAATATTATAAAACATTCTTTCAAGGAACTAAGTTGTTTTAAAGCTTAAGTTGTTAATCTTTCCAAGCAAATTTAATTTATATAAATTTTATATCAGACACTTGGTTTGTTTTTTTCCATTTTGTTAAATCAGCTGATATCTACAAATATATATGTATCTTGCTATCTTGGTATTACCTTCTTTATAAGTTTATGCAACAAGAATTGTACAAAAATTTATTGATTTTATTGTTGAGTTAAAATTTGTTAACACGTTTTAGTGTTTTTTTTTTGTAAAAACAACTATAATTACAATAAAAATAATTTTTCACAAATTTATATGGATTAATTACCATCACTATAAAATAAACTAATAATTATAATAAAATTACATAGCATTAGCTAACTAACTAAATAAATTAAAAATTAATATTAAGCCTAACATTAGTATATATTTAAGTAATTGACACTAGTTTATAGTAATTTAGGGCACTAAATGCAAATATGTTCTTTTTTAATGTGTCAAAATATATATAAAACACAAATTTGTTAAACGCGAAAATTTGCAATGAAATACGAGTATTTTGCATGGATTAATTTTTTTATTTTAATTAATATAAAGGTAATGTGGTGGCGTATGAGTGTTATCTTTTGTGCACACAAAAAGGAAGTTATCCCATAAATTTCTTCAATTTAAATAATAGATTTAATAAAGAAATTATCAATATTAAAACTCATTAATAATAATTTTTTAATTAAATCAATTACAAAATTAATTAAATATGACTTTGTTATTTAACAAAATTTTTAATTGAAGGAATTTTAGATATATTTTGTTTTTGTAAAAGAAACTCTACAAACTAAATAAAAATATATATTTTAATAATAAAACTAACCCTTAAATACTAAATAAACATTATACAAATTAACTCCCGCCAAATAAATAACAAAATCCAATATGTAAATAAGTAGTTATTGAACATGTATGTATGTATGTATGAATTATCATTATTATTATTTTTTTTTTAACTCATGTTAGTATATACTATTGGAAAACAAGAAAAAACAAAATGAAAATTATTATATTTTCATACAAAGTGTGATGATAATGTTAATACAAATTCAATTTATATTTCAGTAAAAAAAAAACAAATACAATTTTTTCTAAAAGTAATTTAAAAAAATATATATTTAATTAATTTGAACAAGAAATAATATTGTGAATATTATAAATTATTTAAAAAAATAATGTTAAATAGATATATAAAAACTATTACTATATTAACAAAAAAAAAAGAAGTAAAACTTAAATGAAACAACCTATACATATTAGGATATTTATAAAAAATAATGAAGAAAAAAAAAACAGAAATGAAAATAAAAAAAATATTTTAAATTTAAAAACGAACCAGAAATTTATTTAAATAATTATAATGATAAAGTAAGTAGCAATTTTAAAATATTGCTAATTAATAATATTAATTAGCACTTCAATTGAATCATATTGAATACAGGAGCGTATGAGCGATATTTTGTTTCAATATAAAGTAAAATATCGCTCATACGTATTTTTGTAGTTTGTAATACACTCAAGGAAATCAATATACATTTATATCGCGAATTCTTAAAAAAAAATATATAATGTTATTTTATTTTGGGTATCACTAAAAGTATTATGCCAAGCCCAAAATTAATTTGCAAATACAAAAATTGAATAAAATAAAGGGTGGTAAAAATTTTAAGGGCTGATGTTGAATGTGAACCACTCCTAAACGTCAAGTTTTTTCTGCATTTTATTTGACATTTCTCAATTTCAGACGAACTCAATTTCAACCATGGAAAGATACACAATCGAGCAACGCGTTAAAGTTATTCAGGCTTATTATGAAAATGGGCGTTCAAATCAGAATGCATTTTGTGCACTTCGTGATTTTTTCGGTCAATTTAATCGTCCAAATGTGCGTTCAATCGCAAAATCGTGCAAAAATTTGAGCAAACTGGGTCTGTAGGAGATGTGAAAACACCAGTGTATACTCGTACAGCTCGTACTGCAGAAAATATTGCTGCTGTTCGCGATAGTGTGGCTGAAGAGCCGTCCACCTCAACACGTCGTCGTGCCCAACAATTGCACCTCCCACGCTCGTCGTTGATGAACATTATGCATAAAGACTTGCATTTACACGCTTACAAGGTGCAATTGACTCAAGAACTAAAGCCTCTTGACCAATCCAAACGTCGTCAATGCTCAGAATGGTGGCAAGAAATGGCAACAGTGGATGATCAATTTTCAAAGAAAATCATTTTCAGTGATGAGGCACATTTTCACCTCAGTGGATTCGTCAATAAGCAGAATTGCCGCATTTGGGCGAATGATAATCTTAGAGTGATTGTCGAAAAACCAATGCATCCACAAAGAGTGACTGTTTGGTGCGGCATCAAAATGAGGCCGGTCAGGCAGTTACTGTGAATGGTGTATATAGATGTGCACGATATGTGGTTTCAATAGGACGGTGCCACTTGCTACACAGCTAACGAAAGAATGGCTCTTTTGCGCGAAAAATTCATTGGCCGTGTTATCTCACGTGGTGGCGATGTCAGTTGGCCGCCAAGATCATGTGATTTGACACCGTTGCACTTCTTTCTTTGATGTTATTTGACAAAAAGGTGTACGTCGATAAGCTAGCAACAATTTAAGAGCTAAGGGATGAGATAATTTGGCACATTAACGGCATAGAACCTCAATTATGCCTCATCGTCATCAAAAATCTGGACCATCGGATGGAGGTGTGCCGCCGAAGTCGCGGCCGCCATTTGGCCGATATTTTGTTTCATACATAATTGAACCATACCATATTATCATAATAAAAAAGAATGACAATAATTTCCTAAATAATTTGTGTTTTATTCAAAATCAACATCGGCCCTTAAAATTTAACCACCCTTTATTAGCGATTTATTTTTTACATCGAACGAAATAATTATACAGCCAACAAATAAAATTACTTATTTACCTTTTGTTCAAATATTTTTACTTATTCAATTTTTAGTAAGCTATTTATTAAATTTGTAATTATTTGCTGTTTAATGTTGACTAACCTCAATAAAATGAAACAAATTCACCACCAGAAGTTTTCAGGGATGCTGAATATTTAGTTTGGGAAAATAAAATTCAGTTGAAAATACCACAGTAGATATGGTAAATAAAATAAAATGGGATAACAAATAAAAACCTTTTAAAAGATGCTCCAGCTCGTTTTGTTCAAAGAATAGAATAATTATTCTCATCATCTAGGATTTGCAATTATATTCTAAAATTTTAACATTAGTGTATCATTCAGATGTGACAAAAAGATCTTGCATTCGACTGAATATACATGAGATTTTTTTTTTTCAAAATAGTCGAAATTTGTGACAACAAAGCATTATTTCTGGGAAGTTTTGCTTTATTTCTTTAATATGAAAAAAGTGCAGCTGCGGCACATCGACTGCTTACCGAAGCTTATCCTGAATATGTTCCATTGATTTCAATTTGCCACAGCAGTGCAGAAGCAGTGAAAGCAAAGAGAGCTCAGGTCAACCAAAAAACAAGGAATATGATGAATTAGGGGAATTACCTGATGAAGCTTGTTGTCAAATTCAAGAAAAATTAAAAAAATCATTGCATAAAAATCAAGGAATTTGGATAACACACGAGTTGAAGCCGAGAGACGTTAAAATACCATTTTGCATATCCGAAATGCTGCTTGAACGCCATAAAAAGAAGTAATTTTTGCATCGCATCATCACTGATGATTTAAAATGGATCCATTATGATAACCTGAGAAAAGAAGAATCTGTGAAATTGAAGATGATTTTGGAGGAGGATAAACGCTGACTCTGGCAGGGATCGTCTGAGGTTGGTATTGGTACCCGGACACTGTGGAGTGGTGGGAATTAGGGGGCTGACGATCTGGCCAGGGATGGATCAAACCTAGTCTCTGTTAACCTTCAAAGGTGAGACCTTTACGGATAAAGAAAGCGGGGCTTGGACAATGGGCCAAGCCCATAAGGAGAACTGGAATGAGGATGATGTTATTGCGATTACGAAAGTTCTGGTTTATTTTAAGGCTAGGGAAACGGAAACTAGCCAGCATGATGGGAATTCTCACAGGCCACTCTTCACCTTTCCAAATTGGGATGGAGAGACTATGGGGTGGTCGATGAGATCCGGCTTACGCGAAGGGTAGCGTAAGGCACTGGTTATACCGCCATTGGAGTGCTTGCGGGGGTTGATTTGGGAAAACTGAAGGGATACCTGAGGGATAATACATTCTTCAGGTAGACTGGAATATTTTTCCACACATATGCCAATTTTCTCTCATAGGTGTCTGTCGTCCATTTTTGGTTGATCATGAAGGACGAATAGTCCTTCCTCTTTACGATCTAACTTTGCGTGAGAAATCGCATGTGGAACCCGGCCAATCAGCCAAATCAACGCCAAAGCCGAATATTCATGCCGCCAAGGTATTGCTTTGTACTTGGTGGGACCAAATAGAAGGGTCCCATGAGCTGCTGAAATCGCGACAAAAGATTACAGGGGACCTGCATCAAACACCACCCAGCAAACACAGGATTCAAACTACGAGTAATTAGCAGCCTATTTACTCGCTAAATTACTTTTGTTTGCGATGTTCCAAAAGAAAGGAGTAGCCATTATTTTCTTTCAAACACACACAAAGTAATGGGTGGTCATTACCCTATCACTTACAAACATCCAAAAAATAATGAGTACCTATTACATTTTAGACACCCCGAATTAACTTAACTAAGCTAGTAAATAGGCTGGTAAGTAGTTGAAACCATGTTTTTGCTGGCAATTGATTTGAGACGAACCATCGACCAGACATGAAGCCGTAATACATGACAACGCCCGGCTACATCTTCGGTTAAAATCTATTTAGAAATTAGAGGATGGGAAGTTTTGCCTCACCTACCTTACAGTCCGGACCTTGACCCGTCCGACTAGCATTTGTTTGGATAGATGCATAATACTCTCACGACAATACGCTTAACTTTAGAACAGGATATCCGAAATTGGCTTGATTCGTTCTTGAGCATAAAAAATGATCAGTTCTTTTGGAGCGGAGTCCATATGTTGCCAGAAAGATGGGAAATGGTCATAGCCAACGATGGTCAATACCTTAAATAAATTTATATTGTACCAATATTTTACAATAAACGCCCTTAATGTTCTATTTTTAATTTATACACCAAATATTATTTGGAGAAAATGGACAGCGGGTTTTGTCAAAATTATTAATTTAAATTTATTTCATTTGAAAATTAAAAACGAATATTTTTTATTAACTTTTGCAATATAAAATTAAATTTACATTAAATATAGTGTTAGTAATAATTTATTGTTTTATTTGTAATGCAGCCGGTAAGTAAGTGCATACACTCACCAAAAAAAGCCTGTAATGGCAACTGAAAATTTTGCCCAGCGGTATTTTTTGCTAATCTTAGTAACACATGTCTGCTGACATGTAGTCTAATGAAATTAGTAGAAAAATTAGTAGCTGCTACTAAATTTTAGTAAACTTTTTGCAAAGTGGAATTTAAAATCTGTTTGCTAAAATCAGCAAACAAAATTATTATATATTATTAATATTAGTACAAAATTTAATTTTTTTTTCGAGCATGAACATTTTTTTATTTTATTTATTTTTTCAAAAAATATTTTAGACAAAATTAAAAAATCAAAGGCTTAAAAATCTTAAAAATTCTTAATAAATAAACAAATTTATTATTTTGTTTTAATTTGGTAATTTCTTTTTGGAAAAATATTTAGTAAATTTTTTTACTTTTAAGATCAAATTTTAATTGTTTTTAGGGCTGATTTTTAGAACTAAAAAACTTTTAAGTGCTATTTTAAATGGAGGTCGGTATATTCACTTCCAATTCTTTGTAGGTGTAAGTTTTAATTAGAAATAACATTTCCCTCAATATCCACTTTTTTAAAATTAGTAATTTTTTTTGCTTGTTTTAGAAAATCGCTTTTCAAAAATTTGTAAAATGATTTCTGAAATTAGCAACGAAAATTTGTAAATATTCTGTAAAAATTCTGTAATTTTAAAATGTAAATAGCAAAAATATTTACTAAATAATAATTTTTTTTACTAAAAATCAGTACAAAAATAGTAAAGTGGGATTGAAAACCGTGTACAAATTTTTCTACTAACTTTTTCTTCTGAGTGTATATTTTGTGTGCTTTTTCATACAGAAACTATTAATAACTACTAAAAAAAATTACATTTAATACAGAATTTTATGCAGGTAGATTTCCATTCTATTGCTTTTTAAAGTTTACGATACGGGGAGTTACTAAGAATTGGAAGTGTTTTTTTTTTTAATTTTCAATAGCAAATTTCATTAACAATTTTTTTCGAAAAAATCTTGCACTGCGTATGCGATGGTAACGTTATTTTGATTCAGATTAAAAAAAAATAAATAAAATATGTTACCCTGCACTAAATGGATCAACAACACCTCTACAGTACATAGTGTTATTTTATATTTGTAATGAGCAGTGCACGGGTCTTCATGTTTGTTGTCGTTAGCTTGACATAAGCCGGAACACAATATTGTATTCCACTGTGCGTGGAGAGGGTAAAGTGGGTTTGTACTGATTTTGTTTAGCTACTACAAATAACGGCCATAAGGTCACTTTATAGTATAAGAATCGTCCCAGAATCAAACCATTCGGTTGGAAAACAAAAACCATTCGGTTGGCAAAAAAATTTATTGTCACAATGAAACTGTTTTGTTTTTGTGTAAAAATTTTATTCATCAAACATCATTTCCTTAGGGCAAAATTTAATAATACACACATTTTGGTTGCTATTTATCAACATAAATAATTTTGTTAATAGCAAAATTATGTTTTTATTATTATTTTATTTAATACAAAATTGTTGCACAGCAAGTATTTTTAATATAAAACAAGTTTATTCAATCAACATTATCAAAACTATCAAAAACACAACACAGCTAAAGTAACCACTAAAAATGTTTCGACATTTTAAGTAAATGGTTTACTAATCATAAAATACATAAACAAAATATTCTATAACTAAAATGCGTCAAATTGCTACAAACCATTAATTCCAAAAAAAAAAAAAACCCAAAAATGAATTGTTCAAACCACTATAATAATTTCCTGTTAGAGAAGGGATTACATTTTCCACCCACACATGCTTAAATTGAAATTAATGTATGAAAAAATATTAAGCACAAAAGTGTTATAACATACTTGTTGTACTACTAAAATATTTAGAGTGGTTCGAATATTTAAAATAATTGTAATTCTTTTAAAGTAAAATTTTATTACAGTATCAAATTTTATCATAAAAAATTATGGTAATTTACAGAATCAAAACTCTTTGTTACATCTGAATGAAAACATGATTTACAGATTTTTATTCTCCGACAATTATCCTTTTCATAATTATCACATTTTGGGTATTGAAATTTATTATTATTTAGCCAGCTCTAATATACATAATGGGTTTAAGTAAGTATTTAAGGTATGACATGTGTGTGTATGTATAAGCTTTCAAAAATTCCCTTTTTCCACACCATTTAAAATGTCAGGACGTTAAAAGCCGTAATGAATAATTTGTAGCTACAAAAAAAAAAAAAAATATATAAAATGGTAACCATTTATGTCTACATACATATGTATTAGGTGTATAAGTAAATTTTAACTCTATCGATTTTATCAGCTAAAGTTTCAGATTTTAAAACATGGGAATATAAAATTTTATAAGTGTTGTTGGGAAAAAACAAATACTTTAGTACTTTATTAGGGCTCATTCAAAAAAGTTTTGAGTTTAAAAATTTTCAAATAAATTTTAAACAATTCTTTTTCAACTGGGCAAGCTTTCACTAATTTTATGAGTCAAAGATGGATTGTTTTATTTTTGGGCGTGGCAGTGGGCAGACATTTATTAATAAACAAATTTTGCTCAACAGCAAAACAGTGTCGTGCCCTCTCGTCCTATACCGCCTACTTTAAGAACAGTGCTTAAAATAGTTTTGAAAGACGCCATGAGCAATGCAGCAGAACCCAATGTAGCATATTTTTAATTTGCAAGTCGTACCGAAGCGCCACCCCTCATTTGGTGTATTATTTATAAATGTTTTTAAAATAGATCTGCCTACTTTTAATCCAATACATCCGATAGGAGCCAAGTTACCACAACTCCTCGTGCTATCCCAACTACTTGGGGAATAGTGACTAATGAAGCTATTATAAGATGCAATGCCGAACCAAATTTTATTTAATTACGTACAACAGAAGACAAGGTAAGTTATTTTAAGGTGCCTGGAATTTACCCCTACGAAAATTAATCCAATATCCGATTTTAGGATTATACTGATTATACTGGAAATGGGGATTATAACCGTTTGCCATTATATATTTTTTTTTATATATTTAGATAGATTTAGTTAACGAAGCCGATTTAAAGCCGGCTACACATAAAACTTTTGTCTGCAAAGCCGGTATTGTAGGATGAATGGCCGACCACCTGCAAAACATTTATTTAGCAAAGTCGTCGGTGAATATAATACACCCAGAATAATATGTTGTCTACTACTGTTTGTTGTTTAATTAAAAAAGTGTTCAGTTCAGTCAAAAAACAAATATACATAGAACCATACATTTATTTTTCAAAGAAATATTTATTTTAACTTTTTTATACATTTGTTTAGAATGATTAACTGTCATTTACTGAATTTGTTTACAGTTTCATAAATTTTTTTAATATGTTTGAAATTTAATAAAAATTTACCACCACAACGAAAATTTGTGATTTTGTTTGTTTCCGTTACAGTTATTACAAATTTATAATTTGTTTGCTGGATGTTTCAAAAAAAAAAAATATTTAAAAAATTCTAATTTATTTTTTATTTAAATTATTTGAATTCAAATAACAAGAACTTCATAAACACACACAAATATGGTCATTCACACAAAATATGTAGATTAAAAAACAAACAAAAATTAAAAAACGGAAATAATTTCAAATAAATAAAAAAATCAGTTATTTTTTTTACGGATTTGGTAGGTAAAATTTTAACAATTATTTTTAACTTAATTAATTATTTGCTTATTTTACTGATGTGTCAATTGTTCAAACAACATTTTAAACTAAATAACAAAAACAATTTGATATAAATTAAAAGTAAATAGACCTGTTTTTAAATGAAATATCATTACTTTAAAATGGCATTTTCTGTTATTTTAACTTACCAACTAATTTAAGTGTACATAAATCGAAAACACTATGGGAATTATGACTGTAATTCTGGGCTTTAGTCCATTTTATTCTGGGGATTATGACCGAAAATGCTTCGTTTGTACTTCTAACTTTATGTCCGGAAAAGCTTCAGACGTAATCTCTAACCGAATTTAGCATATTGCTTCAAAATGTTGTGCAAAAAAGCCGTGCTACCATTTGATTTTATATTTTCGACATGAGGCAAGATAAGTTCATTAAAAAATTTGGATTTTACGAAACTTGCCACGCCCCTTTGTTTTCGAATAGTACTAAAAAGTTTTCTTAGAAAACAACGTATTCATATGAGTTCAATAGTAGTCTACGCAAAGTACTTTAAAATTTTGGGTTAAATAGTTGGTGCCACGCCTTGGCCTATCCAGTCCCCTCTTGGCACAATAAATAAAAATTTTGTTAGACAACTCGGTGATAAGTTTTGTTTAAATATTTTCAAGAGAAGACTACTGTAAGGCAATTTAAAAATTTGGGTTTTGCGGAAGGTCGATCGAATATCATTTAAAAGTGGCTAAAAAATATTTAATACACCTAATACTAGGAATTGTCGCGTGACACGAAATTTGTGTTATGCAGGTGTATCATGCGTGAGTGAAATTTATATTAATCATATAATTCGTGAGGGGGTTGAGAAAAAGTCTAATGTGTGAGATTTTAATTTTATTCGTTCTTTTTCGTCAAACTTAAGTATTTCAGAACACTTTTCTATAGAAAAGTCCTCAGACCCTGATTTATTCAAAATTTTACTATTATAATACACTTCTTTTAAATACATTTTCTTTCTATAGACTTTTCTTGTGGAAACACTCCTTAATTTACACCAGAAATATCAAGAGAATTACGCAAGCGTGTGTCACGTGAGTAATTTTAAGAATTACTCACGTGAGTCGTTCTTGCACTAATCGTAACTGGTTTGAGAAATTAAATTGTAAGCTGGCTTGAGTCAAAATTCACTCACGCGCCCATATCTTTCTAACACAATATATGAGTGAGTAGTGTTTTCACAAAATAAAAAAAATGACTCAGAAAGTGGAAAAATATGAATGGAAAAAGAACTTAAAAACAGCTTCAATGGTTTTCCAACAATATCTGCAAAAGATTTTCTTGCTGGCAATGTTGTTGCTGATGCTGCTGTTGCTGATGAATTCAAACGTTGTTGTAATACATGCAAAGCATACTTGTCACGCTGATGCGCACCGCGTCTGACGTTTACGTTGACAGTTGGGTTATGTAGTGATTAAGCACTTAATTGGATCCTTTTTAAACATAAATATGTAAAAAAGATAAACTTGCTTTTGCATTTTCCCCACACACACACACATACATACACACACTCACTCACATACACATAACTCACCCATAACACTTAAGCTTATTTATTTATGTATGAGTAGTTATGTTATATATACTATATTCAAATGCGTATGTGTATGTGTGTCAAGTATATATAAAGCCTTTATAAATACGTACACACACTCATACACATAGAATTTTTCTCACTTGTTTTTATACAAATTGTTTGATTTCAATGCCTTTACTATTAAAGTGTTGTTGTTAACATTAGAGGGTGCCCTAAAAAACTGCTTCAATTGTGCTAAACTGTTTTTGTCACTGTTTATTTTACATTACTCTTTTAAGCAGCTTAATAATAAATACTTGTATTAGAAAAAAAAAACACACACACAAGTTATTGTTTAAAAGGCTTTATTTTATTTATGTTTATGGTATTTCTCAACATTTCCGTTCACATAAATAAACACTCATCCATAAATACAAACACTCAATGGAAGAAAACAACATCGTCTACCCAGTTTGGCTGGAGCCGCTTTATAAAGTGTCTGTATTAATTGTTTTTATGAGGTGAAGTTTATAAAGATTTTTAATGATTTAAGTTTAGATTAATTTAATTTAATTTTGTTGTTGTTATTTTTCTTATTTAAAAGAGTTTCTTTTTGGAAGAATCGATTATTTTTTTTATATATTTAAATATAAAATGTGGCATTGGTGTTACTAGATCGATTAGGGGAGATAAAGTTATGAAAATGTTGATTACACTGGCTTGCAAAATAATTAAATTAAATGCGACAATATTTTCCCTATATATTTTGACCAGCTAAACTCGAAATCCACAAATATTTTTTTTATGGTTTAGGATTTTTTTTGGAGGATTTTGGCAGGCAATTTTACTAATTTGATTTAGTTTCGCGCCCCAGAAACAACAACTATATTAACAGATCTTTTTAATTTAAAAACAATAAATTGGGATACAAATATAATAAGAATAATTTTTAAACCGGTTGTGAAGATTAAGTGCAATATTTTACACTTAGTAGTTCAACACATTATTTTGGAAATTTATTAAAAATTACCCATATAAAATTGGCTATAACTTTGGACTTTATGTATAGATTTCTTTTAAATATATTATTTTCATTGGACTCTTCCCTAAAATACAAATTCTTTGACAACTTATATTTATTACATTTTTTCTAATTTTCAAAATTTTGATTTATTTTTTAATATTTTCTTTGACTATTGCACTTAAACTACTGATCGAATAAAAAAAAAATAATGTTTATAAAGCAATTAGATAAATAGATTAATTTTTCCTAGTACAAGATACAGGCAAAATTACCTACGAATAAAATTCTTACACATTATTTTTTTTCGGTACGCAAAATGGCTGTAAGCTAGTGTTGTTATTGTTGTTATTATGCTTATGCTTCCTTGAGTACTTATGATAATGTTTTTTAGTTAATTAAGTTTGCTACATAAAAAGTGATAAGAAAAATCCATTAAAACCTAGGATGGATATCGTAACCGCTAAAATACAGTTTCAAAATAAAATACCGTAATCATAATAATAATAAAATAGTTTGTAAGTTAATATAACAGAAAATACCATTTAAAATGAAAAGATATTTCATTTAAACCCCGACCTACTTATATTTCATTTCAATGAAATGGTTTTTGTTATTTATTTTTAAATGTTGTTTTAAGAACTGACATATCAGTAAAAACGAATGATTATTGCATTAAAAATAAATGTTAAAATTTTACCTAACAGTTGCATAAAATAACTAATTATTCATTTATTTGAATTATTTAGGTTTTTTCCATTTTTGTTTGTTTTTAATCTGCAAAATATATACTCACATAGTCAATAGACACATTTTGTGTGAATGGCATTATATGTGTGTGTAGGTGTGTTGATGAAGTTCTTGAATTGAAATAATTTTCTAAATAAACAATAAAAAAAAAACAATATTGGAATTTTTTTTGCATATTTTTACTGCATAATACGAGGGCGGATTAATAAGTCCATGACTTTTCGAACTTCCCTGGAAGTTATATGAAATGCATTACTGCTCCCATCAAGTACGACCTGTTAATAGACTACTGTCAATTTTTGAGCAAGTTCCATCATTTACTTTGCGTTTAACAGCTTTTGAAAGCATACAACCTCGTGGATTTTTAAAAAAATGAAAAAAAGTGAATTTCGAGTGCTCATTTGCAAAAAAAAACGTCAATCAAACCAAGGAAAAGCTTGATAAATACTATGGGGACTCTGCACCATCGATTTCAATGGTAAAAAAGTGGTCTACTGTTCGCTGTGGCCTTACAAGCACGGAAGATGCCAAACGTTCTGGGCGCCCAGTTGAGGAATTGTGTGACAGCATAGTTTCCATAGCAAAAATTCATTAAGTAGACTACAAATTGCCACCTCATTTACCTTATTATTCGGATTTAGCCCCGAGTGACTATTTCCTATTTCCAAACTTGAAGAAATGGCTTGGTGGAAATAGATTTAGCTCCAACGATGAAATTATTGATCAAACAAATGCCTATTTTATGGACCTCGAAAAATCCTATTTTTTGGAAGGGATACAAAAATTGGAAAAACGTTGGACTTAGTGTATTGAGCTAAAAGGAGATTATGTTGAAAAATTATTTTTTTTTGCAAAAAAAACTGTGTTTAATTCAAAAAGTCACGGACTTATTGATTTCGCCCTCGTATTCTCAGTGTTATAAATCTTAACCTAAATAAAGAACAATATTATGCTGATATAAAAATCGTAACCGATATTTGAATAAAACTTATGGTCCGTATATACTATTAAAGTTTACGGAAACTTTGAGACTTTAAAAAAAAAAAATACTTCAAAATTTTTTTAAATAATAAAAACTTTTTTAATAGACTTTTTCTAATTGAAAAGTTCTTAGATTCTAAATGCATTTTAAAGGTTTTTTTTGAGATAGTCCTTAGAGTCTCAGAATTTTTCTTTTAGAAAAAGTGCTTAGAATCTAAGGATATTTCTACTAGAAAGAAGGGTTTATTGAAAAGAATTAAAAAAATATATAGAATCTTTTTGACAATGAATTTTATCGACAATGAATTGATTAGTGTAAATTATAATATTATGTGTATAAGGCATTTTCGAAAATAACCCCCCTCCCTCCAGCTGAAAATTATAATATATTATCAGTTTTACATGGGTGACGGAACTGATACAAGAAATATTTATTCATTGTTTGTTGTCAGCATTTTATAGTTCCATAATTATAATTTTTTTTACCACAGTATTGTTACAACCAACATGTTATAAAATAGAAGGTGGCCATGCTCTTTCTCTGCGTGTACAAGCCAAATTTTCTAGCTCCTAGCCTCAAAATTATAAGCTGAGCGATGATAATTTAGGGATTAATATACATTTTTTTTCTCAGAATACCACAGTACTTTTAGTATACTCGAGATAATAGTTAAAAGTATGATGGCCATTTTTCATTAAGAGTTTTTTGTTCTCTAGGCACATTTGCCATTAAGTTATTCTAAAAATTTCAAAATTTCCTAAAAAAAACATCATAATATAATAGAATTAAAATGAATACATTTTTAAAATAAAAAAAAAGAATTCCTTCTTTTGTTATATTAACCCAGCACACCTTTAAAAGGATGTTTATAAAGAATGAAATACAATCAAATTAAGTACAAATTGGAATTTTTAGAAATAATATAGAATAATAAGTTTAGGGTGGCCTGTTACCCGAACCTACAATACAACTTGAAAGTAAGGTCGGAAATTCAAATAAATATCGTAAATAAAAAAACAATTTTTGGCTTTGATTCTATCAATTTTAAAAATACATATGAATACCATTTATTGGTGGTACTATCCCTAAAAGGGTGTCAAAATTCTGTGAAAAAGTAATACATTTCAATGTCTGTTCTAAAATAAAAAAGTAAAGTGTAATAATACTACGATGGTAAAAAAGGGAATATAACAATGTAAGCAAAGTATGTATGTATAATTTCAAATGAAATAAAAAATAAAACAAAAAACAATATAACAAACAGAGCAAAAAGAGAAGAAACAAATACAAGTACAAGAACAAGTAAATTTAGTTTGTAACTAAAGATTTTGATAAAATGATATACAAACACATACTTATAATTCAAAATGTAACGTTTATGTCTTGATTTTTATGTTTGCATGAGTTGAATGATACAATCATGAATTGTTTCGGAAAAAGTAATATGTACAATAGGGGTATAACAAAAATTTTTTAAATAAAATATTATGCAAATACTTAAAACTGCTTTGGAATAATATTGAAATATAAAATTTTACATTGGGAAGAAAATTTCTTGGCAGCTTTTAGTAAAAAGAACCTTAAAGTAATTAAAGGACCTCAAAGTAATTAATTTAAGTAATAATAATCATTTCGCACATCATAATCATTTTTGCAATGTCTTGCCGCTAAAACCTATTGTGAATGAGCGTCTTTGAGCAGCTTTCGTTATTTTATTGAAACTTAAATAATAACTATTGCCTCAAACATGTCGAATTTCGTATCAGATAAAGTGTTTTTAAACACTGCAGCCGAGGGTCATATAATCTTAGTGTAATGGATGTCAAATGCTTCAGGAGTTGTAAGAATTATTGGAAGTGGGTGAGTCGACAGTCAGCAAACCCGTAAAAGCCATGGGATTTTTTCAAAATCATAAGGAACTAGGTGCCATACGAGTTGAAGCCCCGCAACGTCGGAAAACGATTTTTCACTTGTGAACAGCTCCTCGAACGCCAAAAAAGAAAGATTTTTTTGCATCGCAATGTGGCAGGCTATAAAAAGTGGATCCATTACGAAAACCCCAAGCGCAAAAGCCATAGATTTTGTCCAGACAGCCAACAACATCCTTCGCAAACACGAATATTCATGACATGAGGCTTTTGTTTTGTATTTGGTGGGACCAGCGCGGCGTGATCTACTCAAACCGAATGAAATTATCAGGGGGTAACGTGATCGGACTTTACTCATGCCTTAAAGCCGCGCATTGAAGCAGAAACGTCTAGAATACGAAGAAAGGAAAGAAAAAGTGATTTTGCAGCATGCCAGCGCTCAGGCACATGTAGTAAGACTAGTCAGCATCTACTTGGAAACGCTCAAATGGGAAGTTCTACCCCAGCCGCCGCAATATGCAGACATCGCTCGTCCCTGAAGAAGTTCGCTTCATCTGAACAATGTGCAAAAATGGGCCAAATGATTGAATTGCCTCAAAAGACGAGTCGTTCTTCCAAGCTGGTATCCGAAAATTGCCAGAGAGATGGGAGAAAGTTGTAGCCAGCGATGGAAAATACTTTAAATAATATATTTGTAAATATTTTTGCACAATAAATCCGTAAATGAACATAAACACGCTCGTTATTAATTCAAAGTTTCAATTATAAAGTTTTTTTATACTAACTGCTATACTGAAATTTTCAGAATCCATAGAAAAAAATTTGAGCTTTTTCTAGAAATAAAAAAAATATATAAAACTATATTGGTAGAGTTTTAGATAAACTGAACTTGTGCTGAAATTTTAAAAAATATTTATTTTTTTCCAATTTACTCATATAAAACTCTATGGGCATACTCAAAGTAAAAAATATTCCTCAATTCCTAAAAATTATTGTAAATATTTTACGATGTATACTTGCCCACTTTTTTGGGAAATTTAAAAGTTTTTGTTTTTGGATATTTTACTTTTATATACATTATATATAGGACAACTAATACTGCAACCATGAATGTCATTTTTCCTGTAGCGGGACAGTTTTTATTGAAGGCCGCATATACTAATTTATATTGTCACTTTGGGAAATTTCAGGATATATGGCCGTATGTTCTTGTGTAAGGTTCATATATACCCTTAAAACAGTTTTTAAGTTAAAATAACAGAAAATATCATTTACAAGAAATAATATATCATTTAAAAACCGGTCTAATTAATTTTCATTTAAATTAAATGCCTTTTGTTATTTATTTTTAAATATTGATTAAAAAACTAACACATCCGTAAGAAACAAATGATGTAATCAGTTAAAATAAATATCAAAATTTTACCTACCAATTCCTTAAAAAATAAATGATTTTATCATTTATTTGAAATTATTTCCCTCTTTGTATTCTTTGTTTTATTTTTTTAATCTACAAAATGTATGCATGCATAGCTATAGACGCTTTTTGTGTGAATGTGATTGTGTAAGTATGTGTGTTTATAAAGTTCTTGTAATTTGAATTGAAATAATTTTGTATGTATTCAAACAATTTAAGTAAAAAAAAATAACAAATTTAAATTTTTTGAATATAATTTTTTGAAACAGACAGAAATAAAATTTAAGTTTCTAATAACTGTTACGGAAACAAAAAAAATACAAATTTCCGTTTAGTGGGTAAATTTTTATTTAATTTCAAACAAATGAAAAATATAAATGAAACTGAAAAAATCGGTAAATGATAGTAAATCATTTCGAATAAATGTAGAAAAAAGTTAATATAGATATTTCTTTGAAAAATAAATGTTTATTCCTTTATTTTTAAATGGAACGGAAAACTGTTTTTTATTAAACTACAAACAGTAAACTACATAATATTCTGAGTGTACTCATATATGATCATGTTCGGAGATATATTCTTAAAATTTGGATCCGAACAAAAGTGGAAATAAATAAAAGCATCTATGGTCATATATTGAACATATATGTCAATGTATTATCATATGCAAACCCATCATTTATACTCTGATATATTTTAATTTTCATATTAAGAATTTGGAAAAGTTATTCCCCTAATTTACAAGTACAAGTTGGATACGAAGCAGCGTTTTACTTTCATACGTACGGTACATACATACTAAATATTAATATGCTTGTGTGTTAGTTTTAAAAATTGTTACGACTCTCTCTCTATGTGTGTGTGTGTGTGTGTGTATGTATGCATGTTGTATGGTTTGTTATATATCATATTATTTTATGCTTTTCATCATGATATAAGTGCTCTTTAGAGAATTTTCTGCTCATGTTGTTGTATTGTTTTTATTTTTTATATCTATACTTTTTTCCAACTTACATCAGTTCTTTTTTTTTTCTTTGCATTTCATTCAGTTATGATGAAATAGATGATGAAAAGTAAGTGTTGTAATGAATTTTTCAAATACACATATGCACCCTTAAGTACTAATAATAATAATAACAATAACAAAACAGCTACAATAACTAACTACAACAACAGTTAAAAAATTCAAAACATTTTATGAGTTATTTATTCATTTTAACAATATGTTCATATTTCCTTAGTGTTAATAATGCATTTATTTAGAATTTTTAAACATTTGCTATATCAGAACAAAACTAATACAAACATACAACCTGTGTTAAAAAAGTTGATGAACAATTTTACGCTGCTTGTAAATTGTTTGAATATCTGATATTTTATAATCTTCGCAGCTTATTTAACATTACAAAATCCAAATCATCTAAGTAATATTTGAGGAATTTAAGCTAGTGTAAGAATTGATTCTTTTTTTAGTTGATTTAATCACTTCATTGGCATAGGTTACATATACACTCACCAAAAAGTCTGTAATGGCAACTGAAAATTTTGCTGTTATTACGGGAAATTATGCTAATTTGAGCCCAGCGGTATTTTTTTGCTAATCTTAGCAACACATGTCTGCTGACGTGTAGTACAATGAAATTAGTAGCCGCTACTAAATTTTAGTAGATTTTTTGTAAAGTGGAATTTAAAATCTGTTTGCTAAAATCAGCAAAAAAAAAATTACTAAATATTATTAATATTAGTAAAAAGCTTAGAATTTATTTTTCTTATCGAGCATCAACAATTTTGATTATATTTTTTAAAAAACGAATTAATCATTTTGTTTTAATTTGGTAATTTCTGTTTTAAAAAATATTTTGGTAAATTTTTTTTTACTTTTAAGGTTTAATTTTAATTGTTTTTAGGGCGGATTTTTAGAAATAAAAAACCTTTTTAGTGCTATTTAAAGTGGATGTCCTCTTTTTAGACATGAGTCGGTATCTTCACTTCCGATACCTTTTTAAATATATTGTTACACGAAATTTCTACACCTAGAAATTTCTTCACACTAATTTTAACAGCTGGAAAAATCTAGTGTCGTAATAAACTGGAAATAACTAGAATACCTGACTACTAATATAAATACAGTAGTTCAGTTCATAAGTAAAACGCAAAGTGTGAAGAAATAAAGTGTGGCTAACGTTTAGCTTATCTAAATCGTGTAAATAAAGTGTGATATTAAAGTGTATTTCTGTAATTTTTAGTGACGGTTATAAATAAATAGAGCTATAAATAATTTCAAACAGTGTTTATTATTTGCAATATAGAAAGAACTCGATTTATTTAAAAGGTAAATAAATCAACGATTTTATAAAGGGTAAAATCGTAACAATATGTAAAATTTTAAGGAAATTTAAGTTTGTAGGTGTAAGTTTTAATTGGAAATAACATTTCCTTCAATATCCACTTTTTTAAAATTAGTAAAATTTTTTGCTAATTTTAGCAAATCGGTTTTCAAAAATTTGTAAAATGATTTCTTAAATTAGCAACAAAAATTTGTAAATATTCTGTAAAAATTCTGTAATTTGTAAAATGTAAATAGCAAAAAGATTTGCTAAATAATAATTTTTTACTAAAAATCAGTACAAAAATAGTTGATTGGGATTGAAAACAGTTAACAAATTTTTCTACTAACTTTTTTTTCTGAGTGTATAAGTAAAATAGTATATGTGTATACCCAAGGATACTACAAGTATACAGGATGTGCATAAAATTGTTTTCAATATAGTAATTTTATTCAATCCATAATGCATTTATAATTCATTTTTTTATTTTTATTATTATGGCTTAATTTGAAATCGAAAAAATTACTTTTTTCAAATAAATTGTCTTATAAAATAACTGTAACTTTGAAAATATTTTATGATTAGCTCGGTGGCTCGATGACTTTAACTCTGTATATCTTGTATTGCTGCAATATCCTTCATATACCTGGTAATATTGTATGAGTAGTAGAGCTTTTTGTATAAATTATAAAAAATAAAATGTTTTCTTGTTTTATTTTTCCCTATACAGAAATATTGAATTCATTTATATGCATTTTTCTTGTTGTTTTTATTACTATATAATACACAAAAATATTATTTAAAACATTGATACAGTGTACAAGTATTTTTTAATATATGAACAAAATGTTTATTTAATTTTGTAAAGTATTTCACACCAACTATCCATATTTCAGCAATGTATATCAGATAAATGTTAAATTCCTCCTCAAACTAACAAAGAATGTTACCGATATGATGCGTCGGTTTGCATGTAATTTGAACAAGTGAGTGAAAAGACAGTATAATGAAAATGTACGGGAAATTTTGCTAATGTGAGCACAGCAGTATTTTTTTTTACTAATCTTAGCAACACAAGTTTGCTGGCGTGTAGTATAATGAAATTAGTAGACAAAATAAGTACACGAAAGAGAAAAGATTGATTGCGATTCGATGAAAACCATTAACATTTACTTGTAAGGATTTAATTTTAATTTGGAATAACCTTAAATCCATTAATAAAGCAAAAATGTTGTATTTTGAATTAAAAAAAAGGAAAAGAAACTAAAAATCAATCCTATTATTCAATTATTGGTATTTCCAAACATCTTTAAAAATAAAATTTATTAAAAAAAATTGTCGATATTCAAAAGTGGTAACCACAAGTACGGTTATTCTGATTAAATATATCATTTAATTAGGGTTTCAGTAGAAGCAACCGAATTGTGAATTGTATTGATAATAGACGTTACTAATGATTGGTATTGATAAACAAATTTTATACTAAGTTATCTTTTCCTAACAAATTGTTTTAATTTAAAATTAGCCATGAAAATTCATAAGTGTTTGTGGTGTAGTAGGTAGATAGTTGGTAGCTCAGTACTCAGTACTTTCCGAGTGCAAACATTTAAAAAATATTTTTTTAAATTAAAGTAAAACATTCAAATGTTTAAATTCAAATATATTAAAGAAAATTTAAATTAGTTGTGGTGCAGCAAGCAAGAGTGTTATCTATGAATCTGATGGCCCAGGTTTGATAATGGAAAAAATTAAAAATAATTTTTTTTAAATAAAATTTTGTGGAACGTAATAAAATTTTTATGGAATATAAATATTAAATTGTGCAACTGAATTTTTGGCTTTCACAACTAAAAATATAATTTAATATGAAGAAAGTTGTCGTAACCGCCAGAATACGATTGGCAACAAATTCGATGGCCACAACTGATACTGTTTTCTGGGTGTAGCCGCTACTAAATATTTAGTAAACTTTTTGTGAATTCGAATTTAAAATCAGTTTGCTGATATCAGCAAAAAAACTACTTAAAATTATTAATATAAGTACAATGAAATTAGTATACAAATTTAGTAAGCGCTACTAAATTTCAGTAAATTGCTTTAAAATGTAATTTAAAATCGATCTACTAAAATCAGCAACAAATATTGGTGAAATTCTGTACAAATTAAATTAAATCAGCTTTAATTTACAAAAAATTTTCATTAATTATAGTGAACTCATTGAATTGTAAAATATAGAGAAATTTGAATTTATAAAATAAATTATTAAAAATGAACAAATTAACTAAATTATTAATGCATTTTCTAAACTGATAATTTCTTTTGAAATTGCCTTACGTCAAAAAAATTTAAATTTTTTATGTCGAGCAACATTTCTTTATTATTATTTTTTATATTATTATTTTTTTTTATTAATTATTAGAAATAAAATTTCTTTCAATATCCACTCTTTTGAAACTAGTAATTTTTTTTTGCTAATTTTAGCAAATCGGATTTAAAAAAATTGTATTTCTAAAATTCGTAACAAAAATTTGAAAATATTATATAAAAATTCTGTAATTTGTAAAATGTAAATAGCAAAAAAATTTACTAAATAATATTTTTTTTACTAAAATAAATTTTATTTATTTACTAAATAACATTTTTTTACTAAAAAAATAGTAAATTTTTTTCTGAGTGTATATGTCTTCCCTGGAATATGGGTTAATTTAGTAATCAGATCGTTTTCGAAATTTTTTCCAGGAACGTAGTAAAATATTGATTAAGAAGGGAAAAGTGTCGTCCTCAATTCGTTTACTCAAAAAACGAGTGAAGTTCTAGGTAAGGGAACCGAAATTGGACAAAATTGGTTACAAACAAAATTGAAACACTAGATAACGGGATTAAAATGGGCAACAAAATGGGATGGCAAAATCGAAAGATTAGAAAAAAAAGGAAATGGAATAGAACAGAGAAGGAGTTGAACAGAAACACTAGACAAGTGGAACACTAGCCAAGAGCAATTATCGATCGAAATGTAATGTAGCGGTATTGGACTTTATTTAAATTTAAACATATAAATATTTGAATTTTAAAACACGTGTTCCTTGGAAAAAAAACAACAAAACATCCTTTATTCGTATTTAAATTTATTATACAGAGATACGTTCACATCTGGCTGGTCTAACTTTGTATTGGTACGAAACGAAAATTTAAAATTTTTAAAATAATTTGTATTTCTAAAACTTTTTTTTCATATCAAAACAAATCTTAAATCACAGAAACTAATTGTACGAGGGCGGATCGATAGGTCCGTGACTTTTCGAACTTCCCTCGTAGTTATATGAAATGCAACACTGCTCCCATCAAGTATAACCTGTCAATAGACTACTGTCAAATTTTAAGCAAGTTCCGCCATTTACTTTGCGTGTTACAGCTGTCCAAGACATACAACCTCGTGGATTTTTTTAAAAATGGAAAAAAGTGAATTTCGAGTGATCATTAAACATAATTTTTTGAGGAAAAAACTGTCCATCAAACCAAGGAAAAGATTGATAAATACTATGAGGACTCTGCACCATAGATTTCAATGGTAAAAAAGTGGTTAACTGACTTTCGTTGTGGTCGCACAAGTACAAATGACGCTGAACGTTCTGGACGGCCAATTGAGGTCAATACACCCGAAAATATCGGAAAATTCCACGATATGGTGTTGGCCGATCGAAGAGAAAAAGTGCGTGAGATTGTTGATGCCATAGGCATTTTATATGGCAGTGTGGTTTCGATTTTAAATGATCAGTTGGGTGCCGCGTTTGCTCTCAATTGACCATAATGTGCACCCGTGCACACTCGTGTGTAGTCTCAATGCCAAAATTCAATGAATTGGGTTACGAATTGGTATCTCATCCGCCATATTTTCCGGATTTAGCCCCCAGTGACTATTCCAAACCTAAAGAAATGGTTCGGTGGAAAGAGATTTAGCTCCAACGATGAAATTATTGATCAAACAAATGCCTATTTTATGGACCTAGAAAAATCTTATTTTTTGGAGGGGATACAAAAATTGGAGAAACGTTTGACTAAGTGTATTATGTTAAAAAAATATATTTTTTTTTGCAAAAAAAAACTGTGTTTCATTCAAAAAGTCACGGACTTATTAATCCGCCCTCGTAGTTGGACCTTTAGTCTTAAAAAAAAATAATAATTTTCGCCAGGAACGTAATCAAAATGGGTATTCAAAAGGTGGAATGGCGGCCTGCTCAAAACCTTTTGAACTGCGGTATAAGCTCACTTACTAAGAATATACCCTCTGGAAATTTCAATAAGAACGGTAAATTGGCAACTTGAAATATGGCATGCAGATTTCACCTCCGGGATAGACATTCATCGCGAAGTTATAGGAATTCATACATTTTTTTTTAACTTTCCCCGTTTGGTGAGTGAAGTGTAGTTGAAGTGATCAACCCGGGTAAATAACAAAATCTGTTAAAAAAAACTTCCGTAAGGTTTATTAAGGGTAAAACTTACAGTATTATGTATTTAAAAAGTCATTTAGTGCAAAATACCTCATATGTGAAATGATGTGTTCATGATTGGAAATTGTAAACTCAATTATTTTTTCAATGCACACATTCATATAAATAAAATAAACAAAAATAAAAAAAAAAATAAGAAAGAAAAACACTGTGAAAACTCTTATAGTTTATAAAATTAATTAAAAGTTGTTTTCTTGATGTTTTTCTTAACAACATCTCATTGCATTCAATCAACTGCATAAGAGTGTCCCGTGGAAGAAAATGATATTTGAGTTATTAAATCTTAATATGAAAGTGACCAATCGAATGCAAGGAATGTGTTTAAAGGTTTTGATGGTATTTTTTTCTTAAAGTTAAAAAATAATATACACAGGAACAAAAAAGGAAAATATATCTAAAAATCAGAGAGTTATATAAAAAATAAATGCAGCGTGCAAATATATTCGTTTCATATCAATATCTTCAAAATTTTAATACATTTCTTTTTTTTTTTGGATTTTTCTTTATTAAATTCTAAATAAACACACAAGTACGGAGAAAATTGCAAATCAAGCTAAATAAACTCAAGACTTACATGTACAAAATATGAAGCAAAATACAAACAAATTTCAATTTTTATAATCTATGTTGGTTTTTCTCATTACTCAAGGTATCGTACACAATACATTGTGTATTTGTGTTTGTTACATGTTCCATGGAATAATCCAGTAAATTTTATTCTATCAATGCTTTAAATTGTTTGCACTTTTTATTACATCACCTTAATAAATAACCAACAGTACAACAACTTAATGACAAAAATACAAAATGAACCTTTACCAAATTATATAAAAAGAACAAAAAAAAAAAAAAAAACGTTACAATTTAATGTCTCCTTCGTTCGTTTTAAGTTTCCTGATTACAGTGTGCTGTTGGTGGGCCTACCTACCTACCTACTGACGGAATATAAAGAGACGTAAAAATAGACAAAAGAACGTGCTTTAAATAACTGTAAGGAGGATGATTAGAATTTTACCAAAAAATACAACCTACTTTTGATACTCGTATAAATATATAAGTCACTATGTCATTAGATGGTTTCATGTATCTATCTGTCTATGTATATATGTTGGTTGATTACTTTAGAAATTTCTGAACAATCAAAGGTGTATCTGAATTTGTGTATATTAGTATGAGAAGCAATTTTCCATAGAATACCCAGTTAACAATTATACAAATAATATAAAGTTGTCTATTTTATTTGATAATTGTAAATATGTTGTAGCTCAATTTACCCCAAGAAGTTTATATTTAGGGTTTCCTAGCCTACCTACATATTAAACAAAAGTTTTACTGGGTTTGATTTTTGCTTTTGTTACTGTTGTTGTTTTGGGGTGTTTTGATATTTTTGCTACAAGTTACAAAAGAAATTCTTATTACTCAAGTAACATTACTAGTAGTAGTAGTGTGGTATAGTGTAGTGATATTTTGCATTTTATTATCAGCCTTAGTCACGTTTCAATTTACGGCCCATTGGCGGTTACAATTTGCAATCACGTTGCCCGACATTTGAACACAAATAAAAATAACAGCCCGTTTGGCTGACAGACATGACACCAAATATACAGACAATATTTGTACTCAACATTGGTAGAATTGCACCAGTACTCCAAATTAATACAAATTCGTGTTAGTAACATTCAACAACCCACACGAAAGAAGAAGGAACACAATGACAATTACTATTTGACAATCATCAGTAATTTATGGGATAAAAATTTAAATTCATATTTTATGATGGTTTTTGGTATAGCAAGTGATTTTGTGAAAATTATTTGTAGTTTTGAGTGACAATTTCTGTAAAATTTCTGTAGAAAATTAGTGTTTGCAGCAGCTTGATATTGAATAATTTGGGATGATGATCGAAAAAATCCAGCCCATATTGCTAACCAACGATTTTATTAGTATTGGAAATAACTACTTATTTCAGTGGTTTCTTGGTAATGACTTTTTTATGTCTATACTCGTTAGCTTTGGGTAACCATTTACCTCACCCCCAATGCTAAAATAATGTGCTATTTAACCAAAGTGTAAAAAATTCTTACTTATGAATTTTTTCCTCACCTGGCACTAGCAAGTTTTGCTGGGAAATTATCACATTTTAATTCCAGACATAATTAGTGATTGGGTTTATTTCTGTAATACAACATAACTGTAATGCTAAACGCCAGCTTTAATGTCGTTCGAAATACAGTTCTTCGAATAACTTGTGTACTTAAAGCTTCTCGGCTATGTCTGTTATCAGTGGATATGTATTTAAAGCAATTTTCACTAGAAACTATAGTAACGAAAAAATGAGGAGATTGGTAATTTTTGATCCCAATTTTTAACTCCTTAATATGCTATACAGCCTCTCCGGCTGTCACCAGTGCTGCACATACGTCACCTCCCTCTTATGAGGTTAATGCTTCCTAAATAAAATAAATACAGTGAAACATTTTAACAATGGACCTAATGGAAACTACACTTTTTAACGAACAATTTCAATTTGACAACGGAATCACCAAAAGATCTGAAGCAAATTACATATAAATTTATTGGTTTATTTGTAACGTTGAGCGCCCCGGTAGGCTAGTTGGTAGCTTATCAGTGCGGGGGTCGTGTGTTCAATTCCCACCAGAGGCTCTGGTCTGTTTTCGCTACAACGAGCCGAAGGCCTTTGTTGCTAGTGCTCGGTTAGGGTATTAACATATAATTTGTAATTATATGATTAATAAATAAAAATAAATAAATAAATAAATATTTGTAACGTCGACACTTTAAACAAAAAAGCAGCCAATGCACCCCAGTCTACCCTACTTAAGCTTTATATATATAATATGGGTTTCATAGCAACGAACTGTATAGTTGGTTGATATCCAGACAGGTAGCCACGGTATAGTTAAAATATTATACTTAGACAATGCACAATACAGAACAAAAGTGTTGCAGAGTTCAATTCATTATTGTTATGAATTATTAACTACATTTTTTTTATATCATACACTTCACGCAGGGAAAAAACATGATTGTAACATGATCACTGCTACTATATTATGCCTGCTGCTTTCGGTATGGTTGTCACAATCGAGTTTTTAGTTTATAAATAGGTTTTAACCATCAATATGGTCGCTACCGTCGTTACTACTTTCTATTTTATAACATGATTGGCTGTAACCATACTAAGGTAACAAAAATTCTGACTATGAAAAAAATATAATTATTATTTCATAGTTACTACTTTCTATTTTTTAACATGATTGGCTGTAACAATACTGTGGTAACAAAAATTCTAACTATGAAAAAATATGATAATTATGAAACTATAAAATGATCACAACAATAAATAAATAATTATAAATCAAATAAAACATGACTGACATTTACAATCATAAAACAGTCTTGTTTTCATACAAAAAAAATTGTATCATTTCAGACACTTATGTAAAAATATATATAATCATTTTCACCTGGGGGGTTATTTTCGGAAATGCTTTGTACGTATAACATTATAATTTACACTAATCAATTCATTGTCGAAAAAATTCTATATAAAGAAAAAGTCTGTAGAACCCAAGATTTGTTATGTACGAAAAGATTTGTATACAAATAAAAAAGTTTTTAGAAATTTTTCTGATAGCAATATTTTTAGATTCTATGGACTTTACGTTAAAGTAAAATTCTCAGGTTATTCAAACTGTTTCTTAGCCACTACTTTTTCTCATCTTTCTGGTAGCATATGGATTCCGCACCAAAAGAACTGCTCTGGTTTTGAGGTAAAGAATGAATCATGTGAATGTCTGATACCCTGTTCTGAAGTGAAGCGTATTCCAATAAGCGCGTTCTGCATCGATCGAAACAAACGGAAGTCAGAAGGGGCAAGGTCAGGGCTATAAGACGGGTGAACCAAAACTTCCCATCCACTGTCTTGCAAATAGTTTTTGATCTGTCTTGCAACATGTGGCCGAGCGTTGTCATGATGAAAGATTATGGCTTCGTGTCTGGTCGAATATTCTAGTCGTTTTTCATTGATTGCTCTCTGGGTGGCCGCCATTTTGGCAAACATTAGTCTTTACAGTTCATATTTGGCAGCCGTGAAGTAGACACATAAGAAATTTATTATAGAAAAATATTCGCCCATGACAACCCCGATTTTCATGAAAAAATCACAATGATTGACGAGGCACATTTTCATTTGAATGGATATGTGAATAAACTATTATTGGTTTCGGGCAATGGAAAACCCTCAAACTATTCATCAGTCACCTTTGCTTCCATTAAAAGTGAAAGTCTGGTGTGTAATTTGGTCAGGAGGAATCATTGGACCTTACTTCTTTGAAATTGAAAACGGCGTAACGGTAAAAGTGAATGGGGAGCGATATCGTAATATGATTCAAAACTTTTTAACGCCACAACTACATGCTTTGGTCTTTATTAACATGTAGTATCAACAAGACGGTGCCACATCGCATATAGCCAGTATTACAATGGAATTACTGCGAAACACTTTTGCACAACAAGTTATTTTAAGAAATGGTCATGTTGATTGGCCTCCACGGTCTTGGATTTGACTGCTCGGGACTTCTTTTTGTGGGGATATCTGAAAAGCAAGGTTTATGCAAACAAACCAGAAACGCTTGAGCAACTCAAACAAAATAATCGTGATGAAATTAATGAAATACCGCGTGAAATGTGTGAGAATGTAATGAAAAATGTGCTGAGAAGGGCTCACATTTGTGAGACTAACAGAGGCGGACATTTATCTGATATTGTATTCCATACATTATTGCCGACATTAAATAAAACATTTATCATTTAATCAAAAGTTATAAACAAACAAAGTAGCATAACTTCCCGGCGGACACATTGTACAAAACACCCTTCTGATCCCACCAAATTCAGAGCATTACCTTCGGCTTCAGCGTTGATTTGGCTGGTTAGCCGGGCTTTACATATGACTTTTTGAGCTTAGGGTTATCGTAATGTATGTAATTTTTATCACCAGTAACAATACGATGCAAAAATTAATTATTTTTGTAGCGTTCAAGCAGCATTTCCCACATGCTAAATCGCATTTTAACGTCTCTCGGCTCCAATTTATATGGGACCTGATTTCCCTGCTTTTGAATGAATCCCAATGCTTTTAAACGTAGGAAAATTGCTTGTTGTGTGACTCCCAATGATAATGCAAGTTATTCTTGCGTTTAACAATAATCTTCGTCGAGTAATGCTTCCAATTACTCATCTTCAAACTTTTTCGGCGTTCAGAAGTTTTTTAAGTTGGTGCATGTTGACCATTTTCTTCAAATGAAGGAAGGTTATCAGACTTCCCCGTAAAACATCTTTTTTAGGCACAAAATTCGACATTTTTATAGCGATTGAAAACAATGCGTGTTTACACTTTACCGACTATCGAATACTGAATTATAATGACAGATTTTTACCCTTAAAAACAACATTTTTGTCATTATTATTGCCACAAACCATATGTGATAGTTATGCCATCTGTTGTCCAAATCGACATTATCAACTTGTATACCCAATAAAAAAGATTCTAAGAAAGTCTTTTGTTCTGAGGATTTTTCATCATGAAAAATACTATGCTTCTAAGAACTTTTTCGAATTGAAATATTGTTATATTATTATAAGGACTTTTTCTAAAAGAAAAATTGTGATACTCTAAGGACTATCTAAACAAAATCTTAAAAATATTATTAGAATTTAAGAATATTTCTATTAGAAAATGTCCCTAGAATCTATTTAAAAAAAAAAAAATTATATAATTAAAGAAGTCTTTTTTGAAAAAGTTCTTAATGTAAATTTTTTTTCTTTTGGAAAATTATTTCTCAAAGAAATATTCTTAAGTTTAAAGATATTTTTCATATTTTCGAATCATAATGTAACTGTAGGGACCATATTATGATAAAATAAGGGTTATTTTATAGTTATAATATGATAATTATATTATAGTACGACTATGGTTGGCACAATCATAATCCCAAAAATATATAATACTTGTCGAATATAATTGCGCTAACCATGTTTTTTTGTCTGCGTGTGCACTATGGTCCTGTGAGCCAACTTTTTGGAACCAAAAATAAATATTTTATTTTTAATAAATGCCTATAATACATTTTTGCTCTTCACTGTGTATAGGACAGTGAATGTAATTGTCTGCTACGTTACATTTAACTTTGTGAGCTTGTAATTGTGTATAAGTATTTTTCTGTATATAGGTATGTATATTGTTTTAAGTTCTAAATTTATTGCAATGTTGTATTTTTTTATATAGAATTTTTGCTAAATCGTATATTTTTTATGTTATTTGTGAGTGTTTCTTTTTTTTCCCTAACAAACTTATACAAATGGCAACAGCAATGTCTGCTTCCGTTTCCTCTAGCAAAAATATTGTTGTGGTAGTAGCAGCAGAAAAAAAAATCGTACAAAAACCGGTCTGAGGATGAGACAAATAAAAAGTCATACTGTCCCATCGTCAATGTCCATTCATTTATATCTATGTTACCTTATATATTTCTATATTATTATACACCAGTAGAATACCATATTGATGTTATATGGTGGGTTTAAAAACCTCTTCACACTTGTTCCTTCACTCAGAAAAAAAGTTAGTAGAAAAATTTGTAAACGGTTTTCAATCCCACTTTACTATTTTTGTACTGGTTTTTAGTAAAAAATTATTATTTAGCAAATATTTTTGCTTTTTACATTTTACATATTACAGAGTTTTTACAGAATATTTACAAATTTTTGTTGTTAATTTCAGAAATCATTTTACAAATTTTTGAAAACCGATTTGCTAAAATTAGCAAAAAAAATACTAATTTTAAAAATGTTGATATTGAAGGAAATGTTGTTTCTAATTTAAACATACACCTACGAACTTAAATTGCCTTAAAATGTTTTATAGATTAAAAAAAAGAGATCAGAAGTGAATATACCGACTCATGTCTGAAAATAGGACATCCAATTAAAATAGCACTAAAAAGTATTTTTAGTTCTAAAAATCAGCCGTAAACACAATTAAAATTTTACCTTAAAAGTAAAAAAGTGACTAAAATATTAAAAAAAAAGATATTACCAAATAAAAACAAATTGATAAATTCGTTTTAAGATTTTTAAGCCTTTGATTTTTTTAATTTTTTATAAAATATTTTTGAAAAAAAATCAAATAATTTTAAAAAATGTTGATGCTCGATAAAAAAAATAAATTTAAAATTTTGTTCTAAATATTAGTATTTTTTTTTTGCTGATTTTAGCAAACAGATTTTATATTCCACTTTACAAAAAGTATACTCAAATCTAGTAGCGGCTACTAATTTTTCTACTAGTTTCATTGTACTACACGTCAGCAGACATGTGTTGCTAAGATTAGCAAAAAATACCGCTAGGCTCAAATTAGCAAAATTTCCCGTAATAACAGCAAAATATTCAGTTGTCATTACAGACTTTTTTTGGTGAGTGTTGGCTCATTCATTCATTCATTCATTCATTCATTCACTTACTAACTGACTTTGATTTCCTTATATCTTTTGTTGTAGTTGTGTGCTGTTAAGTTGAGTTTATGTTATTATCCTGGTCATAGAATGCTACCACTGCTGCTAATAGTACCAACTGCCATTGCCAGCACTATGAACTAACTAAACAATATACCATAGTAGACGTATAGTAGTAGTACGAGTAATAACAATGTTGTTACACCTGTAGAATATTTTTCTTTTGTTTTTACTTTATATTTCCTGACTACAATATTTACAGTGTTGTACACTTTTGTGGCCTTAAGCCTCCAACACGTTCATTTTCATATAGCCAGATGTTAGTTTAAATTATGGAATGGTTGGTGGTAGTTGCCTGGTTCGTTATCGTTTGGTTCTTTCATTTGCTACCATTTACCACCTCTTGTACATGACTTTTTTCCTTTTTGCTGTTGTTGTTATTATTGCTTTTGATGAATCGTAAATTTTAAGTTTTTATTACATAATTTCTGTCATTACGACATTGTCTAACTTCCTATTTCCGGGGCTATTGTATAAGTCGTAGGTTTTTCTTGTATTTTTTTTTCGTTTCCTTAATATTCATACATCCTTTGCAATAGTCTCCTATTGCTTGCTATTGGTTAAAGTTAAGATTTTATTTTGTTTTTTTTCCGTAAGTAAAAGGTTTGTAACAATTTTCATACTCAATTTATTTTTTAGAAGATGGGATATTTTCTTATGAAACACGTAGAATATTATATGGATTTTATGTTATGACCACACAATGGGGTAGTTAAGGGTAAGAGTTATGTTAATTTCTAATGAAGCTTTCAAATTTTAATGTATTTTTATTCTTAAGAAAAGGTAACATTAAACTTGAAACATGACTTTTTATTAGGGTGGCAATGAAGTGTATGGGGAAGCATTTTTGTTTTTTAATTTTAATAAAACTCAAGCGGGTTATTATGTCACTTAGAGGCTTTAACATGCATGGTGATAATTTAAGTGAAATTCACACTCATAAAAATAAGTTAGTAGATAAATTAGTAAAAGGGGTTGTATATCAAGTATTGTGTTTTCAGCAAAAATTTAGGTTATATGTTTTCAGTAATAAACTAACTTAAAACAAATTAAATTACGAATTATCATGCTAACAAAATTGGTCTGATCAACACATTTATAGTGAGGACAATAGGGTGCTACAAAAAAAAAAATTGTGAGCTATTAAGACTTGCCGCCCCCAGAAATATGCATTTGGTTGTAAGACCACGTCTTGCAAAAAATAAGGATTATCGGACAGCGGGAAGCGATGCCATAGCATCCCTAAAGTCTGAAAAAAGGATTACAAAGGGAAAATATGACTTTTTATTGATTTTCTAAAAAAATATATTTTAAAAAACAGGCAAGCTAGTAAAATTTACCTGGCAATCACTGGATCAGACACCACTTGTTCAACAAATTCGATCACAAATTCAAAAATTTATTGAAATAATCTACTATCCAGCAAAACCAGACATTACCAAGTAGTTAAATGAGTAAGTAGCCCACAAAGGGTTTCACTAGTTACCAGACTATTTACTCGCTTCATTACTTTTTTCCGCGATGTCCCAAAACTCATGGCTGGTAATGAGCTACCAGAATGGTTACTTATAGTGAAGAAATAAGTGGTTACTTACAATAGTAAGGTAAGTAGTTACTCTTAGTAAAATAATGGTGGACATTTCTCAAGTAAAATTTTTTTACTTAAAGAAATCGATAAAAATAATTTGTGTTTGAAATTATAAAAAAAAAATATTTAAAATATCTACTTTTTTCATTAAGTTTATGTAGGTGCAATGCTATTTCACATTAGAAATTCTTTAAAATCTTAAAAGTTTTGCAAAATCATTTTTTAAAGCAGATAATTTTCTATTTTGTTGTATAGTTTTTGAAAACAAACTTATCAATAAATATTAAAAAAATTCAAAAATACGAATTTTGTACTTATTTCAGCAACTACCAGTAATTCATTGTTTTGCAGGTTCATATAAGTACTTCTACCATCCATTGTCAGTAGGTCATTATTTTGTATTTTAAAGTAATGCAAAAGGTAACGACCTATCGTTACATAGTAATCTATAAAATAATGACCTGTCATTACCATGTTTTTGCTGGGTACATTCAGATTTTATTATTTTTCCCCTTGGGTTTTGCTAAATGGTTTTAAATTAATTACATATAGATTAGAATTTTTAAACACTGGTTTCAAAACTCAAATTTTAAATTAAAAAAAGGAAAATTTAAAGAAATTTCAATAAATCGACGATTGGACTTTAAGTTTTTATTAAGCACATATATGGGATTAAAAATACCGAAAATTGTAGGTATTCCCTTTTATTTGGCGAGGGCAGCGTTTTTATTTGCAAGTTTTCCTTTTGTTTTTACAAATTTCATTGGTTTTTGGACAGAATAATTCATAACAATATATATTACTTCCATCCTTTAAATTATGGCAAAATGGAGACATATTAAATTTCCACTGTTTAAGGTCAAAGGTCAAATTTTAGATTTAATTTTTTTTCAACTAATTAATATAAAAGATATTTCTAAAGCGATATTGATGAAACTGCTTGATATTTATTTTCTAGGTTTTAAAATAATATTCTTTTTTAATTTCAGAATATGACCCTATAATGGAAATATATTAATATTATTTGCGTGAAATAAAAATACAATTTAACAGTATTAATTTGAAAAATATTACTTTAATGGAAAGTGGCAACCTTACAGAATTTGTTAACATGAACAAATTGTCAAAATTTGCAAAAATTTACCTTATTCTCTATTCAATTTTCAAATTTGGTGGTAAAATATTTGCCAACAATGAAGAGGTGAAGTCTGCGGTTGATGGCTATTTTGAGGAGCTAGATAGTTCTAGTACTAAAACAGAGTCTAGAAGCTATTTAATATAGCTGGATAAAGTATATCGAGATAAAATGAGATAAAGATAATTTTTAATAAATTTTGTAGTATTTTCCTTGTTAGGTCAGCTAATTTTGGAACCGCTCTCGTAATTAAGATAATTTTGTTTCAATTTTATTTATAAATATTTTTTATAATGCTGACAATACAGAAGTCCGGATATTTTTATATATAACAAAGTTTTGTAATTTATTTTCAGAATCACAAAAGAAAAAGTCTAAATTTTCTACACATAAATTAACTAAATTAAAGTTTTTCTGCGAATTCTTTGATTTTTTTGTGTTAGTCCGCTAATATTTAGTAATATCAGTAATTCAATATTTATATTAAAATTCAAAAATGAATTTTCATAACAACCCTACTCTTTATACACATACAATTGGACACATGCGTGGGTAAGTTGAGAAGTATTTTAAATGGCATAGAGAAGAACGTGTTTTTTTTACAAAGTTAGATGTGAAGTGTTTTAATTTTCTATTATTTGATTTGTGAACTATAAGAAACTAATTTGCTTATACATTAAGAAAAAACCTTTTCATCAATTGTAACAATCGAATATCTTACCAACCGAATGGTTTGGTTGGAGCCGCCGATATATTTGTTTGTGCCGATTAAAATTCAGTTAATACAACAAAATTTCGGTTAAAACAATATATTTCAAATGTATCAGGTAAACAATAATTCGATTGCTGCAATCGAACTATTTAGTTATCAAGTAATTCAAGTCCCACAATGAATCTATATTCTCTGTGAATCTATATAAAAAAATTCAAAATTTATTTTTTGGATGAAAAACTTTTTGTATAAAAATAAATATAATGCCAAATATTATATCTTCGATGCAATATTTAAGGTTTAGCCCTCAAAAAGATATTTTTTACTCAGTAGCTAAAGACATTTTTACATTATGTGATTATTGTTAATTTTATTTTTTTTTTAAATAAATGAAAATTATTAATTATACTTAAAATTTCCTCTGAGGAAGTCACCCAATGTGGTGACGAAATATTGAAATAAATAAATAATTATAAATAATTTTTTATAAAAATAAAAAAGATCTTAAGACCTTTCAATTTAAACTACAATAATAAACAAATCAAGAAGATCGAAGAAAATTAACAGAATTTTCATAAATGTATTTTCTGTTAAAATTTTGAAAATAACCAAAATTACTTTTGAATATACCAGTTTACCATTCAAATTCAATTGGTCTGAAAATACCATCACTGCTCCTGTATATAAAATTCTATTATTTCCTACCATCACTATGGCGTATACGTAATAATGAGATACTTGCATATAACTCATACGCTGTGGGGGCCATATAATACTATTTTATATCTGAATCAGGGATGCGAAAGTTGGTACAATTGTAACATTTTTGGTACAATTTGGGTCTTAAAAGTACGATGGTACCCTCAAGGTTATCGTTATTTTTTTCTTGGCAACATATATTGTTGCATATAATTATTGCGTGCAATTTTTGATTGTTGTCGAACGGGGTAGAAAAGCAAGCGGGGTAACGATAAAGGCACATTTTGCAATTTTCATGCATGTTTCTGTTATCTCTCTTTCACACTCATATGTATTCTTATTTTGTTGCTTCATTCACATTCTGTTTTCGTGCAATTAAAGTCACCGTATAAATAGACATAACTTTGGAAGCGACTTTGAAAAGGGAATTAGAAAATTGCACGCAATCATATAAATTGTCAACAGTTTCTAGTCTAGTGTAAACGAAAACTTTGTTACATTTAGCAAATTCTTGTCGCTATAATTTTAAAATAACAGATAGTTTTTTATCTACTTAAATATGTTATTGATCTCATGGATTTTCGTACCTTAATTGAGATATTTTTATTATATTCTTGTAATGTACAACTGAATTTTCTATACAGATTTTTTTTATGTTTATTAAAAATAAAAATATTAAAAAAAAAAAATTATAATTAAAGTTTTATTTTTTTTTAATACTAAAAAAATGGTACAATTGTGTTCAAAAGAGTACAATTTGGTAATCACTTTTGTACGAAATTGAAATTCTTATTTTGCATCCCTGATCTGAATGTATTGTCACCAGAAATGTTCCTTTATATAATCCCATATCAGCAAGCCAAAGGCGCCAGTGGTTTTATTAAAATGTTTATATTTATCCATAAAGGATATCGTTAACCCTTGCCGGCTAGGCGTTTCTATCGATTTTTTCCAAAATTTTTAGAATTGAAGTATTGCATCTTGCATTGGGACCTTAAATTAATAATGAGCATTTTCAGCTACATAACGCATTCGTAAATGGACAAAGTAAGAACTATTCTAATATATAAATATATGTATGTATATATCGTACAACTTGTTGATTTAAAATTTTTATAAATTTTCCCCCTTCACCATTAAGGAAATTATTAATCGTCCTTTGTATAATTTTGTATTGAATGTATTTTCCATCTACAAAAAGTTTTCATAAAAAAACGAATGAACCAACGAACCGGCCATTAATTAGAAATTGTTAATGATTATAACGTCATTTAAAATACACTTATTTTTATAAATTTTATGTACTACTTACACAAATACATACGTACATAGTGATTTTCTTATATGAACTACTTTTGTACTACAAATAAGTATACGAGTGTGTAGCAAAAGAAAATGTTGCTGCTCATTAAAAGTTCTACCTTCATTTAATATAAAGTATTTTGAAAATTACTTTTTTTTTTGTTTGTGATTATTTTTTTCTATGGCGGCAGTTTTGCCTTTAGTTTACAATAAGACACTATGCAACAAATTTCAGATTATTTCAGGGATATAAACCACTCTTACACAGATATAAAAATACTAAAGTTAAGCGTAGGTACAGTCATTTTTTATGGTCGTTTAAATTTTTTATTAATTTATTAATGTCCAATGCAAACATTTCTCTGAGTTAAATACAGTTTTAGGATAACCAGAAAAAAATATTTCCTGGGAGAAACTTTTGGCTAACCTATTGCAGAATTATCCTCACAGTCATCTAACATATGAATTATCCATGTCCGAAAATAGTGTTGCATAGTGTAGGATAAAGATGAAAAAGAAGAAGAAGAAGGATATGTTAAAATTTAAATCAAACCACAAAGAAAAGTTTTTATATATATATTTTTTAATATTTTCTTTTATTTTTACTAAAACCAACAACCATAATAGCCATGACAATATTTAATAGGTGCGTATTTAAGTATGTTTGCGTTTGTGTGTGCATATGAGTGTGTGTGTATCAGTGTGTTAGAGAATTAGTTAATATAAAAGGTGTATGAGTAGGTATTAAATAGAGTAGGCTCATGTTATTTTAATGGTCCAACCCAGTTATGGTTTTAGTTACGGATATGTTTATTTATGTTGTATATGTCAGATTATATTCATGTTTGTATGTGAATGTGCTTATGCATGTGCCTTAGTTTGTGTTCTCTCTCTCTGTTATAATACTAACATTATCTTTTAATTGAATCGTCAGATGCGTTCAGTTTGTTGTTTATGCCAAAGCTATTATTTTCAAAAAGGAGGTAAAAAAAAACTTTTTGATAAAATATTTAAAATATGTGTGTGTTTGTTAAAATGTACGTGTGTGTGTGTGTGTGTTAAAAAAAGTATCTTTTTGTTTTATAGTCTAAAGCTTTTGTTTTAAATACTGTTTCCCCATTAGATGCTTAATGAAGATGCTTTCGTATAATGACTGGATCATGAAAGTATGTTATTTAATTTAAAAACTTTGGTTTTAGTGTAATGAAAGACGTGTGAAAATACTTTATCTAAGGTAAGACGATAAAGTGTTAATTAACTTTAAATTTCATTTAATATTTATACTTTAAAATTGTACTTGTAAATGGCAAATGTGTATCAATCTATAAGAAATTGAGTATAAGTTTACACTAAACTTGTCAAGAGTCTTTTGTAACCTACTAACGACCAAATCGATTTGAATGGAAAGAGCAGCACAATATTTTTTTTTTTTAATAGAAAAATGAAAATTAATTTGGCGCCAAGTGTAATTATAAAAATATTAATGATGATAAAATTACATTTTATTTATTCTATTTCCAGGTAATTGGACATAGAAAGAGTAAAGAAACATTGTAAGCACTTACATTTTGGTCAAATAACACATTATCTTAACATGGAGGTATCAGTAAAGAGAATTAATTACCTAGAGTGTACGAAATAACAAAGTCATTATTATGAAAAAGTCATTATTAAGAAAATATCTACTGAATTTAATTGTTACATGTGGGCGCTGAAATGAAGGGAATACTTGTAGGAAGTGGAGTAAGACGTTTAACGAAATGACTTATTTGCTTGGTTGCATGATATTTAAGTAATTTTTACTAATTTTTTCTTCTAATTTAACTTTAGTAAAAATTATATACTTGTTTTTTTAAAATTAGTTAAACGTTCTGCTGGTCTAAAACTGCTGGTCTAAATACAAATTTCTGTTTGTAATATTGAACATATTTCATAGAATATTTTTGTAAATACAAATAAAAAGTTTTTTAAAAGGCACTAACAATTCACGCTGAAAAAACGCCGTGCTGGAAATATAATATGTTGGTAATTAACATATATTTGGAAAAGCTGTAAGTTATATTTGCCGCATTTATAATACAATATGTTTGCCTACAAATATAATATGTTTACTTGTAAACATATATATGTTTGGATACTTTGTAATGCATCCATCGGCAAATATATATATGTTTGCCCGCAAATAAATATATGTTTATCATTATTATGTTTGCATTCCAAAAGTATAATAATGATAAAATTACAATAGCAAATATATGTTTATTAAGGTGGCGAAATACAAATATTACAATGTTTGCCTGGAAACATATGTGTAATAACCATAAATATAAAATACTTGGAAATCTACTTTAAATGTGCATATGGTAGTTTCTAAACAAATATATATTTGCCTGTAAACATATTCAGAAATGTCTTTTTCCTGCGTGTGGAATTTGTAAATACAAAAAACAGTTTGTTTTTTTTTTGTAACTTCAATTTTTATTTTCACAGAATTTTTAAATTTAACAATTTACAAATATTTAAAACAAAAACTTGTTAGAAATCGAGTTTAAAGTTTAATATTTATTTAATTACTTAAAATTTTATGGTACTTTTTTCTGTGCAGTTAATATTTGTGTAAAATCTACAGGACTTTCTGTAACTTTTAGAGACATCTTTATTTTAATAATTCAAATAACATGTTACCACGTGCAGAGCAAAACATGGTGGCAACATGATCACTGCTACTATATTATGCTTGCTGCATTCGGGTATGTTTGTCACAATCAAGTTATATGGTACTAGAAAATACTGACTACAATCGATGAATACACGCAGAGGAAAAACATGTTTGCAACATAATCATTGCTACTATATTGTGCTTGCTGCGTTCGGGTATGTTTGTCACAATAAAGTTATTGGTAACCATCAATATGATCGCTACCATCATTATTATAGTAAATATTTTATTATTTCATGATTTTCACTTTCTTTTCTATAACATGGTTCGGTGTAACCATACTGTGATAGAAAAAATTCTGACATAATTATTAACCTATAAAATCAATAAAATATTATAAATCAAACAAGACATGACTTTGACAATTACAGTCATAAAACTGTCATATTTTTTTATACAAATATTTATATCAGTTCAGTCATCCATGTAAATAATGTGGGGTTTTATTTTCGAAAATGCCTTATACATATATTTTGCACAAATCAATTCATTGTCGAAAAAATTCATTGTCAAAGAGATTATATATAAAGATTTTAAATAAATAATTCTTATCAGTAAAAACAATAATATTTTTTTTATTTTTATTGAATTTAATTCTTGTGAAATGATGACTTTCTTGTGGAAAAAGTACTTAGAATATTAATAAAATAATTTGTATAAGAAAAAGTCTGTAGAACCCTAAAGTAGACTTATACGAAAAGGTTTCTTTTACAAAGTACTAGATTTGTAGAAATTTTTCTGATTATAATGTATTATTTTACAAACTGTTCTTTTGGATAAAAAATCATATATTTAAAAAAAAACTCAGATTCTCAAAAATTCTAAGATTCTGAGAAATTTTCATTATGCAAAATACTTAGATTCAAAGAAATTTTTTTAGTAGAAATATTCTTTGATTCTCTATTAGAAAAAGTCCATAGAATCTATGTGTTTTTTTTATATTAAAAAAGTCCTTAAACTTTAAAATATTTTTGAAGTATTTTTCTTTAACAAGTCTTTTTCAAGTAGTTTTTTCTTTAGGAAAAACATTTCTTAAAGAAATATTCTTTAATTTAAAGAACTTCTTCATAGTTTCAAATCATAATATAACTGTAGGAATTATATTATGGAATAATTAATCATAATATGATAACTATATTATAGTACGACTATGGTTGACACAATCATATTCCCAAATATATATGATGCTCTTTGAATATGATTGCCCCAACCATGTTTTTTCTCTGCGTGTAGGTTTATATTTAATCACGCATACTTTACACACTTTTTGAAAAAAATGATTTTTTTTATTTTTTATAGGGCAATAAATGAAAAAAAATGCCGTTTAAATGTTTTATTTTAAAAATAAAAAAAAAATTATTTCAATCGTAAACAACCATCATTAATTCCGTGATTCCCTGGGTTAACATCTCAAAACTATTTTATGTGACTGAAATCTCCCACAAATTTTTTTGTTGCCATTTAAATTACATATTTTTAAGGTTAGTATTTTTCTTTTAAATATTTGCTTTTATACAAGATTTATATGCATTACAATTAATTTAATACTGACAATACTATAAATTATATTAAAGTAGTAACAGGTTTTTAAAAGACTTTCTAATGCCTTGATAATTCATTCTAGGCAATATGTAATTAAGTTGTTGAAATATGCATTAAATTTCTAAATGCACAACAATTTAATATAAAATTTAATGTGTGTTTAATATTTACAAGTTCATAAAAAATATAGATATTTATAAGTACATACATAATTATACACAATAAGAAAAAATCACACAAAAAATATGAAAATATATGGGATATATGTGTTTAGAAAAATTCTAAAATAAAATGTTTGGAAAAACTTTAAAAATATATATTTTCTAATATTTGTAACATGTTTGCCGGCAGGGGTGGTTTAATTTTTAGGGCCGATAAACATCGGCCCTTAAAATTGAATTTGAATAAAAGACAAATTATTTAGGAAATTATTGTCATTTTTTTTATTATGATAATATGGTATGGTTGAACTACGTATGGAAAAAAATATCGGCCAAATGGCCGCCGCGACCTCGGCGGCACACCTCCATCCGATGGTCCAAATTTTCGATAACGCTGAGGCATAATTGAGGTTCTATGCCGTTAATGTGCCGAATAATTTCATTCTTTAGCTCTTGAATTGTTGCTGGCTTATCGACGTAAACCTTTTATTTCAAATAACCCCAAAGAAAGAAGTCCAACGGTGTCAAATCACATGATCTTGGCGGCCAATTGTCATCGCCACCACGTGAGATAACACGGCCATTGAATTTGTCACGCAAAAGAGCCATTGTTTCGCTAGATGTGTGGCAAGTAGCACCGTCCTGTTGAAACCACATATCGTGCAAGGTCATATCCTCAATTCCTGGCCACAATAAGTTCATTATCATCTCGCTATAGCGAACACCATTCACGGTAAATGCTTGGCCGACCTCATGACACAGTATCGCAAACAACAGCAATGTTTTCCGCAGAACGAACTGGGCGAGCATGCACAGGTGTTTTCACAGACCCAGTTCGCTGAAATTTGCCCACAATTCTCCCGATTGTGGACACATTTGGTCGATTATGCTGACCAAAAAAAATCACTTTTTGCACATTTGGAAGATTAAATTGACCGAAAAAATCACGAAGTGCACGAAATGCATTTTGTTTTGAACGCCTATTTTCATAATAAGCCTGAATTACTTTAACGCGTTGCTCGATTATGTATCTTTATATGGTTCAAATTGAGTTAGTCTGAAATTGAGAAATGTGAAATGAAATGCAAAAAAAACCTGACGTTTAGGTGTGGTTCACATTCAACATCGGCCCTTAAAATTTAACCACCCTTTATATGATAGTTTCTAAACATATATATAATTGTCTGCAAACATATAATATCAATTTTCTGCGTGTGCATAAATAACTACAAAGTAATTTTGTTATGAATTACAAATTTATATTCATAAGGAAAATATATAGGCTACATATGTACATATATGTATATACTTGTATGTGTGTCTTCTTGTTGGCAATATTAAAGATGTACAAATTAATGGACATTAAAAGAGATGGTATGTACATAGAAATGTATCATATTTTGTGCTCTATTTCTTAATGTTTATTGAAATCCCTTGGGAATTCAATGTGCTACCTAAGTAAACTATTGTAATAATACAAGTAAAGACTAAATCAAGGCAGGACAACCAAGAGGAATAGTGTTGATTATAAGAATGCATATTAAATGAAGATGACATGTATTCGGCAAATAATATTCGTTATTAGATTAAATTCAAATATTCGGCGAATATTAATTGACATTCTAATTAATTTTCATAATAATCAGCCAATTTGTGAGGGGAAAACAGTTTTCTATTTAAAATTGGATTTCTCAAGGAGTTGAAGTTAAAAATTCAATTTCAATCCATTGCTCATATAACCATTATACATTTTTCCTTAATCATTCATTTTCTTCACCAATCAAATGATGATGCAAATAGATATAATTAGATGAGAGTCAATAATTGGCCGTATTATAACAAACATTCTAAAATTCATGAAATTTTACATAATTTATGGCTCCCAGTGCAGTCATAAAGTGAGAATTTTCAGCAACAACTTGTATATAAAGTTGTAAATGACATATTGCAATAATACTAAACATTATTAAAGATTCAATTATGTATTTGAAATATATATATTAAGTGTATATAAGAAGAAGTATAGTAATTAGAGATAAATATAGTAATGAGAGAAAGAAAAAACTGCAATATAAATTTATGTTCATCTATTCAATCATACAAAAACTTATTTATATTTAAATCATTTTCAATCAATTATTTTATAATCATTATATTCAATATAATCATTCATATTTAATGTGTACCTTTACACAAGTTTTTTCTTTCATATGTATTTTGTGATACTGTCACAAAAGTGTCATATCTAAACACAATTGTCAACGTTAGTTAATAAACATTAATTAGATGTATTGTATATATGTATTGTGTGTATGTACGATATTGCCATATGCCAGTGCAAAATTGTGTTGTATTGCATTTGTATGTCACTAAATAATATGATATTGTTGTGTTGAAGACATGCTTATGTACAAAATGAAAACATAGTTATATGTATGTACATAAGTTAGTTTGCACTATGTTGTATGTATATGTGTATTTGTATTAAAAACATATTGAATTGAATTCAATGTGGGTTAATTGAAAATTAACCAGAAAAATATGTTGTTTTTGATTTTATTGTGATATTTGAAATCAAAGCGAAATTTGGTAAGAACCCGAGTAAAATAGTTATAAACATATGTGGCCTTATAGAATAATATATTATTATATGTTAATACTTATAATGGAATGCATTACACATATATAATTATATATTACATTAATTTGTTTAAAAAGTTATCTTATATAGTGTCATATATAACTACATATAGTTATATAGTGATCTTTATAAAATTTGATATGATTTATTTATTTGGGTCATCTTATAAAGGGTGGTTAAATTTAAAGGGCCGATGTTGAATGTGAACCACACCTATAAGTCAAGTTTTTTTCTGCATTTCATTTGACATTTCTCAATTTCAGACTAACTCGATTTAAACCATGGAAAGATAAACAATCGAGTAACGCGTTAAAGTTATTCAGGCTTATTATGAAAATGGGCGTTCAAATCAAAATGCATTTCGTGCACTTCGTGATTTTTGTTTGGTCAGCATAATCGACCAAATGTGTCCACAATCGGGAGAATTGTGGGCAAATTTCAGCAAACCAGGTCTGTGAAAACACCTGTGCATGCTCGCCCAGTTCGTTCTGCGGAAAACATTGCTGTTGTTCGCGATAGTGTGTCAAGAGGTCGGCCAAGCATTAACCGTGTATGGTGTTCGCTATCGCGACATGATAACGAACTTATTGTGGCCAGGAATTGAGGATATGACCCTAGACGATATGTGGTTTCAACAGGACGGTGCTACTTGCCACCCAGCTAGCGAAACAATGGCTCTTTTGCGCGACAAATTCAATGGCCGTGTTATCTCACGTGGTGGCGATGTCAATTGGCCGCCAAGATCATGTGGTTTGTCATCTTTGGACTTCTTTCTTTGGGGTTATTTGAAAGAAAAGGTGTACGTCGATAAGCCAGCAACATTTCAAGAGCTAAAGGATGAGATAATTCGGCACATTAACGGCATAGAACCTTAATTATGCCTCAGCGTCATCAAAAATTTGGACCATCGGATGGAGGTGTGCCGTCGAGGTCGCTGCGGCCATTTGGCCGATAGTTTGTTTCATACATAATTGAGCCATACCATATTATCATAATAAAAAAAATGATAATAATTTCCTAAATAATTTGTGTTTTATTCAAAATCAACATCGGCCCTTAAAATTAAACCACACTTTATAATATAAAATTATATATAACAGTACATGTAATTATATATGGATTATACGGAACCATATATACTTGTATATGATATATACTAAATAAATTTAAATCACATATTTGATATATAGTAATATATGGTCCCTTATCAAAAATATTTTTAATTTGGTATGAGATAAAATTATATATGATTCAATATATTGTCTCTTATGAAAGCATATTTTTATATGGTATAAGATATAAATATATATGTTATGGTAGAATATTTGCAAACAATTTTGAGATATTGTTATATATGATTCCAGATAAAAAGTATTTTTTATATGATAGAAGATATAATTATATGTAGTTCCATGTGAATCCCAGCAGGGGGATAAAAAAGAAAATTTTTTTGGTGCTTTAACATTTTTTTTTATTAATATATTTTTTTTTTAAATTAAAAATTTTAAATCGTTTCGGGGCCACAATACCTAAAAATTTTTGAAAGAATAAATTTAGTTTATATATAATCTTAATTTAACACCTAAAATAGTTTGTAGGTTAAAATAACAGAAACAAAAATATTTAAAAGAAACGATATTTGATTTAAAAAACGGTCTACACTTAAAAAAAAAGGTAGCAGAAAAATTTGTAAGCGGTTTTCAATCCTACTTTACTTAATAGTAAAAAAACTGACTGAAATATTTTTGAAAATAGAAATTTAAACAAAGTGATAAATTCGTTTATTTTTAAAATTTTTAGGCCTTTGATTTTCTTTTAATTTTGTTGTTAGATAAATAAAATAAATTTGAACTTTTGTACTAATAATAATATTTAGTAATTTTATTTTTTGCTGATTTTAGCAAATTCCACTTTACAAAAAGTTTACTAAAATTTAGTAGCGACAGCTAATTTTTCTACGAATTGCATTGCACTGCATGTCAGCAGACATGTGTTGCTAAGATTAGCAAAAAATACCTGTAATAACAGCAAAATTTTCAGTTGGCATTGCAGACTTTTTTGGTGAGTGTACTTGCTTTTATTAAAATCAAATAATTTTTGTTATTTCTTTGCAAATGTTGTTTTATAACTGACAAACCAGTTAAAACAAGTAAATATTCAATTAAAAATGAATGTTGAAATTGTACCTACAAAATTTGTAAAAATAAATGATTATTCCTTTATTTGAAATTGTTTCAGTTTTTTGTATTTTTGTATGATTTTTCATCTGCAATATGTAGAACAGAGAACTGCATTTGCTGATTGCAAAACGTTCATACGCAATCAACACAAGAATAAATATGTGTTTGCTTTCAAACGCTGAATATACTCCAACACACATATTTGTTGATGATTTTAAATCAATCAAACGACGTGCAAATTGTTTTGTCACTGATTTATAATCATCGGTCGTTGTTAAACCATTGATTTTATTCTGTTCATTCGAGCCAACAATAATTATTTTGACGTAGAATAAATCAGAAAAAACAACAAACAACGTGTATGAGTGTAATCATAATTAAAACAAAATAGTTTCTTATCTATAAAAAGGGTGTGGTTTTGTAGAAACACATTTCATAAATGTTATATGTATATTAGGGTGGGTCTAAAATACGTTTTTTTTTAGAATTTTTTTTAGGAATACCAAAAATATTGTTCTTTGTGAATTTTTTTTTTTTTTTTAATTTAGGTCGACATCTCAGGCTCGCCCAATCCGGTTAAAGTTAAATATTGCCTAATTTTCTAATCAAAATAGATGAAAAAAATTTAGACAATATTTAAATTTTTCCGGATAAGGCAACCCTGAGATATCGACCTAAATTTTTTTTCCAAAAAAATATTTATATTTCACAAAGAAGAATAATTTTATTACTAATAAAAATTCTAAAAAAGCGGATTTAAGTCCCACCCTAATGTAAGCAATATCATTTATGAAATGTGTTTCTATTTTGTTTTAATTATGAATGACTTTTTGTTCAGTGATTAAATTTGCAGTAAACATAATCGACATATGATTCAAACTGATCCGAATTACGCGTTCAGTAACATGATGCTAATTTTATTCTACAGTGAATTTTGTTGAATTATTAAATGTGAACAAGAATTTTTGTGTATGATTAAATCAAGAAAAAAGTTGATTGACTCACAGAGCCAATAAGCACATGTTGTGTGAATGGCCTAATGTGTTGTTGTAATTCAATTGGAAATAGTTCTGTATATAAACATACAATTCAATTAAATAAAAAACAAAATTGAAATTTTTTAAATATATATTTCTTTTAAAACAGATAGCAAACAAAAATTTAAGTGTGTAATAAGTGTAACGGAAACTAATAAACCACAAATTTCTGCTTTGTGTATAAATTTATTTTATTAAAGGATATTAATGGAAATAAGTCAATTCAAATTTAAAAAAGGGGATTTTCTTATAAAAGGGAAGCAAAAAGGTAAAAAATCGCCATAAAGTGGATACAAATCAAGATTCGATTTTCAACAAACTTTAATAAAATACAAGGTAAACATTGCAATAAGTCAATTCAAATTTAAAAAAGGGGATTTTCTTATAAAAGGGAAGCAAAAAGGTAAAAAATCGCCATAGAGTGGATACAAATCAAGATTCGATTTTCAACAAACTTTAATAAAGCTAAATATTGCTGTAGTAATATAATTTTGAGCAGAGCTATTATCGCAATAATTTTCTTTTTGGGAGAACGAGATATTTTGTGTTGTGACAGTAACTTTTAAATTTACCCATACAAAATAATTTAGTATTTGCATAACACAATACAGCCCAGAAACATAAGATGAAGAGAGGGGCTGGATTTGTTAACATGATTTGTATCGGCGACAAACAATAGCCCAAATATGTCAGTATTTTATGACAAATGAATTGGTTGCTTCTTGCTTATTGTCAATATATTTATGAAAACATATACATATGTTATGCAAGGCAAACATGTTGTTGCCATTTTTACTGCTGTTGTTGTTATTGTTGTTGTTGCTGCTGTTGTCCATGTTCTTGTTACTGCTGCAGCTTATCAAATGTTAGCATTGATAGAAATATTGCATATGACATTGTTGCAACAAAAACAAACAAACAAACACCACTAACAGCAATAACACTTGAAACAAAAATTAACAACTACTGTCCTACGAATACAAACAACATTTAAACTTTGACCACTTTGCAGTCATAACTAAAAGTAATAACACATACAGACACACATCAACACTATTGCATATATAAATTTTCTACACTCAGCAAAATAATAGTAAATACAAAAGGAATTAATTGCAATGAATCAAAAAATTAAGAGTGAAGCTTACAGACAATTTTTCCCTTTTTTGCTTTATCTCGCAGTGTTTTTGTAATTTAAATAAAGTCATATATTTGGTTAGAATATTGTTCTACCTTAAGTCCTAAATCTATTTATTGCCTTTAAAAAAGGTTGATCATTTTCACGATAGAAATTACAATTATTTCCTGGGTATCACCCCATTCATCAGTTGTCTGCATTAAGAAATTAAGGGTTTTGTAAATGTAAGTGAGACAATAAATTCAATAAAAAGTATAAGTAATGTTTTGTTTTTTTTCAAAACCTCTATTTTATCAAAAATTATGTGCAAAATTTGCTTCATTCAATATGTTTTGATTTTTTTTGGGTGTAGTATATAGATAGAACTCAATGATTAATGACTAGTTTTAAATACATAGAGTAATAGCAGTTATCTGCTTTTATAGACATGTTCGTATGAGAACATATTTCCGCATAAATTGCTATTATCCAAAATCCTCTTTCACATGTGTTCACATGTGCTTAAAACCAATATTTCTTTCTTTTTCACCTTTAACACTCATACACCTATAGAAAAACTTGTATGCAAATATGTATAATTTTTTTTTGTTGCCAACTATCGTATGTTGTCAATTTTAATTAGATCTGAGAATTGTGAATTGTACACAGAGAAAATAGATTTTTTTTTGTGTTAAAATTTATGACAAAGAAGACAACACACAGCATTGTTTGCAGTTACTGGCTAATACAAATTAATTAATACAAAATTTTAGATAAGGTAACCGCAATAATGTAGATATTATTGTGTTAAACGAATTTCGGTTATCACAATTATTTTCCTCAGTGTATGTAAAAATGGTAATAAAACCTGAGTAAAAATGTAAGACCTGGAATGTACTTACTACATACATGTGGTTGGGGCAATCATATTCGAAGAGCATCATATATATTTGGGATTATGATTGTGTCAACCATAGTCATTCTATAATATAGTTATCATATTATGATTATAATATAACCATAATTTTACAAAAACAAATTTCTTACAGTTGAATTATGATTTGAAACTATGAAAAAGTACTTCAAATTTAAGAATATTTCTTTAAGAAATGTTTTTTCTAATAAAAAAAAATTGTTACTAAAATCTTTTTCAAAAAAAAAACTTCTTTGATTCTAGGCCTTTTTTAAAGAAAAATACTTCAAGGACAATTTTTTAATTCTAAGGCTGTTTTTATTAAAAAAATATAGATTCTATAAATTTTTTTTAAAGAAAAATGCTTAGATTCTAAGGACTTTTTATGATCCTTTTGGAAAGTACTTAGGATCTCAGAATTTTTCTTTTAGAATCTAAAAATATTTCTACTAGAAAAAGTCCTAAGAATCTAAGTATTTTTCATCATAAAAAGTGCCCTGAATCTTGGCATTTTTTATTCCAAGAAAGGCATTAGAATCTAAGGCCATAGTTTAATAGTCAAACTAAAATATGAATTTTTATCTAAGAAACAGTTTTCAAAATCTGAGAATTTTAGTTTAACGAAAAGTCCATAGAATCTAATAATGTTTCTATTTGAAAAATTTCGGAAAATTTATTTTTTTGTATAAAAGAACTCTTGGGTTCTACAGACTTTTTCTTATAAAAAATTATTTTGTAAATGAATAGTATAGTAGGATTTTAGATCATATAATTATATTCTTTTTATAAATTATTTTATTGTAAAGAAATTATGAAAATTTTATTAATAATTTTAGAGAATAAAAATTGAGAAATTTCACAGAGTCAGCAGTATAGAATACTAAGTATTTTCGGTTGACGCTACCCAACCTTATCAATATCCACGCTCTCTTTTCTCCCCTTTGGTCATTGCTTGTTGACGATTGTCTATTTTATATTGAGTGTTTGGAAACAAATTAACAAACTTAAAAAGAATATGATTATATGATCTAAAATCCTACTATACTATTCATTTACAAAATAACAGATCAACAATTCATAAAACTCCATTAAAAAATTATTTTATTAATATTCTGAGAACTTTTTTCACAAGCAAGTTGTTATTTTTTATGAAATGAATTAAAAAACATATATTTTTTTTTTTTAAATTATAATTGCTTTTATTAAAAATAATTGAAATAACATATATAAAATCTTTGTATTGAATCTTTTTGACAATAATATTTTTCGACAATGAATTGATTAGTGTAAATTATAATGGAAATTATCATACATTAACATTTTTACATGGGTGACTAAACTGAAACAATTTTTTTTTATGAAAACAAGCCAATATTATGACTGTAAATGTCAGGCATGTTTTATATGATTTCATCGATTTTTGTCAGCATTTTATAGTTATCACATTTTTTTAATAGTCAAAATTTTTGTTACCACACTATGTTATAAAATAGAAAGTGCGAATCATGAAATAATAAAATATTTACTATGATGGTAGCGATATAGTAGCAGTGATTATGTTGCAACCATGTTTTTTCTCTGAGTGTATGAATGTTAACATCAACATTTACTACATACATGGAGCTAAAGGTCCCTGGCATAACAATGAAAAACTAGATTTTAGATTTTAAATCGTTTTTGTTTTCCAACATATCGTCTATTATTTCGATACCATAAGAATAGTACGATTTGTAAAACTCTTCGAAAAAGCCTCAATTTCCAAAACGACTTCCGCAGTCGTAAAAAATACTTTTCTCTTCTTGAATAAAAATAAAATTGGTTACTAAATTGTCTGTTGTCTGTTTAAAGGCTTTTTAGAATACAAGCCCATAGTGCAAGTTAGAAAATGTGTAAATTTATATTTGCAAAAATTTTATAATATTAATGACCAAAAAAAAAACTAGTTGAATGTATTAGTTATATATATTACATACTTTGTATGTATAAATAAGTATTTAAGATAAAAATACCATTTTATTTTAAAATGTAAATACATTCGATATTTGTAAAAGGTAGTCCAAATACAAGAATCTTTGAAAATTTAAATAAAATTAGTATTATAAAAAATAACATATATTTCCATTACATATGAAACATGATCTTCTTCATGCCGCTGCTGGCTTTGCAGTAGCTCATCCTGTCAGTCCAATTAAACCATGACTTTGTTGATAGTTTCTAGTTTTATTTCTCGAACGGTTTGGCCGATATAAGTTTTAAGGATTTGGATAATTTCTAGATTATTCGCATAGCATCGCTTTTTAATGACATCCCACAAGAAAAAGTTTTAAGGGGTCTAATCGCAGCCCAGAGGAGCCCAATTGACACCACCCAGATGTTTGATGAGCTATGTGACATGGTGCACATTTGCTGAAACTAAAGACTATCCAAGTTGATATCGTTGATCTTAGCCCATAAAAAGGCCGTAGTCATGGCTCTGTAACGCTCGTGATTATATGAAAAGGCGTCGAGATGAAAATTTGCCTTGACAGAAAAGATTATTTTTTATTTTTTTTTTAAATTTGATGTCCGAATGGAGCTTCTGTGAGACTTAAACAGAGAATTCCTAACAAGTTCAATTATACCTTTTAAGGGAATAGTCTGAGATCTTTGAGCAAAATTCTCATTATGCTGGTGTGTGAAATGCCGAATTGTTGTGATCGATGGCGAGTCGATGTTCTTAGATTGTGTTGTGCACTTTCGGCTACAGCATCCACATTCTCATGGGTACACACCGCACGACGACGGGGACTGTGAGAGTTGTCCACTAGCAAACCAGTCTCACGAACTTTTTGGGCACACTGGCGTACAGCACTTGCGTTGGATGCAAAATTTCGGCCAAAAATATATTTTCAACAAGCGAACAGTTTGGCCAACACGGCATTCAGTTGGAAATAATAAGTTTGCAATATTTTCCAACGTTGTTGAAATATAAAGCAACTTATTTTCGCCCTTGGTGATATGAAACCGACAGATAGTCAATATTTCAAACAGAAAAAATCTATCAGTATTTAAATAGCATATGATTTTAAAAGATACCTGTATTTGAACCACCCTGTATACAGACGCATGCAATTCAAATAGTATGTAGTTATTTATCTTTGTTTATTTGTTTGTTTGAATGTCTTTATGTATTTGTGTGTGTGGGTGTGTATGTTTGTGTTTGAATTAAATTTGAAATTTATGTCAATATTTGCTTGTTACTTCTGTCTTTTGGCAAACATTTGTCTCTTTTATGCCCTTTAGTTTTATTATTCTGTCATCATCTTTAGTCTTTAAATTTAAACATATTGATTTTTATTTTTGGAGAAAATTCATCCTTATTATATAAATACTTAAAGTAGAATTTTATTTTGAATTAAACAAATTTTTAATATAAATTGATTTTTTAAAGTATTGTTTAAAAAAAAAAAAATTACATATGGTTATTTTTAATATTTTTTTATCCTCAAATTATGTTATGCTACCTACTGGGACGAAAACTTTATAAATACAAAATTTACATGCACAAATGGACGCACGGATATTGTAAAATCGAATCAGAAAGTGATTCTGATAAATATATCTTCCAATAAATATTATGGAGCTTCAGTAAAAAAGAGTAGCTTAAATGAATTTAATGGTTCAGTACTTTCATAATAATTAAAAGTTTTTATTGCACAAAAAATAATAAAATGATTAAATAAACTTCCCCTAATGATTTTTCAGATATTCTTTAACAAAAATACATTAAAAATTACTTCCATTTGACAGTTTATTTAGATTGCAAATATAGGACAGAAAAAAAGACTACGCCATTTACAGTCTAAAAACAAAAAAAATTTAACCATAAATGAATTTTAGTAATGAGACTTAAATATTTGAATAATTTATTGCCATTAAATATACTTTCAATTGGAAAAAAGTATTATTTTTTTATTTTCGTAATTTTTTAATGTCCCATGTAAAAATCGAAATATATATGAGCATACATGATCATACATGTGCCTGTATATGATCATACATGGGCATACATGGTCATATACGTCCATACATTGTTCAATATATGACCATACATGATCTCATATATGATCATATATCTTCGGATCTGAAATTTAAGGGTATATGGACGTATATGATCATATACGAGCATACATGAATAATATATGCACATATATCACCATACACCCTCAAATTTTGGATCCGAAGATATATGATCATATATGAGATCATGTATGGACGTATATGACCATGTATGCCCATGTATGATCATATACAAGCCCATGTATGATCATGTATGTTCATATATATTTAGATTTTTACATGGGCTTTAAAACAGTCTTTATTTCATACTGTGTAAATGCAGCTCAGTTATTAATATATTATACAATTTCTTAGAATTTGCTTTTTAAACTGAAATGTAATAAATGTGAGCATTTATAGCAATACAATTAAAGAGAAATCCCCCAAACTACAAAAAACTGTGGCTAATACACTTATCCACATTAAAGTTAAATTACTTTGTTATTTTTGAGTTTCAAAGCCTGACGTGATAAATTTATTTAACAGTATTGAATATATTAAAATATATTTTGATATTTTTCTTAAATATAAAGTTATATCCCTAATATGTATAAAAAATATAATATAATACCTTCTAATTGAAATAGCCATTATTATGTACTACACATAATAACCATTAATCATAATTAAACAAATTAATAAATAGAAAATGTTGATGTATATGTTAATAAATTTTAAATTATTACATTAGCAGTATTCACAATATGTGTAGTAGATAACAGTTGGTCTAGAAATATAGAAGCACTTTAACTCAAAACAAAATATTTACACTCCGACAAAAAAAAAAAATGGTTGCAATATGATCCCTACTAATATATTATAGTTGCTGCATTCGGGTATGGTTGTCACAATCACGTTATTGGTTTATAAATAGGTTCTAACTATTAATATGGTCGCTACTATCATAGTAAATATTTTATTATATTATGATTCGCACTTTCTTTTTTATAACATGATTGGCTCTAACCATACTGTGGTAACAAAAATTTTGACTATTAAAAAAATATAATAATTATGAAACTATGAGATGTTGGTTACAATCAATGAATACAATTATAAATCAAATAAAACATGATTTTGACATTTACAGTCAGGCAAGAAAAAATTGTATCAGTTTAGTCACTCATTTAAAAAAATAATAATAAATGAGCACTTTCATCGGGTGGAGGGGGGGAGGGGGGTTATTAACACTAATCATTTCACTGTCGACAAATTAAATTTAAAATAGATACTACCTAAAGATTTTATATATTTTAATTCTTTTCAATAAAAACAATAATAAATTGCTTTTAAAAAATATTAATTCTCTCCCAGCAAAACTTTGCTAATGTGTGCGATATTCTCATGAGTTACCTTGTAATGATAGCTCGTTACCTTTTTTATTATTTGCAAGCATAAAGTAATAATTTACTCATTATTGATTACATAATATATGATTTATAAATGTAAAGTAATAATTGAAATATTTTTGAAAATCTATTTTTATATACATACTTTATGTTTTTTTGTAAGCAAAAAGGTAATGTATGTATGTTTTGATAACACTAGTGAAAAAACGAAGCGCAACAATTCATTTAAGTTTAAAGCAATCATTTACTATATGCGTGGATAGCTCAGTGGGTAGAGTTCTTGGCTGGCAACCAGAGTTCCCTGGTTCGATTCATATCTTGACCACATTATTTTTAATTACGAAAATTTTAAATAAAATATTTGTTATAATTCTTTTTAATAAAAATTCCTCTTTTTTAAAAATCTATTTTTAGACACATTACTTTTTCCGTTCTCGTAACCATATAAGTAACCCCTTACATTATCACCTCTAAAGTAATTTGTATATACATTACTTTGAGGCTCATCGCTTTTAAAATTCATCAATGAAGTAAGGTGTAAAGTAATCCATCGGCCCCTATGGCTATACATTACTTAACCCATTATTTGGTAATGTTTGGTTTTGCTGGGCTTCTTGTAAAATAAAGACTTTCTTTGAGGAAAAGTATTAATAAAATAATTTGTTTATAAGGAAAAGTCTGTAGAATCCAATAGTTATTTTGTACGAGAAGGTTTCCAAAACAAAATATTGTTTTTTTCAGAAATTTTTGTGATAGGAACATTTTTAAATTATATGGACTTTTTGTTAAAGTAAAATTCTCTGATTCTGCAAACTGTTTCTAAGATAAAAATCAATATATTTTTAAAAAACCTAGATTCTAAAAAATTCTAAGATTATGAGGACTTTTTATCATGAAAAATATGTTACTTAGATTCTAAAAGCTTTTTCTAATTAAAATATTCATAGTTTCTAGGGACTTTTTCTAAAAGAAAATTTCTGAGACTACCTAAAAAAAATTTTAAAATTGCCTTTTAAATCTTACAATTTTTCTATTAGAAAAAGTTCATAGAGTCTGTGAAAATTTATTTTTGAGTATTTTTCTTTAAAAAAGTCAATAGAATCAATGAAATTTTTTTGAAAAAGTCCTTAACAGCAAATTTTTTCTTTAGAAAAAAAAAATCTGAAAGAAATATTCCTAAATAATATAAGTGTAGAGACAATATTATGGTTATTTTATTATAATAATATTATAGTGTGACTATGGTTGGCACAATCATAATGCCAAAAATGTATGATGCTCTTCGAATATGATTGCCCCGAATATGTTTTTTCTCTCCGTGTGTGTAAAATATTATGGGGTTTTCACGAGACGTACGTATGAAGATAAATGAGTGACTGCATGTATTTGGTTTTCGGCCCACCCTTATATACATTAAGTACTTTCATTATAAATTTGAATGTAGGTAATATATTTATTATATCGTTGCTAGATATACATATATATATATTTTTGGCTAAAATTAACATTAAGTTAAAAAATTTATTAAATTCTAATATTTTTCGTTATCCATATGCATATCAATCATCTTTGTAAATAGCAGTGCTAGCAGGTAGACTCTCCCAGGTGAGAATTCCAATTTTTGTTAAATTCAGATATGTGATAATGCAGACAAACATTAATGAACTCATGTTGTTTTTTTTTCAAGTGAACTTTAAATTTAATAAATCATAATTTAAATTGTGAAACTAAACAATTTCTTTATTTGATAAGATGCCATTTTTTCACTTAAACACTAATACTTTTGAACACAATTGTTTTATATGGTGCAGCTCTTTCACGTGAATACCGAACAACTTACTGTGCTTAAGGAAAAAAAGGAGGGGTAAAATCGTAGAATTACTTGTACGGGAACATGTCTGAAATTTATAAAAGTCAAATTTATATCTAAGTACCCATAATGTTTATGGCTTAGATACAAGGCTGTTAGCCATTTGAAGTAATTAAAATATGAATAAAAATAATACTTTAAGAAAGTTTTCCAACTCACTTCAACAATGACTATTAGAATTACTGAAATTGTAATGAATTATTTAATAAATAATATTCTAAAGATAAAAAAAAACAATAATTTTTCAATATTTTAAGTGCAGTTAATTAGCAATTGGTATTCAATACGATTAAACAATTTTTTTTAAATAGAGAATTTGTGATTTTTTAGGAAATTTTCCTATGGGCTTGGCGCCCTTACATATAACTGCATAACAACAAGTTGTAAGAAATTTGTATTTTTTCCTCAAAATATATGTAAATCTGCGTTTGGCACCTTTTTACACCAACAGGGAAAGTACGGCAACCTAAAAACTTCAATTGTATGGAAAAAATAAATCTAAGGAAAACATATCTCACTCCTTTGGTCATCTCAGGGAACTAAAGCGAGGAAATTGGGAAAAGAAATTCAGACATTTTTGTGGTACTCTTTGTTTGGCAACATATCGAAAATGTTCAAATGTCTATATTAGAACTACATTCAAATAATATACTCGTCAAATAAGGAAGTAGGATATACATTATGTCTATGTTTGAACATAGGGTTGCCAAGTTGTTCCAAAAAGTAGCAAAAGAGGGTTTCGCAAAAAATTTGTTAAAATCCAAAAATTTGGTAGAATTAAAAAAAAAAAGAGAAAATTTATTAAGAAATAAAATATGAGTTTGCTTGTGGGTTGGGTGGTTCTTAAAGAGGCTAAAGATGACCTGGTCGTTCAGGTCTAAAGTGTGCACTCTCTCTAGCGCTGATTCTCACAATTTTTTTCATTTAATAAAAAATTAGTGTAATATCTGTAACCTGATAAAAATTAAAAATATGTGAGCTTGGAAGCCATATTAGTATAATACTCCCTACAAATTACAAATAGCACATAAAAATGTCTCAGTAAAACTCCCTGTACAAGGAAACCACACTGGTATATGGTTCCTTTAGTTAAAATACCTGGAAAAAGTTAAAAAATGAAAAAGTTACCCTTAAAAATTCGATGATGGCCAAAAATCGAGACACATATCGAGGTTTCATCAAAATTTAACTGTTTTATGTTGGAGTACTTTCCTTGTAAGCTAACGACATTTGCCCTCTGGTAGATATTTTGCTAAGTAAAAACCAATATGCATGAGTAGAGTATAAATAGAAATTCAAATAACATTTTAACCATTTAAACCCTCAAAACTGAAGTTGAGTAGATACCAAATTGCTTTTTTTGTAGAAAAAAAAAAATACATAAATAACAACAAAATCAATTCATAATAAAACAAGTTAAGAAAAAAACTATTAAGTTGGTCAAGCTCGACCATAATATATCCTACACCATGGTATAAATTGGGCCATATTTCGGCATAGGAATCTATCGTTGTTAAAATATATGGGCCAAAAAAGTGGCATAAAGATAATATTGAGGATTATATCCAAAACAGGTCCGATTTTCTGCATGATTTAAAATGATGAATTTAAAATATACCTTTTCTATGCCAACTAGTTCAAACTAAAGACCGATTCTCACCATTTTCATTAGGTTTCCTTTTTGGCCCAATACATAAATTATAGCTTAAATATCGTCCAATTATCTTTGGAATTTTATGCTTGTATATGAACAGACAGAAGGACGAACGTCTTTAAATCAACTCAAAAAGTAATTCTGAACCGATTGGTAGTCTTGAGACTGGGTTTAGGTCCATAAATTTTGTCAGTTGCAAACATTAGCACAAACTTGTTATACTCTTTCCACATGATGGTGTAGTATATACAAATAACATACGTTTACCCTATGGTATTTATAAAACTGAATTATTATTAAAGGTAGTTAAAAAAAAAATTGATAAATAACTGAATGCAACGCATTAAATACCAATATATTAACTGCCGTATGCATAGACATTTTGTTGATTTTTATAACACACTTATAAATCAAATTAACGTGTAAAACAACAACAAATTTTCCTTATAAATCTGTTATAAGAATCAACTAAATGCTTATGCATATGGCTGTAAGGGTTTTACAAATCGATAATTATGAATTAAAATAAGTTTTCTTGATTTTGTATTGGATTAAATAAACATTGCAATATTGATGCATACAGGTTGGTTGAAAAGTTCCTGCGCTCACCAAGAGAAGGCACTGCTAGCTCCAAATTTTTTTTCTCAAGTTGGTATAACTGTCCTGTGAACAAATGCAAAGTTTCAAGTCATTCTGTCAATTCTTTCTTTGTTTACAAGCCATTTGAAGTTGACGTGTCATTGATTTTTTTTAATATGGAAAAAATTGAATATCGTGCAGTCATTAGATTCTTTGTTTTGAAGGGTTTAAAAGCAAAGGAAATTTATGAACAATTGTTAGATATGTGTAAGAAGTCCTCACCTTTAAAACGCACCGTTGAATTTTGGGCTGGTGAATTTAAACGTGGTCGTACCAGCCTTGAAGACGATCCACGACCAAAAACTGCAACCACAGCAGAAATCATTGAGCAGGTACATAATATGGTTAGTGAAGATCCAAGTTTGACTAAGCGTGGAATTGCTAATACCATAGGTATCTCAGACGAACGAGTAATCCATATTTTACATGAAGAATTACGTATGAAAAAACTGTTTGGAAAGTTAACAATTCAATAAAAACTGGATCGAAAACAAATTTCTCAGCGCAATTTGGAGCGTTTTAAGCCGAATAAAACCGACTTCTTGCGTCGTTTTATAAATATGGATGAGACTTGGAGCTACCACCATGATCCTAAATTGAAACAAGAACGTTTACAGTGGACTGAAGCTGGTTGTTCAGCTCCAAAGCAGGTGAAGTCACAACGATCAGCAAAGAAGGTTATGGCATCAGTTTTTTGGGATGCAAAAGAAATTTTGTTGATTGATTATCTTCAGAAAGGTAAAACAATCAACTCTGAATATTATTGCAGCCTTTTGGATCAGCTGGATGAAAAAATTTGTAAGAAAAGACCTGGTTTAAAGAAGAAAAATATAATTTTTTATCAAGACAATGCACCTGCTCACAAAAGTGTTTTGACGATGGCTAAATTCAAAAAATTAAAGTACCGTATTCACCAGATTTGGCTCCCAGTGACTACTATCTCTTCAGAAATCTCAAACAATTCCTTCGTGGAAAGCATTTTTCGTCGAATGAAGAGGCCATAGCAGCCGTAGACGGTTATTTTGCAGAGCTTCCGGAAAACCATTATAAGGATGGGATAAAATTATTGGAAGATCATTGGAACAAGTGTATTGAGCTTCTAGGAGATTATATTGAAAAAAAAAATATATTTTGTAACAAAAACAGTATTCTTTCATTTCGAGCGCAGGAACTTTTCAACCAACCTGTATACTAGTGTCCGCCTCTTGTGAGAAACGTTGATTAATAATTCAAGGTCACAATATAATTTCTGAAGTTAGTTACATCGCGATAGAATTTGCACAAAAATTATGTTTTTAAAAAGTTTTTATGTTAAAAATTTTAATTTTTTTTTTCCGAATAAAAAATAAATTGATATAAATAATACTCAAAATCCAACTTAATCCAAATTGTAAGTAATTTCGTCAATTCTCAATTCATTGTTTGAGAATTTGTTTCGTTACTTTGGTACCTTAAGGTTATATAGGTATTTGTAATTGTATAAGCTTACAGAAAAAACAACAAATATTATATACTTTAAGAGGATGTAAGTTTATTTATACACAATATTATGCAAGCTTACCAACAACAACAACGACATCATATAATAATAATAAAAAGATATACATAAATATAAAAATGCCAATATTTGTCTCTTACTTTTTTAAGGATAATTTATCATATTGCATTGAACGTCTCATCTACACTGCACACACACACACACACACACTTACACATATATGTACATGTGTATGTATATGTAAACATATGAATTTAAACAAAACAAAAATATTATAACGACAAAAAAAGTAGAATATAAAAGCACCACATTATTGGCATGCTTAAAACTTTAATATGAAAAAAAAAAAAAAATGTTTGTGAAAAAGCAAAGAATAGAAGAAAAGAAACGTTTTGTATTTTAACCACAATATATATTTGTTAGACATTATAGGAAGAACCGTTACCAATATCGACATCTACATCTACAATAAATGTCATGTTGTTTAAGCAAAAAAAAAAAATATGTAAGAAAAAAAAACTGCATTTCTTTTAATACTTTTTTAAATAAAATGTATTTCTACATAGCTACCTCGCCTTATGAGTCCCCACTTAAATACGATTTGTTGTTTGCAAATTTTTTAATTTTTATAACAAAAAGTTAAATGTTTACAAGTTTAATTTTTATAACAAAAAATTTTTAAATATGGCCGTTTAATATGGCATCGGTGTATACGTACATGTATGAAGAAAATGATTATGTTAAAATGCAAGCACAAATTGAAGCAAACTATTCATATGTATAAAACAAATAAGGCTTGAGAATTTTTGCAACTGTATGGAAAACAAGTAAAGTCATTGTTATTTGCTTAAGCCGAAACTTTTAGTACCCTACATATTTGAATTATTGTAAATTGGGTATTTCATAAATTTTAGGATTTTATAAAATCGTTTAATGGGGCCTGACAAGGAAAGTATCTTTGCTTGTATTATTAGGTCCTTATGTCGCTGGAGTTTGTGGTACAGGTAAATACGCAATTTTTTTGTTGCGAAATCTAAGTCACAGCGTCTTAGAAACATGTGTGATATTAACGAAACTCAAATTTCTTTGCACATTGCGTTAAAGTTCTTAAAAAATATGTATTTTTGTAGCCGCTTTTTCTAAGTTTTGGATCCAGAGTTGCCACCTAATTGATATATTTAAAATTAAGATGAAAAACATCTGTCAAATACCAAAACCAGCAAGAATATCGAAAGATACCGAAACACCACTCGGATTAAATAAAATATTTTTATACCACAACTCATTCATTATAATCCCGTATTGAGTATGTTTTGAACCCAGTTGGGCCACCGTTTTCATACACTTAATATGCAGATAAAAACATCGTCTAAAAATCAAACCAGCAAGAATATCGAAAGAAACACCTCTCGACTTAAAAAAAATATACTTATACCCCAACGCCTACATTGCATTTTGCAATAGTTTCCTAACATTCTACGTTTAAACTATGAATAGATATTAGGGGGCACTAAAATGTATAGCGATTTTTTTTTTCTGAATTTTAACAAAACTATGAGGATTATTGTGCCACTTAGTCTAAAACTTCTATGGTAAAAATTTGAATTAAATCAAATGATTTTAAGTCGTGCGTTTACTTTTGAGATCAAAGTTTTTGATTTCCAAAATCTAAAGAAAATAATGTTTTACTTATTTTTTGTGACACAAAGATTTCTATCAAATTTTATATGCTGAATACAAATATAAATACGTTTTCTAAATCTGTCAAACCGTTTTCGAGATATCTGTAAAATTTTGCTTAAAGTCTAAACATCAAAAATATTTTCATAATTGTGTTCAGTATACTCATTTTTTTGTATAGAAACATGGTTTTTCTCAATTTGTTCCAAAAAACTCCGTAATTTTGCCTTCGATTGTGCGTATTGGGAAAAATTTACACTACATCAGTTTTTGAACATGCAAGACAATATTCCGCCTGGATATGAGCGAAAATCCAATTTGAATTTGTATTGCCACCGTAATAGTATATATGATTATCAGGGCAAGGAAGTTCATGCATTTGTAATCGTGTTGAATATAAAATATGCTGGAAATAAAATGCATTTAAAACTTAAAAATATGCATCTATTAATAATATTTGTTAACGTATTTAATATTATTAATTCAATTTTATTATTTTTTATTTAAAAAAAAGAGTTTTAAAAATTTAAAAAGCTCGAAAGTGTGCACTCCCTATAGCGGTGATCCTTACAATTTTTTCCATTTAATAAAAAAAAATTGTGTTTACTATTCAATAGTAACATTAAACAACTTATGATCTTAAGCCTGATAAAATTAAAAATATATAATAAATAAATATATTTATAAATTTGAAAATTAGTATTTTTTTATTTGTGTAAAACTCATTTTTTAGTATAATACCGAATGCATTCTTATAAGCATCAAATTATGCATTCACTGCAAAATATGCATAAACAAATCGATGCTGTTTTCTGACAAATTTGTGGACTGGCAAAGAAATGTGACAACATATATATATATATATATATATATATATATTAACATCAACTTGCGAGCCCTAATGATTATATATCTAAAACAAATTATAAAAAATCACATGTTCTATGCATGTACAGATAAAGAAGTAAAAAAATACAACTAACTATAATGTATATCGATGCAAAATGATAACATTTGTGTACTGCCACCAGAGCTATTATATAATATCAGTGTATCGTAGATATTAAGCTTCCCAGCAAAACTTGCTATTACCAAATAAGGGGAAAATGATAAAAATAAAAATTGATTGTGCTGGGAAAACAAACACAAAGGAAATACAGTCACAACTAGAGTCACACACATTATTTTGTAGGAATTACCTTATAAACTTGTAAAAAGATTAAAATGAGGCATGCTGACTATATAATATTTTACATGTATAAATTGGATCAAATTTTGAGAAGCAGTCCAATTTCTGGTAATAAAGATTAGGATTATTTTTTAAACAGAGCAGAATATATAAAGATAAAGCTAAACAAAATTGCCGAATTAGTTTATTTGTGGCTGTAAGTACAATTTCAGAAAGGTCATTTGTATGACAGGTAGGATTTAACATAGACCGATGCTAAACAAGTTCAATAGGTAATACCTGAAATATGTCCAACCCTTTACCAAGATTTTACGGGGTTATTTCAATATGCTTTAGTTGTACTACTTTTACCGTGTTCTCTATTTCTTGATTCAGTGCAACAAACATTATCGATATTGTATCGATTTTTGTACAAAAAAATTTAGGATATTGCAACACGCAAACTGTTTGGTTTGGTAAAAAGTAGCTGCAAACAAAATGAATACAAATGTAAAGAGATTTTTCATTTTTAGTCCAATATTTGATATTGCTTTGAATTAAAACAAAAATGAAAGAAGAAACATGTCGTGATGACTTTAATATGTTTTATTTTATTTTTCTCTTTTGAATATTGTATACTCATAGGAATAATATGTTTTTTTTGCTGATGATTGAAAGAAGAATGCTTTATATAAAAGAAATGAAAATATCTTGATTTTTAGAAATTGGAATATGATGCATAAATATGTCTGTAGATTTTTAAAATTATTTTTTATAAAAAAAAAATAGCAAAATCTTAAATGCCTTCTATCAATAAAAATATTTTAAATTATCAATTAATTTTATTATAACAATTTTTGTTAAGAATAATGCATACGAGTAATTCTAACTGGATGTAAGGTTATAGAGTTGGAAATTTTTAGATTTTTTTCATTGGTTAAACGATCTTTTTTTGTAATAATGGGGTACATACCGGTTTATCCGAAACATAGCCGAGTTAAGCATAAAAAGTTATTTGTGTTTCATGCGAAAAAAAAACTGTTATACTTCATATAAAAAACATTGCTTTTTACGATAATGAATTTCTTTTTTTTTACGTTAATTTGACACTATCCTCTTTTTGTTAAAATGTGACTTTTTGGGCTTATTGTGAATCTGTCTTAAGAATACAATTAAAAAAATTGTTAGTTTTTACAATTTCAATTTTGATTTGAGGCCTTTAAAGTTCAAGAAAAATTTTTGCACGTGAAAAACTACTTCTATACTTAACACGCTAAAACCCTTAGAAACGATATAAAATCATCTGGCATTTTATAAATAAAAAGTAAATGAAAATTTTTATTGTCGATCGGAATATTTAATACATTAAAAATTTAGAACTAATTTAGAATAAAAAAAATATTTTTTCCAATTTTTATGAGCTCTTTGATATAGTAAAATCTTTGTAATTTTTCAAAATACAGTAAATTATTGTAAATTATATACAGAGAAATGAGGGATGAGGAATTTGACTGTGACAACAGTATATCGATTGCCTCAATAATAATTCGATATTGACAACCAAAAATTCGCAACTTAACCATTCGATTGGCAGCACGAATCTGTTTTCTGGGTGTATATTAAAAATGAGCGCAAAAATTAGTCCCATTCAACCACACCTACTTCATCCACTTTTTAAAAAAATTGAAAAAGTACTGGAAAAGCGTACTAAATATTGTAAGTTTGACATTAAAACGATATATTGTTTTTAAGGTGGGCAGTTGATATTGAAACCTTTATATACATGTATTCCGTAGTATATGGTGCGTATGAGTAATAAAGAATTAATTTAATATGTATATTATACGGCACAGTGGTCACCTATTCCCTAAATAAAATACATTACTAAATGAATTTCTTTTTATTTAAGTATTTATATTTTCTTTATGCATTTGTTTATATTTTTTTATTTATAAAGGAAAATATGTCATTAAATACACATATTATTTTTGTTGTCGTCGTAGCTTTTATTTGGCCATCACAAACAATTTTATAATAACACACAAAAAAGAAAGTGAATAACGGTAACAGGCACTCAAATATCTACTCAATACGTACAACATTTGATGAGAAGTGTGCAGTTACAACAAACGAACGAAGAAAAAATCATCTTAATAATAATAACAAACAGTTAAGGCATTGTAAGCAAAAATAACAATATATGTTGGTTATAACAACAGCAAGAGCAATTTATAAAATGAAAAACAATAAGAAACAAAAAGCTTTTTTTTTGCCAACAAACAAATAAAATAACAAAAAAGAAAAAAAAAATTATATATCAAATTTCAATGAATCAAATTCAATTTGTTCGTTTTTGTTTTTCCATTACATGCTTGTATGCGTTGTAACAGTTTTTTTCCCTTTTAACAGAATAAAACAAAAATGTTCACAAACATACAAAATACCATTCACATACCCATACATAGAATCTACTCGTATATATGAAACTACATAACCAGGGTTGGGACTTTTATGCAAATGCATATTTCAAGTCAATAGTAAACTAAATGAAATAACTTTCCGAATCAAATATATGGCAGCAAAATGAAATTTATATGTTTTTTTGGTATATTTTGTTTTAGCTGCACATTTCGCGAAAAATGCATATTATCTTGGAATGCATATTTAGCTTAAAGTTAATATTTTTAAAGAGAATATTTTGTTATAAATGCATAGCATGCATATTTTTTCTTTTAATATTTTGAGTTGATATTTAGAGTCGAAATTTATTTGTTTGTTTTCTTTTTTGCATATTTTGTTTTAGATACATATTTTGCGAAAAATGCATATTATGTTAGCATTGCATATTTTGCTCAAAATGCATATGTTATTCAAAATGCATATTGTGTTCAAAATTCATATTTAAAGTCGATAGTAAAATGTATAAAATAACTGATTAATTTAATATTTTTGATATTCTGTTCTAGATGCATATTTTACGAGAAATGTATATTTTGCTTAAAATTAATATTTTTTAAAGAGCATATTTTATTAAAAGGCATATTTTTTTTAATATTTGGAGTTGATATTTAGAGTCAAAATTTATTTGTTTGTTTTTTTTTCTTTTGCATATTTTGTTTTAGATGCATATTTCCTAAAAAAATGCATATTATGTTAGCATTGCATATTTTGCTAAATATATTAATATGTTGTTAAAATTAATTCATTTTACAAAGCATATTTTGCTCAAAATGCATTTAATATTCAAAATGCATATTTTGTTCAAAATGCATATTTAAATTCGATAGTAAAATGTATAAAATAACTGTTTAATTAAATATTTTTGATATTCTGTTCTACATGCAAATTTTACGAGAAATTTATATTTTGCTTAAAATTAATATTTTTTAAAAAGCATATTTTGTTAAAATGCATATTTAATAAAAAGGCATATTTTTTTTTAATATTTGGAGTTGATATTTAGAGTCGAAATTTATTTGTTTATTTTTTTTTGCATATTTTGTTTTAGATGCATATTTTGCCAAAAATGCATATTATGTTAGCATTGCATATTTTGCTAAATATATTAATATTTTGTTAAAATTCATATGTTTTTAAAAGCATATTTTTCTCAAAATGCATATTTAAAGTCGATAGTAAAATGTATAAAATAACTGTTTAATTTAATATTTTTGATATTCCGTTCTTTTTAAAGAGAATATTTTGTTAAAAATGCATATTTTGTAAAAAGGTATATTTCGTTCCAAATGCCTTTTTTTGTAAATATTTAGAGTCGATATTTAGAGTAGAAATTCATTTGGTTGTTTTCTTTTTTGCATATTTTATTCTAGTTGCATATTTTGCGAAAATTCCATATTATGTTAGAATTGCATATTTTGCTACATATTAATATTTTGTTAAAATTCATATATTTTTAAAAGCATATTTTGCTCAAAATGCATATTTTATTCAAAATGCATATTTTTTCCAAAATGCATATTTGAAATCGATAGTAAACTGTATAAAATAACTTTTTAATTAAATATTTAGCGGCACAATGAAATTAATTTCTTTGTTTTTTTTTGATATACTGTCCTAGATGCATATTTGCGAGAAATGCATATTATATTAAAAATCCATATTTTGTTTAATATTAATATTTTGTTAAAATTCATATATTTTTTAAAGCATATTTTGCTCAAAATGCATATTTTATTCGAAATGCATATTTTGTGCAAAATGCATATTTTATTCAAAATGCTTATTTTGCTTAAAATTCGTATTTTTTTAAATAATATTTTGTGAAAATTCGTATTCTGGTGAAATGCATATTTCTCTAAGAATTTAAATATAAATGTATGGTGTTAAAAGGATATTCTTTTTTATAAATTGTTTTTTATTGCAAACATGAAAATTTTTATTAGTAAATTATAGAGAATTAAATTTTCCACAGAGTCAGAAGGATAGAATACTTAGTATTTTCGGTTCAGTATCCACGCTCCTGGTTGGGTTATTGTTTTGATGATTGTCTATTTTATATTGAGTGTTTGGAAACAAATTAACAAATCCGAAAACAACACATAATTATACTAACATTAACAAAATTTAATAATTTATATTTATCTTCTATTTTTTACAGTTTTTGTTATGAACATTAATTCATAAAGTATCTAAACACAAAGCTCATTTATTAAAAATTTGCACTTTGTTAATAATTTATAATTCGCTAAATTACTTTTTAATACATATTTCAAAAATGTTATTAAGACATAACATAACTAAAGAAATATTTTATAAACATTTACATGTGTTATGATTTACAGAGGTGAATTAAATATCAATAAATTTTAAGGGCATATTTTTCAGTTATTAGTAAATATTGTTTTTATTTAAAGTGCATATTCTACACTTTAAGGGCATATCTGTAGTGTATACATTTTACGTTAATTTTTTAAGTACACATTTTCAATATTTTTTTCTCTTTTATTTCAAATATTTTAGTGTATAAAAGTCGCAGCACTGCACATTACATATGGTTGTAACATACGAGTATATGTACGTAAGAACATACATGTATTGTTGTAAAATTCTTTGTTCATATGGGGATTTGATATGAAAAACAGAAATTGTTAAAGTAAAGAAAATAAGTATTGGTTTAAGCAATATGAGACACTTGCTACATTACGCTACTATAAGAAAAAATAACATCAAAAAATTATATGCTACTCCTCGTCTATATGACTATGTGTGTGTGTATGTATCTATGTGATTGTATGTTAGTATTACAATGATTGTTTATTTGATATAGATGAGGTTTCATTGCATGGTTGAGAGAAAGAGGTAGAGTAGTTCATATAGTAAATGGTTTGCTGATTTTTTTTTTTTTTTGGATTAAGAACAACATGTTTTGTAGACGAAAAGAAGAAACTCTCATTGAGTTTATAAGTTTTGCGATTTTTGAAAATTTATTTACTTTAATTTAATTCTTAATTATTCCGATTAAAGTAAAATTAAAATATGAAAAATGTTCTAATATTACTAAGAGGACTATAAGAAGGCTATAAATTGAGGAATCCCAATCCTAGTTGGACTGGACATTGGTAAACAAATACGGGAAATTGCTAGTCAGAAACTAAGAATTACAATGTAACGTATATAAATAGTAAATTATGTTATATGAAAAATGTGTAAGCAATATAAAATAATGTAAATAATGTAAATAAACAATGTAAAGAAAGTTTTGCATATAAGAAATAAATTTTTCCCTTATACAATCATAGGGACAACATGCGAACATAGGGCAAATAAAATCAAATATGTATGATGGTAAATGGCACTGCTTGCTATCAAACAATTTAGTTATGATTGTATTTGTGTTTTTGATTGTTATCGCAATACACAATATATATCTTACGGCATATACACATACATACATATATTTACTGTTCACTCTTTCCTCGTAGAGTGTGGTTAATTTGGTACACTCAACGACAAAAAAAGCTTCACATTAATTAATTTGGATTTTTTCATAAAATTTTATTTAAAATATTTCATAACTTGTTATTAGCTGAGAGGCAAAAGCACAAAGCGGACACATTTTTTTAATCTAGTGGAGTAGTATCACTCCTCGATAATAAAATTTAGCCAGGCCGGAGTGAAATTTCGAACCAGATTATGATTATATTGGACGAAAACCTATGAATAAATATAAAATTTTCAAATTTCGTTGATGTTAGTCTAATTGTGTGTTCTTTCAGGTTCTAGTTCTAATTTTTTTCATCACTTAATGTAGAAACATCATCATCAATCATTAACCCCAAGAGTGCATGGATACAGAGAAAGTGTTTTTTTTTAGAAATCTAAATGCTGGCTCTTATTGATTTTTTTCAATTTTATTTTCTATAATTTACTAAAAAAACTCATCATATGTTACATTATAACAATTTATTGAAAATATAATGATATGATCTTAAGTCGAATGAAAATCATTTTTTTGCCGGTTAAAACAAGAAATATTGATGTATTTATGATTTTTCATTATACTTAAAAAGCTTTTTAAAAATATGATAAAGCTTTTTCTTTAAGTGTATAGTAATATAGAAAAATTATTGTATTTTATGCAAGAATGAATGAATAAATGAAATTCAATTTTCCATGTGAGGGAAAAATTTAGAGCAAAAAAGAAAAATTAACCATATTAAACAAAACCGCGTTATTGGACGGATGGGTGTATATAATTTTAACAAATAAGAGAAATAAAAAACACAAAAAAAAAAAATGTTGTGTAGTTTAAAACAGTAGCAAATTCAAACTGCTATAACTAAAAACAGCAACTATAATAATAACAACAACAACAATAACTAACTTATAACAACATGTAGCACAACAATGTAATACAACTCAAACTAAACTGTAAATATCGCAAATTGCACTTCACTAAATCTCTAATACGCAACTATTAATCGAACAATCAACCATATAACAACAATATCAACAACAACAACAACAACTGCAACAACAACATTGTACTGGTACTCAATATAAATACCGATACAAAAAATTATTACACACACACACACATACATACAAAATAAAAAGGGGTTAGTAAAATATCCTTTATATATATGTATACCCTATATATATATAAATGCATGTGTATAGGAGCATTCCTTTATACACTTATACACATGCAATAAAACTCTACTTTAATGTTAGATTTAAGTTGTACGAGTTAAGTTACAAATAAACAGAAAATGCCTTTTGGCTTTCTTTTTTTTTTTCTCTTAGTTTTTTATTTAAAAAACATACTTGTTGTTGTTGCTACTATGTATGTGTGTGTGTATGTTTATATATAGTAGCAATACTTAAACCCCGTTTATATTACATATCGTTAGCTGCAATGCAAAACATGCTAACTAACTAACAAAGAAATTCCATATCGATTTATTCTTTGCTTATAATGTGATTTCAACAAATCATGATCAATCAAATCAAAAATGTGATTATGTATTTCAGCTAACGATACACTATATAATTTTTTCTCTTTTTTTTATGTTGTTGTTGCTATTATTATTATTATTATTGTAAGGTTCATTTATGTAGACGCTTAAGGACATAATTTATTTGTGGCTGTATTTTATTGTTGTTGATTTTGTTATCAATGAGGCAAAAGCTCTAGTTTGTTTTTGTTTACTTATACAGGGCATTACATAACTAAAACGTCAGTTTTATTTAACTTATTAACTTATTTTTGTTAGCTTTGGATTGATATAACATACAAAATCAGCAAGTAGATATAAAAACTTTTACTATAAATAAATGTATGATAAAAAACAATTTCACGATACTGTATTTTTTGTTTGTTGAATTTAGGTTAAAAAAATTGAGATATAATTTCTTTCTTTTAAATATCCTACGAAATTTAAGTTGCAACAATTTATTTGTTATTTTGCTGTTTGAAAAAAGTCGCAACGATTTTTTTATGCAAATAAAGTGATTTCACCGTAATATAAATGTCGCAAATTATTTACTATTTGGTTATAAATCTAGTATGTTCTTATGGGCTATAAAGGCCTTAATTGGTGGGATAATTATAATATAATCACAAGCAAACTATTAATATTGAACAAGCTTTGACATGTTTGAAATACCGGTGGACATGTCTCTAAAAGGCGTTTTATTTGATATCCTATATGATTATTATATAGTTTATTTTTTATTTAATGAGAAATAACAAGAATTAACAAAAATACAAAACAAAAAAATTTGATGGTCTTCAAATTCTAGTATCGTCTTTGTGCCTGTTAGGAAATCGACTTAACCAAGTGTTTGAGTGCTAAAATGATACCAATGGATTGTTTGATTGCTAAAAACACAATAATACGTTATAATATTTTTTTTTTGTTTAAGCTCTGCCTTCTTCTAGAGGCAGTAGCTTGTCTAAAACTTTAGCTTCTGAAGCAATATTCTGCCGAATCGAAAACATGTATTAGCCCAAATAATAATTTGTTAATTTGCATTGATTTGTGTAAATATACGGAAGCTTAAAGATAGTTATTAATACCAAAAAAATATTGGTTAATTTTTGATCCAGCTTTTTAACCCCCAAATATGAGGATGATCCCCTAAATACGACATTGAGCTGATATGAATATAAGTGTACATCAATTTTGTCTGCGGAAAACATATTAAAATTGCAACAAATTCACTTTACCGATCTTCCTTGTTAGTGTTTTTTTATTATACCCCATCACATATCTGAAAATCATTTTGATCGGATTAAACAAGACGGCATTTTTTTTATTTTTAGTATATTTTTTATTTTTTTAAATAAAAATAATTCTTAAATCTGGAAAAATATTCCTTCACCCCTTTAGCAATGATTCATTTTTAATGAAGTACACTGAACGTATGAGCAATTTGTTTATATGCAATTCAATAACACTCATACGCAGAGTACATTTTTGTTGGTACTGTGAGTGATCGAAAATTTACGTCATTTCTGATATTAAAAATTTGAGTGTGAAATCATGTCAAGTAAGATTGTGTCCCTTACAAAATATCTGCGGGTTACACAACAATGTAGTTCTCATGTCATAAAAAAAAGTAATTTTAGATCATCTATTTACAATGTATTCCAAAACTATGATTGTAACGCCGTAAAGGTATTTGTTAAACAAAAACTATTTATATTTATAAAATAGTTATAGCGCCATTTATTATATAAGATTGATATCCCCGTAAATATTAAGCTCATATGTCAAATTCAACACGGCTAAATTTAAAATTTAAAGCGTTTCTTGGTAATTGAGACTTGGTTGACCTGAATCGGTTAGTTTTTGCTTCGGGTTTTAAAACAATTCTGTTAAATAGGGCATTTAAAGGCCATTAAAGTGAAATAAATTTGACCGAAAATTCGATATTTATCGCGTTAAAATAACTTTGTTGAACCAAAACATTTGCAGCAGCTTCAGAAACACAAAAATAAATCTTAAAATCTGCAAGTCCTTACTTTTTATAAAATAAGTTGCTGTGTACTTGCAAAAAGTCCAAAAAATAACGTGCTGGACAATTTTGAATATAAAATCTAACTAGTTCAACTATTTTTTCTACCCGAAGGAATTTTATGTTTTACCAAAAATATTAAGTTCAGAATTAAATTTTGTTTAATTTACAAAATAAATGTCATAAATTTAGTTTGTTTTGCCTAAGCTTACCAAAAATTTAACTCTTGTGGAACAAAGTCAATAGGAACCATGGTCAGGTGAAGGCTACAAATCATTTGGTTGTTCCAATGAATATATTTTTTTCTGTGCACCTAAGCGTTTGTATCAGTTTTTTAAACCAAAATTAAAAAACAAAATCAACGTTTTTGCTATGAAACGCCCTGTAGTTACTTGCAAGCACGGATATTTGTATTTGCAGTTATTTATTATTAAAATGTACAGTAAAACTCTCTAATAACGATTTGTGAGAGTTTGTAAAATATATAAAAAAAAGTTTTCGGTATTAAAACAGAGCCACAAAATTAATAAAATTTGATATTTAAAATGCAACTTGTGCTGACAACGTGGTATAGAATATATTACTGGCGGTTTTTTTTAACCCTTTAACCACTAAGACTGTCTACAGAGGGTCATCACTAAAGTCCAATTATATCCAAAGCAATATTTTTGGTGCAATAATCGCCAACGACATTTTTGTCTATTTGAATTTACCTTTCGAAAAGTGCCGGTTTAAATACGCTCAGTTAAATAGTTTGATAGATATGTACAACCATTTCTGTCAAGATTTTTGTCAAAACAGACACGAAAATTATTTATGATTTTGGTGCAAAATTAAAACTAAAAAAAACATACTTTGCAACAGCTCAATCGACTCGAAATTTTTTTTGGAAAGTAGCTTCAAGCTGTATTTTGATAATTTGTTGCGTGTTTGATTTGTGAAACAAATATTTTTGTTTGAGTCGAGCTTTTTGTCTTCAGGTTGTCTTTAATTTTTTCCACCAGGCGCTTTCAGGTTAAATTTTTTTTGACAAATGGACTTCACATTCGTGCTTTTTAATCCAAAATGATACTAGAACCAAAATTTCATAACAAAAAACCTCGTAATTCGACTCCAGTGGTTATGAGAGCTTCTCATTTTGTGTATTACATACTCTCACGAATGTTGCCACACTTTTAAAATGACAGTGTTCACTACATTTGCAATCTCAAATAGTAACATAAAAATTCTATGACATTGCTAACCTTTCTATATATTCATTAATTATTGTTATAAAATTAGTTAATTTTAATTAAATTTTAAACATAGCAAGGCGAGAGTTAATTTAGCTTTAGAATAAGATTCATGTCAGAGTCAGAATCAGAGATGCAGGAAACCTTTTGCCAGCGTCGCAGTCTGCTTGTTTTTGTCAGACCGGCAGCCGCTACGTTATTAACTGTTATTTAGCACCGATACTTGTTGATTGTTTTTGTTTGCAACGGAGGATCCACTATTGGACCTTTTTTTATTACCACAACATTGTCCTTTAAAGACATTTATCCAATAATAAAAGAGTTTATTTTTGGCAGGTTTAACTGTAGTTTACACATATTATTTATGTATGAGTTTGTATATATATTTTTACCAATGTGCATTTGCAGTTAGTTAGTTTAGGTTTGGTTTGGTTTTGAAAATAATAATTTGGCAACAGAAAACCATTATTACAACAACAACAACCAACTATAGCAACAGCAGGAATAATGGAATTTGCCAACCAACAATAAAGAAGCCAGCATCGCTACTATACAGCATGTAATCAATGTCCTCTAAAAAGAATGTGTTATTACAAAAAAAAAAAAATATATGGGATAATCCATGTTATGATTCAGTGATGGAAAGATCTATACATGTCCAACAAAAATATGGTATTGTAAAATATTTTTTCTACCATGATGATTGGGAAAAACGACCATCAAATCGTCTTCAGCGTTTGAAAAAAAAAGAAACATATATGTAGTAATTTCATGCAGAGAAAAATCATGGTTGGGTCAATCATAATCGTAGAGCATTATATATTTTTGGGATTATGATTGTGACAACCATAGTCGTTATCATATTATGGTAATAAAATAACTATATTTTTACCATGATACGGTCATCATATTATGATTATAAATTAAAAATAACTTTGTCATAATATGGTCTCAACAATTATATTATGTTTCGAAACTACAAATAATTTTTTTAAAATAATTTTTCGTTAAGAAAAAAAAAATTGATATTAAGGACTTTTTCAAGAAAATTTCTTTGATTCCATGATTTTTTTTAGACAGTCCTTAGAGTCTCAGAATTTTTCTTTTAGAAAAAGTCCATGGAATCTAAAAGTATTTCTACTAGAAAAAGTCCTTAGAATCTAAGTACTTTTCATGATGAAAAATCCTCAGAATCTAGGAATTTTTTATTCAAAAAAAGGCCTTAGAATCTAATTTTTTTTAAGAATATATGAATTTTTATCTAAGAAACAGTTTGCAGAATCTGATAATTTTATATAAAGGAAAAGTCCATAGAATCTAAAATTGTTTCTATCGCAGAAATTTCTAAAAATAAATAAAACAACTCTTGGGTTCTACAGACTTAGAATAATAAAAAATATTTTAATAGTGAAGTTTATATTTTATAGTCGATCTTTTTAATACTTATATGTATGAAAATGTATTTTTAGTTTGGTTCGAGATCATAGAAAATTTTTTTCCCAAATGAAAATATTTTCTTATTTTTATTTTATTATTCAAGGAGAATACACAGAAAAAGTTATTAGACACAAGCTGAATGGAATGCATTTTCTGGTCCGCTACGACTTTCATCAACATTCTTCGTGCCGGAATGCCAATTGTAAATATCTTTATTTAATTCACAAATTAACGGAAAAAGCTATTTATGCTAACATAGTATAATATTAATATTCTAAGTTTCTTTTCCACAAGAAACTCGTTATATTACAAACAATGAATTAATAAATATGTAAAAAAATATTATTGTTTCAATTGAAAAGTATTAAAAAATATAAAATTTTTATATAGAATTTTTTTGACAATGAATTTTTTCGACAATAAATTGATTAGTGTAAATTATAATGTTATATGTATAAGGCAGTTTCGAATATATGCTCGTATTAAAATTTTTATCTGGGTGACTGAACTGATTAATTTTTTATATGAAAACAAGACAATATTATTATTATTATTGTAAATATCATGTTTTATTTGATTTATTATTATTTATTGATTGTTGTCAGCATTTTATTGTTTCATAATTATAATATTTTTTTGATAGTCAGTATGTTTGCGGCCAATCATGTTATAAATTGGAAAGTGCCAATCATGAAATAATAAAATATTTACAATAATAATGATGGTAGCGACCATATTGATGGTTAGAAGCTATTTATAAACCAAGTATAATATAGTGGCAGTGATCATGTTACTTTTTTCTCTTCGTGTTGGTAACTCTATGACTTGTTCTTACTCATTTGGTTGAAAATGCATAATAACTGCTCACTTTATATGGATTAACCCATATAAAACTTGATGTGGTACTTAAGCTTTTATATAACCATCAAATAATTATGTACATACAATTTAAATAAAAATCTTAAATACACATGTACTTATTGTTAGTTATATAACATATATAGACTTTCATAAATATATAAATACCTACATATCAACATCTAAATGTATTTAGATATGGAGTGTAAATAAAACACTTTGAAACATTTTTCCAGTTAGCAAACAAAAATAATTTACAAGGCGTTGTTATATTTTCTTTCTTTTGTTCCTTCAGTCTTGTCGAAAATGAAAACGTATAAATAAAAGAAACGCCTTATGAAGAAAATATTGTATTATATACAAAGTTACTCAATTGTACGTCATGGTATTTAATGTTTAATATTTTATAAAATATTTATATATTTTTTGGAAAAATATTTTATATTTATATTATTTATAAAGAACACTATTAAATGTTTATTATTCTATGAATTTTTTTATTTGTGAAATTAGGAGAAAAAAAAAATTAAATAAAAGAAAAATATTTGTTTAATCAAAATATACAAAAAATCCCAAGAATATATTTATATTTATGAGTACATTAGAGTGGCAAGTAATTGAATTTAAAAAATGCCTGCATACATATTTTACATATTTAATATCAAAATTATATGGTACATAGTTAAGACAAATTGGAAAATTTTTAAAAATTTTAAAAATTAAAGCGGAGCCGCGAATAACGTTTTTAGCAACAATTTTTGCAAACCTGTTTTTAGAATAACTCTCTTTTATGAATTAAAAATGAAATTAGGCAAAATTATGCAGGATTTCGTTTAAAAATGCAATCTAAAGAAGTCAGTTAGTGGGATACACAACAAGTTTTAAATCGCTTTTTTCGATTTTCACCAATTTCAATTTTGTCGCTTACAACGTTATTCGCGGCTCTGCTTCAATTGTGGATGTTTATAATATACAAAATTAAATCTGTCATGCGAATACGATGTGTTTAAATTTCTCCTATTGTTACGTGCCCCCAATGGCACTGTAGTGGTGATGCCAGCTAGCTCATAAAAGCATCTAATGGGGTGTTGGTCCCAACCCACCACTACAGCCCAGGGACAAGCACAATATATTTTGACACTTTTCGTTCTAAACAAATATTCTAAAATCAAACTTGGGCTCGTTAACATATAGGGTGCAAGCCAAATGGGTGTGTGTGTGAGCTCGGAATAAAAATAAAAATAAATAATGTGCCTTCTTTGAAGGTCTCTTTACGTTTAGTGTATTAAAATTCTACTTTAAATGAAATTAAAAAAAAAAACATTATAACCTGCGCTTTCCGTATCATTATCTACTATCCCTTTGAAGCGATAAGCTTTCGGAAGCACAGATGATAAACAGGAACTTTGTACCTTTGGGAACGAAAAGCTTTTGAGGGTCCCTTCACTTTGAACTAATACACAAGTTTATGGATTATCCTTAACTTGGGCTTTATAGGTTTCGGATTCAAATTGATGGATCCCCAAAACGCTCGCCGTTTCCCTCTTGATAAAAAATACCAAAAAAAAAAAAAATAAATTATTGCTAAAAAAAATTACTATTTAAATAAAAAAAATGGCAGATTGATGATTCTGTGAAATGCTGTCACACTTACAGCCTTCACGCTATCGATTTCAAATGCTCTTGAAAAATGTCGAGGAGGTGTGTGTTTCCGGGTTTCCTTAAGTTTTGTTTCTACCTGCACAAGTCCAAGAATTATTCCTCGACTTGGGCCTTTGCAGGTTAGTAGAAACAAAATTTCAGGTTACCCGCAAACACAAACCTTTCGTTGGGCTATTTCAAAACAATTTTTTTTTTTATCTTAGAATTTCATATATTTAGATGGAATATATATGTAATAGATCTGGAACGTTGATTCGGTTCCTTTTTATCATTCATTTGGGCGCCACTAATTGTTACGTGCCCCCAATGGCACTGTAGTGGTGATGCCAGCTAGCTCATAAGAGCATCTAATGGGGTGTTGGTCCCAAACCACCACTACAGCCCAGGGACAAGAACAATATATTTTGACACTTTTCGTTCTAAACAAATATTCTAAAATCAAACTTGGGCTCGTTAACATATAGGGTGCAAGCCAAATGGGTGTGTGTGTGAGCTCGGAATAAAAATATAAAAAAATAATGTGCCTTCCTTGAAGGTCTCTTTACGTTCAGCGTATTAAAATTCTACTTTAAATGAAATAAAAAAAAAAAAAACATTATAACCAGCGCTTTCCGTATCATTATCCACTATCCCTTTGGAATCGAATCGGCTGTAATTGTGACAGCATTTCACAGAATCATTAATCTGCCATTTTTTTTTATTTAAATAGTCATTTTTTTAGCAATAATTTATTTTTTTTTGTATTTTTTATCAAAAGGGAAACGGCGAGCGTTTTGGGGATCCATCAATTTGAACCCGAAACCTATAAGGCCCAAGTTAAGGATAATCCTTAAACTTGTGTATTGGTTCAAAGTGAAGGGACCCTCAAAAGCTTTTCGTTCCCAAAGGTACAAAGTTCCTGTTTATCATCTGTGCTTCCGAAAGCTTATCGCTTTAAAGGGATAGTAGATAATGATACGGAAAGCGCAGGTTATAATGTTTTTTTTTATTTAATTTAAAGTAGAATTTTAATACGCTGAACGTAAAGATACCTTCACAGAAGACACATTATTTATTTTTATTTTTATTCCTAGCTCATACACACACCCATTGAGCTTGCACCCTATATGTTAACGAGCCCAAGTTTGATTTTAGATTATTTGTTTAGAACGAAAAGTGTCAAAATATATTGTGCTTGTCCCTGGGCTGTAGTGGTGGGTTGGGACCAACACCCCATTAGATGCTCTTATGAGCTAGCTGGCATCACCACTACAGTGCCATTGGGGGCACGTAACACTATTTAATTTAACCTCACGTTTCTCCCGAATACAATCATCGGTGGAATTTTAGTATAATTATTTGTTTTAGTATATATTATTTGTTGATTTTGGAAAATTTTCGAATATCTGAACTTGGGATCCCATTGTAGCAGCAAAAATTTCACAAATTATTTTTAATTCTCACCGTAGACATCTCTTTGTCAAACAGCTGCCTCCCTAATGTATGTATTTCTAAATTAAAGCAGCATTTTTCTTCTAAAAAAAAGACACCATAGCTTTTGGCAAATTGCGAATAAGAAAAAAATTAAAAAAATATAACATCAAAGCCCGAAATATTTCATTGAAAATTTTTCCTTACTAATGAAATTTTTCTGGTCATATAGAAACATATTTCATTTCTGTTTTTTTTTTTTTTTTATTTTAAATTAGGTTTTACAAAATTTACTGTTAAAAAATGTAATAGTAAAAGTAAATAAAAATGAAAAGTAATAATAAATGAAATAAATAGTAAAAAAAATGTATATATAAAAGAAAAAAACTGTAATTTTATGAAATAATATAAGTTTCAAAAAGAATACAATAATAACTATTTCATCATACAGCAGCAGTATTTTTTTAACCCATTGACAAACAACAACAATTAAACTCCGATTTGGATATAATTTAGCTATATGATAGAGACTATAAATCTTAGGATGACCACAATTTTATTTTATGTCATCTCTGATGTTTAGGGGGTAAAACGTGTTGGTACTTTTTTGTTTAAAAGGATGTCGAAAACTTTGAAATTTCGAAAAAATCTGCATTTTATTAAAGTGCTCATGTAAAAAGAATAGTACCAATAATGACTCCTAAAAATTTCTTTCCATTAAAACAACTTTGGAAAAAAATTTATAGAAATTAATTAAAATTAAAAAGTACTTTTTCTTGGCACATTTGTTTTACCTCCTAGGCATCGGAGATGAAACATAAACCAGATCACCATATATGGTGAGGGTATTCATTGGCATGTCATTCCATTTGTAACATGTAGAAATATAGGTCTAAGAGCCCATAAAGTATATATATTCATGATCCTTATACGATTTCAAGTCGATTTAGCGATGTTCGTCTGTCTGTCTGTCTATCTGACTGTCAATCTGTCTGTCTATCTGTCTGTCTATCTGTCTGTCTGTCTGTCTATCACCGGGTTCTTAATATTTACCTGGATTATTGGAAGTTTGCTATTGGAAATGAGCAAAATCGGTCCCGCGGCCAAAAGTTTTCCATAGAAATTGGTGTATTATGTGTATCACAGTAGCCACTGGTACAAAATATTTTTTGTCATATTTTTAAACCAATCGCTTAGAGGATAATATTTTGTATTTACCTCAAAACAATTTGTTTACCACAAAATTTTCTTTTCAGCTGAAAAAATTTTTTTCACCTCAAAAATTTTTTTCACCTCAAATTTTTTTTCCACCAAAAAATGTGTTCTCACCAGAGAACTGCATTTGCTGATTGCAAAACGTTCATACGCAATCAACACAAGAATAAGTATGTGTTTGCGTTCAAACGCTGAATATACTCCAACACACATATTTGTTGATGATTTTAAATCAATCAAACGACGTGCAAATTGTTTTGTCACTGATTTATAATCATCGGTCGTTGTTATACCATTGATTTTATTCTGTGTAATCATAATTAAAACAAAATAGTTTCTTATCTATAAAAAGGGGGTGGTTAGGTAGAAACATTTCATAAATGTTATATGTATATTAGGGTGGGTCTAAAATATGTTTTTTTTTATAATTTTCATTAGGAATACCAAAAATATTGTTCTTTGTGAATTTTTTTTTTTTTAATTTAGGTCGACATCTCAGGCTCGCCCAATCCGGTTAAAATTAAATATTGCCTAATTTTCCAATCAAAATAGATAAAAAAAAATTGACAATATTTAAATTTTTCCGGATTAGGCAAGCCTGAGATATCGACCCAATTTTTTTTTCCAAAAATATATTTATATTTCACAAATATTTTTATTACTAATAAGAATTCTAAAAAAGCGGATTTTAGACCCACCCTAATACACATATAACATTTATAAAAGGTTTTTCTACAAAACCACCCCCCTAAAAAATGTGTTTCTATTTTGTTTTAATTATGAATAAACTCATACGCGTTGTTTGTTGTTTTTTCTGATATATTCAACGCTGAATTTTTGTTAAGTGATTACATTTGCATAAAACATAAACGACAGATGATTCACACTGATTCCAATTACGCGTTCAGTAACATGATGCTGATTTTATTCTACAGTGAATTTTGTTGAATTATTAAAAGTGAACAAGAATTTTTGTGTATGATTAAATCAAGAAAAAAGTTGATTTTGCAGTTCTCTGGTTCTCACATCCAAAAAGTTTTAAACTCAAAAAAAAAATTTTCACCATAATTTTAATTTAACAAAAGTTTTTTACATTATTTGTATCGAACCCAGAAGAGAACATTTTTTTTTTAAATATTGGTGCAGGGTATTCAAAGATTCGGAACAGCCGAATATAAGCCTTTTTTAACTTGTTTTAAATATCAAATCCTTTTGAGGTGGTACATTCGTACTGCAGAACTTCTTAAAAAGATAATATTAGTGCTTGAACAGTGGTCCATTATTGACAATATAGAGGGCTTGTTTTATGCAATATTATTTTGGCAAAATTTAAAGGTCTGTAGTGTGTGAAAGCTTCTTTTAAATACATAAATTTTTTATTTAAATAAAGACCGCCGCTATCTGAAATATAAAATGATATACCTTTATATATTTATTTTAAAAAAACAGCATTAATAAGAAATTGTACTTGTCATAAATGTAAAATTAATAAAAAAAGGAGAACATTTGTCAAAAGTTTCAAATAATATGAGGGAGTACTTTTACGCTCTACTAGTACTATAAAAAGTGCTTTTGTACTAACTTTATCATCTCGGCCTTCTACAGTATTTTTATACAACAAATAAATTTAAATGTAAAAATATTATGGAAAGAAAAATAAAATTTTAAGTTACAACATTTTTTTGAAAGTGAAAACAATTTTTGTGGTACAAAAAAAATTTTTGGAACTAAAAACAATTTTTTTTGGTGAAACAAAAATTTTATGGTGAACAAAAATTTTTTAAGGTAAAAATAATTTGAGGTAACTACAAAATACTTTAAAATATTTTATTAACCAGACGCTACTATGAAATTTCATTAAAATACACCAACTTGGAAGGAAAAATTTTTAGTATCCTTCACATTTTCACTCACAACTTTTTAACCGTTTGACAAATTTTTCTCATTTTCAGGAGCATGTCTATTAATTTGGGGGAAATAAATGAGCGAACCTTCCTTACGTGATCATCATCGGACATCCCTAAAACTACTTTAAATTGCATAAGCATCAAGATAACGGAGTCATAGACCCTTCATACAATTTGACATGTTACAAGCGTAATGAGGTGAAACCTTAGATTTTGATTATATATCACATGCCGGAGTTTGAACGAAATCATCGTAAAACATTGGGATACTTTCCATATGAGTTGCAAACATAATTTAAAATACTTAAACCTTTCCCGGCCAGTTATGGCATCATTCGATTTTCTTGAAATTTGTAGATCTGCCGAGTGCTATCAACATACTCGAAGATGTAGGTTCAATTTGTAGAGAAAAAACTTAAAATATTTTTAAGCACGTCTGAACGCTGCAAAAAAAATATAAAAAATTATTTTTTACCGGATTTTGATTCAAAACTTCCCATCAATCTCCTTCACGAAAAGCAGCTAAAAATACAGCTCTCACTTTAGTAAAATTTAAAAAAAAAACAGTTTCTATCAAAGTAATAATAGCATATTTTGTTCTAGAAATGGCTGTATTATCGCCTTAACTAAGATTCTTTAGCTCACAAACAATTTTAAAATGTGTTTGCGTAGATGAAAACTTACTCATTATTTTTCGTTTACATGTTAACAATTAATGTGGATAATTATCAAAAATTAAAACTCATTTTAGCTCAAGGAGTAATTTCTTCGCGCTAATTTTCAAAAAAGTTTTCCGCACATTCATTCAGCTATACCACAAATATTATAAAACTAAGCTCTTTAAATTTTTTTAAACTATAAAAGGGTTAAACTTTAAAGGGTTAATGTAATTCTGACCATTTTGCTTTTGGCTGAATTTTGATTAAAGTAAAGAAGGAAACAACGAAATGAACAAATATATAATAAAAAGAAATGATTGTAATTGTATACTTTTAGTATTATGTACGAGTACTTATGCTTTCAATAATAAACTAACAAATTCACTTTGAACATGAAAGTACTGCACTCAGCATGCAGGGCACCAAAGTATTTATTATAGTTTCAAAAGCAATGAATGAATCTTTCTCCATTGACTTAAAGTACACCGATTTAATTTTAATGCAAAGAGCTGTAAGCTATAAAACAACAGCAAAGTATTGTTACTTTATTTGTAATCGTATCAAATAGAATTATAACATATACAATAATGTAATCTGAAATAATAAGAAATAAATTCGTTGACCTAGAATATTCATAATTCATAGTTTATAATTTTAGGTTTTAGATGTTGCTAGGTTTTACTACTTATAACGCATATAAAGAAAAACTAGTTTAAATTCTAGGTAGATTTTGCTCATTCGAAATGTAGTATGCATACGAGGGAAAGTCTACTTCAATGTTACTTGAAAAGCAAAAGATCTAGAGAAAGCAAACACAAGTTACACGATGTGTTTCAGACTATCTTCTATTGGGTAAATGAATGAATTAAACGCGGTTGTACAGCTACTAATAATAAATCTCATTCAGTTAATGTTATGGAAACATTTCTTTGGGATATTCTATGAAATTATGCTAATTAACTACTGGGAAAAGAAAAAAAAAAAAACAAAAATTGGAAAATATTATTCATCATTATGTGGTCAGTTAGGGGGAGAAATCAAGATAAACGCCCTCATTAAGCAAAAAAGTTGGGTATTCACTTGTGCAATTTCAATGGCAAAAATACATGAGTTGAGTTTCGAAGTGTTGCCGCATGCGCTTTATTCTTCAGATTTGGCTCCTAGCCTGTTTTAAATGTCGAATTGATTATGCCACTGATGAGGCCATCTTTACAACAGAAGATTATTTTGAGGACCTTCCGAAATCTTACTTTACCGTGGGCTTAAAAAAGTGGGAGACTTGCTGTATGAAGTGTATCGAAAAGGAGCCTATGTTGAAAAATGAAAATCAATCTACACAACAAATATGTATTTTCTATGGTTTTGTTAAGAACGATTGACTTTAAATAAATTATTAACTTTTACTTAATATTGTTAAGCAATCATTCGTTTTTAATGAAGCACACTGAACGTATGAGCAATTTATTTATATGTAATTCTATAACACTCATACGCACAGTGCAGTATTTTTTGGTACTGTGTGTGCTCAAAAATATATAGTTTTTTTTAACGACTAAAACTGTATCAAAAAAAAGCGAGTTTCAAAAAATTTAGGAATTATTAAATATGGATCCATGCAAATATTTTTACTTACATTTGACCACTTAATAGGGCTGTGATGCGGTCGAGAATATCCCAGCAAAAAAAAAGTAGCAAAAGAAGAAGCAGTGATTTTGATTCCAGTGTTGTGAAAATTTGGATTTGAACCAATGATTTTTACATAGGGGTGTCATAGGGTGGAAGTTTTCTTTTATGATCCTTTTTCATTGCATCTAAAGCCCTTCTTATGGTTTAGTGAAAAATTAAATCTTTTGTTCTTCCCAAATAAATTTTGAATTTGTAATTTAGATTTCTACAGGACATCAGTAATCGGGCCTTAGCCTCATTTTCACAATCTCCCGTTAGCTTCTACCTGGAAATTTAACTGACACATTTGTTGTTGTTTTCTATACAAAGTTTTACTGTTCGTTAAATTTAAGCGGGAAATTCAGCAATCGGGCCTTATTTATCTCTATTCAAAATCCTTGCAATTTTTACTACAATACATTTTTTACTTTTTGTGGCGCATAGATTTTATTAAAAATCTAGATTTCATTAAAAATCACATTTTTATAAGTTGTGAAAAAGAACTTCCTTAGAAGAGAAAAATCAGAGCTAAACGATACTTTAGAATCAATGAAAAATTAATTCCTTAAGAATCACTTCCATTTATTTTTGCTGAGATTCTACTCTTTAACTGTACCGGTCAGGTCATGTAATCATATACTAAGGAGATCTTAAATACCCTGCTCCCAATTTGAGAATTTTTAAAGTAAAAAAATAAATTTTAATAAAAAAATGATGCAACATTAAAAAAAATAATAATATTCACTCCATTGAACACTCGAAATTATTCTGCTGGCAAAGTGCAACAATTTGTTATATTTTTAAAACATCATAAATATGTACATTTATTTTCCGACATGTTAATTTTCACCTTCATACACATCCTGTCTCTAACACATAAGAAAAATTATTTTTTAAATAAATATTACTTTTACTTTACATGCACTCCCCCACTGAAATATTTACCCACACATACATGGTATTATATATACACGAGTACATATGTATATACATTTTGTAGCCATTTGTAATGTTGCTATTTTAATATAAATGTAGCGGTAGTGGTTCATTTGGCTGGTTCTTTGGTGGAAGTCCTGTCCATGTTGTTGGTTTTGTTTTTTTAAGTGTTTGGTTATCGAAGAAAAACCATAACTTTATATTGTTGTTGGTGTTGCTGTTGTTGTTTTTATAAAATAGTTTTAACATTTAACTAGCAGGAATTGTATATTTAAAAAAAAAAAACAAAGTATGAACAAACCATAGTAATAACAACAACTACAAAAGCAGCATTACCATCTCGTAAGTAAGCATACCACATGTTATTATATCGATGATGTTATATGATGTTGTTACAGCATATGTTGCATATCCAATGAGAGATATTTTTTTTTTTACTTTTCATTTTTAAAGTAATGTTCATGTGTGTGTGTAAAGGATATATGCATATATAAATGTATGTATGTGTGTTTAGTATATATATATTTTATATATTTTCTACATAAATAGGAAAATTCTGTTGTTAAAAAAATATGTTAACATAATATTATCTTAATATTTCAAGTCATTTGAAACTGGTGTCATAAGCATGTGATAAAGATTTCTATTTATTTATTTATGATCTTTTTTTTTCTTTTCATTTTCTTCGTTTACAGTCATAAATAAGACACAAATAAAAATCAATACACATTTTTTTGAAGGATAAATATCATGTTTGTTTATCATGAAAAAAATATATTACATATTTAGACCCCTAACACAATCTTTAGTTAGCTACTAACTTAAATTTACACAAATATATATTTTGTTATTTACCATATAAAATTTGAATTTAATTGTTAGTTGAATCTTTATAGAACATTTTGCTGCCGGGCTTTAAAGTTTTAAAGGTATGTTTAAAATTTTAAACTACTCTTAAAATTGTTAAAGTGAGTAAAAATAACATCAATTAACATTTAAAAGAACTAATTTTTCATTTTGAACCGGATCTTCTTACATTTTGTTAACACATCAGTAAAAAACAAATGATTATTCAGTTAAAAATAAATGTTAAAATTGATGTATAAATTCCGTAAAGAATTTCTGATTTATTAATTTATTTGAAATTTGTTCCGTTTTTTGTACTTTTGTTTGTTTTTTGATCTACAAATTGGAGACTCACACACTCTTTAAATACATGTTGTGTAAATGGCCTTATTTGTGTGTATATATATATACGAAGTTCTTGTAATTCAAACTAAAATGCAAATACAGACAGCAAACAAAAAATAAATTTATAATATCTGTAACGGAAATATAAACCGTTTTGTGGGAAAATTTTATTAAACTTTATTCAAATGAAGAAAAAAAAATAAATGAAATTGGAAAAATCGAGAAATGACAGTAAATAAATTTGAAACAAATGTATAAATAGTTAAAAAAATATTTCTTTGATGACAAAAATGAAAATGAAATGTAGCAAAATATTCGTTTTTAATAGGTTTTTTGTTCAGGATCTGCATACTTTTAGAAGCTCTAGCTTGTCTTAAACTTTGGGTTCTGAAGAGATCTTTAGCCGGATCGAAATAAATGTAGCAACCTAGCTAAAAATCGTTAACTTGCTTTATTTTTGTAAAAATACGGAGGTTGAAAGCTCGCTTTAAACTTGAAATAGAAAACTTTTTATTAAACTACAAACAGTAAACTATATAATAATCTGAGTGTATACGGTTGGTTGAAAAGTTGCGCTCACCAAGAGATGGCACTGCTAGCTCCAAACTTTTTTTCTTCTCAAGTTGGTATAACTGTCCTGAGAATACATGCAAAGTTGCAAGTCATTCTGTCAATTCTTTCTTTCTTTACAAGTCATTTGAAGTTGACGTGTCATTGATTTTTTTTAATATGGAAAAAATTTAATATCGTGCAGTCATTAGATTCTTTGTTTTGAAGGGTTTAAAAGCAAAGGAAATTTATGAACAATTGTTAGGAGTGTATAAGGAGTCCTCACCTTCAAAACGCACCGTTGAATTTTGGGCTGGTGAATTTAAACGTGGTCGTACCAGCCTTAAAGACGATCCATGCGAAGGACGACCAAAAACTGCAACCACAGCATAAATCATTGAGCAGGTACATAATATGGTTAGTGAAGACCCAAGTTTGACTAAGCGTGAAATTGCTAATGCCATAGACATCTCAGACGAATGAGTACTCCATATTTTACATGAAGAATTACGTATGAAAAACTGTTTGGAAAGTTAGTGCCGCACACATTAACAATTCAACAAAAACTGGATCAAAAACAAATTTCTCAGCGTAATTTGGAGCGTTTTAAGCCGAATAAAACCGACTTCTTGCGTCGTTTTATAACTATGGATGAGACTTGGATCTACCACCATGATCCTTAATTGAAAGAAGAACGTTTACAGTGGACTGAAGCTGGTTGTTTAGCTCCAAAGCAGGTGAAGTCACAACGATCAGCAAAGAAGGTTATGGCATCAGTTTTTTGGGATGCAAAAGGAATTTTGTTGATTGATTATCTCCAACAAAGGTAAAACAATCAACTCTGAATATTATTGCAGCCTTTTGGATCAGCTGGATGAAAAAATTCGTGAGAAAAGACCTGGTTTAAAGAAGAAAAATATAATTTTTCATCAGGACAATGCACCTGCTCACAAAAGTGTTTTGACGATGGCTAAATTCAAAGAATTAAAGTACGAATTGCTTGAACATCCACCGTATTCACCAGATTTGGCTCCCAGTGACTACTATCTCTTCAGAAATCTTAAACAATTCCTTCGTGGAAAGCATTTTTCGTCGAATGAAGAGGCAGCCGTAGACGGTTATTTTGCAGTGCTTCCGGAAAACCATTATAAGGATTTGATAAAATTATTGGAAGTTCATTGCAACAAGTGTATTGAGCTTCTAGGATATTATATTGAATAAAAAAATATATTTCGTAACAAAAAAAGTATTCTTTCATTTCGAGCGCAGGAATTTTTCAACTACTTTTTTTGCTTTAATTTTTTTTCCATCAATAAAGGATTTTCAAGCGAGAAAAATGTAAACCCGAATTTTCGTAAATTTGAAAAAAGAAAATAACTTTTCTAAGCGGAAAAGAATATTTAAAAAATTGTCAAATCGTTGGCATATATTATTGCTAATAACAAAGTTAGTTTAGGATTTCTATTTGTAAAATAAGTTATTATTTTGACACAAGACTTCATAGGAACCGATACGTTTTGAAAATATCTCTGTCGAAAACTCATTTAGACATAAACTCTAAAGAGGTTTTTTTTATTTAATAAAAACTTATTCACCCTTATTCTAGTTGTCGTTATCAATGTCGTCGTCGTTTTTGAGTCAACATCACTTTGCTTCGACGTCGATATCACTTCGACACCAAATTGGTATTCTAAAACAGTGTTGTGACGACGTCGACAGTTTATCGATTTTAACAAAAACACATCTCTAAAAATTGAGTTGGCAGATTTATTTTGTTTATTATTTTTGCGAAAAAATGTTTTTTATGTGTAATTTAAATTCTGATACCAGTGATGAAGAAAATAAAGAAAATCCAATATCTTTAATCTGCCGGATAACAAGTGAGTAGCAAAATCAAAGTCTGTTACTTTAAAGAATGTTAAATCTTCTAATTTTTTTAAAAGGTTTGAAAGTTACTTTCGGCTGAATAAAACAGCCTTCAAAGATGTGCTGGAAACAATAGCACCTAATTTGAAAACTGGAATCAAGTCCACATTTATTTCCAAAACAATAAAGTTGGCAGCTACATTAAGATTTTTAGCCCAGGGGTCGTACTAGCTCAGTGTTGGAAACGACTTTAACTTAGGGTTCAGCTGTTTCTGAAACTGTAGAAGATTTGTCACAGCTTCCTCCAGCGGGCTCAATATAAATTGCTTGAATCTTCCGCCACCTGTAGCATTACACTCGGCTTTGTTGGCTACCATTTTCTTTTTAACTTTAAATTTTAAGTCTCGCCAAACCTGTAAATAAATTTTGTTAAATTTTTATAATGCACTTTATATGATCATGCTTTCTTTAGCTTCTGCCATCCATCCAAGTGCATTTAATAAATTTGATATTTCTTCCCATTTTTTCCGTTTTTTTTTTCAGTCATTACTTTTCCTGAAGTCGTTACTAAAAATTGTGTCGAAAAAATCAGAGTCGTTTCAAGACAATATCGTCGTCACATTTTCTTACAGAATACCAAATACTTGTCGACCGTTATCAATTATTTTCGATAACAACGGGAATACCAATTTCAAAAAAAAAAAAAATCCCAAGACGACATTGTCTTGTGTCGATGACGACAACTAGAATAAGGGTGATTAGCTTTTGAGCACGAATATAAATCGAATTTCAGGCCGTAAAATTTACGCGTTTTCTATTAAATCAATAGATTTTCCAATTGTTTTTACAAATGTTTTTTTGAGTGTTTTATTGTGAGCACATTAATCAAATTTAAATGTAATAAACCGCAGAATATTTACACACGTACACTGTGATCTGTAAATATGATTGATATGACAATTATTTGAAACCAAAATAAATATTAAAAAGTGAACTTAAAATCATTAAGTGAATTCATGTAATGTCGTATATAGTTTTAACATTGTATTTTAACCACATTTGTGTCAAATATATTTCATATTTGTTTTGTATTTTTTATTTCTATATTTAATACATCATTTAATATAATTATTTTAAATAAAGGAATAGTTTTTATATGCAACTACTTATTTTATATATTTACACGAGCCATTTCATAAATTCCACTTATAACAATGTTTGCTTTATTATTGAAAACAAAAAATTGTTTAAATTAAATTATCTTTTTAAATTTGCTAACAAAGAAAAGGTTTTTTTTTTGTTTATGTGATAAATTTTAATTATTTTTTCTCTCACCCTTGTTAATTTAATTTTGTATGGTTTTTTTTCATAAAAAATTGACACCATTTATAAAAATGTTTTAATTTCAGTTAAATTTAATCAAATTTCAACATTTGAACACTTTTTTCGCACGAGTATTGTTCATCATTATTTCAGTTTTCATTTTTGTATTTGGTATTTCAGAGGAAGAAATATTTGGGTCACTCTTTTGTGTATTTTTAAAAAGCTTTATATAATTACAGCAAACAATGTTTTTAAATACCACACAATTAATTAGACGAAACGAATGAATAAATGAGGATGACTGTTTATATGGGTTGATTGTTGTATGTGTAGAGGCATGGGTGGTTGTTGTTTAAGCGTTTGTGTATTTGTAAAGGTACATTTTTGTTAACAAAAACTATACTTTAACACTACCATCCAAAAATTCAACCTTCCAAAACTATACAAAATCAACAGCACAACCACAAACGAAGACAAAAAAAACACAAAAGAATTAAATTGAAAAATACCATTTTTTATGCGGGTTTGTTGCTTGTTTGCACATGCAACAATTAAATTATATACGTTTTTATTATTTTGGATAGGGGAGTGTATTTTCTTTTTAAAGTTATATATTTATATCCCTTCAACACTTTAACTGTGTAGTTAGTTTGCATAAAAAAAAAAAAAAATCTTAAAAACTAGGCCTTCTTACACGAGGTACATAATTGCCACATTGAGGAAAGTCCTTAGGTGCCTTAACCATTTGACGGGGTGTACCAACTTGCATAATGAGACCCATGCCAATAGCCAGATGCCATTCATAATGACAGTGCATCAACCAGAATCCTATGGAAATTGAAGAGAAATTAATAGCAGTTTTAAAATGAAAATTACATACTTATTATTATGATGACTACGACTAGTGGTCGGCGACCACAAAAGCGATGCCACAGGAAAAATGTGTATGTAAATAGGTGAGTGTGTGAGTATATAAATTAGGGTGGCATTTTTTTTTTTTATATTCAATAAATTTTTCAAACAGTTAAATTTGTTAAAACGGGATTTAATTAGGAAACTATTTTTATTTAGTTTGTTTTAAAAACCTACATATATAAGGAGCTATTCAAAGCTATTACTGTTATATGTTTTCTTTTTTATGGAAAACATATTATTTAATTGTAATACAGAGGAACCCTGATGTTATGTAGATTTTATTTGGAAAAAGAAATTAAAGAAGTTTTCCTATTATATTAGAACAGATTTATAACGAATTTATAAAAGCGTTTTTGTAGGAGAATTTGTTTTATAGATCTTTTCTAAGGCTCTCAAAATTGTTGTTCATATGAACTGTAAAAAACAGATCCGTCCTGAAAACCAAATTTGTGGCCAATGTTCCACTCAAAAAATATGTAAGTTTACTACACACTCAAAAAATATGTCGTTAAAGTACAATCATAAATATTTTAGTAGAAAAATTATAAATTCTACACTCAAAACAAAAGTTAGTAAAGTTAGCAAAAAATGTTGCTGAGTAAGCAATATTAAGGGTACTTGCAAAAAAATTGCTAATGTAAGCAAAATCGTGCTGGTAAAAATCATCAGGATGATACAGCAAAAGTCGTGCTAACACTTAGTTGAGGGTAAATAAAAAAATCCTTGCTAAAACCAATAAATATTTTTGCTAAATATTAACGGACTGAAAAAAGCTCAAAAAATTTCTAGAAAAATTATATTTTAGTTTATTTATCTGCTGAAAACTAAGACCATGACATTAGTTTTATTTTTTGTGTGATTTTGAAAATAATTTACAAAACTATTTAAATTCGCATTCTCGAATTGATTTAATTGAAAATCTATAAATATATAAAAATAATTATATATGAAATATAAACAAATTAATTTCAATTACTTGACATATATTTCACTATTAATAAAATTATATTTTTTTTAAATACCTATTTAGATTTTATCTTTATTAAATTTAAATATTTTATTTTGTCTAAAAATCGAAATATATATGAGCATACATGATCATACATGGGCCTGTATATGATCATACATGGGCATACATGGTCATATACGTCCATACATTGTTCAATATATGACCATACATGATCTCATATATGATCATATATCTTCGGATCCGAAATTTGAGGGTATATGGACGTATATGATCATATACGAGCATACATGAATAATATATGAGCATGTATGATAATATATGCACATATATCATCATATACCCTCAAATTTCGGATCCGAAAATATATGGTCATATATGATATCATGTATGGACGTATATGACCATGTATGCCCATGTATGATCATATACAAGCCCGATTTTTACATGATGATAAATAAACATCTTGGCTAAATATCAATCGATTGTACAATTTCAAGAGTTGTTAAAACTGAAGATGGGAATAGCCTTACTTCTGTGATAAACATCTTGGCTAAATATCAATCAATTAAAATCATAAACAATAACAATTATTGAGTTAATAAAATATTTTATCTGTCTGTATAGACATGCACGCATTTTTGATAGATGCAACAATCTTCCACGGTTAAGTATTTTACGTCTTAAAAGAAATTGTATTATTAGTGATATTTTTATCAGTGCTATATTTTGGCAATCTGCGACATCTACCTCTTGTATATCGGATTGTGGTGCTCCCCATAAATTTCTTGATCAGCACAATTTTATAAGCAAACATATAAGCAATTTTTTTTTTCAAAATTTATTGCTAAAAAAAATATATCTAAAGTTTTTGCTGAAAACCTAATTTTAGCAAACACATTTGCCAAAAACTAGTATATTTAATATACAACCCCTCTTACTTTTTTTCTACTAACTTATTTTTTTGAGTGTAAATTAAATATTTATCCATTAAAATTATGTAAATTTTCCTTTTGGAAATATATCGATATTTTTTTTTTTTGGATTGGAAAAAATGCCTCCCTAGTGTAAATTATAGTGTTTATGTAATTAGATGTGTGTTTGTGTGTGTGTTATATTTTACATACCAGGATTCGTAGCTCTAAAGCGTATGATAGCTATACCACGACTGGGTATTGATACTGTATCCTTAAAAGGGGGACGAATATTTAAATTGTTTCTCGGCAACATGCGGTTACGTTCCATTTGTTTAGCTTTTTTTATACTCATGGGTGTACCATCCGGATGGCGTCCCAAGCCAGTAACCATAAATCGATAACCATGCAAATGAAATGGGTGATGCATGCGACCTACATCTGTAACAAGTATAAGAAGCGAGAAAAATAACAACATTATGCAGTATATAAAGCTAAACATGATTTTAAAAGACAATTACTTTCACTTTCATCCACAATAATCAATTCCACAATACTGTTTAGTTTAACCTGCAGACGATGAACACATGGACATAAGCGATTTCCTTTGCAGTGTTCTGGCCAATGTAAATCATCACAATACTGGGATTCATCAATATTATTGGGTTGTGTAAGTGGAGGATAATCAGGAAATACTAAACTTAGATTATTAATGGCACCCACTATTGTTAAATTGGAATTTAAATCTATAAAGAAAAATTTAATGTTATTTGTGTTTTTCAATTTCTAAAGCAAGTTTTTTGTAATATTTACTTGAAAAGTGATTGTAATGGCCAGGTTTGAATATTTCCCTATTTGGTATTGGATAGTTGTGAAAAGCTAAAAAGAATTGATGATCTGGTGGTCTTGTACGTAAATCTGCATCTACTTCTAAAGACATTAGTTCAGTTATACAATGATCATTTACACCATTCCAACAAGTGGCATTTGGATGATTTAAAACCTGAAAAATAGTAAAAATTAATATTCATTAAATAGGTGTGGTTACCAATTTGTCATTTATTTTTGGTGTAAAATAATTTATAATAACTCAACGGAATTTCGAATAAACTCAGCAATTTGTCAATTTAAAAAACAAAATAAAAAAACTGAATTTATTTAAAAAGCGACCAAATTTTTTTTTTTTTGTGTACGAAAAAAAGTTCACATATTTTTTTATTTATTTAAAATTTTTTAGTCTGTTACTTTTGTTGCGTTGTGTTGTAATAAATTGTCTACCTCTAATATTCCATCAAAATTCTAATGTTTGCTTTATAATCAATTAGCACCACAAGGCGTATGATTAACACGATATTGCTCATACGTACAATGTCCTAACTAAATTTTAAATACATTGGTTTTGATTTCTCATAGAAAATTTTCTCGAATTTAAAGAAACTTAAAAAATGTTTTAAGAGTTTCTAACATTTAACACTTACCATGCCTGCTGGATATGGAATTTCATATGCGGGTAATGGAGGACGTTGTAAAATATCTTCATATTCAATGTCATTTGATTTATATCTCAACAAAGCAAACGATTCAGTTGGATTAATGGCACAGACACCCATACCACGTACACGTATCCAAAAATCTCCCTTTGTATGATGAGCATCTAAGATAAAATCGTAACGTTCACCAGAATTGGTTACCAAAGTATCAAATCGTCGCGGCAAAACATTATAAGAATCGGAAGCAATGATGGTTAAATTATGTCGTTCAATCTGAAAGATTAAATATAAAAAAATAAAATTAGTATTTTCAATTTGGTTAATCGATTAACCGATTACTCTACTTTGTTTAATATCAAAACAAATTACTTAAAACTCAAGTAATTATTTCATTAATCGATTAAATTTTTAAAATGGACTTTTTCCGTTATTTTTCCTAAAACTTTTTAATTTTTAGACCTTGGGGAGAAAAAATTGGCCAAAAAATCTTAGAAAAAATCTAACTTCATTGCAATAAAATTCTTTAAAAATCTAGTGAAAGAGTTCTTTAAGGATTAGATAACATTTTTAAGCAACTTAATTTCTTGGAATCCGAAACCGTTTACATTAACTTAAATGTAAGCTATAACAGTGCATAACAATTTCAAACTTTTTCCAAAATTACGGTGTTCCGACCCGACGATTGATTCTTGTTAAGGAGACAAAAAAAAAAAATATACGTGTGTCGGCGTTTTGATAGTTTACATCTGAATTTTACTTTAGAGGCCGTTTAAGTTTTCCACCCCTGGCCTGTTTTTGCAGCATTTCGGTATATGGGCATGTCCAGCAACTTTGTAGATAATGGTATGACTAATATTTTTGTAGAACATATTAACCCTCTAACTCCCCCACATAACGGAATTTTTTGGCTAAATTCTAACAAATTGTAAAAACCACCCTGAAAAAGGGAAAGGGTGGGGATGAAATGTTCTACAAAAATGTCGGCAATAAAATTCTAATATATATGTCAGAACACACCAAAACCGAAAACTTAACACAAGCACCAAAAACCAATTAAAATCAAGATTGCTCATCAGATTTCTAGTAAAATTTTGGGATGACCAACATATTATAAGTCAGATTTTGGGATTACCTACATAATATTTAAATCATCCGAAAATCTGACTGTGTTGAACTGTGTAATTAACAAGAACAAGTTCTTAAGAACAAGTGCTTCCGAAATACCTGTTTGGATTGCCGGAACAATACAGCCAAAAATTGGCAATAACAAAAGCAATAGAAAAACATGTTGGAAAGGACAAAAAGTACAAGACGTTCTTTGAAGGCTGTACAAGACGTTCTTTGAATAAGAAAACTAAGCTGTTTAATTATTGCTCCAGGTTCTGAGAAATAATTCACTTTTAAAGATTCTCAGAATCTTAATCTAATTCAAACTTAAAATTGGATAAATTTTCTTAATTACGTTGATATATCACACTTTAAGATTTTTCTGTAAATGCCTAAAATATAAAGAAAATTTTAAAAAGGCGACCCCTACATTTGGCAAAAAATATATTTTTTTTTTTTTTCAAAACTGCCTTCCAAAAATAATTTAAATACCCATTTACAAGGTGAACTTTTTGTGTTCTGCTACGGTCTAGTATGCATTAAATTTCTATACGTTTTTGTTATTGTAATTTTTAATATTAAAATTATTGTATTTTAGATGAAGACATAATTATTAAATTGCTATGGATTTTTTTATACAATTTACTTAGTATTTTGTTAAGGAAATTTCTCATTGTGATTCTTATTAAGATAACTTCATAATTAATTTATTTGATTTCCCCTAAATTCAATAGAATTTGTCTTTGTAGTTCTTTGAAATGCCAACATACCTGTATTTGAAAAGGACAAGCATGACTTATGGAATTGATTAAACGAAAACGATAACGTTTACCGGGTGTTACATAATAAACAGTGGGTGGTACTTTAGTTTGTTGTCTTGTTTTAGGCTAAGAAAAAAAAAGTAAACAATTAAAACAACAACAACAAATACAATAGAACTCAATTACATTAGTGTATATTCCCCTGCCATTGATTAACACCGAATCTGGAAATATACCCCTGGCACTGGGTAGACCTGGAAAATATTGTTCACCATATGAATGCATCCAATCTGATATTAATACATGATGATCTGGTAAATCATAATCATAAAGCAAACTAAGCTCATCACTTTGATTGGGTTGCCTTACAATTAAAGCACCATATTGACCATTTACCTTATGATGCCCTAAAAAATGTCATTTATTAAAACTTATAATTGAAATAGTTTTTGCTTTTTTTTTTTTGTTTTTTGATTAACAAACCAGCATGTGAATGATAAAATTGTGTTCCAGCTTCTGTAGCATAAAACTGATAACGGAAGGTATTTGCAAATGGTATGGGACACTGGGTAAGAAATGGCACACCATCCATATAGGGTGTCTCCCACATATGTAAACCATGCCAGTGTAAAGCAGCCGCTGTGCCATGAGCATGATTGTGCACATCGACTATCACTAAATCATTTTGACACACTTGTATAGCAGGTCCTGGTATCTGGCGATTAATACTCATTACACCTTTTTCCACGCCATCGCCCACTATACATTGAGGATTATTACAGTCTTCTTCAACGCCTTTAGCACACTTGCCACACGCACTAATTGAATTGAAAATGTTTGAAAATGTTCATTTCATTTCTTTTTACTTTTATTAATTTAGTGAAGCAAAAATAAAAAAAAAACTTACACTCCCATTGCTTGATAGTATTCCAAAGTAAATTCAAAATAACACACTCTTCTATCACCTTGGACGCAAATACGATTACATAGTTCACCAGGATACTGAGAAACATTCAAGTACAGGGTAAAAGGCATTGGAGCCACAATATGATTAGACACATTTGTTGCATTTTCTATATTTACAGCAGCAGCATCATCATCAGCATCTGTAGTGGCAAACACTTCATTATCCACTTGATTCGAAAATTCATTAGTTGTGGTCGATGTAAGAGTTTCATCAATTAGGTTGTTATCCGTGTATGTTACAACATCCTCAATACCTACAACACCAATACAACCACACTGTAACACTATGATAACACTAACAGCCAGTAAAGTAACATTTTCCAGTACTTTATGTTTTACAAAAATTAACATATTTTCTACTTTTGCTCTTTTACAAATTATTTGGCATTACAACGTTTCGTTGTAAAGATTTAATCGTTTTGAAACTTGAATGTCTGCTCGCTTAGTAACTTATAAATGTTTTGAAATTTGTCATTCGTCAAAGTTAGTGGAAATGTAAATTCTTAGAAAAACTAAACAACAAATATTATTTAGTTGTTTTGGTTTTGTTGTTGATTTTGTGTAAAACAATACGTAAATATTGTTTATAACTAAATTGCAGCAATTAAATATTTACAATCTAAAAGATTTGCATTCATCAACAGCACAAAATACACGCATGGGACTAATGCATTAAGAAGAAGAATATACTGCACTAGCTTATAAAATAATTAAATATGTTCTGCCCCCTATTAGGGAATATTCCCCTAACACTTAAATACCGATTTGGATGACAATCGTATATATGATGGAAAATATAAGCTTGGGAGGTCTACTAATGGAAAGAGATTCCAAGGAATTATATGCTGTTACTGTTTTGTATAAAAATTTTGATAATTGAAAAACCAGGTCCTTGGGACCAAATATGGTTTTTATTATAATAAAGGTAATATATTCTACTCCACAAGGACTGTTAAATTCTTATATAATAAAGGGTGTCCCAAGAAGAACGCAATTTTTAAATCTGGCAACATTCGAAGTGTCATTGTTTGACATTTGAACAATTGTTATTGTTTGCTAGTAGAAGGTACGAGGTTAGTAAAAATGGAGCGCTACACGAATGAACAACGCATTCTCATTGTGAAATTGTTTTACCAAAATGGTGAAAGTTTTGCGGCTACAGTTCGCAAATTGCGATCAATTTGGGGTCACAATAATGCTCCAAAAGAGTCAACTGTAAAGAGATTAATGGATAAATTTGCCGAAACTGGGTCTGTTAGTGATGTAAAGACAACAACGCGCCATCGACCAGGTCGATCGACCGAAAATGTCGCAGCTGTACGTGATGACTCATCCACCTCAATTCGACACCGAGGTCAGCAAATTGGTGTCTCCAAATCCACTTTGCAGCGAATTTTGACGAAAGATATGCATCTTCATGCATACAAAGTTCAATTGACTCAGGAACTGAAGCCAGCTGACCATGGACAGCGAAGGGAGTTCGTTAATTGGGTATTGGAGAGACAACATGAAAATGCTGATTTTGCCGATAAAATCATCTTCAGTGACGAGGCCCATTTTCATCTTGATGGCTTCGTCAATAGGCAGAAGTGTCGCATTTGGGGTGAGGAAAATCCTCGAGTGAATAACGAGAAGCGAATGCATCCTCAACGTGTCACTGTGTGGTGTGGTTTTTGGGCTGAAGGAATCATTGGACCTTTTTTTATGAAAATGAGGCAGGTCAAGCGCAAACAGTCAATGGTGTTCGGTATAGTGAAATGATAACCAGTTTTTTCTTGCCTAGAATTGAAGAAATGAATGTGGAGGGCATGTGGTTCCTACAAGACGGCGCCACATGTCATACAGCCAGAGAAACAATTCAATTGCTGCATCAGTCATTTCCCGGTCGTGTTATTTCGCGTTTTGGAGATCAGAATTGGCCGCCTAGATCGTGCGATTTAACACCATTAGATTTTTTTTTTGGGGTTTTTTGAAGTCGATGGTTTACGCGAATAAGCCGACGACGACTCAAGCCTTAAAAGAGGAAATTGGACGCTGCATTAATGAAATACCGCATTATTCATGCAAAACGGTCATTGAAAATTTCATTACATAACCTCATTCTGTCTACTTTACGATATAATAAAGTTTCACGATTTTTTTTAAATATCTGTGTTTTATTTAAAATTTAAAAATTGCGTTCTTCTTGGGACACCCTTTACATGTATTTTCTTTTGTTTCAATATTCAAATTTTTTGGATTTTAATTAACTTCTACCAAAACTCTTTTTAATATATTTTCCTACAACAAATAAATAAACTTGCTCTTTTGCCGACTACATAATTTTTTGTTGTTGATTTTTTGAGTAGCAAAAATGGACCGTTTTTTAATCCCGTTTTTAATCCGTATACATCGGAAATATTATCAAAAGGCTATAAGGTCAACATTGGATGTTTAAGTATTTTCTAAAAGAGGTCCCTTTATGGTTATTATTAGATATTTTTTTAAATTTGGTGTGTGATTTCATTTTATTTATACATACATCATTGTACAGGGTGTCCGCCGGGAAGGTATACTACTTTGTTTGTTTATAATTTTTGATTAAATGAAACAGAATGGATCTTATATTGATAAATGTTTTATTTAATGTCGGTAATTATGTATAGAATACAATATCAGATAAATGTCCGCCTGTGTTAGCCTTATAAATGCTAGCCCTTTTGAGCACATTTTTCATTACATTCTCACACATTTCTCGCGGTTTTTCATTACTTCAAATTAGGCGACCGTGGAGGCTAATCAACATCACCATTTCTTGAAATAACTTGTTGTGGAAAGAGGTCTCGCAGTAATTCCATGGTAATCCTGCTATATGCGATGTGGCACCGTCTTGTTGATACCACATGCAGTTGTGGCGTTAAAAAGTTTTCAATCAAATCACGATATCGCTCCCCAATCACAGTTTCCGTTACGCCGTTTTCATTTTCAAAGAAGTAAGGCCCAATGATTCCTCCTGACCAAATTGCACACCAGACTGTCACTTTTAATGGATGCAAAGGTGACTGATGAATAATTTGAGGGTTTTCCATTGACCAGAACCGACTATTCTGTTTATTCACATATCCATTCAAATGAAAATGTGCCTCTTCACTCATTACGATTTTTTGATGAAAATCGGTGTTGTCTTGAGCGAGCTGTTTTAACGATTAAAACACGTTGGTTTATCGAATATTTTTTCATAATAAATTTGCCACGTGTCTACTTCACGACTGCCAAATATGAACTGTCAAGACTTATGTTTACCAAAATAGCGGCAAAGCAAAGTAGTATACTTTTCCGGCGGACACCCTGTAAAAAGATGATAAACTATTAATTTTAAAATTTTATTTCCAAACCAGTTATTAAAAAAATTGCGGGTTTCAATAATTTTGTTTTTTTTTCTGAAAATTCTGTTTAACCGAAAAACCGGTTTGTTTTGCTTGTTTAACTGGTTTTACACTTTTTTTTAACCTAAAATCCTAACTATAATAAAGAAAGAAAATGAAGTATTGGTAACTAATGTTGGTTCTCAAATCTAGGGAAAATAAAGAATATTCACATTTACTTAAATATATGACGTTTACCCAAAATACTTTAGGCTTCGATCACCAAATTATATTTCTAAGAAAAACAGTAGAAGCAAATTCATATATCTTAGCATTTTCTGAGAAGTTAAGCCAATAGCTAATCTCAAAAATATTTAAAATATTTATCATGTAGTTCTGTTGTAAGGTTTACCCCGATAGAAGGGACAAAAAAGGTACGCATGTGTACAAATTTAAGAACTTAAAAGTAAGTATTGGAGATGTGCCGGGAGTTGTGCGCTTTTGTTCTAAAGAAATTTATATATACAAAAAAATAAGTTACATAGCGTTAGTAATTGATGTTCTCTGTAATGTGTAAAACGATTTTGCTTCTGGAAATTTTTTAACAAGTCTAAATTTTATTCTCTAAATATCAACTTTGGCTTATGTGTTTAGTACCAAAAGCCTTTTAATTTTGTCCCCTTTATCAAGTGTCCAAATTTTATCGAAGTATGGAGAAACCATTACCAAGCATACTCTCCTTATGAGAAAGTATTTGTAAATTTACTTTTTTTTAACATTAATTTTTATTCTAAAAAAATTTATTTATTTTAATTGCTTTTTTATTTTAACCGAAACTTGGTTCTTAAAAACGCTAAATTTTTGGTTAATTGAACGGCTTTAACAAAGTAAACATTTTAGAAATACTGATAATGATAATAAAATTTCCACTGAAAAAAATTAAATGTTCCCAAGTTTAACAAAACATTATTATTATTTATTCATCATTACGATCAGACCAGATCCAATTTCCTCTGTACATATAATATATTATCAAATTCAATAAGAAATTAAAAGATAGATATTTATTTTGGTTTTTTGAAAAATTTCTTATATAGATTAGATATGAACAGATCTGCTCATATTTGAACACAAAAAACCAAACAATTTTACAAATCTCTTTAGAAGTAAATAGATTTGTGATTAAATCAGATCTGGCCATAAAGTGTATCACATATTCCACATCTTAACATATATAAACAGATCTGTCACCAGATCTAAGCATATCTGATAGAATCTAATTTTGTATACACGGTTACAGAGAATAACATTAGTTTCTGGGATATGTAACATAAAAATATCTCGAGGGCACCGAACCGTCAGCAATTTTAAAGGAAACTGAGCGTGAGTGATAATCAGGTTCATGGACAAAGAAAGGATTGATTTTTTATCGTAACTAAGGATGTAAAGGGTCTTTCAACAGGGACACTACAAAAGTAGAGCGATATGGACAGGAAACGACGCCATTTTTCTTGCCGCTCTTTTTACATTTCTCTTCAGTAAGGTATGCTGTTTCATGATGGAAAGATATACGACCCAACAACGAGTCGAAATTATTAAAATTTACTACCGAAATTCGGAGTCAGTGGCTTCAACGTTAAGAGCGCTACGTCCAATTTATGGTCGTCATAATCGTCCTAGCAGATCAACAATTGAGCGTCTAGTGGAAAAATTTGAATCCACAGGCACAGTACAAAATGTTCCCCTGCCAGTGAGACAAAGAAGTGCCCGTAGTGTCGAGAATATTGCTGCCGCTGAGGCTTCAGTTGAAGAAAGCCCAAATGTGTCTCTCACACGTCGTTCTCAAGCGTTGGGCATCTCTGTGACGTCGTTGTGGCGAATTTTGCGAAAAGATCTTGGCCTACATCCTTACAAAATCAAATTGACACAAAAACTGAAGCCGCTTGACCACCAGAAGCGTCGTATGTTAGTGAATTGGGCTGAGCAACAACTTGAAGATGATTCGCATTTTCATCGAAAAATCATCTTCAGCGATGAGGCTCATTTTTGGCTGAATGGCTTCGTCAATAAACAAAATATACATTATTGGTCAGACAGCAATCCACACGTACTCCATGAGTCATCATTGAATCCCGAAAAAATTACGGTTAGGTGCGGTTTATGGGCCGGCGGCGTCATTGGGCCGTACTTCTTCCGTGATGATCAAGACCGACACGTTACTGTGAATGGGAATCGCTACCGTTCAATGATAACCGAATATTTTTGGACCCAATTTGATGATATGGACTTGGAGGACATGTGGTTCCAACAGGACGGCGCCACAAGCAACACAGCGAATGTCACAATCAATTTATTGGAAATCAAGTTTGGAGAACGTGTTATCTCACGAAATGGTCCAGTCGATTGGCCGCCTCGGTCGTGCGATTTGACGCCGTTAGACTATTGATGAACTTCGTACGAATATCGAACGTGAACGTATGCTTGAAAACCGTCGAAAATTGGGTTCAGCGTCTGGAATTCTGCAAGCGTGCCCGTGGTGACCATGCAAAAGAAATCGAGTACCATACATATGACATCGAACGTACTTTTACAGGAATAAAGAATTTCATTAATATCCAAAACCGTTTTTTTATTTAAAAAAACTTTTTTGTTACCAGTTTCCCACTAGTACTTGATGATGTATCATCATTACCACTACAACACTTTTAAATTTTTTTCATCATTGTTTTTATATGTCTGTTATACAGATTTTTTTTATCTTAGAATATGTTTAAATGCGCATTAATATCTCTTTGTATGATTTTCTTTTTTTTACTGCCATTATACTTTTTATTCTACTAAACTCTAATGTAGCATTCAAATATTTATATTTAAAAAAAAGAAAAATGATGAGAAAAAAATGAACATTACAATTTCATCTGAAAAAATGTATAAAAATGCTATAATAGCACTCAAAGGATTTGTTTTTATTGTAACAATACAAAATTGAAAATAAAAATTGTATTTGTCAGACACATGCATTATAAGTCTGTTAAGCACTGAAAAGAATAGATTGAATATACATTTAATATTTTTAAATTGTAAATACAAATCAAATATATTATTCTCATTTTCTAGAGATTTTATACATTTAGTTTAATTTTAGAAAAAATGTTAACTAATATAATAAAACTTTTTATTTTATTTAACTTTTTAATAAAATATGTATGTATATGTTTTTGAATTAAATATAATATAAGGTTTATACAATTTTTTGTAGTGTATATAAATGTATATTTACCCTATTTTATTTAAATGAATTGAAAACCGTTAAATAACAATAAAACAATTAATCGAGAGATTAATGCCAATTGTTAACAATAGCACATTGTAGTTTATGTATTATTTTAAATTGTAAAATATCATGCAAAAATTTATATTTAATACAATAAAAATGATGACACGTACAAATTGTGTACCATAAATATATTTTTTATTTATTTATTTTTTTTATTTATTTTTTTTTTAATAGAACAACAAAAAGTAAAGCTGTATATAAAAAGTCAAAAACATTTTATTGAATTTTTAATTTTTTTGTAGAATAGAATTGGAAAAGTTTTAATAAAATTTATAAATTTAACAAAGAACTGCTTTATTATCTGCTGGTATCCATATATAACATATAACCTGAATATTGTATTTTTTTTTTGTTTGCAATATAAGTTTTTTTATGAAAATTAAAACTTTTTTAATTTTTTTTTTATAATTTTAGATTACCATATTTCTATAAAAATGTATTATATTTTATGAACTTTTTGCCATCAAGACCTCTAGATTTTTAGAAAAATCTTTTATTAAATGAATTGAATGTTTAAATGTTTTAAGCCAGCCAATATTCTAAGGACTATGTTTTATTGAAATATTGACCTTATCAAAAGGACTAAGTTGGTACAAAGTTGAAATCGGTAAAACAAATTTCAATTAAATTTATATTGTTAGTTTAAATTATAAAAATCAAATATTTTGACAATATCAAATTTAAATTTTATTACCTTCATTTTATATGGAACATAATTATATTATGCAGTAGTTTGTGTTACTTCTACTTACATTGTATGTTGAGTGTATAAACAGATGTATGTATATTTGTATTTACATAAATTATGTATGAGTATCTAACTTATTTAATTTTATTTGCTTAAAAAATTTTATATTATTATGACAAGAGCAACTATTATAAAAGTACAAACAATATTTAGTAATTAATTTTATCATTTTTTTTTTAACATAGCAATTAAAATTATATGCATGTTTATAAAACTTTATATAAAAATAATTATTTGTGAAAAATAAACAAATAAGAAAGTTTTAAAATAAAAATATACTGAAAAAAATACTGCACTAAAAATAGTACACAAATAAAAATTTTTTGTTAATATTATTTTATTTCTTAATTCATTACACACACAGAGAAAACTGATTCATTGTCACAACCGAATTTCTCGCCAACTGAATAATTTGGTTGTAATAACTGAATTATTTGGTTGTGGTAATCAAATATATCATGAAACAATTGAAATATTTTGATTTAACCAAAATTCTGGGGTGTATTTACCGAATTTCTGTTGTATCGATGGTCCCAACCGAACCATTTGGTTGGCAAAAGATTTGGTTCTCGCAATGAATCTATTTTATCTGTGCATGATAACTATTATATACGAGGGCGGATCAATAAGTCCTTGACTTTTCGAACTTCACTCGTAGTTATATGAAATGCAACGCTGCTCCCATCAAGTACCACCTTTTAACATACTACTGTCAAATTTTGAGCAAGTTCAGTCATTTACTTTGCTTTTAACAGCAGGATTTTTCGATTTCCATAAAATATGCATTTGTGTGATTAATAATTTCATCGTTGGATCGTTGAAAATAGAAAATAGTCACTGGGGGCTAAACTCGGAGAATAAGGCGAATGAGGGAGCAATTCGTAGTCTACTTCATGGATTTTGCCATGGGAACAAAGCTGTAACACGAATCCGTTGGTGGTCGATTGTGAGCGAACGCGGCAGCCATCTTGCGAAAAGCTTTCTTATACCCAATTGATCGTTCAAAATTAAAACCACTGAGCCATGTGAGGTACCTATGTCTTCCACAATCTATCGCAAATTCAATCTCCAATCGGCCAACACCATATCGTGAATTTTTTTAATTGTTTTGGGTGTAGAGACCTCAACTGGGCGTCCAGAACGTCCGGCATCTTCCGTGCTTGTGAGGCCACAACGAAAGTCAGTAAACCACTTTTATACCATTGAAATTGATGGTGCAGAGTCCCCATAATATTTATCAAGCTTTTCCTTGGTTTGTTGACGGTTTTTTTTCTCAAAAAATAATGCTTAATGAGCACTTGAAATTCACTTTTTACCATTTAAAAAAAAAAACCACGAGGTTGTATGTTTTGAACAGCTATTAAATGCAAAGTAAATGACGAAACTTGCTAAAAATTTGGCAGTAGTCTTTTAACAGGTGGTAATGTATTTCATATAACTACGAGGGAAGTTCGAAAAGTCACGGACTTATTGATCCGCCCTCGTATGAAAATTTTAGTATTGATCATATTTTTCAATGAAATAAATTACAACAGAAATTAAATATGACTTTGTTATTTAACAAAATTTTTAATAGAAACAATTTAAGAAAATTTTTTTGTGTATGAAAATTACAGAATATCCTGAAAGTCAAAAATGGTTTGGAATGACCTACATTTTATGAGTCAAATTTTATGTATAAGCATATTATGTCATCCCAAAATTTGGCTTAAACTCTGATGAGAAATCTTGAATTTGACAAGTTTTTGGTGTCTTTGTAAAGTTTTGAGCTTTGGTGTGTTGTGATATATGCAGTAAAATTTTATTACCAACATTTTTGTAGAACATTTCATTCTCACCCTATGCCTTTTTAGGAGTGTTTTTTACGATTTGTTAGAATAGAGACAAAAAATTACCGTTATGTGGTGGAGATAGACAGTTAATATGTTCCACAAAAATATTTGCGTTAATATTTTCTACAAAGTTGTTAAACATACCCTACACCTAAGCTGTAAAGAACACATAGTTTCATACACTGATATGCAGCACGAACAGACCAAAGGGGGAAAACTTTAACTTCCCCATAAAAAAAAAATTCCAATGTGAACTTTCAAAACTCCGACACATGTGTTCAAAAACACATTTTTAACTTTAAAACAGAGCCACTTCCTATATTTAAAAACTTCCGTAAACTAATGAGAAAATCCATCTGATCATCGATTTCTAAAATTCTAAAATCATTAATGATTCACCGAAATTTTCACAATTTCGGATTCGTAGATGTAGTGTTTAACTACTTTTTCCTCAGCTCTTATTTTGATGGGTACTTTTTGGGTCTCATTTAAGTTTTTTTGCACATAAATTATTTCATGGGGGGTTATTTTATTTTTTCTTTGGGAGTTATTTCGTTTTGCAGCAAAGTCCAAATTACAGGTTGGTTGAAAAGTTCCTGCGCTCACCAAGAGATGGCACTGCTAGCTCCACACTTGTTTTTCCTCAAATTGGTATAAATGTCCTGAGAACACATGCAAAGTTGCAAGTCATTCTGTCAATTCTTTCTTTGTTTACAAGCCATTTGAAGTTGACGTGTTATTGATTTTTTTTAATATGGAAAAAATTGAATATCGTGCAGTCATTAGATTCTTTGTTTTGAAGGGTTTAAAAGGAAATTTATGAAAAATTGTTAAAAGTGTATAAGGAGTCCTCACCTTTAAAACGCACCGTTGTATTTTGGGCTGGTGAATTTAAACGTGGTTGTACCAGCCTTGAAGACGATCCACGCGAAGGACGACCAAAAACTGCAACCACAGCAGAAATCATTGAGCAGGTACATAATATGGTTAGTGAAGATCCAAGTTTGACTAAGCGTGAAATTGCTAATGCCATAGGCATCTTAGATGAACGAGTACTCCATATTTTACATGATGAATTACGTATGAAAAAACTGTTTGAAAAGTTAATGCCGCACACGTTAACAATTCAACAAAAACTGGATCGAAAACAAATTTCTCAGCGAAATTTGGAGCGTTTTAAGCCGAATAAAACCGACTTCTTGCGTCGTTTTATAACTATGGATGAGACTTATATCTACCACCATGATCCTAAAGAACGTTTACAGTGGACTGAAGCTGGTTTATCAGCTCCAAAGCAGGTGAAGTCACAACGATCAGCAAAGAAGGTTATGGCATCAGTTTTTTGGGATGCAAAAGGAATTTTGTTGATTGATTATCTTCAGAAAGGTAAAACAATCAACTCTGAATATTATTGCAGCCTTTTGGATCAGCTGGATGAAAAAATTCGTGAGAAAACCCTGGTTTAAAGAAGAAAAAAATCATTTTTTATCAAGACAATGCACCTGCTCACAAAAGTGTTTTGACGATGGCTAAATTCAAAGAATTAAAGTACGAATTGCTTGAACATCCACTGTATTCACCAGATTTGGCTCCCAGTGACTACTATCGCTTCAGAAATTTCTCAAACAATTCCTTCGTGGAAAGCATTTTTCGTCGAATGAAGAGGCCATAGCAGCCGTAGACGGTTATTTTGCAGAGCTTCCGGAAAACCATTATAAGGATGGGATAAAATAATTGGAAGATCATTGGAACAAGTGTATTGAGCTTCTAGGAGATTGTATTGAATAAAAAAATATATTTCGTAACAAAAACAGTATTCTTTCATTTCGAGCGCAGGAACTTTTCAACCAACCTGTATTTCAGATATTTCATGGTATCTTCTGGAAATAATTTCATTCCTTTTATGTATTATGCTATTATTTTCTTTTGCGAGTTATTTCTTTTTTATGGTTTATTTTATTTTCTTCGCTTGCTTACAATTGTTTTGGCGCTTATTTCGTAATCCCGTGTTATTTTTTTATATATTTAAATTTCATCAAAATCGATGGGTCTCTTATACATACCTTTTTATTATATTTATTTACTAAATAAGTTTAAATTAACAAGAGTAAATTCTTATTATGCGGGCTACTCGATGACCCATCTACTCATTAACTACTCGAGTAGATCGAGCACTCGAAAATGAGGAATATCAAATTTGTATGAATTAAACTGAGATTAATATCTAACTCTCGGCATATTCATGAAAATCTACAACAGTTTACTTAATTTCTAGCAGTGTATTTTATAAAATTTATTTGATTTGAATTTAATTATCTTTGACTATGCAGCTTGATAGTTGCTTTATTAAATATTTCATTTTTTTCAATTAATTGTTTCACAGTATTTAAAAAAATAATAAAAATAAAACATATTGTTAAATATTGTATTTGTTTAAAGCAAATAAAAATAATAAAATTATATATAAAAAAATATTAAAAATTCCATTTATAAAGATAATACATACAGATCATCACATCATTTATATAGATGAGTAAATTTTCCCACATTTAAAAAAAACCAAATAAAAATAAAAAAAAATAAATAAAAAGATAAAATATCAAACACAATGTCAGCCGCAAAGTATTTAACAACCTCAGGTGTCACTTTCAAGATTACAGATTATTATTATTATTATTTTAGTGATTTTGAAAGGAAAAAGTTAAATATTTAAATAATTTTTCATTAAGATAAAAATATTGAAATTGTAAAAATATGAAGCGTGTTTGCGTGTAATGATAAGTACTTATTTGCATTAAAATTCCAAACATTCAGTGTAAATAAATACGAATGTGTTTAGTACCAACATACATTTCAAAGGGGCTATTTTGTTTTATATGTTTGTACTTGTATCATGATTTTAGTTTGGCTATTTTGTATGTAAATTCAACTTTGGTGCTGTTTGTGTGTTTGTGGGTTGCGTTATTCTTAAATGTTGATTTGGTTTCATTTAGACAAAGTCACGTACAAAGTATTTTAATTAGCAATTAACACACCCACCAGTAAAAATATACAGACAAAAGGCACACCAAAAAAAAAGCCACATGACCTAACGATTTAAACTCACAAGGAAAGTATCCCAACTATTATTTAAAGTATTTACTTCCATTTAAAGTTATAGAAATTTGATTGAAAAATTCTTTTTAAGTTTCTGAATAAAAATAAATTTGTAAAATTGGTCAAATTAAAAAAAAAAAAAACAATAGGTCGATTTTAAAACTAGTCTTCTCTGCTTATTCTGCATATTCAAATTCCTTAAAAAACATTTGTGTCTATGTTGGGAAACATTCTTTTGTTTTCTGTTGGAATGTGATTAAGAATGAGTTCTAAGAGAAAGGATGTGGTTACTTAAAAAATATGTTTTCCAGCTGTGAAAATCTGCTTAAGAAAAAATAAATTCATAAAATTATGTAACGAAAATAGCTGTGTTTGTGTGAATACATTTCGGCGTTAACTCCAATGATTTTAATTGTTTTTTTTTAAATCGTTAGAGATAACGTTGATATGCATACCAAATAAAAATTAAAAATGCAAATATATGCAAACAATAGCAAATTAATTTAAAATTGTTGATTGACAATAAATGAAATCAAATAATAAAATACAATATTAAAAGCAAAACGTTGAGTGAATAATTAATACTTACGTGTGTGTACATTAGGGTGGCCCCAAAAAAAAATAGATAATAGAGAAATTGATTTAAGTAATAACACTCAAATGATACCTAAAACAATGAGCTAAAACCAAGCAAAATAATTATGTAATCACCATCGCCAACTTTAAATGCTGGTACGGTTTACTATTTACGATGTAGTTGGGTTGAGTGGTCTGTATCTCCAGCACCGCAACCAAGTAGATCTATTGTGCACCTCTCTAGTGTTTTCTTCAGTTGTTCTCCAGTGCAGCCTTGAGTAGCAGTATATGTTCTTCACTTCCAATTTCTTGTATTGTTCTTCCATGATATCAGGTCTGCCCAATGTGATAAGTCGTAGGTATGCAAAGGTAGCACATTTAGCCATTGCATGCTCCATGGTCTCCTCATCTTCCATACAATATCTGCATGTCGTACGATGGTATACCTATAGGTAACTGAGGATTTACTCTAATTCTATTAACTCATTCTTTTCATATTAAGCACATTAATACCCCAGCACAAAATTTTATAGAATCGGTTTCTTCTAAACCTGTTCCAAAATATATTTGTTGTACCACTGGTTCTATGAAGCAGATTCTAAAGCAGTGCTATTCAAAAAATAAAAATGTAGTTGTGTTTGTGAGAAAATGAGAATTGCACTGTAAGAAATGTTCAATGGGTTAATAGCAGTGCTAGTATCTGTGAGAATTTATTTTTTTTATTGAAAATATGAAACTGTTAATGTTTTGTGTAAAACTGTTTCAAAGAAATAAAAATTAAACAAAAATTAAATTTTTGAAAGGAAAAAAAGAAATACATATATACATTAGGGTGTCTTTTTTTATTGTATAAAAACAAAAAGTTGAAGATTTTTTTAATAAATATTAAAGATTTCATTATATTTACATATTAATAAAAAAATATCTTTAATATGTTGGATTTCTTATGTTATTCTGTTAAAAAGAATGCAATTTTCGGAAGGAAAAACAAATACATTTGATCGGAATAAATGAATGAACGATCGGACTCGAATTTTTCAAAACATTTCAACTTTAATTTTTTTATAAGTCTATTAAAGATTTTTATACATCTTGTAGTATCACAAAATATTTTTCGTACATTGCTGTTAATTTTTTTCAGTGCATTAAAAAAAAATCAGCATACATCCGCTACACATGTTCACTCGTCGCTGTTTCAGTGACGACTAAAAGCAAGAGCGTAAAAATACATGTGAGTTGAGCAGAGGACAATTGTCCCATGAAATTAACAGCACTGTTCTAAAGTCACCAATTCTAGTTTGGAGGAAATTAATTTATGGCTAATAGATCAAGCACCTTACAAAAAGAACCGATTGTAGAACATAAATTAGAACCTGTGCAAAAGCAGTACAAGGTGTTCCACAACCTGTTCATAGGAGTTTAGATTTTTACGGAAACACATCTTCATTTTTTATCGGGACACCCTAAGGTACATACATTTTTATAATTTTAGGGGAAACGGATAATAAAATAAGGATATTCCCTTCATCATGTATGCAAAAGAATATTGATATTTAATAATTGAGGTACAATTAAAAAAGTTAGTAAAAAAATAGCAATTTTTTTTTTGCTTCAACAGTGTTTTCAGGAAAAACTCTAGCTATATTTTTTCAGCAATAAACTCACTTTCAAATAATTTTTTGATAATTTATTTTTCAAACAAAAGTGTGCTGATTCACACATTTATAGTGAGGACAAGAGATAAAGAACAGGTAGATGTCTCAGCTTGTTTAAAAGAAATATCTATTTTAACTTTTTTTTATACATTTCTTCGAAATAATTTAATATCATTTACTAATTTTTTTCAGTTTCATTTAGTTTTTTCATTTGTTTAAAATTTAATAAAATTTTACCCATAAAACGGAAATTTGTGGTTTATTCGGACAGAAATAAACCATAAATTTCCGTTGTTTCAAATTTAAATTTTGTTTCCTGTCTGTTTCAAACAAAAAATATTTAAAAAATTCAAGTTTCTTTTTTATATAAATTGGTTGCTTATATACAAAATTAATAAAATTTAAATTACAAAAACTTTATAAACACACATACATACACGAACACATTTACACAAAAAGTGTCTATAGCCATGCTTACATACATTTTGTAAATTAAAAAGCAAACAAAAAATATGGTAAAAACAATTATGTTTTTAGGAATTGGTAGATAAAATTGTAACATTAATTTTACTGATTGTATTATTTGTTTCTTACGGCTGTGTCAGTTGTTTAAACAACATTTAAAAATAAATAACAGAAGTCATTTGATTTAAATGAAAATTAAGTTGACCGGTTTTTAAATGAAATTTAATTTCTTGTAAAACTTACAAACTATTTTAAGTTTAATTAAGATAATATTGTTTCTTTCTTACATATAATTATTTTTAGATTTTCAATTAAATCATGATTGATTTTTGCAATGATTTTTTTTTTTTTATTTACAGTCGACTTTGTGTTAGCACAACGTTTGCTGAATTTATGATTTTTTGCAAGACAAAATCAATTTTTCTGCAAACATTCTTCTAAGTAAAATTTTGCTAAGTAAGCAAAATTTTTTGTTGAATTAAGTAACGTTTTTTTAAGTGTATATATTTATGTTTTTTTTCCTAGAATTTGTTGGAATTTCCGATGCTAAGGTCGACTATGAACAAATATTTATCACTCATACGCATAGTTGGTCAATAAATATTACTCATACGTCATATTGAACAGAGAATACAAAATTTTCCTTTTTTTCCTTCACAGCTCTACTAAATAGCTCTTTCCTAGGATTTTTGAGCTTTCAAAATACTTTTAAGATTTTCCTGCTTTTCAAGTGCTTTTTTTACTTAATAGTTTGCCACAAATAAAATTTAAACAGTTTATTTATTCTGAATAAAATTTATTTATAAATCAAAACTATTAAATTTAACATGTTCAAACCTAAATATATATTTCTGATAAAAAAAAGTAAGTGTCATAGATACATTTTATGTACTCCCTTGATGTTTAAGTAACAAATTACCTTTTCCACGTAAACTAATTAATATTGTTTATAAATAAATTAACCAGAGACTTAATAAAACTACACCTGGAATAAAATATTTATAATATTTTTGTGGTATTCAGTAATAACTGCAAATCACAAAATTTCAGTGGAGAAAAAACATGGTCCTATTTAAAGTTACGGGAGGTTAAAATCACATAGATGGGAGAGTCTAACCAAACAACCCAACAACAACTTAACGTATCTCGTGATAATACATCAATGTCACTGAAAACTCTATTAGTAAATATTGCAAATACTTTTATTGTAAAAAAAAAAATCCGAAATGGGCTATTATTTTCAAGAAGTTTCTGAAACCATTATAAATTTAACAATTTGGCATGAGGAACATGGACTTAGTGCTGAAGACCACAAATTTCTAGTACAGTTTTTTTCTCACAAGTATCAAAGTTTTGCAAGTTTTTAAAGTTTTAGGTGAAAATTTCATGAGCGTTTAAAAACATAAACCTTTTTTTTAATATAACATACTTTACAACACTTGTTTTTATAAAATAATAAGGATTTATAAAACATTTGTCATACATTTTAATGATAATAATATTTTTTAAATCTTTCAAAATGTTGAATTGATGAAAAAAAGCCTTATAAGACCGCTTCATGAATATGATGAATTATTTTACTGTGAGTGTAAGCAAATGAATAAATTATATGTTTGCCTGCTAATATAAATTTTTTTACAAATGTTAAGTTATTTGGTTTTATTTTAATTATAATCTTATTTAATAAGATAATATCCTTAATATCGGTATTAAAGTGATTTGGTGAATGTGTTTTTTTCTTTGCGAAAATAATTGCTTTAATTATATATATTTAAATAAAACTCATTTATATTTAAATCTCTCGAACAAAAGTCAAGTTTTTTTTGCTAATAAAAATTGTACAATTAAATATGGAGGGCATACAAAAATTAAAAAGTTTTTGGTCTATTGAAAAATGAAACAATTAAGAAAAAAAAAAAATCTAAAAAATAAATGACAATATATTTTTTTTAACATTGCCTTTTAATAAGCCGCTCATCTGATTTTGTTGTTTTTCCTATTGTTTTTATCTTCTTTTAGGTTTTAGGTTTTTTTTTTGGAAAAAATTAAAACAAGTCCTTGTTCCATTAGAACAAACCGCAAATACAAAAAAAATGCTATTTGTTTGTTAATGTCTAAGTGTTTGCTAACAAAAACAAAGTGGAAAATATGTAGCCGCTTGGTAATCTGTGTATGTGTTGTTGTCCAGAGTGTGTAGCAGTAATTGTATGCATTGTAATGCTTTCTCATTTGGTAGTCTTTCTTTCTGTGTGTATTGTGTTACGCTTTTTTTTTTATTCAGCCATTCATTCACATCTACATGTACTGGTTCATGTGTGCGTGTTTGTCAATCCTTAGTGGCATATTGTTAAAATATCAGAGTCTTGAAAGATTTTATTTTTTATTTATACTAATAAATATTTTGTTTCTAAAATTTTGCACAAATTTTTTTAATTAAAATTTTTGCGTTTTTCAAATTATTCTAAAAATTATTCATAATAATATTTACTTTTTTTAAAATTTTGTCTTTGGCTGGAATATAAATAAGTACGAGCTGTTGTACTAATAAAATATTAAATTTACTCAGAATATTATGTAGTTAACTGTTTGTAGTTTAATAAAAAAATTTTCCGTTCCATTTAAAAATAAAGGAACTTACATTTATTTTTCAACGAAATATCTACATTAACTTTTTTATACATTTATTCGAAATGATTTACTATCATTTATCATTTTTTTTCAGTTTCATTTATTTTTTTTATTTGTTTGAAATTTAATAAAAATTTACCCACAAAACGGAAACTTGTGGTTTATTTGTATCCGTTACAGTTATTACAAATTTAAATTTTGTTTGCTGTCTGTTTCAAAAAAAAATATTCAAAAAATTTTAATTTGTTTTTTTATTTAAATTGGTTGTATATATACAAAATTTTTAAATACAAATTACAAAAACTTCATAAACAAACATACATGCACAAACACATTCACACAAAAAGTGTCTATAGCTATACATACATACATTTTGTATTGGACGAGTGTATTAAAAAAACAAAAAATACAAAAAGGGAAATAATTTCAAATAAATGATAAAATCATTTATTTTTAAAGGAATTGGTAGGAAAAATTTTGACATTTATTTTTTAACTAATTTCATCATTTGTTTCTTACGGATGTGTCAGTTGATAAATCAATATTTAATAATAAATAACAAACGGAATTTAATTTAAATGAAAATTAAGTAGACCGGTTTTTAAATGAAATATCATGACATTTTCTGTTATTTTAACTTACAAACTATTTTAAGTGTTGAATCTCCGGCATGAACATGGTAAGTGCGGGCACAAAAAGGGAAAAGTACCACCTTAATGGACCGCCCAAATTGAATTGACAAGAAGGCTGAATTTTAAAATATGTATTTAATGAGGGATGGGCTATTTCACTACCAGGATACTACTTGATCTTTTAGCAGAAACATGCTCAAATAGGTATAGGTATATAAGGGGAAAAGTCCCCCCTCATTTAATTAACAAGTGAAATTGAAACACCGAATTTAGAAAATAAAATACTATGCGTTAACAAAAACCTACAATTTTAAATTTATCTTAACCGATACATCGTTTTATTTACTGATAACTTATCAACAGGTACTTTTTGGAATTTTCGACAGGAATGTGGTAGATTTAAGGGGACAAATCCTCCCCTTATAGCACTTCCCAAACCGTTTTAGCTAGAAACCTGAAATTGCAGAAAGGACTAATTAATTAATCTTCAATCAATCTTTCGATTGATATCCTACGCTAAAAAATTTTGGCTAGAAATCTGACATTTAAAATATGCAACCCATACTGCAGGGGAAATTTTTTCGAATTTACAGAATTTACAATTAGACCGTAGTAAAAATGGGGTTACAAATTGCCCTGTACGAACTCTTGAAGCTAAACAATTTAAACTTAAACAAATTTACTTAAAGAGGATAATATTAAGAAAAAAATATCTGTATTTTTTCTTAATAAATTCCCATATTTCTAACTAAAATATTGATAACAATGAATTTACATTTTAAGCTAGTTTAAATACATTTTAAACAAAAATTTAATTTTTGTTGGATTTAAAAACAAAAGTCCGCTATACCAATTAAATTTAATTAATTCGTTTTGATTTAATTCAATTATACAATATAATGTTATTTACATATAATTTAAAAATCCCTAAGTATAATTTATACATTTAAAGAGCTTTTTAATTTTTAAAAAATAATATTAAATGAAGTTAATATTTCTTATTCCCTTTAAGCTCTTTGCAAACATAAGCCCAGCAAAATTTTGCAAGCAGTGAACACTATAATTGACTTTTAATAATATCTCTTCTAATGGTAAAAGCTTTTAAAAAAGCATCTTAAAATGGTAAACTTTAGTTAAGTGATTGCATTGCTAGCCATTTTTCTTACTGAAACGTTATAGAACTTGCAATAAAATAATCTTTGTAGTAGTCCTAGCTGTAGAATAATCTACTGTTGCTGGTTTAGCGCTGCTCAGCAAAGTATATGAAACAGATATTATGCCTCATAGATGCGTAATATGAAAAGCAGTAAATATTGCATAAATAGCATAACACATCTACTATTGTATTAGTTGCAGTTAACTGTATATGTTTCACTTACACCGGCTGTTTCGTTTGATTATTTGTTCTTTAGTTTTCTTGCCTCTAACAAAAAAAAAAAAAAAAAAAAAACAAAAACATCACCAGCCAATGAATGAATGGTCCATTAACATAAGAGCCTTTAATTAAACACGCAGCATACAAAAAACAACAGGCTCTTAAAAACACAATACCACTTTTTGCTACATCCAACGAAACTACTAGCGTGAAAATGAAAAACACAAATCTGGTTTCTTATATCCTTTTTATTTTATAAGATTAAAGCGCAACATGAACAGTGAAAATAATGCGAATAAAATGGGATATAAAAATATATAAAATAAATATAAGAACAACAGCAACGAGCCAAACAAACGCAATATAAACCAAATAAATTGTAGGTTTAAATGCTGTTTGCTTATTGCTGCCAAGGCGTCTACTAAAATATGTATTCTTGTGCTACTGTGTTAGTTGAGATTTCACTAGTGTTTTTGGCTTCTTTTCATTTATTTTTCTTAGTTTAACCCATTTCTTAACCCTATCACTACCGACATTTTTTTTTTGGAAATATTACGAATTGGATGTCAGATACTTGTTAAGTGCTCTTAAATAAAAAACAAGAAGAATGAATAATATAATTGCTCCCCACCCTTTTCTATCCTTAAAAAATGCAAGTGAAAATGGAATTTTTGAAAATTCTTAGCCTCTTTTTATTCCAGTGTTTAAGGAGGGTATATATTCGAATAGCCAGAAACACTTTGTATGGCCTAGCGATTTTATCGGAGATAACGGCAGATTAAAAATAACTAACTTCATTGAAAAATACCACTGTTAACTAAGGTACATATATCTGCCTGATAAACAATTTATGTGAAAGGGTTAACATTATTTAATTTGTAGGATTTCAATGTGTGTTAAGAATTGTTGGTTTCTATGTACCAATGTATGTATATCATATAAATTATTAAAATTTTTTCTACAAATATGCTTTTCTGATGTTTTGATAACAAAAACATAATCAACAACAAGATGAAAAACAAATATCAATAATAACAGCCAAAGCCAAAGTCAACAATGAAAAAGAAATGTCATCTACTTATGTAAATAACGACTATATAAATTTAAGTATTATATACAACCGAAATTATATAAGCGGCACTCATTTGTTATAGTTTAATTGTGTAAATAAATTTAATCACTAGCAAATAAAAGCAATAAATTTGGCGTTACTGATATTTTTATACCCTTCACAGTGCTTTTATTATAGATAAAATAAAAAATAAATATATATGAAGAAAATATTGTCGAAGTGAACAAAATAAATTTGAAAAGAAAGACTATTTTTTTTGATGTGAGAACAATTTTTGTGGTGAAGAAATATTTTGAAAAAATTTGAGGTGAAAAAAGTTTTAAGGTGAATATAAAATATTACTCACTACTAGTGGCAAATATAAATTTGTGCGGAAAATTCAAAGATACCTTCACACTTTCATGCATAACTTTTTTACCTCTAAACCGATTTTGCTTATTTTCAATACTAAATTGCTCTGGAGTAGCCCCGCTTGCGTCTTTGCATCGTGATTATATATCCTTAGCAGGCTTTAATGAATATTGAATCGTAAATAAATATATTAAAAATATCAAAAAATCCACAATTAATTTTTTTATTATTAATACAAATAAGCCACAGTGGATTTTTTTGGGCGACGTCTATTTTTTATTACGTTTTTTAAAATTTATAAAATGGTAGTTAAGGTAAAACAAGATTTATTTTTGCCTATTGCTTTTAAACTACTAAACTGATTGAGAACAATGTGGAAAATGTATATTTTTTTTAGATTTGTTTGAAGTGACACCATTTTTGTACGGTTTGGTTCTTCTGAGTCGAAACATAGTAAAATTATAGTGGACTTTACTCAAGCAAAATTTTCTTACTTAAAGAAGTTGATAAGAATAATATGTATCAAAATTTATAAATAAATTTTTAAAATAGCTACACTCAGAATATTATGTAGTTAACTGTTTGTAGTTTAATAAAAAAGTTTTCCGTTTCATTTAAAAATAAAGGAACATACATTTATTTTTTAAAGAAATATCTATATTAACTTTTTTATACATTTATTCGAAATAATTTACTATCATTTACCATTTTTTTTCAGTTTCATTTATTTTTTTCATTTGCTTGAAATTTAATAAAAATTTACCCACAAAACGGAAACTTGTGGTTTATTTGTGTCCGTAACAGTTAGTAAAATTTAAATTTTGTTTTCGGTCTGTTTCAAAAAAAAATATTCAAAAAATTTCAATTTGTTTTTTTATTTAAATTGGTTGTATATATACAAAATTTTTCAATACAATTTACAAGAAATTCATAAACACACATACATATACAAACACATTCACACAAAAAGTGTTTATAGCTTCATATGCATGCATACATTTCGTATTGTATGAGTATATTAAAAAAAACAAAAAATACAAAAACGGAAATAATTTCAAATAAATGAAAAAAACAGTTATTTTTTAAGGATTGGTAGGTAAAATTTTGACATTTATTTTAACTGATTATATCATTTGTTTCCTACGGATGTGTCAGTTGATTAATCAACATTTAAAAACAAATAACAAATGGCATTTAATTTAAATGAAAATTAAGTAGACCGGTTTTTAAATGAAATATCATTTCTTTTAAAGGATATTTTCAGTTATTTTAACTTACAAACTTTTTTAAGTGTACTTTTTGCATTAAAAAATTTAAGGTATTTCTAGTGTTTCCAATTCGGTTAAACGATTAACCGATTCCCCGATTAATCACCGCTGTTTCGGTTAGTGTCGAAACAAATAATTTAAAACTCAAATAATTACTCGACCCGAATAATCGATTAAAATAGATCGTTTAACCGGTTAAATTTTTCATATGAATTTTTTGTTATTTTTCTTAAAACTTCATAATTTTTCTTACTTTGGCAAGAAAATCATAGAAAAAAAAACATCCACTAAAATACAATCAAATTCTTTTTAAATCGACCGAAACAAAGCAAATGTTATAAAGGCTTTAGGAAATTTGATAGACAATTTTTATTTTTGTTTCAATTTCTTTAAAAAATAAATTTTAAATAATATCAAATTATATTTTCATGTCCCAAAAATTAAAACCTCCGCATACATGTATTTCGAGCTGACAAAAAATATCATCTGAAGCCGAAGTTTTATAAAAGCTAGAGCCTCTAAGCAGAGGTTTAATGAAAAACCTATTAAAGTATATATTTTTTCTCCTTAGCAATGAAACACGTGACTGGGTTTATTCCTAACAAGCACTATGGCGTTACTTATGTTATAAAATAATAATATAAATTGCTTTAGATTCGAAAACTGTATTTTCTAAAAAATAGTTATTTAAAATTCTATGAAAAAAATTTATAAAAACTAAAAAAATAACATTATTTTTCTAATTTGATTTATCAACAAATTGTAATTTGATTCATCAACAAATGTTGATGAATTAAGAACTTCAGTAGAATAAAGTTGTTTAGTCAAAATTATTTAAGTATTCGCTTATTGTTATCGGTGAGGACTTGTCAGGAATATGCGTGATTTTTATATCTTTTTTAATAGATAACCTCTTTTACTCTAAAGCTTTAGCCAGGTAGTGAAAGTGAGCCATGTTTGTGAATTTCGCCGAAATTATTCATATTCATATTTTTAAGAATTTGTTTTTGAAATTTTTTGAAGGCGGCTCTTGTTTATTTAAACATTTTTATTTTTTTATTCTGGGCAGTGTCAAAAAAAAAAATTAAAACCAACTTTATCGACAAAATGTCCCACTTTTTAAAACACTATTTACACTTTTAAAGGGTTTACTTCGTCTGACATTTTCTTTTTAAAAAGTCGTTACATACCTCTGAAAAACCCAATATTATCGGACATGAACCTTTAAAATATCACAGAATACTTTGAATTGTCCTAATTAAACACTTTAGAAACCAATGCAATAGACTTAACTTGATATTTCAGAAAAAAGCAGCTCATTGTGTCCTTATTGAAGAAAAATATACATTTATTTTGCACTAAACGATTAATCGATTAACCGCCAATTTTTCCAATTAATCGACCCGAATAACCGATTAATAAATTTTCTTAATTTTTCGAATAATGACCTAAGCGATTAACCGGCAGGGCGAAAAATTGGAAACACTATTTATTTCTCATTAGAAATCCTTTAAAATATTAAAGTTTTTAAAAAGTTACTTTACAGTAAATAATTTTCTATTTTGTTGTAAATTTTTTTAAACAAATTATAAAATATAATATTAAAAAAACAACTACCAGTAAGTCATTATTTTACTTTTAGATATAAGTACTTCTTTCACCCATTATCAGTAGGTCATTATTTTATTTTTTAAAGTAATACAAAAAGTAAAGACATAGTAATCCACACAGTAACGACCTGTCATTACTATGTTTTTGCTGGGGAGTTCACAAGTTGTACTAAGTATTGTACTGTTGTATTAAAGAGTTGTTAAAATTTTTGCTTCAGACGATTTTCAGATGGGTTGTTATTACAAATAATTTTATAAATTTAAATTTTAGCAACCCTGATTCCAATAGCACAATACAATATATACAACACTTATGAACAATCTAAATATCACTTTCCAACACTCAAACATTTAATATTTTTTAGTATTTGTATAATCTTGAACAAATTTTATTTAAACAATCATTTACCAAATGCTTTTTTGGATAAAAGATAATACTATTTATTAAAAAATAAATGCCATTATAAGAAATAAATAAAAAATCCAGGAACCATAACATTATCAGATAATTATTTAATGTCATAACACTGGTTTTCTTGACTATTTAATAAACATTTCTTTTATATTTCAACATTAAAGTTTTATTTTTTTTTTTTCATAATTTGCATTTCAAATAACATTTTTTGTATTTTTCTTAAAAAAGCTATCAATTTGTTTTATTAGCATTTTATTTTTTAATCTCTAAATTTGTTTAATTTTACTGCTAAATATTTCTATAGAAAAAATATTTTTTTTTGCCAGCTTTGAATTTTGTTTTGATATCAAGATTTTAAAAGTTTAATTTTCCAAACTTACATTAAAAAAAAGAAAGAATATTAAAACAAAAACACATTTTCCTTGAAATTACGATTCAATTTATTCCTACACCCCAAAAAAAAAAAAATATGTATGTAATAACAACAATAATGAAATTCATGAAATTTTTATTTGTTTCTTAATGTTGTTTTTATTGAGCCAAATGTATTCACACCTTCATAAGTTCATTTGATCTCGGTATTTGTCGACATTGTATACGAAATTATCATAAAGTTACTAATACATTGAGATTACATTTAGGCCGCCACCTAACAACCACAACTCCGCAACTCAAAACTGAATAAGCAATTCTATAAGGTAGTCACAATATTATTAGGGTGGTATTAGTTTACAAATTTTAACATTAAACATAGCTTGCCTGAGAATATTTTATATATTTTTTTTTAAATAAAAAAATTCAATTCCAAAAAATGTGCTTGACTTATACTTGTACGCCTTTTTGACAAATAAATAAAACCCATTTATATTGTATTTAGAATTATATTTTCAGGGTAAATTTCAACACATAACTGATATTATTTTGCGACTTTAAAACTAAAACATTTTGGTGGCTGATGTGATGCTGACTCACACAAAACACTAAAAATAGGGATTATTTGTATGAAATGTTGCTGGCAAGCTTATCTTTAATTCATGACATTTTTTGCAATAGTTTTTTTTTCCTTACAAATAATGGTCACTAGATGGGGAGATATTTGCAAATATTACAGTCAAACCTTAATGTTTTGTTTAGATAAAATAAAAGATTATATTAAAATAACACAGGTATACAAAATATTAACTTTAAAAAATTAATAAGTTTATGACCTTTAATTGTCCCTATGCGTCGAATACGTTGATTTCAAAGGGGTAAATTATTTACAGTACAGATTTAATGTAAAATTTCTTTAAGGGATTAAGTGGGTTGCGAAGGCTCTAAAATGAATATATCAAATGAAATATTTTAGTCAAATAATTTAGCATATCAAAGATACATATATAACAAAAACTTTGTGGAAGTATTTGAAATTTTTAATAAGATCGGTTGATAACTTTTTGGGACACATTGCATACCTACTTCAGAAATAGACTTTTGAGAAAAACACGATTGAAGATCAAAGTTTTTTTCTCACTTATTTTCACCAAAGAAATAAACTCAAAAAATTTGTGGAAAATTATATTATAATTTTTTTATTTGCTGAAAATTTTAAATCTAGAAATTATATATTTTTTTCTGATTCTGAAAATAATTGAGAAATACAAAAATATCCAGTCTTCAGCATTGTCGAAATGATTTAATTGAAAATCTAAAAATAGATAAATATTGGTTATAACTAAAATAGAAACAGAGTTATCTAAACGACTTACATTCATTTGTTATATTTTCCATTAATTTCATAAAGCATCACTATTTATAAATATTGTGTTTATGAATACACATTAACAGCGGTATTCATAAAAAAATCTTAATTCAAGTTTCAAATGCATTTTAGTTAAAAAACATTTTAAGCCTAAAAAAGGTTTATTAAAAATTCGTATTCATAATCAGTATTTTAACTAATAAACGATTTAATGATTTTTTAACTTGAAGATGGCAACACAGTATTTTTTTATTTGTCATATTAATCGTAATGATGCAAATCAATGATTACTAAATCATACGGTACTCGTTTCTATGCATTTTTTTTTATTTGTAGTTTTTCAAAAAATATTGTTTTTATAAAACAAAAAATTTATGAAAACTTGTTTATTAACTAAAAAAAGAAAAAAGAGTCAAAACAAAATGCCCAATAAAAGTGTTACATAGATAATGATTTTATTGTAGATAAAAAAGTATTCAAATAACCGGTTTTATTTTCTTTGTTTTGATTAATCAACACACCACTATAAAACACAATGAATAATATCCAAATATATTATTATTTTTGCTTAAATTTTTTTTCCGGAATTGAAAACGGGTCGCTCCTCTTTTTGTAAATTTTCGCCTGACGATTGTTTGAAATTTGGGCAATAGTTTCTATTATAAACAAAATACAATTAAAAATATCACATTTTCCATATAAAAATGGTTCTTACCAATTCTTTTGATCAAATATAGAGGGTCTATTATTTATTTAACAAAAACAAATAACTTCTTTTGTTTAAATGCCAATTTTTTGCAAAAATGTTTAAAATTGAAATAAACATAAAGCAAGAATGTCATCTTAAAATAGGTTTAAAATAGGGTCGAACCAATTTTAAAATTCGTTTATTTAAACAAGGTTTAAAAAAGGTATTTTAAGCTAAAATTCGTTTATGAATACAATTTTAGCAAATTTTGCTTAAAATTGATTTGAAATACTGTTTAAAATTTTTATGAATACCGCTGTAAGACTTTATTAAAAATAAAATTTGGTATTTAAGTGGTTGTTTATGATTAAAATATTTTTTTTGTCTACAGGTGGCGCAAAAATAACCTTCCGATGTTTTTTGGCTGTAATTTAAAAAAAAAAAATGAAAAACTTTGATTCTTCTTGTGGATTATTTTTATTTGGTCTTTTAAATTTTTTACATCAAGTCGAGAATATGATGTCATGTAAATGGCCGCCGCCACAGTTGATTGTCATTTGAGCCCTTTTTAGGGCCATTAGGGTCCAATCGCAAAATTTATAGCATTTTCTGATAGGAGGATTACTTTTGCGCCACCTTGTATAATTTAAATCATAGACAGCCACTTAAATAACACTATACTTTATTTTTCTAGATATACACATTTTTGTCGTCCTTTGGCTTTATGTACATATCAGAGAACTGCAAAATCAACTTTTTTCTTGATTTAATCATACACAAAAATTCTTGTTCACTTTTAATAATTCAACAAAATTCACTGTAGAATAAAATCAGCATCATGTTACTGAACGTGTGATTGGAATCAGTGTGAATCATCTGTCGTTTATGTTTTATGCAAATGTAATCACTTAACAAAAAGTCAGCGTTGAATATATCAGAAAAAACAAACAACGCGTATGATTTTATTCATAATTAAAACCAAATATAAACACATTTTATAAGGGGGTGGTTTTGTAGAAAAACATTATATGTATATTAGCCACCCTAAAGTCTGCTTTTTTTGAATTTTTATTAGTAATAAAAATATTCTTATTTGTGAAATATAAATATTTTTTTGGAAAAAAAATTTAGGTCGATATCTCAGGCTTGCCTAATCCGGAAAAATTTAAATATTGTCGAATTTTTTTTTTCGTCTATTTTGATTGGAAAATTAGGCAATATTTAACTTTAACCGGATTGGGCGAGCCTGAGATGTCGACCTAAATTAAAAAAAAAAAAAAAAATTCACAAAGAACAATATTTTTGGTATTCCTAATGAAAATGATAAAAAAAACATATTTTAGACCCACCCTAATATACATATAACATTTATGAAATGTTTCTACCTAACCACCCCCTTTTTATAGATAAGAAACTATTTGGTTTTATTTATGATTACACTCATACACGTTGTTTGTTATTTTTTCTGATTTATTCTACATCAAAATAATTATTGTTGGCTCGAATGAACAGAATAAAATCAGTGGTTTAACAACGACCGATGATTATAAACCAGTGACAAAACAATTTGCACATCGTTTGATTGATTTAAAATCATCAACAAATATGTGTGTTGGAGTATATTCAGCGTTTGAACGCAAACACAATTTATTCTTGTGTTGATTGCGTATGAACCTTTTGCAATCAGCAAATGCAGTTCTCTGGTACATATGTATGAAAGATGCATACAAGTGTCTTCCACGTCTTGGAAGATTTGTATTTTTAGGGGTATTCCTTGTCTATACTACAGCTGCGACATCTACCTCTTATATATCTGTTTGTGTTTCTCACTATATATGTGTTGATCAGTACAATTTTGATAGCAAAAAAAAAAATTTGTAAAATATTAGTTTAAAGTTAATTTATTGAAAAAAAAAATGCTGAAAACTGAAATTTCTGGTTTTATTGGAAAAGTTGAACTTTGTCATTTAAGAAGGGAACACAATATCATTAATATCACTACCACGACAGGCCCGGCAGTACCTCGTCCGATCAACAAATTTTCAGTACATTGACGACTGTTTCGGCTCGAATCTCTTCAATGGCAACTTCGATTTCATTTTTTTAACGCTTCAATTGTCTTTAGAAGGTTTGCGTAACATTTATCCTTGATGGCTCCCCACAGAAAATAATCCAAAGAGCTCAAATCACACCTCCGAGGCAGACAATTGATATCACAATTTTGGCTGATTATTCGATTTTCAAAAATAGTCCGTAGAATATCGTTGGTTGCGTTGGCTGTGTGACATGTGTCCCCATTTTTGAAACCAAATGTCATCCATGGCATTCTCTTAAATTTTTGGAAACAAAACTTAATTGAGCATGGCACGGTAAAGCTCACCGTTGACGGTTTCGAAGAAAAATGGCCCAGCCGTGGTAGTCATATGAATGATATTGTGTTTCATTCTTAAATGACAAAGTTTATCATTTCCAATAATACCAAAAAAAAAAAAAAATGAAAAAATAATCAATACTTTTTTTAATAGCCGAATGAAATTTAAAATTTTATGGTATAATTTGATACAAGAAATTTCAAACTAAACCCGCATTTACAAATATTCATATTACAAATGTTTTTCTAGAAGTCGCACGGGTTCCTCTGAACTCTGTTCAACTCAAAATGGTTGTTTTTGCATTTTTAAAGTGATTATCGAAAAATAAAAAGTTTTTCTGAGTTTTTACTCATTACTTCAAATTTGTTCATTTATTTAATGTAAACCGTTATGACATAAACACAGGCACAACAGAAAATATTTCCCTTTGGATAAAACAAAACAGATATGAATTGAGCTTAGATTTAGAGACAAATCAAAATATTTTCCTTTAGTTGATTCTAAAAAAGCTACTCTTATATCACAAAGAGGGATACTACTGTATTTTTTTTTTTGGCGAAGTAGTAGTAGATATGACCACTAAATATCGTTTGTTTGCAAAAAGGGAAAATTGCAATTTCAATTGACTCCTGTACGATATTATTCTTAATGTTGGACAAGATTTAAGTTTTGTGAATTAAATTTGTATCATAAATAAGACTTCAACAAAAAGAGATTACATTCAATACATTGAAAATATTTTGTGCGTAAAAAAGACTGCATACAAGGGAGCCAAAGAAAAAAAAAAATACGCCACTTAAATCTGCGTATCTGATATATCTGATGGTCAGGTTCTTATTAGTTTTTTCGATGTTGAGCAGTGTAATTATTGTAAATATAATATTTAATATTTTATATCGCAACAACAAATAGGACATCTCTATCTTGTTATTGCAACTGAAATAAAAACGTCAAGACATTTTCACTATTTATTCAAATACAATAGGGTTTTTTTTCTATCTTCACACAAAAAATATATATGTATATGAAAACCTTCTATTGTTTTACTAACTGACAGACTATTTGTTGCACTGTCTAAAAAAAAACCTACACTCACCAAAAAAAAGTCTGTAATGGCAACTGAAAATTTTGCTGTTATTACGGGAAATTCTGATAATTTGAGCACAGCGGTATTTTTTGCTAATCTTAGCAACACATGTCTGCTGACGTGTAGTACAATGAAATTAGTAGAAAAATTAGTAGCCGCTACTACATTTTAGTTGACTTTTTGTAAAGTGGAATTTAAAATCTGTTTGCTAAAATCAGCAAAAAAAATTACTAAATTTTATTAATATTAGTAAAACGCTTTGAATTTATTTTTGTTATCGAGTATCAAAAATTTTGAACATATTTTTTAAAAAACGAATTAATCATTTTGTTTTAATTTGATAATTTCTGTTTTAAAAAATATTTTGGTCAATTTTTTTTTTTACTTTTAAGGTCAAATTCTAATTGTTTTTGGGGCTGATTTTTAGAATTAAAAAAAACTTTTTAGTGCTATTTTAAGTGGATGTCCTATTTTCAGACATGAGTCGGTATATTCACTTCCGATCCCTTTTTTAATCTATGTAGCATTTTAAGGCAATTTAAGTTTGAAAGTGTAAGTTTTAATTACTTTTTTTAATTTACTTTTTTAAAATTTGTAATTTTTTTTGCTAATTTTAGCAAATCGGTTTTCAAAAATTTGTAAAATGATTTCTGAAATTAGCAACAAAAATTTGTAAATATTGTGTAAAAATTCTGTAACTTGTAAAATGTAAATAGCAAAAAGATTTGCTAAATAATAATTTTTTACTAAAAATCAGTACAAAAATAGTAGAGTGGAATTGAAAACCGTTTACAAATTTTTCTACTAACTTTTTTTTCTGAGTGTACAAACATGTACAATATTTCCACGTGTCCTTCATAGGCTGTCTCATTCTGCATGTGAGAAATGTCTGTCAAGTACTTAAGCATAAAGTATGAGTTTAAATGTACATAAAACATAGCAAAACATAGACTGTCGTATAAACAAGCGATTCCTATGAACGTGCATCTCTGGCAGTTGTAAATCATCATGTAACAAAATACAAAAATCACAAAAATATAATGGAAAGTTTAATTTTTTTTCCATTTCAAACCCTTTGGGCTGGTTGCTGTTACTTTTACTGCAGAAAAAAACACAAGCATTGCTGTATGCACTGGACAAAATTATTTTCATTTTTGTTAATAGAAGTAGAGAAAAAACATGGCTAGGGCAATCATACTGGAAGAGTATTATATATTTTTGGGATTATAATTTTGCCAACCATAGTCCTACTTTAAAATAGTTATCATATTATGATAATAAAGAAACTATAATTTTATTATAATATAGTCCCTACGGTTATATTATGATTCGAAACTACACTTGGAATATTATGTAGTTAACTGTTTGGAGTGTAATATAAAAGTTTTCCGTTCCATTTAATAATAAAGGAACACACATTTATTTTTAAAAGAAATATCTATATTAACTTTTTTATACATTTATTCGAAATAATTTACTATCATTTACCACTTTTATTCAGTTTCATTCATTTTTTTCATTTGTTTGAAATTTAATAATAATTTATCCACAAAACGGAAACTTGTGGTTTATTTGTGTCCCTAACAGTTATTACAAATTTAAATTTTGTTTGCTGTCTGTTTCAAAAAAATATTCAAAAAATTTCAATGTTTTTTTATTTAAATTGGTTGTATATATACAAAATTTTTCAATACAAATTACAAGAACTTCATAACCACACATACATATACAAAGACATTCATACAAAAATTGACATTTATTTGACATTTATTTTAACTGATTTTATCATTTGTTTCTTACGGATGTGTCAGTTGATTAATCAACATTTAAAAATAAATAACAAATGGCATTTAATTTAAATGAAAATTAAGTAGACCGGTTTTTAAATGAAATATCATTTCTTTTAAATGATATTTTCAGTTATTTTAACTTACAAACTTTTTTAAGTGTATGAAAAAGTTCTTTTAATTTAAGAATATTTCTTTAAAAAATGTTTTTCATAAAGCAGATATTTGATATTAAGGATTTGTCCCAGAAACCTTAAGAATTTTTTTAAGGAAAAATATTTCAAAAAAGTTTTAAATTCTAAGGATTTTTTATAATAAAAAAACATAGATTCTATGGAACTTCTAGTAAAAAAATCTTAGATTCTAAGGACAAAAGGGGATTGTTGATTGGTTATATTTTGTGTCGTTTAAAATAATCATTAATTGTTAACTGACAAAACGTAAGAAAAAATGATTTTTGTAGTTTATTTTTCAAATAGAAATTTTTGTATTTATTTGTAATTATAAAACATAACACACATAGAGGTAAATTTTTTATTTTCTATGTTTATATATACTTTTGAAAAATTTCTTGAAATTTTTATTGAAATAATTTTGTATATAAACAAACTATTTGAATTTCTATATGAATTTCTATTTTTAGAAAAACAGAAAACATAAAATTTTACATTTAACTGAAAATATCAACTACTTAAAGTCCGTATTTTTCATAATTTTTTTTTTCAATGACTGATTCAAATAGTTAGAAAACATATTTCTAGGAATTTCAATTGATTATTCATTTAAAAACAAATTCAACGTTTTACTTTTTAAATAAACTACTGTCGGTAAGGGAAAATATATTGTGAGTGCACTTTACCGATATTTGCACATTCATTTCTTTAAGATTTTTCTCTATTTTTTGTGATGTGATCATAAAATATGAATTGGAACCACTCCCGGGGAGATGATATAAATTGTACTTGCAGTTGGGTATCATACAGTTCGCATGTCCGACTTTAATCCTTTTACTATTACTTTTGTAATTGGCTTTAAATTACAAAATTTTCGAGCCTATGAAACATTTCATAGATATAATAAAGCTTTTTCTTCGTGTGTAGCGGATTAAAATGTAGCACACTTCAATTTAATTTTATTGTTTTTCCGTTATCAACTAATTAATTCCCATCCTCTGAGTGCTAGCTGGCTAGCTTCGCGAATTTGGATTGGTCTACATTAGTCTGCCCGGAAGCAATAATTTTTCATTAGCACAATTCAATAAATAAAATTTCAACGTAATTACAATTTTGCAATTATAAATTTGAAAAAAAAATAGTCAACCTCTAAGGGTAGATTTTTATTTCAATGTTTTAAATTTAAACAAATTAAATTGTTTATTGTTTTGCAACTTCATAAAACTCCTCAACCCCAACGCTCAAATAACATAATTTAGCTTAGAAACTTTAAAACACCAGGAAGAGTATCATAGCATTTGTATAGTTTCCGTTCCATTAAAAAAAAAAAAAAAATTAAGAGCGGTGTATGGGGAAAAAAGCCCCAACACAATCACACGAATATTTTTCTCATGTGTACAAATGTTGTTTTCAAAGTTTGTGTTTGTGTCAGGTGTTCGCTTGTAAACAACTTTAAACTGTCAGTGTTTTTTTTATTGTGTCAGTATTAATTTTTTTTGCTTTTGTTTTTTTATATACTCCACTGCATTGGAATAAAATTTTGTCATTTTGTTTGTTAATCATAGTAATATGATAAAATATCAAAATATGTTATTTATTATGATTATTACTATGATGTTATTACTAAGATATCTGGTTCAAAAGAGCGCCCCGGTAGGCTAGTTGGTAGCGTGCTAGCTTATCAGTGCGGCGGTCGTGGGTTCAACTCCCACCAGAGGCTCTGGTCTGTTTTCGCTACAACGAGCCGAAGGCCTTTGTTGCTAGTGCTCGGTTAGGGTATTAACATATAATTTGTAATTATATGATTAATAAATAAAAATAAAATAAATAAATTATCTGGTTAAAGATGGCAAATTATTGGTGCTACAAATCTGGCATATTTTGAGTAGAACTAAGTTATTTTTTTTTTCTTATATTGTACAGGGCATAAAATATTCGGTTTTGCATAATCAAACAATGTTATGCGTTTTTATGTAAAACAATGTTGTCAAACTGTATTATTTAAAAAAGCTTTAAACACCAGCATTCAGAGTGAAAACATTATTTATAACGACTGTTTTGCAAAAACTTCTTCATGTTATCCAGCTGGAAAACCGTGTTATGTTCAACATTGTCAATGTTCACATGAAACATAAAGTAGATAAAAAAAAACACAATTTTTTCTTGCCGCAGTGTATTCTACTATTATTGAATATATAAATAATTTTTTTTTTTCTTTTTATATTTTCACCTTTTTTTGGTGTTATAGTTTTTGGTTTTCTACATTACCATCATAAAGTTTAGATGTGATGGGATTCAAAAGGGCAGCTAGTTGGGGTTAGTTAGTTAGTTTTCTAAACATTTCAAATTTAATTTTTATGAATTTTTGCATAACTTAATTATTTTTTATTTGCTACAGTTTTTAGTATTTTTTTTTGTAAATACCATTAAAATTATTAAATATAATTTAGTTTCCTCTGATTTTGTTTATATTCTTAAGAATTCAGAAATTTTATACTTTTATTTCTAGTAACTACTACATACAAAGAGTATAATATGGTAAGTATTTTTTTTTTCATACTCAAGTCAAAATAAACATGCATAATAGAGCATCCTAAGTAAATGCAAGTTTTTTTCTGCATACTTAAGTTAAAGTGTACTTTAATGGTAAACTTATATTTTTTTTTTCATTTCTGGCTCAGAATATATTGTATAAAGATAGAAGTAAAGACACTCATACAACAGCTAACTAGTTGGGGTAACAGTGCATTATGGGTCAAGTTAAAAAATTTTCTGATTAAAAAAAAGTTAGAGAAGTTCTTGAATTAATTGATGGGGTAGTACATATGCATCAAAAATACTTATGAAGATAGAATCCAGTCTCAATACTTTTGTTAAAATTATTAATGTTAAATAAAACTGTAAATTATAGTTTTTAAACCATTTCGCATACCTTAAATATGGTAAACAAAAAAATGCTTAAAGTTTTACACACCACATAATTGTGTAAATATTATTTCGGAATTTCGTTGTAATTTTGTAAATTCGTAATATTATATTAACTGAATATTGAATTTGGCCACGACTAAGACTGTTGTCTGGATGTAATATTTTTTTTTTTAATTCTTCATTTACATAACCGAGCCATTAGGGCCTTATGTGGTTAATTAAAGCTTATAAATACAATAAAAAATATGCATATATAATAACATATACATATATGAGATCACATTTTTAAAAAAAGTGTGTAGTAATTATAAGATTTAAAATATATATAAAAAAAAAAAAATAAAATCATAATGAATGCAAATAATAAATTAATTAACACAAATTACTAAATAAAGTTCCAACGCTTTTCCTCCCGTGTTTCGTAATTTAAAAATTATATATATTAAGAAGCCTGCAACACATGCAGTTCAACAAATTCTATTACCCTGGACTTGAAATAAAGTAATGGAAAACTAAATTTTCTTAAATTTATTTAATTATTAGTATTATTTATTATTATTTATTTATTATTCTTTTAATGCATATTTAAAAAAAAAACGATTATTTCTCTTACGAATACGTATAAGTGTTACAAAAGTAACTTAAGTAAATATTACTCATACGCACAGTTAACCATAAATAAGAAATGAAAATAAATAATTTATACTTAAAGAAATATCCCACTTTCATGATATTTATTCACTTTTTATCAATTTAGAGCCAAAGTGCAGTTAAAATAATACTTACTGAATGCATATTCATTAGGGTGCCAATGAAATTTATGGAAAGAATTTTTTTTTTCTGAATATAAACCAAACAGGAGGAGGAATATTATTTCACTTACAAGGAGAGTATCGGGATGGGTTTCTTTCAAACTCGATGAATTTCGGAAATGTGATAGAGAAAAAAAAAAAATAAGTGACACGTACATTTTAGCAGCCCAATCTCAACATTAGGGTTTAAGAAGTGTTGTTAGAAATGATAACTTTTCCTTATTTTTTAATTTAATTTTTTAATTTCATAAAACTGTGGCAAAGTTTGTTACCAAATAAAATGATTTACGAAGACGAATTTCCCGGTATATAAATTATGTTCAACCCATTTTTGTCATAAAAAAAAATACTTTCCGCATAACACATTTGTATAGAAAATGTTGTGGGCTTGAATGCATATTTAATTTATTCGAGGGGGTGTTTGAGCTTTTTACAATATTCGTAATCTTTCACTTTTTGGGTGAGCATTTCCGAAGAGGTCTTTATAAATTTTTCCATACACTTCTTAATCACCCATGAAAAAATCTAAATATATATGTACATAGATGATCAACCATTGGTTTGTGTATTATCATACATTGGCATACATTGTCATATACGTACATGCATGGTTAAATATATAACCATAAATCTTCCGATCCGAAATTTGAGAGTATGCGGCCGTTACATATGATCATATATGATCATATATGTCTATATATTATTCATATATGCTCATATATGACTACGTATGGCCATATGCCCCCAAATTTTGTAGCCAAAAATATTAGGTCAAATATGAGATAAGTTATGGTTATATATTGGACATTCGTGGACGTACATGATGATGGCCATGTATGACCATATACGTATGATCATATATGTTCATATATATTTCGATTTTTACATGAGCAGGTGGTATACCAGCACTGATGCTGAAACAGCTCGACCACTCAACCTTTTTAACTCGAAACATCCCAGCAAAGTAAGAGCTGAGGAAGAAGTACCCAGCAAAATAAGAGCTGAGAAAGAAGTAGTTAAACACTACTTCTACTGAACAGGAAGTTGTACAAATTTCGGTAAATCATTAATGATTTTAACATTGGCGTGTCATTGGGAGGAAGTAGTGTGTTTCGGTGCTATGAAAAATCGATGAGCAGATGGACTTTTTTATTACTTTACGGAAGTTGTTAAATATAGTGACTGCAAAATAAATATAGTGAGTGGATTTTTTTTTAGGTTAAAAATGTGTTTTTGAACTCGCCAAGAATTATTATTCCGACCAGGACAAAGTGAATAACACTGGTATACAAAATATTTTTTCAATAAGGCATATACGTACAAGGCATTAATCACTGCAGGAAATAACCATTTATGGACCAACTATATATTTGTTTTTTTACTGGTAGGGGTTAATATCAACATTTTGGAAGTTGTTTAAAATAACTTCTTACAAATCAAAAAATTTGCACTATTAACTTCTTTGGATGTTCTGAAAAAGAGATTCGTAAAGAATAACATCCATTTTATTTTGCTGGGTAGCTAAACACTACATCTACTGAAAATTTCGGTGAATCATTAATGATTTAGACATTGGTGTGTTATTGGGAGGAAGTAGTTTGTTTCGATGCTATGAAAAATCGATGATCAAAAGGACTTTTTCATTAGTTTACGGAAGTTGTTAAATATAGGGACTACAAAATAAAAATAGGGAGTGGCTTTGTTTTAAAGTTAAAAATATGATTTTAAACACGCCAAGAATTATTATTTCAACCAGGAAAAAGTGGATATTACTATAATAATAAATTGTTTTCAAAAAATATTAAAATTATAAAATTCATATGCTTTTCAATGGAATTGTTACAAAAAATTTTATTCTTATGACTTCATAAGTAGGGGGTAATATCAAAATTTTGGAAGTTGTTAAAAATGACTTCATACAAATCAAAAAATTTGCACTATTAACTTCTTTAGATGTTCTGAAAAAGAGATTCGTAAAGAATAACATCCATTTTATTTTGCTGGGATATAAAGTGAGGAAGGTTGCAATGTTCAATCAATTCCTAATAAATGTGCGGCTTAGAACCCTGAAAAATATCACCTAATTACAATATGCTTTGCGCTTTGGAACGATATGGAGAGGGCTATATATCTGGAGTTTAATTCACTTCTTAGCTATCGGTAGTACGGGTTCCATAGAACTTGGGAGAAATGTTGACGTTCCTCTCGGATATTTTGAGTCTGTTCGTTCAAAGATTGACAGATGACGCACCTGTATCAAAGCTTATATATATATCACTAGGCAACAGCCATTTTGTTATTTGGTTCTAGCATACTTTTTCTCATGGATTTGGACCTACTGAACACGAAAATGAATTTTAAAAATTTTTCTGTCGATTGGTTTGCGAGATACAAATTTTTTAATTTTTTTTTTTTAATTTTTGGAGGTACACTTACTCTTTTGAGCATATCTTTAGTCTTCTTTGACCTATTTTATCCTACTACTACTCAAATTAAAGACAATTGAGCCGTCTACAACTTATTCTCAGAAAATTTTCAAATCGGGTTAGTAGTTTTGATGTTGGCGGCTTAAAAAGGTTAAAAAACTGCGTTTTTTTAGTAAAAATGTGGCTGAAAAATTCATATAAAAATTCATATAAAATGTAAAACGCGATGTTAACAGCGATTTTAATTTTTTTGCGTATAGCTGACACTTTTCCAAAGAAAATAAGCCCTTACTTAACAAAATCTGATGACAAATGGCCGACTTATTATTTTTTTGGTAAACGACCGAAATTCCGCTATTTCACGATTTTTTGATTTTCATTATTTGCACAGCTTACCTACCCAACGCAAACGAATAAATACATTTGAACTTAATTTAAAATAAACAAAGTAGTCTTCGTATATTTTTTTTTAATTTATTTACAGCACTACATGCTCAATGTATCGCACAATTAGCTAAACTAACGAAATTAAACTAACTAATTAAATTAAGCAAATCAACGCACAAAAAAATGAGTAAAAACAAAGATATAAGTGTACATTTTATGCCATGTGGAAAAACTGCTGACTTCTTCTTTGTTTTTTGTGTTCGCTGCAATCGGTCTCACGTATTAGGGTCCAAATATAGTCACCCATCATAGCCGTGTCATAGTTGCCCTGATAGCGTCGTTCCATAGCCTTCAATTCCTGATGAAAGCGCTCGCCGTGTTCGTCGCTCACGTCTCCTAAATTCTCAGGGAAAAAATCCAAATGAGAATCCAGAAAGTGTATTTTAAGTGACATGTGCACTCCCATGGCTTCATAGTTCTTTACCAGATCCTCAACTATGTCCTTATAATTCGGGCTTTTGTTGTTTCCTAAAAAGTTTTCCACAACAAGCCTGAAGGAATTCCATGCTGCGGCTTCGATGGGTGATAACAGCTTTGGGAATTTTTCATCTTTCAACATTTTTTTTATCTCGGGTCCTGCGAAGACTCCTTCTTTAATTTTTGCCAGCGAAAGGTAAGGGAAAATTGACCGTAAATAGGCAAAAGCTTCACCTTCTTTGTCTAATTTTTTGGCAAAATTTTTAATCAAACCCAATTTTATGTGCAGCGGCGGAAGTATTATATTTTCACGGTTCTCTATTAGTGGTTTGCGCTGAACATTCGCTTCTCCAACTACAGGTTTCGTTCGTACCGGCCATTTTTTTTTTATATAATGCTGATCATCAGCGCGGCTATTCCAAAGGCACAGAAAACAGCAATGTCGCGTATAGCCTCCTTGGAGTCCACACAGAATGGCCACAACTTTAAGGTCGGCGCATATTTTCCAATTGTATTTCCTATACTCTATGCATTTCAGCAAAATGTCCATAGTTTCATAGTTCTCCTTTGAATGAACCGCATGAGCAATAGGAACAGATGGCTTTTCATTCCCATTATGTAAGAGAACTGCCTTCAAGCTCTCTTTGTTGCTGTCAATAAACAACCTCCATTCGTTGGGGTTGTGAATTTGGTGAAGCTCTTGGAACAAGCCTGAAATGTCGCTGCAAAAACATATTTGGTCTTTCTTTGTATAAAATTTTGCATACTCCTTGTGACGGTTTCTGTACGCTGATACTTTCACTTCTGAAGCCGCAAATCCACACTGTATCATCCGAGACGCAAAAAGTTCGGATTTCTCCTTAGTGAGACCAAAATCGCGCACCCAATCGTTTAGTTCGGCCTGTGACAGTAATTTTCGCTTTGCACCCGGCTCAAATTCGCTTGCATTTGACTCAGACTCTTCTTCTGACGATTCTGCTTTTTGAAGAGATGCACCAGGGCACACTGGATATGGCACATCATGCGAATGTGGTACTGGAAGCGCAAACGATCCCACTTGAGCGTAGTTCCATTTAAAAAATCTTCCTACCCCACTGTTTGTGGTGAGGCAAAAATAACAGTCTGTGGAATGGCATAGCGGCTTTTTCCACATCATTGGTGTATCGAATTTTATATGGCGGCTAAAATTAAAATAAATTACTATATTCGCTATGTATAATGTGTTTAAATAAAAATTCTTACCTTCCGCCAGCTGCCCAGTTGGTTAAGATTATATAGCAAAGATCACACAGCGACTTAGGTGTCCATGGTTCTGTGATATTTGGTGAAATACCAAAATAATTCAAATAGTGCAATTGTACTGCTGGAGTAAACTTGTGTGCGTGATTTTTTTTTATAAACTGGCCACAAACATTGCAGAAATTGTCTGGATCGTTCAAACACTCGAACACACGTAGTCTTTTACTCATTGTCTTCCTTGCGTTTTCTAAATATTAACTTCTTTACACTTTCACAGACAGTTTTGAAATGCAATTGATAACCGTGTCTCCTTATGTTTAAATATGTATGAGCATGTAGTGCTGTAAATAAATTAAAAAAAAATATACGAAGACTACTTTGTTTATTTTAAATTAAGTTCAAATGTATTTATTCGTTTGCGTTGGGTAGGTAAGCTGTGCAAATAATGAAAATCAAAAAATCGTGAAATAGCGGAATTTCGGTCGTTTACCAAAAAAATAATAAGTCGGCCATTTGTCATCAGATTTTGTTAAGTAAGGGCTTATTTTCTTTGGAAAAGTGTCAGCTATACGTAAAAAAATTAAAATCGCTGTTAACATCGCGTTTTACATTTTATATGAATTTTTATATGAATTTTTCAGCCACATTTTTACTAAAAAAACGCAGTTTTTTAACCTTTTTAAGCCGCCAACATCAAAACTACTAACCCGATTTGAAAATTTTCTGAGAATAAGTTGTAGACGGCTCAATTGTCTTTAATTTGAGTAGTAGTAGGATAAAATAGGTCAAAGAAGACTAAAGATATGCTCAAAATAGTAAGTGTACCTCCAAAAATTAAAAAAAAAAATTAAAAAATTTGTATCTCGCAAACCAATCGACAGAAAAATTTTTAAAATTCATTTTCGTGTTCAGTAGGTCCAAATCCATGAGAAAAAGTATGCTAGAAACAAATAACAGACAAAAGTTTGTTATTTGTGACCTAGTGTATTTTGCGTGTGGGTAATGATTTCTATCAATTTACCACAGGGATACAAGAATACGCAGGCAGGTGCTTCAAAGTCTACGGTGGTGCCTTTTTAACCATGCGCAAAGGAGGGCGTTGATGCTTATCAACGAGGCTATTAACTCTTTGGAGCATCGTCACAATCTGGGAAGTGATCTATTGAATATTGGCTCTGTTGAAATATTCGCTTATTAAGTCTATCTCATCTGTTCGTAGTCCATACTCCAGTAGACCTCACAACGCATAACAAAGAGTATTCGGCTTTCAGTCGTACTACGTATACGGAACTGCCTTGCTTCTTAGGTCTGCCATCCGATTTAATTAAAATTTTTCCACACCTGTTTAATACCAGGACTGGGTATTAGAAAAAATTCAAAATTAAAGTTTCATTGTCACCCTTTATATATTGTACATATAAGTGCAACTATAGATTTTTGGCTTGGTCTTTTTCTCTTTGATTATATAGAGGTTTGTTGGTTATTTGAACAAGCAAATTGTATATTTAATATCTTTACTTGATGTTATTTTTTTGCTCATCTTTTCATTCAAAGAAAGAAGGATAACCTTTAAATGTTGTTGGCGGCAACATAATCAACATAATTTTTCTTATAAAAATTGAAAATATTGTTAAAAACAGCAACAATGTTTTATGAAAACTTTTGAGTATTTTTCTTGGGTTTTCCAACAATATTTTTTTCCACACTCCTTGCAGTATGAGTTTATTTCAAAACTATAAAGCTATCGTTTAAGGTTTGATGAATATAAAAGATAGTTGGGCTCATTCAAAAAGTACTTTTAGCTGTAGATATACTCTGGTTGTTTATATTATACTTGCAATATATTTATAATATTGTATCTATAAGTCTATGTGTTTCTTATAGCTGTAGTTGCTCTGCCAAAATGGTAATGGACCACTTCCATTACGTTTATTTTGTATTTATGCATTTGTTTGTGTGTTGTTTTCAAAAATAAATAAAATGAGCCTCTAAATTGTTATGTATACCAGTAGTTTGATAGTTTAATGTTGCATTTAATATGTATGAACGGTTGGTTGAATATTTGGTTAAATAACTAGATGAATGAATGGTTAAGACAACCAATGGTTTGGTTTAAGGTTTTTGTTTTTTTTTGTTTCTTTTTTGTTTTCCAAGACCTTTATTTAAATATGTATTTTAGTAGTAGGATTATGAAAAGGTAAAATATTAATAAATATTGTGGCCAAAACGTTATTGCTCATAATCTGCTTGAGCAAAACTATTAAACCCAGTTAGATTATGTTGGTGTTTATTTTTTGTTGCAGAAATTTGAATATTAAAATTTAGTGATAGTTAATAAGATTTTAGATTATAAGCAAAAGAACCTTAAAGATTTTCAATTATTTATAACAGATATGCAAATTTTAACACATCATGTACGATTTTGTGAACAATTTACAATTTACTTATTTTTTTTTTGTAAACATGTTAAGAAAACTAAAGATTAAAAATTATTTTGTTCAACATTTTTTTTTTGTTTTTCATTTTTACTTCCTACAACTTGTAAACTTGAAACTATTCTGTAAAGCTGAAAACTTATGCTGATTGTGTGTTGTACATTTTGCTACTTAAATAATTTCTATTGTGTGTGTTATTTGTATTCTACATATAGAGAATTTTTCCACTTTATATTAAGAGAATCTACATGCATTTAAAACTATGTTGCCACATGAATTTGTTGCACAAATTCAATACAATGAACAATAACAAGAAGAAGAAGAAGAATAAAAAAGAAGGAAAAAGAAAATGCATATTTGTATTGTCATTATATGAGTGGAATTCCTTATGGTTGGTTACAAGTAGAACATTAAGATATATGTACATAAAAATGTTCATACACTGAAAGAAAAATTTACCCAAATTCTTGAAATATTCCCAATGGAGGAAAAGAAATTTATAAGCATATTGTTTTAAAGCTCTTTCGGGCAAATTTTCGATTTAATATGCAACAAAGAAGTTGAGAGATGGTTATGAATAATATTTAAAATTGAATATGCATATAAATATCTTAAAGATAAATAAAATGCCGAATACAAGTGCGGTTATAGTCGATGTATTTTAAGCAGGTATGGCTACTTTTAAGACAATTTCTTAAGCTTTTAGATTAAGCATTTCAATTGCTGCTAAAGCTCAACATCCAAATAAATAATATACCAAATGTTTACTGTAATAACGGCCCTTCACATTGACATTTTGTGAAAAAAAATTTTTCATATTCAGTAAGTAATTGAAAAATAAACTTTTTCTAGTTATCTGGCATTAATTTTTTGTGTATGTCTACATTAAATTATATATATTTATATACAATGTACAAATTTTTACTAAATTTGCACTCGTAATGCACAACAACTAAACAGTTGTAGAAGAGTGCTTGTAAATAAAATCAATTTAACACTTTGTGGCTTTAACAAAATAAATGTAATACAAACAACATACAATCAGACCTACTAAAGAGGGCCACATAGGAGTACCAAATCGAAATTTAAGAGTTGGACAACCTGCGATGTCACATCATTTATTGATTGGAAGGGGACACTTAAAGACTTTTTCTACACAAATATTTATTTTGTTTATAATTTGTCATAATTATTTTTTTCTGAAGATGCTATAGAATAGAGTAGTGAAATATTTAAAAATAAATAATATTTTTTTAAAAAACGAACCTTTAGCTCAATGAATAAATTAGTTATTAATAATTTTTATTTCTTCTTCTGAAGAAGTCACCCAATGTGGTGACAAAATATTGGGATAAATAATTATAATTAATTTTTTGTATAAAAAGATCTTAAGCCCATTTTAAACAAATATCTAGAATTAAAATATTTTTTAAAACTATAAATTGCCGTACACCAAATCAAGTAAATACATATTTAAACGATAGCAGGTAAAGCAGGTACGTCTCCTTGTAATTTGCGAATACGCTTTACAAATTTCAGGTTTCAAGCCAAAGAGGTTTTGGCATGCCGTCCATGGGGAGGTTTTCACCTTTTTGTCCTTTCCATTAGGGTTTCAACAAAAATTCCGTCTGAGTAAATATCTAAGCCTGAGGGGCAACCTATATACCAAAGTGCAACTTCTAGCTTAAGAGGTTTTGGCAGGCCGTCAAAGGGGTTTTCTCCCTCCTGGTAAGATTTTTTAAAAATCCTGTCTTTACTATTGTCTACATTGGTGGAGGAACCTTGCACCTTGATACCAAATTTCATCTTCCTAGCACTAGCGGTTTTGGCAGGCCATCAATGGGGAGAATTCCATTAATTCTGTCCTTCCTTTCAAAAATCCCATCTTACACAGTGCAGCATTTTTAAGGTCATCGTGTGGTTCCTCCTTCATACCCGTTTTTTTTGAAGTATATATCGAAACTAAAAAAAACCTGCAAAGGACTTGGCCAGATTACATCGAATTTTTTTTTTATGGACACCCTAAGTTTTTGTACCCAAACACGATTTTTTAAAAAAGGAAAATTTTTATGGAATCCATATATCAAAAACCGTTCGGAATTTTGTTTTTATGTCTTTGGCAAAGTTGTAGATCCAAACCAAAGCAAAAAAATTCTCATATGGACCGACCAAAAAAAAATGCATCCACTGCATCAAAATTGCAAAAAATTGGGAAAAAATTTCAACTAGCTGCTGCGGTTAGGGCATGCTGTTAAGTAGGAGACTTGTCCTCTTTTTGTCCCTCCCCGTAGGAATTTCAGAAAAAACCGCCTGGGTGGATGTCTATGTCGGAGGAGGAACCTACGAAGGAAATTCAACTTTCTTGTTCCAGCAGTTTTGGCAGGCGGTCAAGGGGAGAATTTTCCCTTTTTTGACCTTCCCGTCTGCATTGGAATCTTTATACCAATTTTTTCCCTTTGAACACCCATTTCCTCCAAGTTCCTGGCCATAATTATAAAATGTACTTTATCAATGAGAGCCCATACTCCAAGAAACACATATTTCTAGTTTCTAGCTTAAGGACTTTGGTCGGGCTGTTTAGGGAAGACTTGTACCAAATTTCAACTTTCTAGCAACCGCGGTTTTGACAGGCCGTTGAGGAAGAGAACTTCCTGTTTTGCCCTTTCCTTGTAGGAATTTCGCGGAGAAGGAATCTATGAACCATATTTCAACTTTCGCTCCTGCGGTTTTGGTAGGGCGTCAAGGGGTAGAATTTTCACACTTTTGCCCCTTGCCGTAGGCTTTCCCAAAAATTCCGTGTTACCTGATGTTTACACCAGAAAAGCAACCTTCATTCCAAATTTCAACTTCCTAGCTCCAGTAGTTTGGCCAGGTCATTAAGAGGAAGACTTTTCGCCTTTTTAACCCCTATTTCTTAACACGTCCCTGGCGAAAATTTCAAAATATACCTTATTATTGATTTAGCTAATGCTGCATGGAACACTCATTTTAAATTTCAAGTTTCTAGCTAAAGGGGTTTGGGCAGATCGTCTAAGGGTAGTTTTTCCTTCTTTTTGCCACTCACCGTAGGAACCTACATAGCAAATTCCAGCTTTACAGCTCCAGTGGTTTGGGCCGGGCGATGTTGAATGAGTAAGTGAGTAAGTCAATCAGTGACATTACTCCTTTATAGATAGACGATTTTCCATATAAAAAAGAAATATTTAAAAAATATAAAACGCAGAGCTCATGTCCCAAAAGAGAAATCAAGGTACATAATACGAAAATCCATTAATAAATTTCAAATTTTTATTCACATGTGTTAAACTAGATATGGAAATTAGTTACTATATTATCTGGACCATATGTTGTACTACTGGTCGTATGAGTAATAATTAATATAAATAGATAACACTCATACGCATTTTTTTTGTAGTCAGTGAAGCAATTTCATATTGTATTCGAGAAAAATTGCCATAACTGAGGAACTCATCCATGGATTTTCTTAGCATTTACCTTGATTTCTTTGTTGGAATATGGGCTCTACATTTTAAATAATATCTAAATAAATTAAATAATTTATTTATATATAAATATAAATAAATAAAAAAGTAAATATTTTACTTGCATGATTTTTATTTGGTGCCATTTTTTTTTTAATTCTAACAACTAAAAAAATATATGATGCTTTTCCATTATGTTAGATATTCTATATTCTTTGTGCTAAACATTTTCGTATATGTTGTTCTAACTTATTCCAATTTCCACCAAATACCAATGCTGTGTATTTTTTGAAGGCTTCACTGTAGTTTTGTATACATGCATATGTATACAAACAATATAGCTTTAAAAAAATTTGACTGTTAACATTTTTGTAGTTAAAAGTGACTGTTTAACTAAAAAAAATGTGCTACTCATAGTAAATGTTTGAGTGTTTAAAAGGCTGTCCCAAAGAAAAATGTATTACAGTAGTCAGCAGCATTATTAATAATTATAATATTTATTATATACGACAATGTGTTGTTAAAATTTTTGCACTTCTGGTAACAATATAGAAAAATTTATATTATTCATATTATAATTTTTATAATTTTTAAATTTAAAGACACAAAACATTAGTTATAAATATTATTATTATTTAATATATTAAATATATTTATTATTTTATTTTCGCAAACAACTTGTGGCTAGTGTCAGGTTATCTCCTTAACCAGTAAAATTTTTTATAGAACAATTTTCTTTAAAGTAATGGAGTTTTATGAATCGTTGATCTGTTATTTTGTTAATGAATAGTATTAGTAGGATTTTATATCATATAATCATATTATTTTTATAAATTTTTTTATTGTAAAGAAACATGAAAATTTTTTTTATTAGTAAATTATAGAGAATAAAAATTGAGAAATTCCACAGAGCCAGCAGCATAGAATACTAAGTATTTTCGGTTAACGCTACCCAACCTTATCAATATACACGCTCTCCTTTTCTCTTTTTGTGTTTCGACTCACTCTATTTGAAATGAATATTCATTCATAGATCTCGCGTGTATTGTTAAAATAATTTTGTTGTATTGCATTTCTACATAAAAAAAGAATATGGTGGAATATATTTATATGCAAAATTCTAAGCGAATAGAATCAAATGAAAAAATATATAAACAAAACACACAGTAAAAAATGAAAAATATATTTATGAGTGTATATTAGAGAGTCCCTAAACTATCATTTTATAAGCATTTAAGCAGAAGCTAATAATATCTTATAACCCTACATTATAAATTGTAGAAAATTTATAACACTCATAAATTTAAAATTAATAACATGTGAAAGTGTAATGAATATTCAATTTTGAAAAATAAAACATTTTCGGCCAATAACAATGGATTGCGGCACAACATTTTCTAAGGGATACTGAATATCTATGTACAACTGTTTAATGTAACTAAGTTGCAACAATTTATTTTCTAAATTTACACAATCAACTGAATCAGAACGCAAGCAAATACGTATACAAATACGTACTTACAAACAAAACACATACTCACATTAAGACTTGTATTTATATTTGTACTTTTCTTTTCACAAATACTTATAGTTTTGTGTGTATGTATATCATTGCCAAGGAACACGAAAAGCATTACACTGTGCGACAAATTTAGCTTCAATGGCAACAACATATAGTTAAAGTTGGCAATCAGACATACAAATATTGAAAAGTGTTTTGTGTTTTATGGCTTGCGAATCTCAATGTAAATAAGTCTACGGCGCCGGATGGTTTATCAGCTCCTGTGCAGAAACATTGCTTTTCAACGCTAGCATGTCCATTAGTTAACCTATAAAGCTTTTCCTACCATGCGGGTGTCTTCACCTAATGCGGCAATGTTCTGCCAATTACCAAAAAGGATGCGGCTAATAACTCTGAAATTTACCGCCCAATCGCAATATGCCGAGCGCTCTCGAATGTTATGGAGAGCGTGATAAATTGCCATCTTGTTAGTTATCTAAAGTTTAATTCACTTTTGAGCGACCGACAGTATGGCTTTCGTCCATTCACCAGTTTCGTGAGCGCAAGGTGATTGCTTTAGATATTTTCAAAGCGTTGGATCGTGTTTGGAACGGCGCACTTATATCAAAATTAATTGCTTTTAGTGTCAATAATGACTTTACTCGATTTATTTCGAGCTTTCTTAGAGATCGCTCTATACGTGTTGTAATGGATGGAATCTCATCTCTTCTTTCTTCTTCTCTTTTGCTTGTCTTTCTTAATGACCTTCTTGTTCAAACTTTCAACCCTATCCAATCTTTCTCAAATAACACAAACACTTGTCATTAATTTTCCTTCGATCGTAGGCCAAGCCATATAGAGGTCGTAGGCAGAAGCAGATTATGAATGATACACTTAATCAGGACCTTTTGACAATATAAGAGTGGGGTTTTCCCAATAGGGTAGATTTAAATGCAATGTTGTATAATGACTCATAGGGATGTGTATTCAACGCCAACTGGTAAAATGGGTGATATCGACATGGAGAAATAGGAAGCCCTTGATCTTCTAGGTGTGATGTCCAATGGAATTAGTACATTTGTTAAGTGTCGAAAAAAGAATTCAAGTGTCTAGGTGTTTTAAAACAGCGCAGGAACTTTTTCATCCCTTCCGACCTTTTTTCTATCAATATCACATAAATTTGGCCGAAAGTGGAATACAACTCCTATATAAGAACAGGAACTTAAAAGTCTATTTTGGAGTTATTTCAGCATGACAGTAGGATATTGAGATTGGCGCTTCGATGGAATGTGGCTGTGTTACACTGTTATATCGATATTACCTTGGGACGTTCACTGCTGAGATAAGTTAATTTATCTCTCGAGCCCGGATTATTGTCCGAAAAATTTGCTTATCCAGTAGAGTTCATACATTTGTAGTCGATTGTGTTGAAAATCGCACAATACATTACAGAAAAAAATCGTAGGTCGGACTATTCGTATGTAGAAAAAACTCTCTGCATAGGTCTTTTCTGACACAAATAAAAAACATAATTTCAAGTTCAATATCCAATAAACAATTCTCATTTTTTCCTGCATACCATTACATATTCTCCTGAAATCAGGAGTAGTCATTACACTCTCGCTTACGAACAGCCAAAAAACAATGAGTACCCATTACTTTTTGGACATCGCAAACAAAAGTAATTAAGAGAGTAAATAGCCTGGTAAGTAGTTGATACCATGTTTTTGCTGGGAGGCAATCCCTGAGTGTTGCTTCAATAAAAAACAAATACAAAATTTTACCTATACATTACTGATTAAACTTGAATGATATTTCAGTTGCAAATTTTATTTGTTTTTTTGCGTCAAGATTACAAAGAATGTTCCCGTGATGAGACTTGGCTACTGATCGGTGATCCAACTGTGAAGCCGTAACATAAAACAAAAATTGGCGGCAACCTTGCAACAACTTTTGGAGGGATTGTTGTAGTCTATACCACTACGTGGTGTTTAATGGGTTTGTGCTAATGTTTATAATGACTAAAAAGTTGGACTAAGACCCTCCTTCTGTAAGGTTCTAACCACTAAAAATCTTTCTTTAACTCAATTTTTCTGATGTAATCCGTCCGTCCATGTGTTCACGTAAACCTTGAAATCAAACCACAAGTGGCAAATATAACAATATTTGGACAAAATTTGGTACATAACTTTTTGTTGTTCAGGAACAGCCTCTACTTAAATTGGTTTGATTTGGTGTATATTTTGGCTTACCTCACATAGAAAATTCCTTTCTGAATTAAGCTCAAACCCTAGATATCTGATTGAAATTTCGGTTTTAAATTTTATTTAATATTTGCGACAATAAATGATATCTCCGAACTTAAAGAAAATGGCTTCATATTTGGACCTAAACCTCATATGAATCCATATTTCCGATATTTAGGCAACTTAAATCAAATATATCTTCATTGTTTCTGTCCTGTCCATAAAATATAAATCATATGTCTTATGGGATTTTAAAATGCTTTCAAAAACATAACCAAATTACACTTGATGTAGGGTATCATATAGATTTTGTGCCTTCTTTTTGTGATAGTCTTTTTAAATTTCGCTTGAAACTTATCAATGCTTCTTCATTTCTTGTTGCACTGTGCTATAAGTGTTTTTGTGTTTTTGTATTACAATTTTAAGCAATAAAATATTTGTTTGTTTCTGCATATATACATGTACGTAGGTATGTATGCATGCATGCGTGTGTGTGTGTGTACATAAGTACTGGTTTAAGTGTGGATGTGTATTTGAAACAAGGCAACAATGTGCTAGAATTCATACTTTACATTCTTCTTTGTCATGTTTTAAAAGTTGCTAAAAATAAAGCAATTTTATTGCCACTTTCTCTATATAAATTGTTAAAATGACAAAGCATTCATTTGCTTGTTGTAGTTGCATACTTACTTACATTGCATATATTTGTGCACAAACTTAAAAAGGTGGTCCAATATAGTCAAACCTAAACATTTGCATTTAAATATCATTTCAAATGGGGGTTTCGTTTGTAAGTGGGTGTGTGTGTGTGTATTGTATTCTGAAACTACTACAACTACTAACACATATTGTAAGTTTACCCCTCCAATACCAATATGACATATATGTAGAGGTATATATATATAAATATATTTACACAAGCACATATATCTCCATTCAAGTGTTTCGCGTTTATTCGGCACAATTTCATTCAATTTTCTTGGGAGAATGAATAAAATTGAATTGAAATGTGTTGTACAAAGTCAATTCCCTAATGTTGGTTTGTTGTGTTCACTCTTTTTTGTTTTTTATTTTTTTTTGTAAATATATGTGACTGTATGTTTAAATGTATGTGTGTTTGCTATTCTTGCTATTCTTCACTTTACATTTTGTGAATGAGTTTGCTGTTTTCATATCGAAAGAGAAATTCGTAAAAGTTTGTTCATGCATAAGTCACTTGTGTGACATTCATCTGTATCGTTTGAAATTACTATTATCAGTCTCATCTTGTGCTATGACTGCACACTAGGGTTATAAATTTTTGCATTAAATGATAGCTTTGATCTTGGACAAATATTACGTTTTTCGCGGTCGTTCAAAAAGTTTCCGCACTGGCCACATTAAAGTTTGGAATACTGATTTTTTGAATTTGAAATAACTTCTCACTTGGTATATTATATTCAATCATTACCCGGAATCTGAATTTGGCAAAAATGAAATAGTTTTTAAAATGCAATTTTTTTATTTTTTTTTTTTATAGAATTATCAGTTTTGTTTTATCAATTTCGTTCAATTTGTGGAAATTGGACACTTCAGTCTTAAATCAGTTGAGTGTAAATATGTCTGCAATGGCTTAGGAATATTTTGATAATATTGTCAGACATCACTTAAAATGTGATATTTTAGAAATTGCCTTCTCTGTGGAAGGGGTTTCTACATAATTGTGATAGAAAACGTTATACCCCTACCGCACACATACACATTCATTTATCAACATGCCTATGAATGTGTTTGTGTAGTAAATGCAGTAAAGATATGTTAGTTTACATATGAGCTTTTCAGAAGCAAATTGAGCCATTTCTGTTCACCAAAAAATTTTTAGAAAATTTATTGAATAATTTAACATTTTTCCAAAATTCTTTGCTTACTATAGACTAAAATGAAGTATAGGAATTTTAAGTAAAGTTTTCAATTTATTTAAATATGTCATTTAATACAAATTCGTAGACATTCCTCAACTTTAGAAATGCATACTTTAAATTGCAATTGCACACGCAGAAAAGAAACATGGTTGCAACATGATCACTGCTACTATATTATACTTGCTTAATTCGGATATGGGTGCCAAAATCAAGTTATTGGTTTATAAATAGCTTCTAACCATCAATATGGTGCTATGGCTATTATTATAGTAAAAATTTTTTTATTTAATGATTGCCACTTTCTATTTTATAACATGATTGGCTGTAACCATACAGTGGTAATATTATCTGATGATGAAAATTATAACATAAATATGGAACTATAAAATGCTAACAACAATCAATAAGATTATAAATCAAATCAAATATGACTGACATTTACAGTCATAATAATGTATCGATGTCATAAAAAATTGTATCAGTTCGGTCAACCATGTAAAAATGATAATCACCCTTATTCTAGTTGTCGCTATTAATTTCGTCGTCGTTTTTGAGTCAACATCACTTTGCTTCGACGTCGACATCACTTCGACACCAAATTGGTATTCTAAAACAGTGTTGTAATGACGTCGACAGTTTATCGATTTAAACAAAAACACATCTCTAAAAATTGAGTCGGCAGATTTATTTTGTTTATTATTTTTGCGAAAAAATGTTTTTTATGTGTAATTTAAATTCTGATACCAGTGATGAAGAAAATAAAGAAAATCCAATATCTTTAATCTGCCGGATAACAAGTGAGTAGCAAAATCAAAGTCTGTTACTTTAAAGAATGTTAATCTTCTAATTTTTTTAAAAGGTTTGAAAGTTACTTTCGGCTGAATTAAACAGCCTTCAAAGATGTGCTGGAAACAATAGCAACTAATTTGAAAACCGGAATAAAGTCCACATTTATTTCCAAAACAATAAAGTTGGCAGCTACATTAAGATTTTTAGCCCAGAGGTCGTACCAGCTCAGTGTTGGAAAAGACTTTAACTTAGGGTTCAGCTGTTTTTGAAACTGTAAAAGATTTGCCACAGCTTCCTCCAGCGGGCTCAATATAAATTGCTTGAATCTTTCGCCACCTGTAGCATTACACTCGGCTTTGTTGGCTACCATTTTCTTTTTAACTTTAAATTTTAAGTCTCGCCAAACCTATAAATAAATTTTATTATATTTTTATAATGCATTTTATATGATCATGCTTTCTTTACCTTCTGCCATCCATCTCACATAATTCTCGGTGGGCCAAGTGCATTTAATAAATTTGATATTTCTTCCCATTTTTTCAGTTTTTTTTTTTTCAGTCATTACTTTTCCTCAAGTCGTTACTAAAAATTATGTCGACAAAATCAGAGTCGTTTCAAGACAATATCGTCGTCATATTTTCTTACAGAATACCAAATACTTGTCGACAGTTATCAATTATTTTCGATAACGACAACGGGAATACCAATTTCAAAAAAAAAAAAACCCAAGACGACATTGTCTTGTGTCGATGACGACAACTAGAATAAGGGTGAATATATAATAATTTTCACCTGGGGGTTTTTATTTTCAAAACTCCCTTATACATAAAACATTATAATTTACACTAATCATTCATTGCCAAATTTATTGTCAAAAAAATTCTATTTTTACAGTTATTACTTTTTTTTAATTCTTTTCAATAAAAACAATAATAAAAAATTGTTTTAAAAAAATATTTTTATTAATTCATTTCTTGTTAAATAATGACTTTCTTTTGGTAAAAATAGTCAGAACATTAATAAAAATAATTTTTATAAGAAAATGTCTGTAGAACCCAAGAGTTATTTTGTACGGTAAGGTTTCTAAAACAAAATATTGGATTTCAGAAATGGTTTTTTTATAGAAACATTTTTAATTTCAAACTGTTTTTTAGATAAAAAATTATAAATTCTTAAAAAACTTAGATTCTAAGGCCTTTCTTTGAATAAAAAATTGTTGTCAGACATTTTATTATGATATATACTTGAGTTCTAAGAACCTCTTTTAGTAGAACTATTCTAAGATTTTAAGGACTTTGTCTAAAATAAAATGCCTGACACTCTAACGACTATCTAAAGAAATCTTAAAAAATGTCCTTAAAATGTCAGAATTTTGCTGTTACTAAAAGTCCACAGGATCTTTCTTGTTTTATACAAAGCTCCTTAGAATTCAAAAAAAAAATTCTTTAAAAGAGTCCATAGAATCAAAGAAGTTTCCATGAAAAACTCCTTGACATAAAATTTGTTTCGTTATGAAAAACATTTCTTAAAGAAATATTCTTAAATTTAAAGAACTTGTTCATAGTTTCGAGTCAATATATAATATATGGTAAAATAATGATTATTTTATTTTCATAATATAATAACTATGGTTGCCACAATCACAATCCCAAAAATATATAATGCTCTTCGAATATGATTACCTCAACCATGGTTTTCTCTGCATGCAATTAGTAATAATGCAATTATATTAAAAATGTTAGATATAAAATTAATCTTCGATTTTTTGAAGGCGATAAAAAGTGACTGAGATACGGCTCCTCGAAATTAAATTGACTCAATTGGTTTCGGGGAAAAATAAAAAAATTTCTAAAGTTCAAAATAAAGGACTAGAATTATGAAAAAGGATTTCGCCAATAAATAGTAAATCGAGTAATCCTATACAGTAAAAACAGTAAAACTAAAAAAAATGATATTTGGCTCTGAGCAGCTCATATATCCATATTATATATTTGTTGTATAATAAAATGTTTTATTTTTTTTTTCTTTGTAACTTTTTGTTACTTTATAGTTTAAAAATAATATGTAGGGTATGGTTTTATACAATATCACAATAACAAACATGGTGTAGAACAAATGCATATGCATTCCTTCAAATATTCATGTATTTGTATGGCCTTTTCTTTTCCAGACATATCTACACTTAAACAAACATACAATATTATACATTTGCAAATGTCACGTTGCATGTCAATCAAATTGCAATGAGGCTTAATGTAACACAACCAAAATACTCCTTCTATCATACAAACAATTGTAAAATACAATATCAGTTTAAGTTGTTGGAAAGTCAAAATGCAAATATGCTTAAAGTTCTGTAATAATGTAAGAAGCCATAACATTAACAAAAAAATCTAGTAATGTCACCGAATTATAAAACCAACAATTCGTAATTTAAGAGACACCTTAATATATGTCATTGAATTTAGGATTTAAAATAACAAAATAGATTTTTCTAAATCGTACTAATAACCCGAGTGTATATGATATACATTTTGGCCCATCAGTTAATGGCCTATATACATTCCCGCACGCGTTAGCCCCCCTCTTGGCATTTATATCTGCTGTACATGACATTATTTTATGGTGCATTGTTGCACAAATGATACAGCAAGTACAGCAACAATAAGAATACATTTTATTTCCATATACTGTAAGTAATTGTGTATGTATTTGTAAACCATATATCGTTCATATGATGTCTGCATATTAGGATAATTTAAGTTTAAATTTCCTTAAACGGCTATTAAACATGTGGTTTGTTTTTAGTTCAATCTAGAGCCAGCATACAACAACACATAGAACATATAGAACAGATAGATAGTTGATGCCATTATAATCGTGCCTTTTATTTGTTATTGTAGTAATATGCCCTCATTGTAGTACATGTGTGTGTTAATGTGTGTGTGGAAACTGAATGATGATGGAGTGATATTTTGTTGAAGCTTTATCTAACTTGACACGCTTTGGCTTTGAAATGTAGACAAAGACAATTGTGTATTTTGTTTAAATATGAGCGAGTGTGAGTGTGCATGTGTTGGTGCAAGCATACAAGTTTATTCAATAAAGTCAGTATTTGCTTTAGAAACGTGAGAAGTTTACATGACATCGATATGTTAATAATGTTTTTCTTTTTAAAGGAATTGCATGTGCAAGCAGAAAATTGAAAGAATAACAAAATTTCAAAAAAAAAAAAAAAAACAACAACCTGCACATTGTTATTTAAAAATTGTTACATACCAACAGTGTTGCCATTTTAGCATTTTTCAATGCTAGATTTTGGCATTTACTTACACGTTGTAGCATGAAAATTTTAGATAATAATTTTTAAAAATTTAAATCTTGCTAGCGAAATATAAACTGAGGGAACTATCTGCTTGAATTTAATGAATTTATTCATTAAATTCATCAATCCGGCATCAATCCATTAAAAATTTTGATTAATTAAATGCAGTTTTTCATACAATTTTATGGAAAACATAATTTTTTTTTATTAAAAATTAAAAAGTTTCTTTAAAACAAATTCTATAAAAATTATGAAACTTTTTCATTATGTAAAAGAATTTTAAACTCGCTCAAGAAACTTCTACTCTGTGTATGTTAATATTTATATGGAAATTTCTACAAGAATATTGTCTATTTACAGAACATTTTTCTATTTACAGAACACTTTCTAGGATATTTGATCTCTTCCTGCGTGAAAAGGACCTATCCCAGGACATTGTGATAGGGACCGGTTCATTGTGATAGGGACCGGTTTTATAATATAAAAAGGACAGGTCACCTTAACATGGGCTTGTCCTAGGAGGAGGTGAATTGCAGGACTGGTGTAAAAGAACATGTCATGACTTATAAACTGGTTACTTGGTAGGAACTTTAGGAACCGGTCGTCTTTACACCTATCTCGTGATATGTATTTTTGAAAACGGCCCAATTTTCACCTATCACAGGTTCCAATTCACAACTGAGACCTTTTTTCTGCAGGCCTTTTAAAGGAATCATGCCTTAGAGCTTGATATATGTTTAACAGCCCATGAGCATACATGAGCACTTCTATATTATCATACATGATCATATACATACGTATATATGTAGTTCACACATTACCATATATCTTCGGATCCGAATTTCTGTAGGTTTTTTATAGTAATATATGCCCATATATGATACTATATGTACACATACGGCCATAAACTATCAACTTTTGGATCCGAACATACTTGGTCATAGATGAGACCTTCTAAGGTCATATATTGAACTATTCAGTCACAATACATATGATCATACATGTCAAAAAATTGTGAGCTATGGACCGGTCTCCCTAGAGATATTTATTTTGGTGTTAACCTAAAAAAAATTAGGATAATTGGCTATCGGGAAGATGTGCCTCACATCTTTCCGGGCTTGAAGTTTCAAATACTAAATTAAAGAGGATCATATGAATTTTTGTTAATTTTCTCAAAAATTTTGATATTTTAAATAAAATTTGAATTAAAAGAATTAAACAATAATGCCGTACAGCCGGCACCTGTGGCATTGCAAACTATTGTGTATGATGAATAAACTATAAAATGCATTTTTACTGCAGGTTCCAACACTTTCAATATGTAAATGACACATGAACATTTCGTATTCCGCTTGAAGCATGAGTATCACTGCTTTCAGTTCATTAAATTCCTAAATATTTTCAATTTGAATGATTGCCATGATCAGAAATTTTATTTGTTATCCACACAAGTTTGGTTAGATAAAATTACAATACGTGCTTTGCAATTGGAGAAATAACTGTTTATATAACTGTTTGTCGCTGAATAAATAAATAGATAAATTAATTTATAACTGAATCTCAAGAAAAATGTAAACGGTTGCACTATTTTATATATTAGCAAATTTGCCATAATAATATGTTCATATTAAACACCAGAATACATATTTTCGTTTTCTTCAAGTTTTCGATTTTCACATGCCAAACAAATTTTGAATCGAAATCTTGAAAAAAAAGCAACGAAAATATCTATTGTGGAGTTTATTATGAACGCTTTGTAATAAACATTTTTTTATAAAGCTCACAAAATGTTTAGTGTGCTTGGGCATTATGCTGGCTTTTTGGGCAATATAATATTTTATTACCAAACATTATAAAAACCATTTACCTCCGAATTCGTTCGCGGTCATCTTAATTTTAGCAAAAAGGACTGGAAATCAGTGTACGACTGAATTTTATTTGCTTATCTGTTCTTTCTAAGTTTCAAATCAATCACGAATATAATATTATTAAGCAAGATTTGTAAAATAGTTTTTTCTAAGAATCTTAATTTCTATTTAAATATTTACTATTAATGATTAGTGATAACAAATTAATTTTAGCTAATAGCATATAATTTTTTCAAAAAAATTGTAGCAGATCTGAAAGAAGAAAAAAAAATATTACGTTAATAGTACGAGCATTTAACTAAGTGTTCCTTGCCTCGTAAGTTTTTTTTTAAACTTGACATAATACTCACTTGAAGATAGAAAATGAAATGAGAAGAAAGCAAATCGTCTTTAATTTTCAACTTATATGTTAGTATATGTTGTTGTCGATGTTTCTGCTAATGTTGTTGACAACAGTTAGCTGGCATACACACATGAGTTCATATAATATTATAACAATTTGAAAGAAATATAAAATGAGAAAAATTCATTGTTTTAATTTTTTTGTTTTTTATTTTAAGCCGAGTAACTACTAGTTGAAGTAATAAAGTACTTATAACAAAACAAAAGATGTTTCAAGTATAAAGAAAATACAAATATTTATAAAGAGAGGCTTCATTTAAGTATGCTTAATACTCGTATAAAACAAATAAGTTTTTCTTAATACGAGTATGTTATAATAAAATTAAGGTTCATTATCTTATTCTTCTTAATATACTGCTACATAAACTTGTAAAACTTATTAATTTTTCTTTATGATCTTTAAATATTTTAAATCTTAATAAGTAAAGTTTTATGTGAAAAAAATTTTTGTTTTAACTACCTACCTTTAATATGTGAGCGTAGTTCTTCCTACAATTTGCTAACGTTGATTTTACAATAACAACATGCCATTAAACATTGTTTACGACATGCCAACGTTAAGGTTTACGCCAACAATAGCAGCAACAACATCTTGAAATTATTGTATATATTTGATTGGGTGTGTGTGGGTGTGTGTGTGCAGATAGATGAGTGAATAGATAAGAATTATCTGAACAATTTCAATGTTATATAAATATTAAAAATTCCAAGCATGACACATAACTATGCATCTCTATGTAGTTAGTTTAAACTCAAACTCATCGCATCTCATCTGTATTGAAAATTATTTGCTGCTTTGTTCTGCTGTATTATAAACAACCGTGCTAACCGACCAGCCAGACAGCCAGCCAGCTAGTCAGAGTTTAGAAAATAAGAAGACGTGATTATTCTGTCTCTTAAACACAACAGAAACAACGACATCAACATTGACAATACAAATACCGATACCAATACAAACACATTCACTGTCATATCTACACACAAAAATAATGATGACAACGAACTTTACGACGATGACAACCACAACTAAAACAACAGTAGTACAATTTTGAATTTAAATGAATAAATTCTTTAAATCTACTAAATACTTCATTTTATTTTCCCGATTTATTCAGTTGTGTCAAAATTTTTTTTCTTAAAAAATTTGCATCTCCATAAAAAAAATCCCGTGTTTATATAAAAATCCTACAAATTTTGGATGAAGTTTATACAAGTGCACGTCCCACACATTCATAGATATATCATAGATATATCGATTTAAAAAATGTATTTGAGTTGCGATAATCAATAAATGCGGTAAGTACAACCAAATCAAATTTTTTGGTGTTTCAACCAAAATTTAGTTTTCAACCAATAACAATAAAAGACAATTAAATTCTACTTAAAAGACCACATCCATAAAATATTTGCATTACAAATGTTAAGAATTGTTTTTTCTTATAAATTTAATGCTATGTTTAAAGCTCTGCATTAAAATACTATAATAACAACATCAAACACACGTTGATGACATTAACGGGACAAAAATTTTCTTGTTTTGTTTGTCAAGATGTTACAACACAAAAGCAAAAAAAAAAAAAAAAAAAAAATAAAAATCTTTCTCAATCGTTCTAATAATGTTGATAGGAAAATAGACAGGCAGACAATATTAATAACGTATCGTATGGATTTTGTCATCTTCTTTTAAGTAGTTCTCAAAAGAATGATTGATTGTGTTTCTTTTATTTTTTGGTATTATTAAACGTATGAAATTTTAAAATAAAAATTATCATAAAGGAAACAAATAACGAAAACTTTGTAAACACACACATACACCCTCTCATACACAAGCTTACATAAATATATAACATGAACATTCTTAAAATTCGTAAAATTCATAAAATACCAAAAATGACAATATAACAATCATCAACAACCCCCTACTAAAACAGATAAAAACTAACTTCACGTGTTAAGCTTTTTCCTATAGCTATAAAATGTAAAGCATACTTTTTGGAGTTTGGGATTCCATTTAAAGAAATGTTGCCAGATGTAGAGATTTTTCTTAAAATATATAATATGGCATGGGAGGTTTGCAACGCTGGAATGCGATTTAGATAGATCTTGGATATCTGTTACACAGAAAAAAAATATTTAAAGTGTTCACCAAAATTTTTGCCAATTGCATGGTTCGGTTGCGGTCATCGATATTTTTGTTTTTGGCGACAGAAATTCGGTTATTACAACAAAATTCTGATTGCAATATAATTTTTCAATTGACTTAGTAATATATTTGGTTGCGGTAAACAAATAATTTGGTTGCGATAACCAAATAAAATGGTTGCTGCAACAAAATTATTTGGTTGTCGCAATGAAGTTGTTTCTTATGTGTACCTTAGTGTTCAACTAGTTTTGTTGTTGTTTTAAAAAAAAAAAAGTATTCTTTGTGACGACTGAACTTCTTCCAATCGAATGGTTTGGTTGCAGCAACAGAATTGCTTGGTTGCAGTAATAAGATGTAGCCTGGTTGCAACCAAAAAATTCGGTTGTCAATATATTCGGTTGTCATAATGAATATGTTTTCTCTGTGTAAAATTTTTAAAACATAAAATTTTTTGCTACATTTTCCACTGTGCATAATAGACTCTCTCTTTTGACATAAAAATTAACGATGTAATGATTTTTTTCGAAATACAAAAATTTTCAACTGCTGCCCAGCCTAGTAAGTTATTCACTATGTCTCATTACCTCAAGGACTTGACCACAGTGTAGAGAACATTGCAATCACCTTAGCCACAAATACGATGCAGGGATATGAAAATCTCCGATTTAGCTTCAAATCAAGCACCCTCTAATGTACTCCAAAACCAACTCGATTGTCAAGCTTTGAGCCGTCCGTATAAATGTTGACACCACGCCTCCTCACTGATTTGATACCCGCTGATTTGTTACCTGATTGGTATATGGATGACAAAGAGACATTCATGTGCCGCCATCGAAAGCAAATAAGCCACATTGGGCGGAAAATTCTCCAATATCACACTGCCGCTATATCCTTTGTCAGCCTTATACAAGATCAGCCAACTGTCATAAATACTTAAGTCAGGCCCGGCGACCAAACAATGACTTCTTACAAAGAAATAGGGCGAAATACCATCGTATAGAACAATTGATAGCTTTATCGCTCTTTCTTGGACGTGGCGTTTTGAAAAACAGTCTCCTATTCAGAATTAAATCAAGATACTTGGCTCTGTCAAAAAGTTGGATTTCCACACCGTCCAAACTGACATGCGCAAAAGTGGGACCAAGTCCCTTAAAGGCCGCTGCATAATATTCCTCGATGTGCAAGAAAACTTTCACTTCACCATTATAGCCACGTCATCAGCGTAGGCCACCACATCAATATCGCTCCCTCCAAAGGATAGAAGTAAAGGATTAAATGCAAGGACACTTCATAAATCGGGTCATGCGAGTACCAGTTATATCAGCCGTTATGCGCGTAGTAGCCAGTAATCTCCCGATCAGTGTAGAGACCTTTGAAACTAACATCCGAATCGATAATGTCGCAATTATAAAGACCGGTTTGATGTTATTAAAGCCTACTCTATGTGCAAGACGGCTATCATGACAAAAACGACTGCTCGATGGTTCCTACAATCTGCTTTCAATTAATAATTTCCCAAAAAATTTCTTATTTTGCCCTCTTAAATACAAGGTGGGCCAAAATTCACCATGAGGTTTAAAAATTTAATAACTTTTTCGTTTATGTATTTTTAGATTTTTTTTTTTATTTTTTTTTCGTGATTATAAAATATACAAAATGGATTTTTTTACACTAAGTACGGAAAATAATGTCACTTAATGACCCCATTTACCATTTGGCTGTAGCGTTTGAATTTCTGCAACACTGTTGGCTTTAGGTTCAAAGATTGTTTCGGGCTTGTTCACATATACTCGGTACTTCAAAAAACCCCGAATAGTTGGGTGCTGACAAATCAACGAACAAATCATTGTTTTAGAAGGCGCAATTCTGATGGTAAAATGGCGACAATATGCACTTTTCGTTTAATAATTGATTGCTGAATTAAATAATAAAATTCTATATTCAGTTGTGAATCTTTCCATTATATATTCTCCAGTTGTTATTTATAATCTGAAAAAAAAAAAATAAAAAATATATAAATGGTTAAACCCCATGGCGACTTTTGGCCCACCCTGTATCTGAGGTGGCACATAAAAAATTAAGCCAGCATTAGACTTGTATCTCTTATCACATATCTAAGTTACATTCGAATTAGTTGACTTTTATGCGTATGAGTGATATTGAAATTAAATATGTAGATCATACGTACCTTAACCCCATCGTCTAATAAAGCAAGCTACTATTTAATATGCATTATTACAAGACGTTTAATGTCAAATTCGTGATCACTTTGTTGAAATCAAATACATTCAGTTTCTTTATAAGAAATATTTAAAAGATTTATTAAATAAAAGACATCACATAATAATCTGGCAACTTTGATAACACCTAACAACAAAAGATTACAAGAAAATTCTTAAAATTGCTAAGAGAACAACAACAGCATAAACTTAATAATATCAGTATCATCATCATCAACACAAACAACAACTAATCAATTTTTATGATTTTAAGCATTACTTTGGCACATTTTAAGTTTGTATAAATGTTTACAAGTGCCAAATAGATATTTACTCGATAAAATTGCAAGTTGTACTTGTAATCATACTCGTACACACCAACTGTTGTGTGTATAAGTTTTGTGTGTGTGTGTGTGTTGTAGATATTTAACTGCAAACAAGAAACATTGTATAAATGTTAAATGCGTGTAAATTGTAAATATCTTATAATAATGATAACAGTAATAATAATAATAATAATAATCATCATCATCAAGAACAGCTAAACCTTAAAATTTTACAATACAATATCCTTTTTTTTTTTAATACCTTTTTGTATTGTCTTAATATAAGCATTTATTTCATTTTAAGATATTGTATATTTTCAATTGTAGAAAAAGGTATTCCCCCACCCCCCCTCTCCCCCAATATTAGAATAACAGAGTTTTCACATGACTTACTTCCTCCTTTTGTGCTACAACATTTTCATCTCCTTGACATCATAATAATTGTTAAATGAAAGTACTTTTTAGTAAAATGTTAAGTAATGAAGAGTAGTAGAGATGATTTTTAATTTTATTTGTATCTCTGTGATTCATTATCATATCTGAAATGATAAGGACGATGTTGATGAGAGTGATAAGCATGAATTTTCAATTGTTTGCATTTACTTGAGCATGTTGTATTTATAAATGTACATTCATTCATACAGACATACATACATTCTTTCATATACAAGTACATCATGTACGTACATACATATATAATAATACACTTGCATTTTTCACAATATGTTTATGCTTTAATACTTTTTAATCTTAAGTGTTATTACATACTTGATGGTATATACATACATACATATTAGGTTGGATTCAAAAATGCAATTTTTGTTTTAAATATTGCATATAGATTAATCTCTAAGGTAAAATTGACATATCTGGATCCGTATAAGTTTAATGTTAAGCATATGTATGCATATGTCCATCAGAGAACTGCAAAATCAACTTTTCTCTTGATTTAACATACACAAAAATTCTTGTTCACATTTAAAAATTCAACAAAATTCACTGTAGAATAAAATCAGCATCATGTTACTGAACGCGTAATTGGGATCAGTGTGAATCATCTGTCGATTAAGTTTTATGCAAATGTAATCACTCAACAAAAAGTCAGCGTTGAATAAATCAGAAAAAACAACAAACAACGCGTATGAGTGTAATCATAATCAAAACAAAATAGAAACACATTTCATAAATGTACATTAGGGTGGGACTTAAATCCGCTTTTTTAGAATTTTTATTAGTAATGCAATACTAAAAATATTCTTCTTTGTGAAATAAAATTATTTTTTTGGAAAAAAAATTTAGGTCGATATCTCATACGGAAAAATTTATACATATATTGTCTAATTTTTTTTTCATCTATTTTGATTGGGAAATTGGGCAATATTTAACTTTAACCGGATTGGGAGAGCATTAGATATCGACCTAAATTAAAAAAAAAAAAAATTCACAAAGAACAATATTTTTGGTATTACTAATAAAAATTCTAAGAAAACGGATTTTAGATCCACTCTAATTTATGAAATGTGTTTCTACAAAACCACCCCCTTTTTATAGATAAGAAACTATTTTGTTTTAATTATGAATACACAAACGCTTTACTTATTGCTTTTTCTGATTTATTCTACATCAAAATAATTATTGTTGACTCAAACGAACAGAATAAAATCAATGGTATAAAAACGACCGATGATTAAAAATCAGTGACAACAATTTGCACGACGTTTAATTGATTTAAAATCATCAACAAATATGTGTATTGGAGTATATTCAACGTTTGAACACAAACACATATATATACTTGTGTTGATTGCGTATGAATGTTTTGCAATCAGCATTTGCAGTTCTCTGATGTCCATATATGAATACATGAGTATGTGCATTCACAAAATTTGAACAGTATGAATTACAGGATATACGAAGTTAAAAGCATAAAGCCACCGGTTAACCATAACATAAATGTACCTTATAACATAAATGAACCTAATACACTCAGAAAAAGAAATTAGTAGAAAAATTTGTAAAGGGTTTTCAATCCCACATTACTATTTTTGTACTAATTTTTAGTAAAAAATATGATTTAGCAAATCTTTTTCCTATTTAAATTTTACAAATTACAGAATTTTTACAGAATATTTACAAATTTTTGTTGCTAATTTCAGAAATCATTTAACAAATGTTTGAAAACCGATTTGCTAAAATTAGCAAAAACATTTAGTAATTTTTAAAAAATGGATATTGAAGGAAATGTTATTTATAAATAAAACTTGCACACCTACAAACTTGAATTGCCTTAAAATGTTACATTGATTAAAAAAAGGGATCGGAAAAGAAGATACCGACTCATGTCTGAAAATAGGACATCCACTTAAAATAGCGCTAAAAAAATTTTAGTTCTAAAAATCAGCCCTAAAAGCAATTAAAATTTGACCTTAAAAGCAAAAAAAAAAAAAAAATTACTAAAATATTTTTCAAAACAGAAATTACCAAAATGATAAATTCTTTTATGTTTTTACAATTTTTAAGCCTTTGATTTTTTTTTAATTTTGTCTAAAATATTTTTTGAAAAAAAAATAAAAATATTTTAATGCTCGATAAATAAAATAAATTTGAAATTTTTTTACTAATTTTAATAATATTTAGTAAATTTTTTTTGCTGATTTTAGTAAACAGATTTTATATTTCACTTTACAAAAAATTGACTAAACTTTAGTAGCGGCAGCTAATTTTTTGTACAAATTTCATTGTACTACACGTCAGCAGACATGTGTTGCTAAGATTAGCAAAAATTTGCCGTAATAACAGCAAAATTTTCAGTTGTCATTACAGACTTTTTTAGCTGAGTGTTCTCCTCGTGATGAATACAGCGATTTTATTTGAAATAATATTTTATTATTATTTATTATTATATTTAGGGATAAATTGATACTTTTTCGTGTTGTCGCTAATCCATTCTAGTAGTTCCTAAATGAATTTATAAATTTATATATTTATCACAAGAAGTATAAGTTACTTTTATGATTGGTCCGGACTAGAGAACTGGCGTTCAACCCTGCAAAATTCTGTGTGCTTCTACTGTCCCTGGTCTGAAAACAAAAAAAAAAAAAATAATTCAATAAATTAAAAAGACTTTTGTACTAGCTTTTTTATTTGTGTAGAGTGAATTTTTTTATTTTGAACCCGTTTTTTTAGGCTGTACCATAAGTCAAAAGTTTGCGTATTTTGATCCACACTAACAAATATACCTACATACGAGGGCAGCTCAATAACTGAAAGGGCAATACTGCTTCTGCCAACAGGCATCTGTCAGTTGACTCCTATCAATATTTGAACAAGCTGTGTCATTTAACTTGTGTTTGACAGCCATTGATAGCAGACTTCTGCACGATTTGATTTGAGGATTGAGGAGAAAATGGAAAATGGCAGTTTCCATACCAAATATCCATGTATTTCCCTATGGATTTGACTACAATGAAGAAATAATCTCACAAACAAACCTATTTTGAGGACATCGACAAACCTTATTTTTTGGAAGGATTAAAAAAAATGGAGAAACGTTGGTCAAAGTGTATTGAACTCAAAAGAGACTACGTTGAAAAATGAAATAATTTTTAATTCAAAAAGTCACCGACTTATTGATCCACCCTCGTACATATTTAAATTCTACTGATTTAGAGATGAAGGAAAAAAAACATCCTTGTGCACCTTGTAGTTATGTAGTTTTAAATGCGTGTTTTGCTTTCAAATGCAATCAAATTATAATAGTTTTTATGTATAGAAATAAGGGTGGCAGCTATTTGGCGAAATATCGAATGCACTGCCGTATTTCTCCATTTAATATCAAAATTCTATGGTGCAAATTTAAGCCAAAGGCAAGGATTGATAAAAATTTTATTTCGTGTTAAAAATGTTTTATCCACCCTGTGTAAATTTTTTTGTAAATTAAATATTCGGGATTTTTAAGAAGAAATGGGCAAGATGCAGCGAAAAATGGAAAGCATGTCTCTGCAAAAACACCTGTAGTTTTGATATGTTATATAGGAACCAATTCTTAAATCTTTTCATTATATAAGAATTTTAAATTATTTTTAAAGTTTTATAAAATATTGTTGAAATATCTTTAGTTTTATTTAAAGTTTTTTCGCTTTATCTTACAAATCCTACATGCGATTTAAAAATGGTAAGATTTCATATTTCTCTTCAGTATACTAAAACTGATGTATTTGGTTTTTCTGATTTTTTCGGAAAATCCAAAATTTTGATTACGTTGTCTGAGATTTCATTATATAGTTTCCACTCTAAGAAATATGCCTGTGTGGGTGTGAGGAGAGTATTCAGTAAAATTAATTTATATTGTGCCATTTTAACAACAACATAATGAAACAATCTATTTATCAACTAGAACAAATATTTAAAATGACACTCATTCACATCATTTATATTCAAAGATGCTATGTTTCAAGGATTCTTCCTTTCGAAACAAATAATGCATAATTAATACAGGTTTATGTAGAAAACTTAAGCACTTAGGGGCAACTTTTAGCAGTTAGGATTTCTGATTTCATTTCTTATTAAGTGCAGCCTGTAATACTGACCTTAATTTTACTTAAGTGAGATTTTCAAAACTAATGTAGTCTTATAAACAGCTCTTAGTAGAAATTAAATATTATTATTTTACTTAAGTACCAAATTCTGTTTAAAAAATTTCTTACTTTAGTAAAATTGAAAGCTCGATCTTCATGAAATTTAGATATGTCATAGAAAAAAAAAAAATCTATGGTCTACCTGTGTCAGCTTTAGGGCCACCCCTGAATTCTAAAAGGTTATAAGGGTATTTTTTGTTTGTTTCAACTTTGTGAGAAATTTATTTGATAAGTGTGCTACCGTTGTATATGAATTTTTGAGGGCTTTTTATTGCTGACTTTTTGGTACACTTTTGCTGTTGTAAAAATTTGAAAAATTTGCGAATACTCTATATGATGATGTAATCGTATTCTAGAACGATTTGGAAACCCTATGGTAAAACATTAATACCTATGTTAACTAAACATTAAACATTTTTATTTAATGTATGTATTATTTTAATGCAGTTTTTTGCCTAGATCAACAAGGTGCCCAAAAAGTGTGACTTGCTTTTCTTAGATCTCTTTTTTCTATCAAATATTCAAATTTCAATAAAATAAGTGTATTTATGTTGCGATATTTTCCTTGTTACTGTAGAAAATCGGCAGTGTACAAAAGATAAAGAAATAGTTTTATGATATGTTACTTCTCTGATGTACTCCAATTTTCATTAGCATTATATTGGAATTCTGGTATTTCACATTAAAGATAAATTTAAATTATAAATTTTTTTTGTATATCACAGTAGAGTTAAATTAAAACTAAATTATATATATTTTTTTTTGGAAATAAATAAAAATTATTTTGATTTTTATTTTACTGAGACATTTTTTATTAAACCACAAACAATTAACTGTAAAATTTGGTGAGTGTCATACAATTATAAAAATGTTTTCTAATTGGTTGCAATTAAATTAATAACTTTAATGAAATTACAATTAATTCTTTTATAGAGTATTGTTAAGTCGTCCTTATAAAAAAAATTTTTTACCTTACCTTACCTTTATTAATTGATATTTTATTAATACATGTAAATAAAATAAACTTTGTCCCTAATTCTGTTTATTAATTATATTAAATATGTTTTATTAACTCTCAACATTTATTTTAAATTGCAACTAAGGCAAAAGCAGCAAAAAAAAAGTAAATGTAAGTGTTTAAGTACCCCTTGAAAATGTTACTGTCTTCTTAAAAAAAAAAAACACAGAAAATGACATTGACATTTTGAATAATGACCGTTATTTATAATACAACAAATGTTTCAACAACGTTGGGGTACACACTTATACATTGTTAAAATACTTAAATACAAACAAACAAAAAATATATATGTATATATCTGAAACAAAAACACAATAAGATACGCTGAGCAAGTCTTTTCTACAAAGGATGTTAAATGAGTTGAAGAACGAGACAACAACAACTACTACAAGAACAAGAAGAAAATAAAAATACATATAAAAAAAACTCAAGTTGATGAGAAGAAATTAAATTTGCTACAAGAACAATAACAAATGACAACTACATGCAATGACACTTCAACATTACAGTAAAACACTTACCGACACATATACAACTACATATACAAATTTAAATGCAAGCAAAGGGAAGAACAAAAAATATATAAAACTGGCAAACAACAAAAGAAATACTTGGTTAAATAAATATATAAGAAAATGAAACTTATTTCATTTAATAATAAAAAGTAAATGGCAATTTTAAATTTTTATTAAACACAATAAAATAGTAAGTATTATGAAAAGAACAGGAGGATGAATGGATAAAAGCTAAAGGGAAAAGACATTCTACTTGGAGATGTTTATTCTTTTTCTTATTTAATGTATTTTATTCTAATGTGAATGCGAATATATGCATGTGTGTGTGTGTGTGTGTGTGGGTATTGTTTTAAAGGTCCCTTCGTCCATATCTCTGTGTGTATGTATGATTATAATGAGTTTTGTACACTTTCTATGCTAATGAAGCAATGTCAAGGTTTTTTTTTATTATTTCATTTCTTGTTAGAACACAGCAAAGTGTCATTAAAATCTTTGCAAATTATGTGTTTAACTTACTCATCTAATAATAGTCAACGTTTAGTTATGTTACATTTTTTTTTTTGTTTCAAAACCGGATATATAAATATTCGCCATGTTATAATAAAAAGGTGAAATAAAAAATACTATGGAGAAAATTCAAGAGGAAATTAACCCAGCGGAAGTTTTGACATACGTATGGTAAATGATAAAAAATCATTAGTTTAAATGTCATAGATTTATAAGTGATACTTTAGAAGGGATAACAGAGCTATAGGAAAAAGTAAGGTATTTTATAAGGGTAGAGAAATAGTAAATAATAAATTGAGATTTTATTGTATTGGCAATCAAAAATTTATCCTGCAAATATTTTGACAAATCGTAAAAGAACTGTTTAAGACCTTCTCCAATATATTTATATTTGTGAGATTTTTATTTTGATTACAGGTAAAAAACTAAAATTGTATACTTCTTGGTATTGTGTTTTTATTTCCTTTTACCTTAATAGAAAAGATAAAAAGAAATAGCTAAATATTCTTTACATTTGTTCACTTCCATTGCCATCGAGATTTTATCTTCGACAGACTATTCTTGTTAGTTCTTTAAAACTTATTATAAAAATATCAAGTTTAACTTAAAGAAAAACTTGTTTTAAATACTTTATATGTTATTGCCAACTTGCAGGATTTCATCTAAATCTTTTAGATTTAATAGCTTATTTTATTATACTAATTATTCTTTTTATTTTAAAATTTCATAAAAATACAAAATTCCACAAAAACTTTGATCAACTTTGGTCGAAGCAAAACAAAAAAAAAAAAAAAACAAAAATATTTTGATGGGTTAACGTGTTTGAAAAGTTTTCTTACAATTTGCAGATTTATGCATAAAAGTATAAAAATTAAAAATAAAAAATATCTTTGCCAGTCTGTGGGTGTATACCTTTAAAAGTGACATTATTATTTTGATTTTGACTTTGCTTTCAGCATTAAACTTTTAAATATTCATAGAAACAGAATTTAATAAAAATGTTCTATATAACTAAAGTTGTTACATTAAGCTCTAAAATGTGTATTTTAAAATATATATATTTAAATTTTTTTAAAGACAAATAATTCTATATTATTATAAATAAAAAAGGACCTTCGAAGTTAGAATTTATGATTCTTATGGTTAAGAGTTTAAAGTTATTTTTTTGCAGCTTACTTCAGTTGTTGCAAGACGAGATAAATGTAAAAAAAAGAAAGAAAAACTTTAAATTTGTAATTAGTTTTTGTGGCCTCAAGGCTAAAAGACAAACATAAAAGTATATCCTTACACTTAAAATAGCTTTAAAAAAATTTTGTAATAATGCAAAGTCATATAAAAAAAAAACCCAGACCTCACCATAATTATAATAAAAAATGAAAATTAACAAAAAATGGTTTATGCTTTCTGTTTACTAAAGGGAAGGGAACCAAAGGAAAGTAAACATAGAATTTTTATCAAAAATAATGAGTTATAAAAAAGTGTATAAAATACTTATGCATATGTTTAATTTATAAAATAAGAGACAAATGAAGAAACTAAATATTTAAAAACACACAGTTTAAAAAATAAAATCCTACAATAAACAAAATTATAAAAAGCACACATATAGCCTTTTTCCACTGAGCTAAATTTTTCATCTTTCATCAATTTGCAAAACTGTTAACATCTCCCCATAAGAATTATACAGGCCAAAAATTCTACATCTTTCTACATCTACAAAAGAAGACAGTTTCTCATTTTGTTGCATCTTACATCTTTCGTTATTTGAAGTGACATCACTACAAAAATGATAAAAAATCGATTTTCTTTGTGCCATCACTAGCAAACTGTTCACCAAAGGAAAATGAACTGCACATGTAAGAATTTTATTCTTATGTCTACCAAAAATCTTCTTCATCATCATCTTCTTCCAGAATGGCCTTTAATATTTCAATGTACCGTATTTAAATTGTTGCAAATCAACAACTACTCCAATGATAAATGCTTTCTGTAAGTCGAGTTTTTATTGTTAACAAAAATTATGCGTCTTTTTCTTTTATTTTTTAACAGCTGAATAAATAACAGATAAAAGATGAAAGGTGTTGCCAATGTAAACACATGTTTCACGTTTTCAACATCTTCTATGCGTTTCACAAAGATGTTGTTCAGTGTAAAAAGCCTATTATTCAAAAAGTACTTTTTGTAAGAAAATTATCTTTTATTGAAAAGGTACTTTCTATTGAAAAACTTCATTTTATAAAAACGTATTTAATTAAGAAAGTTATTTTTATTAAAAAAGTACCTTTTATTAAAAAAAGTTCCTTTTAATAAAAAGTATATTTAATTAAAAATATACCTTTTATTAAAAAAGTATCTTATTAAAAAGTATATTTAGTTAAAAAAGTACATTTTATTAAAAAAGTACATTTTGGTAAAACAGTACCTTTTATTAAAACAGTACCTTTTATTAAAAAGGTACCTTTTATTAAAAAAGTACCTTTTATTTAAAAGGTACCTTTTATTAAAAAAAGTACCTTTTATTAAAACAGTACCTTTTATTAAAACAGTACCTTTTATCAAAAAGGTACCTTTTATTGAAAAAGTACCTTTTCTTAAAAAAGTACCTTTTATTAAAAAAGTACCTTTTATTAAAAAAGTACCTTTTATTAAAAAAGTACCTTTTATTAAAAAAGTACCTTTTATTAAAATAGTACCTTTTATTAAAAAAGTACCTTTTATCAAAAAAGTACCTTTTATTAAAAAGTACCTTTTATGGAAAAAGTACCTTTTATTAAAAAAGTACCTTTTATTAAAAAAGTACCTTTCATTAAAAAAGTACCTTTTATTAAAAAAGTAGCTTTTATTAAAAAAGGACTTTTTATTGAAAAATTACCTTTTATTGAAAAAGTACCCTTTATTAAAAAGTACATTTTATTAAAAAAGTACCTTTTATTAAAAAAGTACCTTTTATTAAAAAAGTACCTTTTATTAAAAAAGTACCTTTTATTAAAAAAGTACCTTTTATTAAAAAAGTACCTTTTATTAAAAAAGTACCTTTCATTAAAAAAGTACCTTTTATTAAAAAAGTAGCTTTTATTAAAAAAGGACTTTTTATTGAAAAATTACCTTTTATTGAAAAAGTATCCTTTATTACAAAGTACATTTTATTAAAAAAGTACCTTTTATTAAAAAAGTACCTTTTATTAAAAAAGTACCTTTTATTAAAAAAGTACCTTTTATTAAAAAAGTACCTTTTATTAAAAAAGTACCTTTTATTAAAAAAGTACCTTTTATTAAAAAAGTACCTTTTATTAAAAAAGAACCTTTTATTAAAAAAGTACCTTTTATTAAAAAAGTACCTTTTATTAAAAAAGTACCTTTAATTAAAAAGGATCTTTCATTAAAGAAGTACCTTTAATTAAAAGTCCCTTTTTTGGAAAAGTACCTTTTATTAAAAAATATCCTTTTATTAAAAAAGTAAATTTTATTTTAAAATGGTACCTTTTATTAAAAAAGTTCCTTTTATTTAAAAAGTACCTTTTATTAAAAAAGTACCTTTTATTAAAAAAGTACCTTTTATTAAAAAAAGTATCTTTCATTAAAAAAGTACCTTCTATTAAAAAAGTACCTTCTATTAAAAAAGTACCTTTTTTTAAAAAAGTACCTTTTATAAAAAAAGTACCTTTTATTAAAACTTTACTTTTTGAAAGTACATAAATAGTACCAGGTATTTAAAAAAACTAGTAGTTAACAATAAGGCACTGAAGCATAAAAATGACAACATCAACTTTGAAAACCATTTTTATATCCATGAGGTTTCATTCCCTAACTCCATTTTGCAAAATATTTACACTTATGTGACTTTTTCACTTAATTTTTGTCATACTACAAGCATTGTTTTTTATGTTGGCATTTTTCTCATTTTTTGCGCTTATATATCAATTTTTTTCTACTATTTACTTTTTTGTTTTGTTTTATTTTTTATTTATTTTTTTTTATAATGTCTGACTACAAAAAAATCTCATTAGGATCTCTAGATTTATAACATTAAAGTTCATAAATGTGATAAAGTACATCTAAGATGGTTATAAGTATATTATGAATGTCATAAAGTTTTGTGTAAAATGTCAACTTTATATAAAAAAGATAACTATTTAATTACAATTACATTTTTACAAGTGTAATCTATTAGAACAAAAAAAAAATCACAATACCTTTAAACATAAACTTGTGTGCATAATAAACATAAACAAAAGAAAATATATTTGACAATTGCAACAAAAAAAAAAAAAACAGACTAGATTTAATTGTCTATTCGCGATGTAAATAACTTAAGATAACAAGTGGTATATAATTAATTATATTCAAAAAATGATTTTGATAAAAAATATTTCATAAAGTTCTTTTAGTTTACCAGAAAATTTAAAATTAGTAACAAAAAAATTTTAGAAGAAAATATTTTATATTTTCTATGAAAACAATATTTTTAAACACGCGAAAAAAATTTTCAGAAAACCTGGGTTTGTTTTTAACTTAAATTTTCTTAAGATAAGCAAACTAACATATTATTATGTAAATTATACCATTAATGTTGCATAACGTCAATGAAAATTACGTAATATGAACTTAAGTTATAAATACTGAACTACATTCTCTGCTTTTCTATTGAAAATTTGCAAACATTGATGTATTCATTTCGTGCTATGTTTAGTAGGATAATATAAAACACCCTTAACCCTGCTTAAAACTTAACCAAAATTGTTAAATTTATTTCAAATCATTTTGTGTCGACTGCATTTTTGCGAAATTTGTTGGAAACGGTCATAATTTGTATAAAAAACTGTTGATTCGACCAATAGAAATAGATGCATTACATTTTGTATGAAAAATTCTATCAGAATCACTGGGACCCGAAAAATTATTCGATATAGAAAAAGTTCGTTATAAGTAGGTTTTACTTTATTCTAAATAAGTTTTTTTTTTTAATTAAGCTAGAATAGAAAACTAATATGATGCCACGTACATATATTATTATTTTAATGAATATATGGTTTAACCTAAAATATATTTTATTTATTACACTCATAATATTATGTAAATAAAAAGTTTTAGATAAAGTCAAAATATATTTGACCAATGAATATATTAAAATACTGTCAAGTGTGACTCTCTAAAACATAAGTTTTCATGTACACTATAGGACAAAATAAAGCATTAAGCTGTAAAAAATAAAAATCTTAGCATAATTTAAACTGTTCAACATTTGTCGAATTCATCTAAAATTGAACTACTGATTAATTATAAAGTACACAGACTAAAAGTGTAATGTTGGTTTTCATATACCGCTTCTTTTTTTCTAGTGGGCTCAACATTTAAGATCAAAAATGTCAAAATTGAGTTCGTCTACAGAATAGGAAAATATTGATTAGATTTCAAAATAATCTATACATGAGATCAAGCTTATAAAATTTGTCTTTCAAATAATATAAATACACTCACAATATATTTTCCGTTACCGACTGTAGTTTATTTAAAAAGTAATACGTAAAGTTTGTTTTTAAAAGAAGAATCAATTGAAATTCATAGAAATATATTTTTTAACTATTTGAATCAGTCATTCGAAAAACAAACTATAAAAATTTACAGACATTCAGTAGGAGTTGATATTTTCTGTTAAATGTAAAATTTTATGTTTTCTGTTTTTAAAAATTCAAATTGATATAATTCTTATTTTTTTTTTTTTACCAAAATAGTTTGTATATATACAAAATTATTTCAATAAAAATTACAAGAAATTATTCAAATATAGATACACACAAGAAAATAAAAAAATATATACGTCTGTGTGTGTTGTGTTTTGTAAAATTTCATTCAAATAAAAAAAATTTTCAATTTAAAAAACAAACCCAAAAATCGTTTTTTTCTACTTTTTTTCAGTTAAAAATTTATGGTTATTTTAAACAACTTTCTATTGTTTTTACTACTTTTGTCGATTATTAAACAATGATTGAAAATGAACAACAAAATGGGCTGAATATAATGAAAAATCAGTAGTCCTCTTTTTGATTGTATTATCGATTAATTTAATATGTATTTTAGATTATTTTTAACGAAATAATATTGTGAGTGTAATATTTAAATTGAGTTGGGCTCAAAACTATCGACAATTGAATTTAGCATTAAAATTTCATAATTTTTCATATAACGATTAAATCGTTAGTATTTATGGACGTGGAGATGATAAATGAAAATTTAAATCATGGATTAATTCTTACACTTTTGATATTTACAAAATAATAAAAAATTTTAAATTAAAAGTAAACAAAGTTTTAATAAAAAAATGTTGATATTTTATGGTAAAATAGTATGATTTTAATGCTAAGCTTAAGGCCCGATACTTTTGAGGTTTACGACCCAGAGAAAAAGATTTATATGCCATTCAAAAGGAAATTTCATTAGCATTTTTTCAACATTTTCATTACTTATAGATCTGATCAATATTTTCTAATATGTAGACGAATTTCACAAACAGTCATTATTGATAGTTTTTATCTTTAATGCCACGCCCACTAAATAAAAACAGCTTTAGCAAGCACCCCTTTAAATATTTAATTTATTTTCTGTGGATATCTGAGAATTTTCAAATACATATTTAGAATTTTCAAATAAATTTAATCAAATTTTAATAATTTAAGTTTTGCTAAAAATAACATTTTAACGAGCTTATTCTTTATTATTTCGATATTTTATATCTACTCGTATATAAAAAGTAACTGGTACATTCACTTATTGACTGACTCAACACTGTCAAAACTAAAACTCAAATCGCCACAGCTAGAAACTTGCAAACCCCCACAGCTAGATACCTGAAATTTGAAATATATTTTCCGGGGGTAAGAGCTAATTAATTATAAGGCACTTTTTAGAGTATCCTAAATGAATGTGCAATAATTAAAATAAATAAAAAAATTGCACAACCACTAGGGCAAGGAACTTGAAGTTAGCTTGAAGGTTCCTCCTTCAGCGTAGACTTCTAGTGAGACTGGATTTTTAAACATTTTCGCAGGTAGGGGCGAAAAGAGGAAAAATTTCCTGCCTAAAGACTATTGGCCAGGAATCTGGGATAGAGTTAATTCACTAAAGCTAAACTTTTTGAAATATCCAATTTATTTTGATATATAACATTTATTTTAAAGACTAATATCCCTTAGAAAAATGAACTAAGCCTTCTTCTGAATATATTGCGACGCCGTTGACAAAGTATCGGGCTTTTTAGCTAGTTTCATATATTTGAAAGTGTGCTTTCATTAGTTTTTACTTACTGCACATTATTAGTGTAAAAATCTTTTACATTTATAATTTAAAAATCCTTTTATGCTTACCATAACAAAAATATCTCATTTGTTTCTTTTAACCTTCCCATTTTTTTTGTTGCTTTGTAATTTTAAAATAAAAAAAAGCAATCTCATTTATTTTTTCATTTAAGTTTTTCCTCATGGTATTTAGATTTACAACAAATTATATGAAAAATGGTAGCGCGGGAATTTCATTTATTCTGCTCTATGTTTATATATATAATTCTGGTTTTTAAAAAGAAGGAATAACAAAAACGTAATAAAAATGTTAAAAACATTTACTAAAAACACACCCAAATGTATAAAAAATAAAACAATAAAAAATAAAAATTAAACCACCAACATCAACAATATTATCAACATCATCATAGTATAAAACAGCCAGAGTAAAGTCGAATATTGCAAAAATAACCTTTTGCCATTATAATAACACACACACTCACACACATAAGCAATATATTAACAAACATGTATACTCACACATACATGCTATATAATCAACAAAAACGCGCTCTTTGTCTTTTAACCGCCAAATCAATTATGGTTTATTGTTATTAGCTTTTAACAGTGTGTGTGTGTGTTTGTGTGTCTATCTGTCTGTATATGTGTGTGTTGTTGAAAATGTATTGTAGTTTCTATCCTTAACGCAACCAAATAAATAAATAAAACCCATTTATTACACACACTTACACATACAATAACAATCTGAGTTACAACTATTATAAAGACACACACATACACAGTGTATGTCAGTTATATAATACATAACAAAGGACTTTATGAAACTTTATAAACACAATTAATTATGAATCATTTTCTTATAGCACGCAATTTTGAAATTATTCTTATTGTAAACTTAGCTACACATACATACACACATACAACAAAAGCAGTATGTGCTATTATATACTTATATTAAATATTATTAAAATCAACAACTACAACATATTAATATATCTTTTGTTTTTGCTTAAAACTTTTACAGTCTACTACTACAACAACAACTACTTACTATCGATGATAATGATGAGTTGTTATATTAAGTTTTATTATTTATAATTATTATTATAATCACTGTAGTAGTCATCATTATCATCAGGCTCATCAACATCTTTAGCATCATCATCATCATAATTTGTATGTTTACAATAACAACAAGAGAAACTACAGGGTGACACAAAATTACCGAAGGGGTTTGAATTCCTTGTAACTTTTTTATTATATTTTTTATATCTTTTCCGCTGGTATAATGTAAAGAAGACTTTGGGAGTTCAGAATAGAACATTACACAATTGAACAACGTGCCCAAATCGTTGAACTTTACTTCAGAAGAAAATCGTGATTTATTTATAATTTATAATGAGCGAGTGAAACTGCAGGATATGGGCAAGGGAAAATGCAAGTGTAGTGTAGACAATTAGAACCACTTAGGTGTACTGTTTGGTCCGGAAAGGACAATTGGTCCATATTTTTTTTTGAAAATGAATACGGCGTTGCCGATACCGTTACTGGTGTTCGATATCGCACAATGTTGGAACATTTTTTAAGGCCACCATCCGCAAGTATGGTTCCAACAGGATGGAGCCACAGCGCACACTGTGAGGAACACAATGACTCTTTTAAGAGATATATTTGGTGTATGAATTATTTTGCGTACAAGCGATTTTAATTGGGCTCCGCATTCACCGGATTTAACTGCACCAGACTGTTTCTTTTGTGGCTATTTGAAAGGAAAAGTCTTAATTAATAAGCCTAGTACCATTCAGCAACTAAAAAACAATATACGCGACAAAGTCAACAATATAACACCTGAAGTTTTGCAAAATGTTTTGGAAAATATTTTGGAAAGAGAGCGAATATGCGAAGCAGAAAATGATCACCACTTGCGAGATATAAATTTTCATAATTAAATTAAAAATATTCTCCCCAAAATTTGTATTTTCGTTTTCAAATTTGTATGGAATTTGAAAGTTGAAAACTTAAAAATAAAACGAAAATATATATTTTGGGGCTCAGTATTAATGGGGTATTAAATAAAAAGTTATAATGAACTCAAACCGCTTCAGTAATTTTGGGCCACCCTGTATTATTGTCATAACTAGATATACACATACATTGTTGTTGGCGTTGTTGTCATCATTATTATGATAAGAGTTTATTGCATGATTTACTCATATATATTTTAACATTACGATGACACTTTTGTTATGATTTTAAGTTGTTAGAAGAGCTAATAATAATTATAATATTAAATTACAAATCGATGGTCAGAAGTTGATAACTCGTAACTTGAAATATTTAAACAATTTGAGTTCAGTATGAGAAATAACTTTTTTATTATACAGATGTAATTTGATATTTTTTTTTTATCTCAAATTATACAAAAAATCATTATTAACAAAATATCAGCAAATGACCATCGATGTATTTAAAACACATTAAAAATATCTTGATTTGTTATCATATTATTTTATTTTTGGCTAACAAGGGAATTTGGCTATGTGATAGAGGATAGAAAATTGATGAGCACGTGTTTTTTATTAGCGGCCCAATATTATGTTTAGCGGGACTATAAGCATTTATACACCTGAAATGAATAATTTTAACACAGCATGTATTTAAACTGGGTGAGCAAAAAACAAATTTCCTAAAAGTTTAAGTCCTCTTCTTCAATCTTAAGAACGTTTTTTACCGATTGAATCATTAGTTCAAAAGATCAGTACGTGCCTGGGGCTGTTTTTGTAATAAAAGTAAAATTTTTGAACGACGTACAATTGGGTACAAAACAAAAAAAAAAGTATTTTTTTAGGCCTAAAAAGATGCAAAAATTGCTTTTTTAATATATTTAATTGAATACATTTTAAAATTTATTTTATATTTGAATTCCACTTCTCCATAGTTCTTCCTCTGGATTCCAAATTGAGGATGTTTTTAAAATTTATTATTTATAAAAAGTTAAAAGAATGATTTACAATCCCTTCCTCAAAATGAGTAGTAGATGACTATATCAATCAAAACATTTGGAAAAAATTATAGTTTAAATTTTGAGTAACCCAAAAATATCTGAGCTGCTTATGTTGAACAAGAATACTTGTTCCTAAAATATCTATTTTGAAATTCTGTAAGTTTTTGCAAACCCTACCTTTTTAAAACTAATATTTTATATTTAAATTCCATATTTTATTCAGCGAATTGTGTTTTTTTTTCAAAAGGACTTGTGAGTAGCACCCACAATTTGTTTAAATGCAGTAAAACACTATTGTAAAAAATCTGTTTACCCATGTAAAAATCGAAACATATATGAAGATACATGATAATACGTGGGCTTGTATATCATCATACGTGGGTACACATGGGTCATATGGTCATTTATGATCATATGGTCATGTAGATCGTATGTGCTCATATAATATTCATTTATGTTTATATGTAACCATATATCCTAAAAACAGAGATAATGTATGGTCATATTTTGAGCCATGAATGGACGCATATGGCCATATATGCCCATGTATGTTGCTATATATATTTCGATTTTTACATGAGTACTCAAATAAATGCCCACCAAATACTCATATAGTTAGTTGTCTAAATGGCTGGCATGGTATAACATGGTATTGATGAAGGCACTTATTACTATCGTTCTATTATCAATGACAGCATAAAATAGAAGCCAATCACTGTTGAATTAATTATGTGTGTGTACATAAAACAACTACATACATAGACCATAAAATATTATTTATGTATGTATTTCCAAACTCATAGAATGATTTTTGAGAAAATATGCTGAGCTAAGAATTATCAGGATTATAAATATTTTGAATTATTTATATTTTACATTGGTTTTTGTGGTTTTTATTTACTAAAAAGGATATGCATTTTATTTTATTTTTTTGTTTTAGGATTATTAAAAGTTTAATGGAAATAGCAAATTCTATTAAGTATAACCACAACCACATGACGGTAATGGGTATTGTATGTTAATGGGTGTAATATGATATTAATTGATATATAATTAAAATAACACATCAATTTGTCATCTATAACTAAGCAAACAGCATAACTCTTATGTTAGCTATTAAAAAAAATCATGTTTAAAGAAATAATATAGTTTGAACTCTTAGTTTAATACTATTATGGTAATATGGATATTTTAATGGGGGATTTTTTTGACCAATTCACAAACCGAAAGTATTTTAAACAACCCCTAATAATAACCAGAGACATGCTTTATTTATAAACTTTGCTTAAAACCAGTTCAAACCATTCACAATAAAGCCACATACATAGAATTCTCTTCAGTAACAACCACAAAATACATGATCAATCACTCTCTTACTCTCTCTCTCTCTCTCTCTCACACACTCTTTTTTTTATACACTCTTAACTAAAAACCCGCCAATAAATTAATTAGACCACTTTGTGACTCAGAGTTAGAAATGTTCATCACATGTGTATGGAAGTTTTGTATGTTTTAGGAATCTTTACCATTTTTCAAAATACATTTGAATGGTTGGTTAAACCCGTCAGGTAATAACAACTTTTTGATAAATAAAAAATATATAATAATAAAAAAACCAAAGAAAAAATTAAATTATAATAAAGTGAAGTAACATCACAGCAAAAAATAGAAGAGAATATAAAAGTGAATGAGGTAAACAAATAAACTTAATAATAAACAAGAAAGACAATTATAGTCGGGCATGCCGACTTAATGACACTCTATTTACAGTATTTTGTCTGTCTAAAGTATAATATGTGAAGTACCCCAGCTAAACTTTGGTAATGGGTGCGATATTCTCATGCGTTACCTTGTAATGATAGCTCGTTACCTTTTTCATTATTTGCAAGCATAAAGTAATAAGTTGCTGATTATTGATTACGTAATATATGATTTATATATGTAAAGTAATAACTGAAATATTTTTGAAAATCTATTTTTAGATACATTACTTTGTGTTTTTTTTTTGTAAGCAAAAGGTTAATGTATGTTTTTTTGATAACACTAGCGAAAAAACGAAGCGCAACAATTCATTTAAGTTTAAAGCAATCAAATACTATATGCCTCGATAGCTCAGTGGGTAGAGTTCTTGGCTGGCAACCAGAGTTCACTGGTTCGATTCCCATCATGAGAACATTATTTTTAATTGCGTTTAAAATATTTGTAATAATTTTTTTTTAATAAAAAATTCCTCTTTTTTAAAAATCAATTTTTAGACACATTACCTCTTACATTATCACCTCTTAAGTAATGGATATATACATTACTTTGAGGCTCATCGCCTGTAAAATTCATCAGTGAAGTAAGGTGTAAAGTAATCCATGAGCCCCTATGGCTACACATTACTTTACACATTATTTGGTAATCTTTGGCTTTGCTGGGTACAGATAATATAGAGATAAATCTAAATGAAATTACCTAAGAAAATAATTTAGCTAATAGCGGGTTAAGCTAATATAGCGAATAAGCTCAATAGCGAATAGATTTTCTCTAAAGCGTGCATTCTTGCACAATATACATAGCCTAAATAACAACCATTTATCTTGTGTGTTTAGTTTATATTTTAGTACAATTCAGATGCGACCTTATTATGGGAGGTAGGTCCGAATATAAAACGTTTTAAACCAAATTGTTCAGAGTTTGTTCTTAGCCCAATAGACGGACAAACGGTTATCGCTAAAGCGACTCAGAAAGTGATTCTGGGAATTCTATAAATTGAGTATTAGTCTATTATTTTTAATAGTTACAAACATCAGAACAAACGATTTATACCGAAAATACTTAGTGGTGTAGTATATAAAAACGGTATATACGAAATCTGGTAGTAATTTAAATTTTGTTTACCATAGCACAGATATTTATCGAAATCATATCGTGGGAAAATTTTCGGGAAAAAGATTAAAATCATTCCGTAGAAAAATAAATATAAATCCCATTTAAAAGAACTTAATTTATAAAGAGAAGTCCCTGGAACTAGTTCTAGTACAGGTTCAACACTTAACTTTTCGTATTTATTTTTTTATTTTTATTAAACATATAATTACATGAAGGCTATGGGCTCGTTTCAGTGTAAACAGTTTAAAGCCTCTGGTGGGAATCGAACCCACAACCCCCGCACTGATAACCTAGTACTCTACCAACTGGACTACCAGGGCGCTGAATTAAAAAATCCTTCGAATTTTTTAACAAAAAATATGTACCCACTCAAATAAAATTTCCTGAATGGTTCTAACATCAACATAATCCCACTACACAAACACATTTACCAAAGATCTTTAGTTCTTTTTATGGTCTTTTATGGTCTGTTGAAATGCCCGCCTTTTTCAATGGCGTTTTCGGAAAGAAAATTCGTTTTTACCCACATTGTTTGTTATTCTTTATGTTGAAAATTTTTCTTAGCGGACTAGGGGTTACAAAGTTTTAAGCGAAAATGGTTATCTGTTTAAAGCAATAAATATACCGTATCAATATGAAATCTTTAATATTTCTTATTCTATTTAAAGCAAATCAAAAAATAGGACGAAATAGGCGCGGTATAATAATGACCAATTTGGCGTAAATTTTTGTATTGTATTAGTAGAGTTTTTTATTGACAATTTGCGAAAAAAAATATATTTTTTAAATCCAGAACTTTTTCTGAATTTTTAGTGTAATATATAACTTAAATTATTTTAATAAAGGTCAATATTTAAAAAAAATTCATATACTTTTTCTGTAATTAGCACATCATTGCGTATAATCGATATCGTATTTATCATAATAAGTATACGCACTGATGTCCTTTTTGAATATCAGGGCAGGGACTATCATAGACTAAAAAATCGAAAATATGCGCTTACAATGTGCAGTATAAATGCAAAAATATAAATTTAAAAAAAGTAGAAGAAAAATGCACAAAAAATATGCAATATGAATCCAAAAATATGCACTAAAAACAAAACAAAAATACTTAAAATTTTTTATAAATAAAGGGTTTTCCAATAGGTACTTGACAACTTTGAATGTAATTTGTGAATGCACTATTACACTGATCAGCTAACTGTTACATTCTTTTTTTTCCAGTAAACTCAACATTTTCATCATGGTAAAGTACCCGAACGTATGCAAATTATAAAAATGTACTATCGAAATTCATCTTCTTCTCTTTTTGGCTTAATGGGTTCGTCAATAAGCAAAATATGCGTTATTGGTTTGGTGAAAATCCACATGTGCTTCATGAATCACCACTTCATCCACAAGAAATAACTGTTTGGTGCGGTTTGCATGCCGGCGGCGTCATTGGTCCATATTTTTTCGTCGACAATAAAGATCGTTATCGCGCCATAATTATCGATTAGTTTTGGCCCGAATTGGAAAACATGGACTTGGACGACTTGAAACCACAGGGCGGTGCCACAAACCATACAGCACACGTTACAATCGATTTATTGAAGAGTAAGTTTTTTATTTGGGTCTACGTCTTATCATTGTTTTATGCCAACAAGCCGACAATGTTGGAAGAACTCAGAACCAACATTGAACACGAAATAGCGGCCGAAATGTATGACAGAGTCATCGAAAATTGGGTCCTCTGCCGACGTGCCCGCGGTTCCATTCATAAATGTTTTGATTGTATTTCAAGTCGATCATAAAGTTTTGGAAAAATCTCAAATGGTTTGCGTTTTGTTTAAAAAAAGTTGTCAAGTCCTTATTGGAAAACCCTGTATTATTTATTACTCGAGAGGGTTTTTAATGAAGTCTAATAAAGTTGTTTCAGTATGTTATATGATAACAGGACACTTCTTCTTTAGCTTTTTAAAAATAGAACGCTTGTGCTAAAATAATCGAAACTAAAAATAGTACACTAATAGAAAAATGTCTGTCAAAAGCTATAAAAATTAATTAAAAATGACCATGAGGAAAACTGCCTTAGTAAATATTTCTGTTTATTTGAGCAGCATGGACTGTTACTTGCATTCAACAAAATTTAGCTTAAATATAACTAAAATTTTGTAGATTCAAGAGATTTTGTTTGCTGTTTTTTGTCTTTTTAATTTCAGCTGTTTTTTCCTGAAAGGACATTTTTAAGGCGAGCTTATATTATGAAAATAAAAAAATTATCTTAGCTAAATATTAAACATTATTAACTTCATACAATTTTGACATTCATAACTACTGTAAAGTACTAAGCTCTGGTTATTTTGCGATAAGCAAGCAAACAGAAGTTTTAAAACTCGTTCGATTGCAAATTTTGAGTGAACCGTATTTTAATAAACACAAATAATAAAACAGGTTGTGGCAACTTCTCAGTGGGATTGTTGCTGAATGAAGTTGCTGCTAATAAATGACTGACTCTGTTGACGTCTGAGTACAACAAAAACAATAACATATATTGTAATGGAATATTTGCAAACGATGCATTAATAGCTCAAACGAGTTAAGTAAAACAAAAGCAACAATAACATTATAGCCACTAAACACAGAAGACACACAAGCAGAAGTAATACTAACTAGATGCACTACTACGTACTGACAAACTGTATTTCAGTTAGTAATACAAGTCACTACAATAACAATATGTTTTTGCTGTTTGTTAAAAATTTACTTAGTTAGTGTGAGAAGCTGTGATCTTTTAGTGATTTTAATTTTAATCAAGTACTACTACGAGTAGTACGAGAAATTGACCTAACATTTGGTTTGACTATTGTATATTACGATCAGTCTAGAGCTAAACGTTGCCTTAGACAGTCTAAAAATACTGTCAACACGGAAGAACTTCAACAGTGAATTAAATTAAGTGTGTGCTATTAAATTGCTTTAACTAATATGTGATTAATATTAAAAAAACGTATAACTTGATAAAGTGTGCAAAGAATAAAGTAAGACAAGTTTAAAAACTACTTTTAAGCCTATTAAAAGTAGGAAATAGTCTTTAAAATTTTAAACAAGAATTGCGAAAATAATACAAACTACGAGTATAAAAAAAAATAACAAAATAAACAGCCAAAAAAACTCTTAAACCGGTTAAACTTGTGTTAAACTAGAAATTAATTTGTGTGAAAAAAAACAAAATAAGAATACAAGAATTTAAATTTTTATTTTATACAAAAATCTTTAAATTTTGCTAAAAAAAAAAGAAATAAATGAACATTTTTGTAGGAAATTTATTTTAAATTCATAACGATAAAATTTAATTGAATAAATAAATATATAAAAATATCCATTTTCAAGGATAAACTTTGTACACGTACCTACTACAATTCTTTACAAAGGATAACAAAATCAAGGTATGTAACTATGAAGATGAAATAAAAATACCGCGTACAAAGGGCATCATCTCTTTTAAGTTTTTCAAGTGTGCTAATACAGTTCAGGTTAGAATTGTAGCAAGTTTTGTAAAAAAAAAAAATATGTTTGTATAATATATTAAAATTAAAGAGTATAATTTAAATGCTAATGGTTCACTTATAGTGAAGTTTTAAGTTTATTTTTCTATGTTTAAAAATGTGTTTGAGATCATAGAAAATTTTTAAAATGAACAATTTTTTTTGTTATTGTATTGAGAATACACAGAAAAATTGTTAGACACTACCCGAATAGAATTCATTTTGTTTGCAAAATAAATTCAAAGTTTTTATTTCCTTTAGTATACCAGAAAAATTATGAATATTTCACTATAGAAATTTTTATTCTAAGCTGGAAATTCGAATAGTAGTCTTTGTCATATTGTTTTATCAGACAGCTAGGAAAGAAAAGTTAACGAAAACATTTTTTTAAGTATCAACAAACCCGCCTGCTTTCAAGTTAGATTGATTCTTGAGTAGTTTTTTTCATAAGAAGTGTTGACTGTCTACTTAAGATTGCCCTCAGTATGTCAAAGGTGTCTATAAGAAAATGAAAAAATTCGTTTTTAAGAATTAAATACCTCGAGATCTAATAGCGCAGTTTAAATGTTTTCTTTATTTTACCTGGAAAATTACTTAAAATCGATTTGAATATCCTGCCTCTAAACTGAAATGTCAACACTGCTTCTGTCAACACACATCTGTCAGTTGACTCCTGTTAAAATTTGAACAACAGTTGATGCAGTCATTTAGTTTGTGTTTGACAATCATTGTTAGCAGAATACCCCGTGATTTGATTTGAGAAGAAAATGGAAAATGGCAGTTTCCATGACAAGAATCGATGAATTAGGCTACGAATTACTCCCCTGCGGAGCGACTATTTCTTGTTTGCAAACCTGAGGACATTGCTCAGCGGAAAGAGATTTGACTCCAACGATGATATCATCTCACAAACATTCATATTTTGATGACTTCGTCAGGATTTTGGAAGGGGTAACAAATCGGAGAAACATTTGGCATAGAGTTTAGAGATCAAAGGAGACTATGTTGAAAAATAAAATGATTTTTTATCCAAAAACCTATGTTTCATTCAAATAGTCAGGACTTATTTGTCTGTTCAAGATATCTGCTATTATTTTGTTCTTAAATGATTGTATTCTGAAGTGTTCGTGTGTGTAAGATTTAAAATTGCTTACAAAGGAATTCTTATGTTTAGTTGGTAGCCAACCAAAACCCAATGGGTACATTGTGCTACTATTGTTATTGTTATAATAATTATTGATTGTCTATGTGTTGGTCCTTTTATTGTTGTAACATCATACATTTTGTATATATATATATATATACATGTATATATGTATATACACCCAGCAAAAAAAATGGCAGTGATTCTTTGGTTATCACTTCTTTTATTGCAATTTTCTGTAATTCTTTTTTGAACTAGCGTTCGAGTTCACACTGTGAAAGTCTCTTGTTAAAGTTTAGTATCTTTTACATATACAAAAAGTATGAATTAGAAAACACAAGTGAATTGCGAGTACAGGCAGGTCTCTGCCCCGTTGTCGTTCTTATTTCCTCCTTCTCCTATAAACTCAGGATACACAGCATTTTAAATTGCTGTGTGTATCCCGGGACTTTCCCAAAATTTAGTTACTGTTCCTTCGCTGCATATTTGAAGATTATTCTCAGGAACTTGCAAAATATGGGTCCTTTTATTTTGTCTCCTTTACGACATATCCAAATTTTTAGAAAAATTTACATACCCATATAAAAATCAAAATATATATGAAGATATATGAGCATATATGGGATTGTATATGATCATATATGGGCATATATGGTCATATACATCCACACATCATGCATTTCTATATACGGCCATATCAATATAAATGATATAATGTTTGGTCATATATTAAACCATCTATGGACATAAATGACCATGTATGTCCCTATATGATCATATACCAGCTCATGTGTGTTCATATATATTTCGATTTTTACATGGGTAACCATGAAACTATTCATATATGATCATTTGTGGCCACATATATAGGTTCGTATATTATTATATATATACTCGGATCCGAAATTTAAGGGTTTACGGCCGCACATGAGTACTTTTCCAATATGAAGTATATTAAAAAATTGTTTTTAGTTTTCAACAAAAATATTATTTTTTATCTGCAATAATTTAAATGCAAATATTATACTTATATTTATTTACATGCTGTTGATGAATTTATACACTTTGAAGAAATTAAGGAATTTTCAACGACATGATCATACATATACTGGGTAGAAATGTGATCATACATGGTCTTCTACATGAGCATATACGACTATGCATTGTTCGATATATGGCCATACATGATCTGAGAAATTTTGACATATCTTCGGATCCGAAATTTGAGGGTATATTGTGGTATATGTTCATATATGATCATATATGATCATATATGAGCATACATGAATTAAATATGATCATATATGAACCCATATATGGTAATACCATATATGACTTTTTCTTTGAATGTTCTCTCCCATATATGCTTACATACGTGACATATATGTTCATATGAAACAATATGTTCAATATGTTCATATATGTTCATATAAAACTTTATATGACGATAAATATTAAACTAATTCAAAATAGTATCTAAACATTGGTTTCTCATAGCTTTCTCAGACACACCAATGTTAATGTCATCGATTCCTATGGTACGCCAATGTCATCGATGAAACCATCTGAAAAAACTTATATGACAGCACTATTTTTGCTGGGCATATAATAGTAGTTTCTACAGTTATGGTTGTTATTGTTGTATTCCGGTTTAAAATACATGCAATTCATGCTTACCATTTCACAATACTTCTCATTTTGTATAAAAATAAAATGAAAAAAGTGCTTTATTTACTGCTTCAATGACTTGCTCTCCGTATTCGTATATTCACAACACACACATACACAAGAACATATAATTGTATTGTATTGTGTTACACTTCCATTGAAATGGAGCTCAAGGTCATGGTTTATACTTATGAACATACATACATATCACAAAAAACCAGCCAACATATACAAATATGTATATGAACCAAAAATTAAAATATTTATAAATGAAAATAAAAAAAATCTTCTTTAAATGTTAATAGCCTCAAAAAAATATTATTGTTTTTGTTGGTTGTGCTTGATTAAAAATAAGCAAAAGTACAACAAAAAATGGAACTTTTTATACATTATACTTTAACTTGTATATAATATATCGTATATTTTTTTGATGATTTTAGTCATGTCAAACAATATAATAAACTTGTTAAAAAGTCGCAATTAAAAAGATAAAAAAATCAAGTCGTTTAAAAATACGTATACATTAAATAATTAAATTTGTTAGCAGTTTTTAAAACAATATATTTTTCAATACTTTGCTAAAAAATAAAAACTATATTTATTAAAAAAAAAAATAATACGTTTTTTGATTTAGACTAACAAGTTGATGTTTATTTTGATTTTGTCTTAATAATTGTATTAAGTTTAATAAAATATCACGTATGACTAAGTTGTAATATTGTGTTGCTTTGTATGTTATGCCAGTTCGATGAACCTCCAAAAATGTTTAACTACAAGAAACGTGTCAAATTTAAATACTTTAGTATACTTGAAAAACAAAAGTCATTCCAAAAATATATTAAAATAAGATAAATTTAAATGTCCTTGGCATTAAAAAACAAATTATCTAATTATGCCGAAAATTAATTTTAATAACTTGTTATATATGTTTTTCATTGTTTATTAATTTTCGCTAAATAAAACGTTTTAGTGTATTTATAAAATTGGTTTAGTTTTAGCATTATTGATAATGCTTTACGTTTATTTTGAGATTAAAATTTTCAGAATGGCGTATCTGAAAACACAGAGTAACAAATATAACCACCTCACCTCCGTTATGATAAGCATTTCTTAACAAAATTCATATATTTTTGTACTTTTGTGTTTTTTCACGTTTTCTTTTATTTAATTTTAAAAATTCAATTTTAAATTTATACTTAATAGTAATTATTTTTATATGTTCATTTAAAAAAAATACACAAAATTAAAGTTTTGAAAAAAAATCCATTAACATTTTACATTTAGTAATATATTTACCGGATTCTCCTAAATATATTTTTATCCATATGTCCAAGTTTTCAAAAAGTTTCGTCATAAATTCTTCAGGAGGTTAAGTGTGATGGTCAAAGGGTTAATATAGCGAATGATATCAGAACATAAAAGTAGTTTATTTTCGATAAAATGTCCATATAATATTTATAAATCATTTGACTTAAATAAAAATTGTTCCACGATATTTAATTTCCTAAACACAGCCTCGATAAAAAGTATAAAAATATTAAATGTTATTAGCGCTGCGATCAGTTTTGACTAAGTGAAAAAATATATAAATCGAATCAGATTTAGCGAAATTACGCCATGTCAAAAGTGACAAAATAGCAGTTGAGATTATAATTTAAAGTTCAAAAGTAAAGTGAGCATATGAATGCTTATAAACCAAAAGATTTTTGAGAATTTTTTCAGATATTTTTACGGGTACGGTTCGCAAAAATGGAGTTTATCCAAAAAATTAGTTATGAAACATAAATTTGTTTTTTTAAGCTTTAACTTGAGATTTTAAGCCTACGTAAAAACTTAGTTGGAGTACCTATGAGGACTTCAAAATAAAAATAAAAAATATTCTAAATTTTAAACTCAAGTTGGCTGGAACTCTGAAGTAGTAAATATAAAGAAAAAAAAATATATTTTAAAATTATATTTCATAACCTAATTTTTTTAGATAAAAACAGACTCAGTTATATAGTAACACCTTAAAAAAATTATTTTTATTTATTTATTTTATTTATTAATCATATAATTACAAATAATATGTTAATACCCTAACCGAGCACTAGCAACAAAGGCCTTCGGCTCGTTGTAGCGAAAACAGACCAGAGCCTCTGGTGGGAATTGAACCCACGACCCCTGCACTGATAAGCTAGCACGCTACCAACTAGCCTACCGGGGCGCTCATTAAAAGAACAAATTAAAAAGATAATTATAAAATAAATTTAGGACATTAGCATTGATATTCAGTCTTAAGAGTTCATTTGGCTATAAACATGTTTTAAAATAATGAAGAGCATTCCAAAAATGATGTGGCAAATGTTGTGAGATTTAAGTGCTTGTCTTATGTGATTACTGCTTTTGTAAGTTATCAGTAATTTGAAATAATTTTTGCCATTTTCATAAAATAAAATTTTTATAAATGATGCATCTTTTCTTAATAAATTTGGGTACATCAATTATGAATATAAAATCACATGATGGTTTTAAAAGTATAATTTCTACTTTTTAAATGTTTTCCTTGCAAACCATGAACTATGGTCAATTCCGGCGAAAAAGTAATTTTTTACTATTTAATTTCGATTGTAAATAATAGCTAACACTTAAAAACATACAATTTAATTCTAATTTGAGTTATTGAATAACTATGTTATGTTATTGTTTATAATGGTGCAAAGTTAATAATTTTCTGCTTTTAATTTTAAGTTTTTTCGAATTTAATTTTGTACTTTCAAATAAAAGTAGGCTACGATTTTTCCTTCAAAGTTTTGTTTCGTAAATTACACGTGTGTTTTAAATACTGCTTTTAATTAATCATTCCATGTGGGTATTGATATTTTTTTTTTGATAAATGAAGTGATTGTGAATAAATAAATTTTAAGCAAATTTTTAAAGGCTGTAACAAATTAGAAGATTTTTGGAAATTATTGTGGGAAGGCGCAAAGAGGGGACAGCTTCCCCTTAAAGGCCTGTCCAAACCTTTTTCATTAGAAATATTTGATATTGATATTTAAAATATTCCCTGGAATTTTTGGAAGTTCAAAGAGCGCGAAAAGTCTCCCTTTTAACGGCCTGCCCAAACCACTGTAAATAGAAAGTTGATATTTGGTAGAAAAAATTTTCCTCCGGCATACACATCACTGGATTTTTGGAAAACCCTATGGGGAGGAGCAAAATTCTCCCCCTTGACGGCCTGCCAAAAAACGCTGGAACTCCGAGGGTTCCTATGCCTACGTAGACATCTGCTCAGATGGGATTTTTAAAAATTCCTACTGGGAGGTGTAAAAGGGGGAAAGGTCTCCTCCTATATGCCCAAACACATTTTGGTTAGAAACCTGACCCTACCTGACCTACCCTAACTGAAGAGACGTTATTTTAGGACATCCATACGAAAAGAGGCACAAAGGGAATCTTCTCCTTGACGACCTGCACAAACCCATTTGCTAATAGTCTGATATACCTGTATCTTGGGGCATGGGCTAACTACTAATTCACAGAAATTTCAGCGAAAAAGGGAAAATCCTCCACCTTGATGTCCTGCCAAAACCCCTTTTGGTTAGAAACTTGAAACTTAAAATGTGTTCCTTGAAATATATTATATGTGTCCCTTTGCGTGTGTACTAATTCTCTAATAAGATAATTTTTGAACCATCTCTATCTGACGACTCCAACAATCCCGGGCTTAAGCCTGGGCCACATTGTTTCTACACCAACATTTTGTTGAGGAATCAAATATGTTATGCCTAATTTTTTGCACCAAACGAAGTTGTGGATTTCTCGACGGAATTGACTACTGTACAATTTGGTAATTTTTTGATGGCAAAATTCGCTCTTTATAAATAAAGAGGAAAATTAAGATTCTTTTAAATAAACTGTAAAAAATTGTATTTATATTATTTCAGATTAAAGGGAATTGTTAATGTTATCTGGCACATTGGTCTTAATTTATATAAAAACTACAACGATGTATAAAAGCAATTTTAAAATGAGCGAATTTAAATTTAAAACTAAACCAATTTGAAATATGTCACGTTTAAACATATTTTATGTGACACACAAAAAATGACACAAATCATGAGATTATTGACGAATAAAAAAAGGCATTGATAATTGACATGACATATAAAATTAGTTTTGAAAGAAAAAAATGCAAATAAGTGCATAAATTCATCAATTAAAATTAGGTTTTAATTGTATTTAATATGTATTAATATTGTCTGTAGGTATGTATGGATATGAATATATAACTAAACAAGTTAACTTGCATAAATTCATTTCTATTAGACTGGTACGAATTTATAAAAAATTTCAATTCTAAAGTTGTGAAAAAATATTCCAAATCGGGAAAGCGATCTTAATTTCCGAGTTAAAAAAATTGCCTTAATTTCGAATTAAAATATTCAAGGTCAAAAATAATGTCGCTATTAGAAATTTAGGTGAATTTTGGGAACTCGGAAGCAACAATCGGATATCGAAAATGAAAGACATTAGCAGATTTTTAACTTGTTCTTGTTTTCCCAATTAGAAATATTTTTAACAGCTTTTCCGCAGTGATACAAGTTTAGAATATAAAATTTTTCAAACTCGGCCCAGTCTTATGTAAATATATATACACAAATACATGCTTATAACCATGTGTGTATGAAATTAATGATACTTTATATTGGTTATAACCAAAGGGGTTGATTTTAACTTATTTTTTTCTTTTTTTTTTTAACGAGGCCACATAAAATTCACATACATATATACTTAAAAGCAAATATATGGTTATTTACATACATACTTGTACATATTAAAAATAATAATAAAAATTATATTAAAATAATTAAATTACCGCAAATTTTCAACCATGATTACAACAACATGCTGCTACTATAACGCGGTCTTTCTGGCTGTTATTGCTAATACAACATTATAGTTGCCAACATACACACATGTACATAGATATTCTAAATGTATGTGTATGTAGATGTATCTATTATGTCCTTTTTATATGGTGTATAACACTCTTTTATATTTACATATATACATATATATATCGAATATTTATGAGAGTGTGTGTGTGCGTGTACGAATATTTTTACATATTCATGTGTGTGTTTGTTTAAATTATAACATTTTGGTGTTACCACAGCCGCCATAGCATTTCAGATTTAATAAAATATTTCATTTTGTTAAATTATTACAAAAAAAAAGTATTTAAAATAAAGGACATATTTATATGGTTTACTTTTATATTCAAATAAATATGTATACAAAAAAAACATACATACATATGCATATTCAATCATTTATATGTATTTGTTTGAATAAATAGACCATATTGCATTTGATAGTATGAAAATTATGTATGTTAGTTATTTCAACATTTCAATTGATTTTTAATAATAAATTAATGATTAAACTGAACAAAATTATTAAGCATTAATGAATTTTTAAATATACTTCAATGATACCCCGATTTTTCCCGTCATTGCAATCCTACAACTCCCAAAATCAGGCATATTAAAATGCTGAATGTTGTGAATATTTTACGATCCAAATTGCTTAATTATCTTGATTCTGATTAATTTTCTAATGTCAAAATTAAACCTGTCATAGATACTATTTCCGTTTTTAGTTTAAGTTTTATTCCTTCTTATTATTTCAACATTCATCAGAGTTAGACTGTTCTCCATTTTCTTTTCATAAATAAATTGGCCATTTTTTCCGAACATTGATTAATGTGTTTCCAATTCTTTTTTTTTCGATTCATTTCATATTGGGGCTTTTCACTTTAACCTTCTGAGCAAAAAAAAAACAATATTTGATTTTATTGCTACTCAGAACAGTTTGGTAAATCCAGTTTCTTACAGTTCAGATTCCATTCCCTTTACATCGCAAAAAGGTCTTAACAAAAAGTTTTTTTAGGAAAATGTGCACACTAGCTCATATCAAATGGAGCTTGTTGTCATATAAGGGTCACCCAAAGTGGGTTAATGTTGACAAATTCAAATAGAAATCGAGAAATTTCATAGAGCCAGCAGAATAGAATACTTCGTATTTTCGGTTAACGCTACCCAAACTTATTAATATCCACGCTCCCCTTTCTCCCCTTTGGGCATTGCTTGTTGATGACCGTCTACTAATACTATTCATAACATATTAGCAATTCATAAAACTCCATTAATTTCAGTAAATTTTAACAAATACGAACAGTATTGCGGTTTCGTAACTTTTTAACGATAATTAACAACAAAATTCGTTAAAAGTTATTTGGAACTTTTTTCTATCGATACTAGTAGTTAACTTATCGTTAACTTTGGTACAGAAATTTTTTGAAGTTTAAGTTAACGATTTTTTTGGTTTTTGTGTCGTTACTTTATAAAATTTCAAAGTAAATAAATTTAAAATAAACAAATTTTGTCGGTATCTCTGGTCAAAAATTTCAAAAAAAAACAAAATAACTTTTTCCGTAACTCAACCGACAATTATCGTTAGTTAACGAAATCGAAAAAATCATAAAGAAAGTTAGAGAATTGTCTTACAGATCAGTTAAGAAAAATTTCCCTATATGAATAGAAAAATAAAAATTTTTGCAAACATATCTAGAAATCTCCATTATTACATTTAATCTACCAGATATCAACTGATATTAAAAGACATGTATTTTAAACATTTTCCCTCCAGTGTACTTTCAAACATATTTACATTGTAGTAAAATAAAAGCGACAAAAAAAAACCTACAAATTAAATTAAAAAACATTTCCATAATGACATCTTGCGACCATAATTAAACAAAAATGTTTGGTTTTTAATTGAAAAACATTGATATAATTATTTTTTTTTTGTTTGCAACACTATTGCAAAAAACAAAAAAAAATCATTATTAAAAAATAAAATGCAGTATAAAATATTTAAATAAGAATAATTTAAAGTACACAGAAGATGGAAAGTGCGATTAAGCCACTTGAAAATCACTTGAACCACAACACGAAAGGACAATTATTCACAGAGCAATAAAAAATTAGCATAATTTTTAAATACTGAACACAACAATTGACTTTACAGGCCAACAGATAATATTGATGTTTTAGTGTAGTAAAATGGCCAAAGGAATTGACGAAAATACAACTTCATTAGCATTTTCAACTAGCAAATTGTATGAACAAAACTTTTTGACATAGAAATTCACTACAAGTAACAAAATATTTGAATACGAATAAAAATAAATTAGAAAAGGCATTAGAAGTATATTCATAGAAGAAAAAATACAAATGGTAAATAAATTATGATTGTTTAATAGAATATCCCGACATTGACTCAATAGGGAAAATATAAAGGAAAATATTGATGTGACTAAAGTCAAGATTTCGCAGGCCAGGTAAAAATGGCAAGCGTTTTAGGTAAAGAAGAGATCCAATCCTCAGTAGAACTCGAAGTGTTTATCAAGTTAAAAAATAATACATACTCTTGATTTATCTTTTTCAACCTGACCTAAAATTTGTTGTCAATGTTAGCTTTACATAAGGGAACCTTTGAAACCATTTGCGACATACAAATAAGATAACTTTATTTTGAACAAAACATAATTATTTTGATATTTTAAAACACATGTAGGTTCATAAATGTACCCTCCAAAAATTTTTTCGTTCTATTTTCAATATACACTACACATTATTTGAATGGTATTACCAGAAAACAATATTTTTTCGGGACAGCCTTTTGAACAGTCTTATTACTGACAAATATTTGTTGAATGTAGCTTATAATAAATGTAAAAATTACAATTTATTTTCAAATAGTCTTACAAGGAAAGCATTCCAAACTAAACTTTCCGATTTGTATGATCAAAGAAATGGAACAGGAGAAAGAAAATCTGTCTTTTTTTGTTACTTTTCTATTTGGGAGTATGTCAAAATTTTGTGAACTTTAAATTAAAAAGTTTATAACAATAACAATTCTTCTTAAATTTGGTTCAAGTACAAATTTTTAAAAGTATATAACAAATAAAAAAAAAAAAAAAAAATACTTGCCCACTTGTATTATATTCATACACTTAGAATATTATGTTTGTAGGTTAGTAAAAAAGTTTTTAGTTCAGTGAAAAATAAGGAATGTACATTTATTTTTCAAGGAAATATTTATTTTTATTGTTTTATACATTTGTTCAAAAAGATTTACTGTGATTAACTGATTTTTTTCAGTTTCATTTGTTTGAAATTTAATAAAAATTTAACCACAAAATGGAACTTTGTTGTTTATTTCCGTTACCTTTATATCAAATTTAAATTTTGTTTGCTACCAGTTTCTAAAAAAAAAATATTTCAAAAGTTCCATTTGGTTTTTTTTTTAAACTGTTTGTTTATATCATACTTGGGATTCTTTCATTGGCATTGAAATTTTATTAGCATTGATTGAGTAATGCTTATACCAAAAAAAATCTCATTACAATTTAATGCTGATGATATTTTCTGGCATTAGCATTTGTCCTACTAATGCTAATGAAATCGTACTAATGCCTCAAAAGCTATTTACAATTGATCAAAACCAACATTTGTTTACAAAAAAGAAGGATTTTTAAATTGCTTTAGATAGACTGTTTTTTAAAATGGATCCCTCGGGATCTTTCCCAGACCTGGACTATTCGCCAGTTTTGAGCTATCTTGATTATTTTTCGAGCTATTTGCCATTCGGTAAAATGGCGGGTATCTCGAAAACTAGGCGAGACAGGGAAAAATGGACAAAATTTGCTCTAATAGAATGTATCAATATAAAATTATATATTTTTAATGTTTTGTTTTTAATTAATTAATTATTGGAATTTAAAAAAACATTAGGATTAATCAATGATATAAAAAAATTATAATCATTATTATTATTTTTAAAAAGTGGTAATGAAAATAGTTTTATTATAATTGATATCAATGCTATGCTAATCACCAATTATTTAGTATATTCCATTAATTAGTCACTTGTATAGTTTATACACAATATTATTTCAAATCAAATTACCAGAACACACACACACACACAAATGGTTATTCATGCAAAATGTGTCTATAGACAAACAAAAATACAAAATACGGAAACAATTTCAAATAAATGAATAATCAGTTATTATTACGGGATTCGTAGGTAAAATTTTAACACTTATTTTAAGCTGATTAATCATTTGTTTTTTTTTAACAACAAAAACCATTTCATTTAGACCGGTTTGTAAACGGAATATCATTAATTTAAAATGGTATTTTCTGTTATTTTAACTTACAAACTATTTTAGGTGTACACTTAAAGAAATTCCACAGTTATTCTGCATACATCATTTTCCAACAGCAAAAATAATTTTCTTGATGGGTTTTAATAAAATTTTCCGTAATCTAATGAAGCTTTCTGCAAAATATGAATGAACAATTCTCGCAAATTATTTAATCCTTACCCAGAACGATTTTAAAATTTCTCTATCTACAACATATACAAATTTTATACAAATTGTAGTGTTTTGCTTGAAATACCTTCCTTGTTAGTCAACATTTTATAGTACATAGTATTAAAGTGAATGGGCATTACTATGCATAAAAGATTTAAAAATAAATAAAACTAATGCTAAATATAAATTCCTATAGAAATATTCTAAAGGTTGTGTTAATGTAATGTTTAACAGATGTTTAGATATAATATTTTTCTTGCCAACTATAAACACCCTTTGCCTTGTCTGTATCCCTTGCCAGAGTTGATGAACAAGTACAATCATTGTAGCAATGAGAACTATTGCATGTCATTAGAGCATTGATTGTTAAACTCAATGCAAACAAATATAAAGTATTTCCACAGCCCCACCATATCTGTATACGTGGGTGATAATAAAAGTTTAGAAAAATTGTTCGTTCCTTTTGTAAGTAGTTTATTATTGAAGTTCTGTTGATGGGTTTAAAAGTTATACCTAAAAATGTGAACATAATCTTACACGTGGCCGTCTAGATGATTTTTTTAAGTTCTTCTGTCATTACCACCTAAAAAAATTCAAAAAATAAAATTTTAAAACTGCTTGCATTGATTAGTGTGAATTTCATTGCCAACAAATATCTGTGCAGTAGATAAAAATATTTTAATATTGAAGTTTATATTTTATAGTTGATCTTTTTAATACTTATATGTATGAAAATGTATTTTTAGTTTGATTCGAGATCATAGGAAAAGTTTTTTCAAATGAAAAATTTTTCCTTATTTTTTAATTTTTAAGTAAACATGGAGAATACACAGAAAAAGTTATTAGACACCAGCCGAATGGAATGCATTTTCTGGTCAGCTACGACTTTCATCAACATTCTTTGTGCCGAAATACCAATTGTAAATATCTCTATTTAACTCACAAATCAACGGAAAAAGCTATTTTATGCTAACATACAGTTGATTTTTATTATTGAGTACAGATGAAATTTACTAACTATTTTTGTGTAATTTATATTCTCCTTTGTTTACCGTATGTCCAAATTAGCTATTAGCTAATACTAAAGACATGTGTTTTTTTAAAATTGTTTTTACATATGTTTAAACAATTCTTTTAACCGTGCCAAGTTATATTTTAATATTGAAGTTTATATTTTATAGTTGATCTTTATCTGTACTCAATAATAAAAATCAACTGTATGTTAGCTAATAGCTAATTTGGACATACGGTAAACAAAGGAGAATATAAATAACACAAAAATAGTTGGTAAATTTCATCTGTACTCAATAATAAAAATCAACTCTATGTTAGCATAAAATAGCTTTTTCCGTTGATTTGTGAGTTAAATAGAGATATTTACAATTGGTATTTCGGCACTAGGAATATTGATGAAAGTCGTAGCTGACCAGAAAATGCATTCCATTCGGCTGGTGTCTAATAACTTTTTCTGTGTATTCTCCATGTTTACTTAAAAATTAAAAAATAAGGAAAAATTTTTCATTTGAAAAAACTTTTCTTATGATCTCGAATCAAACTAAAAATACATTTTCATACATATAAAAATATTTTAGTTAAAAATATTTTAGTTTTATTTCTACTATTTCGCTTGTATTAAAAACTTAGCGAGGTAGATGAAACGTTAATAGATCAAGCTTAATTAAATTGCCAATAAATATATACGGTCCTGTTCCGTATTTCACTCTCCGGTGCAAAGTACATTTCTAAAAGTTTTTTACAATGTTATTTTAAATAAAATGTATTATAATCAGAGAAGACAAATTTAGTTTTTTTCCGCTGTTATTGCTTTTTTTCTCATATTTGCTTTTTTGGATTTTGCCACTTTTGAGCTTTTTCCTTAAGATTTTTAGCTTTAAACTGCTTTCTTCGCATTTGAGGAAGTGCTTATTTTAATAAAAAAAAATTTTTTTTCGGTTAGTTTTGTTCTTTTTTAACATTGCTTTTTTTGCTTTAAATACATTGAATATTGCTTTTTTTGTCTTCTCTGATTATGAAATAAAATCAAAACCATTTTTAGAACCCAATGAAATAGTGATAAAGATTTCAATTTCACTTCGATTTAAAATCACTTCAAAATGCGTAACATGAACAATAAAGGCAGTTTCACTAATTGGGTGTTTAATTTTACGATTAAATTAAATAGATTTCACTATAAAGCACAAAACTAAATAATTATCTATTAAATTATTTGATTTTGTAATTGTTTTTATAATAAAGTTGTACCAAGTTGATTTAGCGTTTGGGAGTCTAGGATTTTCTACTTTTGGGCACCTAAGTGGGTAAAAATATAACAAAAAAGAAAAATTAAAAAGGACGTTCTTCAAAAATAGGTGAACATCAAACCCCTTTTACAAAAGGTTTTTATTTTTTACTTCACCCATTTATTCCATTAACTTTGATGACAATCATCGCTCAGTTTTAACTTAAAATCTTACGTTAGCATAGAAAAGAAGAGTTTGAAGTTTTTATTACATTATTTTGCAAGTGGGTAAAGTTGAAAACCATTGTTAAACAATTGTAGAAAATATTTTTTGTTTTTTTTTTTTAATTATGTTTTATTTAAATAAAATAGGAAAAAAAAACTCTAAAGAAAATAATGGGGTTGTCATCAATAAGAATTATTGGAATTTACATTGAAATGTTGTAAGAAATTGTGAAAGAATTTCAAAAAGTACAGTATAATTTTAGATTACAATATAATTTTAATTTACCAACATTTGTTATAAAAAGTCCTCATACAAAATTCAATTATGTCAATGTAAGTATTATATTTGATGATTACCTTGGCAACCATTTCAAAAAAAAACACAATAACATTTAATATAAAAAAGGGCTTTCTATTACATTTTGTAATTGAAATCATAAATATTTAAAGTATTTTGGCGATCTATTTAAGTGATAAACTGAAAGCACAATTGCATGAATTCCATAAAACTTAAATAATAAATCAACCGGTAAATGCTCGCTCCGCTGGTTGCTAACAAATAGTTGGGTATGAGATGCAGTTGTGATTGCTAACACTTCACACAATGGCAGTGATTGCCTGTCACAGATGTTGGGGAATATATGATTTTTTTTTTTTGTATAACAGAGACGTTTTTTAATAAGGGGTGCAATTCATAGTTTATTTATTTCGAAATCTACATACTATTCCTTAAGCTTCGTTTTATTTTGATTGAGCCAACTATTATTTTATTTATAAGCAACCAAATATCGATTGTGGCACTAGCAATTTTAAATGCAGTAAAGTTCGGACCATTTCATCTCTGTTAGAACTCAGCAATTGCTGTTAATAAAGGAATTCCAAAATAGTCCTCTTTTTCTAAAGTTGTAATTTTTCTGATTCTCCCAATAAACTACTCAAGTTACGTTCCTGTCATAGATATATACTGCATACATTATATATGGATGTATGTATGTATGTATGTATGTATGTATGTATTCGTAAAATTCTGTTATTGATATTGATGCCCGTTATTTTATTTTTGTTTGGTTCTACAACATTTTTCTATCGTTTGGTGAATTTGCAATAACTACAGACTTGTTTATTTAGTTTTTTTCTTTCGGCAAGCGACCTAAAATTTATGCGCACCATCTCCTCTGCAATTGCGTTTAAAAAATTTACTTTACTCTATAGAAATCTGCTTTATGTATGTGAAGTAGGGTAACAGCATTTTTTATTTCTTGAATATTCGAGAATTGATAGCTTAAATTTGTTGACACTCAGTCCACTGAATTTAAGATATTTGAAATACGCCAAATTGTTTAAATTACTGAAGTTATGCCAACGGTGGCAAGTGTATGATATTGACTTATTGTAGGTTAATAACACTTTTATATATTTGAAGAACTGAGCATGTATTTACTTTCCTTGTAAACTTCAAATGCATTGAATTTGTATAGTAAAATTTTACTACTTAAGAAAAAAGAAGATTATTTAATTAATATTTGTATAAAAAATTTTTCTAAACAAGTTCTTAAATAAATATTTTAAGTTTATAATTTTTTTCTTTATAAAATCCAACGATAAAGATTTTAATTAACCATCACATAATTTGACATTCTGTCTGAAATGTTTTCGAATTCCAAGTAAACATCTGAATTGGACAAGGGGTTTTCGAGATATCTTAAACTACATATAACCGATTTTTAGTTCGATTGTATATATATTTAAGTTTTTAGAAGTCAATTTTTTGTAATTTGTAGTCTTTATCTCAAAAACCCTTTGCGAGATTTGATTATTTTCCATGTTCATGCTCAGCATGCCTGAATAAATAACCTATCTAAGAAATTATGTATTTTTAAATATAATGAAAAAAATGATTATTTTTATTTGTTCGACAAATAGGAATTTTTGATGGGAATGTTGTCCTTGATTTATCCATGACATTCTACCAACAATTTTAACCCACACAAATTAATGTCACTCTAATGTGTGTTACAACATTACGGCTTGATTGTCATTTCCATAGGCTAAAGTAAAATTAAATTTATTGTAAATATTTACTATTTTTAACTTTATGTAAGGATTCCAAAAAAATGGAATAAGATTGCTAAAAATTTAATTTCCTTAAAAAAGTTAAGAAAAAAAATTTCGAAAAACTAATAAAGTATTTTCTGATTAAAAATTTAAAATCTATGCATACTGTAAGTGACTGGCTTAACAGATCACGGGACATACAAATCTCGAAGGAGATACCAACTAGGGCTACATTTTTGGATATTAATACGAAGAGGGCCAAAAGTGCAAAAGTTTTCGTTTACCCAAAAAGCTCCTCTACGAGAAAAAATTTAAATTAAAAAAAAAGTACTTTTTCCGATAAAAAGTACCATGTACAAAAAAACTTTTTATAAAAGTACCTTTTGAAAAAGTACTTTTTGAAAAAGCACTTTTCCAAAAATAGTAATTTTCAAAAAAGTACTTTCAAAAAAGTACTTTTCAAAAAAAGTACTTTTTTTCAAAAAAGTATTTTATCCATGATAATGATGAACTTTTACCGAAGAAAGTACTTTTCTAATTAAATACTTTCTCAAAATAAAGTGGCTTGTTCAACAAAAGTGAATTTAGAAAAAGTACAATAGTTTTTTAGAAAAAATAATTTTATCAAAAAAGTACTTTTTCTAATAAAAATATTTTTTCAAAATAATTTTTCAAAAAAAAAAAACTTAAAGAAATAACTTTTTCACAATGATTTACTTTTCACAAAAATATATTTTTTTAAATATGTGCATTGGTTAAAAAGTATCTTTCCAAAAAGTATCTTTTCCCAAAACTAACTGTTTTCACAAAAGGACTTTTTCCTAAAAAGTATCTTATTCCAAAATAAAAAATCCTTAAGACAAGACAAGCAAAGCATTAAATTCGGTTTTGCAGAATTTTTTTTATATCCGTCACTGGTTTTCTGTTCAAAATAAGATCAAAAAAATTTATTATTTATTTATTTATTTATTTATATTAATTATATAATTATAAATTATATCCCCCTAACCGAGCACTAGCTCGTTGTAGCGAAAACAGACCTCTGGTGGGAATCGAACCCGCGACCCCCGCACTGATAAGCTAGCACGCTACCAACTAGCCTGCCGGGGCGCTCATCATCAAATAAAGTTAGAAAATATTAGACAGGTGAAACAAATAATTTTTAGATAAACTTTTATGGATGTTTATTGTGAGAAAGTTTTTTTGTTTTGAAAAAAATTTGTGTTGAAAAATTACGCAGCAAGTACGTCAAAATGACACACAAAAACCCCGGTACACGTGAACTTAATTTTGTGTCCCATTTTAGAAAGTTAGGTCGGTTTGTATTGACCAAAGCGATTTTTGATTTTATTTTAATGAAAAAACTTCGGAAACTCTTTTGCAATGAAATATTTATTAATTTTATTTTTAAATTAATATATAAGGTAAGGAGATATCAAACTTTTTAGTTCAAATATTGTTAGTACACTGGGATATGTTTAATTCGAATTAAAGTACAACTATACGTATACGTAATATTTGCGTTCATATCACAAATCAATCATACGACTTTCGGGTTAGTTAAACATTAGTGTAACAGATTTTAAGAGCTCTTATGCCGTTTTCTTTTCTAGAAAAAATTTTGATTTTTTTTTGTATTGCAAACGAAAAGTAATACTAATAAATAGTAAATAAGTAAAAAAAAAAACAAAAAAGAAAGTCATTGCAAAAGAATTTTCAAAGTCTTTTCAAAAAAATATAATACAAAAAATCAACCAAAAGTGGACTTACACCACTTTCAAAATTAATGATACATATAAACAAGAGTTCATTTGTAAATGGTTTTGTTTTTATAAATAAATACTTTTTTGGTTTGTTATTGTTTTTTTTTTTTTTTTTGTTCTCTGTAGAATATTTATTGATTATTAATAAAAAACGAATTTGTTAAAGGATTCTTGTTGAGGTTATAAGCGTTTGTTATCCCAACCGGACATACTAAAAAAATATATTGTTCGGAAATTGTATTTCCAACAACTGTAACATATTTAAAAAAATTTTATAACAAAAGGGTAGGTCATATGTTTATATACATATGAATTTTTTTTTAAAACCATGATTGCATACGGCAATGCCAAACTTTGAAATACCCTTTACAATGTTATTTAAGTGCATAAGTATATGTATTTTAACATAAAGATATTTTTTTAAGACTAAAATTTTTTTGGTAGAAATAAACATTACCTTCTAATTTAGTGCCATAAATATGGATGGAAGCACAATATTAACAATCGGAAATTTCCCCTTAAATTTTTAATGAGAAATAAAAATAACCTTATGGCCGATTGTTTGTAATGCCTTTGGGAAAATTTCAATTTGTTTGTTGTTAACCTGTAAGTCAAGATTTTTTTTTCTCCTTTAAAAAACAAGTTTTTAATACATACGAGCGAAAGTTAATATTCCTTTTTCATACCTTGACTTTTAAGACTACATATTTATGTATATATGAATTAATTCATACATCTTTAATATGTATTTATGGGTTTTTGGATTTTTGTTTCATTTTTAGAATACATATATTTTATTAAATCCGACCTTGCAAAAAAGAAAAAAATTAAATGTTAATTATTAAAATCAATGTTTACATATTTTACTCGAACATGAAAAACGATATTATTGTCTACTCAATGTCATTTATATCATAAGGCAATCGGTTATCCATCTTTAACTGAAATCAGAATAATAAACTTCCCATACTCAGCGATAACAACACTATGCTTTAAAAATTATAGAAGAATAGCAGAAACTTATATAAGAATATTTAAAATTCGATTTCATTTACTTTAATAAAAATAATATTTTTTTTTTTTTAAGAGAAGAAACTATTGTGGTCATTGAATACAGATGTACGAAAAGTAAATGAAAAAAAAAATCAACTTTAAAAACTGACTGACTCATACCTATTAACTTAAAAATTCATTAAAGTTTTCGAGAATAGACACTTGTAAAAACAAAAAGTCATTACGGTTAAACCAAGTTAAGCTAAAACTAATAATTATGTGCTACCAAGACATTGAAATAACCGAAATGTTCATAAGGAAAAAAAAAAAAAAAGAATGAAACTGTATATTTTAACAAAACCTTAAGAACAGTTAATAACAAAAAATTCTATTTCAAATTGAAAATTAAAAATGATGAGCCATCAAGAATTGTGTGTGTGTGTGTGTGAGTGAAAAGTAGTTAAATATTCTAAAACTTCTTATGAGATTTCAAACAAATTAAAGCGGTTTTACAAACTAAAAAAAATAAAAAATAGTGCAAAAAAAGCATTGAAAAGAAGAATTAAAAACATAAACTAACATTTAAGCAGTTCAAGTACATATTGCCATGCTATTGTTGTTGTGATTGTTGTTACTTTTTATAAACGGAAGTCTTAACTTGAAATGGAAACCATAACAAAGTACCAAAGCAACAATAACAACAATAACAACAACCAGTCAAAATACTTAAAAAAACCCCAACCACAAGAATTAAAACAACAACAGCAACAACATTAAACAAAAGTAGTAGAGTGTAAAATTGAAATAACACAGCACAATTACAAAAAATTATTAATACAACAACGAGACCACTACATACTATGTGAGTGGATGTACTATATAGTATGTACAACAATATAACATCAGGGCAATTACCAAAAAGTGCAAAGTAATTAAATATTGCAAAAAAAAAAAAAAAAAAAACATAATAATATAAAAAAAATATAACTTGAGTATGATTCTGCTCTTCTTCACTTCAAGTATCATGTAGTCAGATAGTGAAATATGACTATTATATACAGTATATAATAACAAAAAGCAGTAGTTGTTGGCGAGGTAGAAATGACAGAGCTACTCAAATAGAGATTTCTAGGGTACTTATAAGGAAACTATCTCGAAGGGTTCGCACCAGCCTTTTGTAAATTCGGATATATATGTGCCAAAAGAGAAAATAATATAAGCCAATATAAGCTGTTCCAACCTCACATTTAGGTTTAATAAGTGAGGTCAAAAATTAAAAATTTTCCCGTTTCCCACATAAAAATAGGATTAGGGCCTCCAAACTTGAATGTAGAAAAAATGGGAGTTAATAAGTGACTCCTTCTTACCTCTCACAAAATGTATTTTTTTTTTAGTGTGAATTAAAAGTTTGAAGAACTTATTATATAGGGAAAATATGAGTTTTTCTTAACTTTCTCAAAAATTTTAATATCTTTAATCGGTCTTGTGATTTGCAGTAAAAATATCTCCAACAAGTCCACTTTTTTCTAAAAAAAAAGAGAAGGAACATCCAGGAAATTCTTCTTAATAATTAATGTGTTACTTTCTATGAAGAGGGGATATGAGGAGAGATGAAAGGTGGTAAAAGATAGAGGGCTTCAAATGATAATTCCTAGAACAGTTTTTTCCCGCTTTTAAGTTCATAGCCCTGTTATGTTATTTTACATCCAAGATTTTTACATAAAGAATAATTGTCATATATAATAAGGTTGATAAAAATGATAAGAGTTTTTGCATACAGGATTTGCTACGACGAGGTGGTTTAATCTTTGTTTCAGTAGTTTCCACTAATTATAATTATTTATTTTTTTTTTTGAGAACAAAAAACATGCATGAAAATTTGAGTTTTTTCTTTTAGTTTTAATGGAAAATGTGTAGAAACCAGGATTCTTATTTCAAAATTTTAAAAATTGCATTTCAAAGACGCTATAGTGAACTAAAGTTACTTCAAATAAATTTTTTGAATAACTATTTTGATCAAAAAATTAAAGCAAAATATTTTCGTTATCTTAAGTCGCTGGTAAAAATTAAAAATCACATTCAAAAACTTTTCAGTTATTTTTTGCTGGTATTCAACTTGAACTTAATAAAAAAAAAAACACTGTTAGATGAGACACCTTAATATACATACATAAATAAATAAATTATTTTTTCTTTCTATTTTTAGAAAAATAATTGCACTGTAATACGTAGAGTTCAAAAAGCTATTTGGGTAAGTTGAGTAGAAACTTCTACGCTTAGACAATTATAAATATACAGACCGCTGCCAATGTATTTAAAAACAAATAAAATTTCACTTAAAAACAAAATCATCAAAATATATTTTCATTTGTTTTCGACTAAAATAAACTACAAAATAAATCAAAACAAATGTGATTTTATTAAAAAAAAATATTACAATACTGTTTTTAATTCTTGTTTTTATAAAGCATACAAAATTTAACTTGCAATATATTAATGTCTCAAATTGTCTGTAAAAACTTTTTTGTAACTTGGATTTGAAATGACAAAAACAGTTGAAAATTAAATACTTTTTTACTTTTAATCTACAAAACTGAAATTCAATTAAAACAACACTTAAAATAGTTTGTATGTTAAAAATAAATTATATTTCATTTAAAAACCGGTCAAGTTATATTTCATTTAAATCAAATACTTTTTGTTATTTATTTTTAAATGTTGTTTAAAAAACTTTTACATCAGTAAGAAACAAATGATTAATCAGTTTAGAATATATGGTAAACATTTTATCTACCATTCATTTTTTTTTTAATTTTTTTGTATTTTGTTTGTAATGTACAAAATGTATACTCACACAGTCTATAGACATATTTTGTGTGAATGACAATATGTGTGTGTGTTTATGAAGTTCTTGTAATTTGAATTGAAATAATTTTGTACAGAAACAAACAATTTAAATAAAAAACAAGTTGGAATCTTTTGATACTTTTTTTTTTTTAAATAGACAGCAAACAAAATTTAAATTTGTACTAACTAAAAGGAAAACAAATTAACGAAAACTTTCCGTTTGGTGGGTAAATTTTTATTAAATTACAAATAAATGAAAAAAATAAATGAGACTAAAAAAAATTGGTAAATGACAGTTAATCATTTCGAACAAATGTTCAAGAAAGTTCAAATAAATATTTCTTAATTTTTAACTGAACTAAGATATTTTTTATTTAACGAAAAACAGTGAATTAACAAATTTTGAATGCCGGAGTTCGCTGAGTGTACAATAGAGTGCTGTCAGATTTTAGGCGATTTTTCATTAAAAAAATCCTTACATTTTGATGTTATTATCCGAAATTTTTATATAAAATTGAAAATTGGGAGACAATGAGAACGCTAGAAGGCTTTTCATAACTCATTCCTGGCCAGTGATATCACATAGCCTCACCCGGATTCCGTGACATATTTTATTCGGCCACTTACTATGAATACAAGCGAACCAGTTCAGATTAGGTACTAGGTCCATATCGTTGTGATGGGATTAACAAAATGGTAACCAATCCTCCCTCTTTACTTAAAAAATAAATATTTTTTTCCAGTTTTGGATTCGGGATTTCCCATTCACCTCCTGCATTATAATTCATCAGCAAATTCTAAAAAAAAAATTTCGAACCAACTTGTGTTAAACATTGTTAGCTGTCCTGTTATACAACCTGGGAAGCTCTGCCTGAAATGGTAAATTCTGTAGTTAATTTTTTACCCACTTGTGTTTTATAAATGTTTAATATTTTCTTTAAATATTCTTTAAGGTCATTTTCTTAAGACCGCTAATGTATTTTATTTTATTATTCTTTTTTATTATTAACCGTTATTATTTATTTTAAAGAATATTATTTTTATTACATGTTTTATGTAATAATGTTGTTGAAAATAACTATAAACATACGTACCTACTATTAGAAAATGTGCTAAGTAAGGTAATGATTTTTAATTATACATAATTACCTTAAAAATTAAATTAGAAAATAAAAATAAAATAAAAAAAAAATCATTGAAATATAACAATAGAATACGAATAATAAAATTTTATATATATTCCATGATGAAGAAAAATAAAACTTCAGAAGCATTTAGATATTGTTTATAGTGATAATGAAGATACGTATTTATATAAGCAACAATAAAGCATTCATTTTAAATGCATTTGCACAATTAAATATAAATATCTGTATATAAAACTCTACGACTATAAATTTATATTAGAGGTAGTAGATTTTATATAATTTTTTTTTACACTACGGAACAACCATATTTTCAAATTGAAAGAAACTTTAACTTTTGTATGTTATTGCTACATAAATAGTAATAAATCGGCAAATTATTACAATAATTTGTAACGTGCCGTGGCTATTAATAGGTTAAATTGGATGTATACTATAGCTTTCTATAGATTTTATTAAAACAAAAGAATGCTTCAATACACAACAAATAACATTGAAAATGGTAATTAATTTAGGATCATTTATTAATCAAAAGATTGATGGCAAACTGTAGGCCACCATATTGATTTAATATCTTTGTACATACAAGGTGGCGCAAAAGTAATCCTCCTATCAGAAAATGCTATAAATTTTGCGATTAGCCCCTAATGTCAGTTCTGTTTTGACATATGTGTAGTAAACATATGCGAAATACACGAAATACACATACAAATACAGAACGCTGAATATTGGTGACTATTTATTTGAGCAATAATGAAGATGATTATCATGAGTGATGAGGCCCATTTCCATCTTAGCGGGTACGTAAATAAGCAAAATTTACGCTTCTGGGGCACTGAAAATCCGCGTGTAGCCCACGAAGAGCCATTACACCCGCTCAAAGTCACTGTATGGTGTGCTGTTTTCGCTGGAGGTGTCATCGGACCTTTTTTCTTCAAAGACGTCGCGGGCCAAACGGTTACTGTGAATGGTGAGCGCTACAGAGCAATGATCAACGAGTTCTTCTTGCCGCAACTTGATGAACTGGGATTGGAAAACATTTGGTTCCAACAGGACGGTGCAACGCCACACACTGTACGTGCCACAACCGATATGCTGAAGGATGCATTTCCCGGGCGCCTAATCTCCCGTTTTGGCGATTTGCACTGGCCAGCAAGATCGCCTGATTTGACCGCTCCAGACTTCTTTTTGTGGGGCTTTTTGAAGTCGCGGGTTTATGTCAACAAGCCTCAGACTCTTGCAGCTCTTAAAGACAATATCTGTCAAGAATCCACAAGAAGAATCAAAGTTTTTAATTTTTGTTTTTAAATTACAGCCAAAAAACATCGGAAGGTTATTTTTGCGCCACCCTGTATTAACATTTAAACAGAAATTTATTAGCACTTTGTAGCAAAATTGTATTGTTTGAATTTTCATACATTGTTTTATATATTACAAAGTATATGAAGTAGTTAATAATGCAAATTAAATGTAAACTAAATTCCTGATTTAACAAGCAAATAATTGCCAAGTAATGCAATACACACAGCGAACTTTAAACAGGCTTTTTAGGCCTTTTAGATTACCATTCACTGTAAGATTTTTACTTTGAAATACTTTTAGTATAGAATATCGATGGCTTTACGTGATAACATAGATTTTGTATTATTTAACGTGAAAAGTAAAAAAAACTTAATATCTTTGGATATAAAAAATTGTTAATTACAAATTAAAATCGAAACGAGCAAACAATACATATAAAAGGCCCATTCCTTGGGACAACAGAGTAAGGGCCTTTATACATACTATTCTATATTCAAAAAATCTTATTTTTATTCTTTTTTTTTATAAAATTTTATTTTCCGACAAGGTATTAAAAAAAATTTTTAAATTTTTTAAGGAAACGTTTAATCTCACAAATGTGAGCGTACATCTGATAGAATTATTAATATGATCAAATTACAAAAGTTAATAATTTGCAAAATGTAATTAACATTACATAGGTCTGGTAATTACTATTACAGGTATTTGAATGTAATTAATCTACTGCATTTGTAATTACATGCACTATAGAGTTATTAAAAATATTAAAAATTTTATAAACCTACAAATATAAGCGTCGGTTTAAAATGCTAACTGAAAAATAAAACTAACACAAGTAAAAAATTATAAAATGTAATTGAAAAATACCCAGGTCTGGTGGTGTTTATGATGATTTTATATGGTTTGTCAAGCTGAAATGATTTACATACACAAATCACTCTACTAAATAAACAAATTCTACTGATGATCGTTCGAGGGAACGTAAAATCATGATTTGAAAAACTATAATAAATTTATATTTTTCTTACTCCATCAAACAAAGAACTCTGAATTTTGTTTATATTGTTTAAATTATGACAAAAAATCACAAATTCTTTTTTAGTTTTTAAAAGAGTTATTTCCTATTATGTGTAATTTTTTTTCGTCTTGGTAACTCTAACCAAATTTTATTTGAGTTACATATGTAAGTGTTATTTTTATATACAATCGAAAAATAACACTGTCCAACAAATAAAGACTTTTTGAATGGAACAGAATAGCGATCCCATAATTCTGAAAGGCTATGTTGAGTAGATCATTTTTGTAGAACAAACTTATGGTCCAGCACGTCTGAGTTTTTTTTTACAGTGGGTCAAAGTTTTCATTTTTTGGTCGAAGGGAGCATTATACTATATAAAAAAAATGCTGTAAGTTAATGTCTGAGAGAATTCTTATGGTCAGAGTTGTATTGTGGAATTGTATGAGGATTATTTTTGTGGAAGATCTTAACCCTCTAACTGGTCTCTATATGGGTCAATTTGACCCTTTTTTCGAGAAAATCAAAAAATATCCTTTAAAAAAGGACATTTAAGGATTAAAATATTCTACGAAAATATTTGCCGGAAAATTTCAGTGGGGGTCACCAAAGACACCAATGTTGTAAATAAAGCTCTTTACGCTTAATTAGTAAAATTATACAATTATACTCAACATAACCTTTCAGAATTTTAGGGTCGCTATTCTGTTCCAAAAATGCTGTTGGACAGTGTAATTAACCCAATCAGAATTCTTAGAATTTACTTACATTTCCCTTTTTGAATACCTCTACTGTACACAATACACAAACTTAATAATGTCATTAAATTTGGAATAATTAAACATTAAATGGGGTTCATATACGTATGTATTGAAAACAAATATTAAATACATACATATATTTTACCTTAAATCAGTGATATATTTGTACGCTATTTGCACTTGACTTTAAATTAATTATGACAGTTAATAAACAACAGATATGAAAATTAAAACATTTAGATTTAATAGTAATAAACAGGGCAAGATTTTTTATTTTTGCCATTTTTGTTCAGTTTTTTCTTAATAGAATAATTTTTATGCATTCTTGCAGAAAAATACAAATTTTAGAAATTTTTATAGACTGTTGATTAAAAACTTATAGGAAATATAATTAAATTAAAACTTTGTGGTGCCTTTTTAAATTTACAATGGTAATTAATATGTTCTAGTGGCTTACTAAACAAAATAATTTGAAATAATCATTGTCAATTTTTCTATAGCCTCTATAAAATTAAAGAGACCTCTAACCAATTATTTAAAGCATTTTGGCCCTTAAACACCAATCAGCAGGAAATCATCCTTGTAATTGGAAAAGTGCTACCAAGTTTTTTACGGGTGGTAAAAGTACCAGCACTTTGAAGTGCTTTCTCAATCCTAAAATGATGACATTATAAGGCGAAAGGGCCAGCTGTTCAAATAGCTTCAAAAAAACACTGGAAAACGAAATTCCCGTGTAAGCGTAAAGATGGATATACCAAAAGTTATCGGAAATCATATCATAGTTATACCATTAAGCTAAAGAAACATTTATAAGATGACGACGTTCGGAAAATGCTTGGGTTTGAAAAAAAGCCTTTAAAACTGAACAGAGCTTTGGGTAATTTTTGAATTGATATGCTTTTAAAGCAAAAAGACATTAAATACTTTTAGTCCGTAGAAGTTTAACTCATGGGGTCACATAATTCTTGATTTAAAAGATATTTGAGAAAACGTCGCAATGCTGTACATTCTGTCTTGAATAATAATTATTTCCACACTTATTCGAATATTAACTCGGCATCGACAAACAAATTTTATCTTTCTGGGATCAATATATAAAGTTCTTATTAATGGATTCAAGCGAATGGACTTCTTCGAAGCTTTGACGTATTTTGAAAAAAAATTTTTTATTTATTTATATATTTGTTTATTTCTAAAATAACAACTATGATTTAAAAAAATTATATAACAAAATGTTTTTAAAACTAGATTTCGATGTATTAAATTCAATGACATGATTAAAATTTAATAAATTATAATCTTTAAATGTCCTTTTTCGCCAAAAAATTCAATTGTTTACAGACTCTTCGATGAATTACAAACAAGATGACAAACTGATATATACAACTTAGCGTACAGTGGGGTAAAATGTATAAAAAGCTTAATATGTCACTAACTACTCAAAAACATTTGTAAAATAGTACTAATTAATCATTATCCTTTTTGGCTTTATAACTTTCTATTAAAAATCGTTCTATGGTTAAATGCCATAATTAACTGTCAAATACAACAAAACCACATTTAAAGGCCATCAAGAATAATACAAATAAATACAGTATATGAGTTATTTCATATCAACGATTTTAGGCAATAGCCAATTTCCGTGTTTTTTTTATTTAGGAAAATTATTTGAATACGAGTTTTACTGTGAATGGGTTAATCAATTTACCGACTTCTCGATTAATTACCTCTATTTCGGTTGATGACGAAACAAATAATTTAAAACTCAAATAATTATTCTACCCAAATTGTCAGTTAAAATAGGTCAATTAACCAATTAAATTTTTATATGGATTTTTCCGATAGTTTTTTAACTGTGGGTAAAATATATTTAAAGTAAGACTTAGAAAAAAAACATTAACTAAAATAGAATGAAATTCTTTTAAAATAATCTAAAAGAGATCCCTAAGGATAATACATATATGCTAACTTTTTAAGCAACTCAAAGCAAGTCCTATATAGACTTTAGGAAATACGATAGATAATTTTTACGGTTTTTCTTAATTCCTTTAAGTTTTATTTTCATGTCCTTCAAGACAAGGAGTACTGCCTTTTCTAACATCTTCCAAGAATTCTTTTCAAAATTGTTTCCAAATACATTATTTCTACATATTGTTTCACTAGAATCAATTGTACGAAACCAGAATAATTTCAAAGAAAAATCAGATGAATTGGTTATGAGAAATAAAGTTGTTCTACAATGGATCTATGTCTAATTCATTTTCCCTTCAAAAGTTGTCAGATTCTGCAGCTTCATTTTTTTCAACTTTATAATATCATTTTTTTTATACAATACATCGAGATTATATGTTAGTTCTAGTTGATAGCTTTACTTAATTTACTTATCAGCCGACTTTTAATAAAAACACTTGTTAAAAAATCACACATTTTATAGAATAGTTGAATAAAACTGTTTGTATAAATTTTTTCATTTCATTTTTTTTATTTTGCAGTAATCAAACTTTCATTTTTTGAAAATACAAACACTGTCAGATTCTTATAGCTTGTTTAATAGAAAACATATTTAACTGAAAGAGCCAGTGAACACTGGCAGTTTTGTCAAATTTCGTTGGCGAAAATCTCAAAAACTGTACAATATTTTAAAGAATTATTAAATTTTGTTTGAAGCCAGCTCTTTTTTATTTCGAAAACTTTTTAATACCTTCATATCGGCATAAGTGTTTATTTCCACTAACCATGTCTAACAACATTTTATTAAGACTCCTTAGATTCCTCCCAAAAAAACTCAGGATTCTTAGCCATGATTTTTTAAAGACTCAGCATTCTTTGAATTATACTAAACAAACACTTTATAAACCAATACTATAGATTTAACATCATATTTCAGAACAAAGCAGCTCTGCGGTTTTACTAATGAAATAAATGTATCTGCTTTAAATGATTAATCGATTAATAGCCACTTTTTCCGATTAATATACCCGAATAACCAATTAAACAATTTTCGACATTTTCGTAATAATGTATTAACCGGTAGAGTCGAATAAATGGAAACACTGCTGTAAAGTTCCACTCCAAAAAATTTTTAAGGCAAAAAATAAGTTTTTTTTTTAAATAAAATTTATTCTATCTAATATTTAGTGACTCATATGGAAATGTTAGTAAAATTTTATTTTTAAAACTTATAACACTTTAATAAAAATCAGATTTTATTTAATATGTATAGTATTTTATTATAATATATACAGGGTAACCATCTTAAATCATAACTTTAACGGAATATATATAACACCATGTGACAGATGTAAAACTACATCTAGACAAGGATTATTCTGATCTATTATATATAAGTTGGGACAGTTTTTCTGCAGCTTAATATCTCAATTAAATTATTTACAATATAACAAAATATGATATTTTTATATTTTTTATTTTGTGTTTTCAAAAAAATAACTCACAAAAAATTAATAAAAAAGTCAATACATAATTTATTACCAGAAGTGTTAAGCAAATCCATAGAAAGAGTTTTCAAATAGCCAAAATTAAAGACATAAACGAATTTCGCGATACCCACTTAACCAACTGATTAGTTTCGGGGTGATACCACATACGATTTCCCTCAGTAACTTTGATTTAGCGCTACAACTCTCCTTAAGGCAAAGTTCTTGATCAGTATCGATTTTAACACCTCAACCCTTTAGTGCATAATGTCTCTTCTAAGAAAATATAAGATGGATGCAATTGTCATAACAATTTTAAAATAATATATATATATATATAAAATTATATACTCAATGTTATTCATTTATAATTTCCTTAATTTTCGGGGTATAGCGGATCCAAGTAAAATATTTTTCAAAATAGTGTTATTGAAATTTTTAAAAGAGAATTTAAAAAAGTTGCTTGTAATTTTCAGTTATTATAGGATAATAAAACAAAATATAGGATAAAAAAAAAAGAAAATATGCTAAAAAACAATTAAGGACTTTTGTGCCACCCTATAGGAAATTTTAATTATTCATTGCTTTATAAAAACACAAATGATATTTGAATTGTTGAAATATAAATGCAAATTAAAATAAAAAACATCAAAAAACAAATAACACTATTTGACATTGCAGTGGAGATTAAATTAACCTTATGCCTTCTCATTTAACGGAAATTTTAATAAATTAATCATAAAAAATAAACAACCGGTTTTTTTAATTAAATAAATGTTTTATCGTTGCTATTAGTCACATAAAAGGAAAATTTAATATTGTGGAGGAAATTTTTTTTAAATAAAATTATAACATAACCACAGCTACAATATCCTCAGAAATGTTGAATCATAGTCATAAAGTAATTGTAAAAAGTACAAATATTTGTTTGAACAAATGCGGTAGCTAAGTCTTCATCTTTTTATGAGTTACTTTGAAATGAGGAAAAAATTATTTTTAGTTTTTTGTATTAAATTAATTGTAAACAGGTGACATGACATAATCCCAATCGACATTAACAGGGTTTTGTCACATACCGAAATTACAGTTTTGAAAATACTCTAAAAAATTTAGACTTTTTGGGCATGGATTAGCATTACACTTAGGAGAAAAAAATACAATCAGGGTGAAAATAAATTTTCGACGCCATTAAATTGAACTCAGAACCTCTTAGTGATTTTTTGCAGCTATTAGTATTTCTTTGATTCATTTTAAAACCATTGAAGCTGAAATTCCTTATTGAACTCTGTTAAAAAAATCTAAAATACCTTAAATTAAAATCTAACAATTTCCTTCTCTTACCCCAAAAACGAAAATTTTTTCTTTATTAATGTTTTAATATTTCTACATAAACCTGCCTAGTGTTAAATTTATGCAATTTGATCAAATTTGTTAAAAAAAAGAATATAAATATATTGATATATTTTTATCGCCAACATATTCTCCAATGTCCAATTCATTTACCACTTCTATGCACAAAATACACATCCATAGAAACTTATTCATACATTGCAACCTGCTGCCTCTTTTATAACACATATTCACTTGCATTCATAAAATAAATAAACTATAGTTGGTAAAATTCATCTATTCTTCGTACACTCAGAAAAAAATACTTGCAATTGGAAACTAAGTGTGTAACAAATTTTAATACTGTTTTCTCACTGATATCTGGTTTTCCTATTGACATCAGTAGCTGACCCGTTTATCTCATGATGGTGAATAAGAGATCTCTTCTTGTGATGTTATTTGTAAGGGATCAGTTTTTTGTAAGGGATCAATTTTTTTTGTAATAGTGCAATTCAACAAACCAATGTTTTGAAAAATTACAAAATTTTCTACATTTTTGCATTAATAAACTTGTTGGCAACTATTATACACCTTTTTTTTTCTTGAGTGTACATATTTTACTCTATTTTAAAAATTACAAAGTGTGCATATATAAATGAATACCACATGGTAAAGGTATAGTTGCTTGTGAAATAAAATTTGTGGAAAATTTTGTGTTAAAAAATATTTCAAAATTTTCTCAACCATAAATAATTGGCGATTTTTCGATATCACAACATTCAACCCAAAAAACAAAAAAAAAAACCAAAACGAACATAGAAAAATAATAAAATATATTACTATAAAATTTTAAAATTTTATATTTTTTGTTGCAAAAAACTAAAACTAAAACAATTGATTATGTTAGGGATATAACTGTTGCCAACACTACTTTTTGAAAAATATAAAAACGATCACAAAAGGTATAAAGAAACACCTATTCCCTATATTGATACATTTTCCTAAGCCATAACATTAAAACTTTTACAAAATTAAATTTCTATCCCTAATTTATGTTGTTTTGTTTATGATATTGTAGTAATAAATGCAAAGGTTTAAAATTGGTTATTTGCATATTTTGTATGATAATAAAACAGATGGTTTTATCAAATTATATTGATAGAGATGATGAAAAATCAAACAAGCAATATATTTTTAGTTATAACAAATAAAATATTGTATATACCAAAATTGCTATAGTTTAGTTCAAATTGCAATGAAAACTTTTTAACCTTTATGAAAGTAAATTATTTTTTGGTGTTAAACAAATAACGAAATTTAAATTAGCGTTTGAATATTACAAAAGTATCCTAAAGCACATCTAGTGGGAATATTTATTTATGTACAAAGTTAAATTATATTTGTATTAACAACAATCATAAAAAAAACCCAAACAAATACAGGTTGGTTGAAAAGTTCCTGCGCTCACCAAGAGGTGGCACTGCTAGCTCCAAACTTTTTTTCTCAAATTGGTATAACTTTCCTGAGAACACATGCAAAGTTGCAAGTCATTCTGTCAATTCTTTCTTTGTTTACAAGCCATTTGAAGTTGACGTGTCATTGATTTTTTTAATATGGAAAAAATTGAATATCGTGCAGTCATTAGATTCTTTGTTTTGAAGGGTTTAAAAGCAAAGGAAATTTATATACAATTGTTAGAAGTGTATAAGGAGTCCTCACCTTCAAAACGCACCGTTGAATTTTGGGCTGGTGAATTTAAACGTGGTCGTACCAGCCTTAAAGACGATCCACGCGAAGGACGACCAAAAACTGCAACCACAGCAGAAATCATTGAGCAGGTACATAATATGGTTAGTGAAGATCCAAGTTTGACTAAGCGAGGAATTGCTAATGCAATAGGCATCTTAGACGAACGAGTACTCCATATTTTAAATGAAGAATTACGTATAAAAAAACTGTTTGGAAAGTTAGTGCCGCACACATTAACAATTCAACAAAAACTGGATCGAAAACAAATTTCTCAGCGTAATAAGCCTAATAAAACCGACTTCTTGCGTCGTTTTATAACTATGGATGAGACTTGGATCTATCACCATGATCCTAAATTGAAACAAAAACGTTTACAGTGGACTGAAGCTGGTTGTTCAGCTCCAAAGCAGGTGAAGTCACAACGATCAGCAAAGAAGGTTATGGCATCAGTTTTTTGGATGCAAAATGAATTTTGTTGATTGATTATCTTCAGAAAGGTAAAACAATCAACTCTGAATATTATTGGAGCCTTTTGTATCAGCTGGATGAAAAAATTCGTGATCAAGACAATGCACCTGCTCACAAAAGTGTTTTGATGATGGCTAAATTCAAAGAACTAAAGTACGAATTGCTTGAACATCCACCAGATTTGGCTCCCAGTGACTACTATCTCTTCAGAAATCTCAAACAATTCCTACGTGGAAAGCATTTTTCGTAGACGGTTATTTTGCAGAGCTTCCGGAAAACCATTATAAGGGTAGGAAAAAATTATTGGAAGATCATTGGAACAAGTGTATTGAGCTTCTAGGAGATTATATTGAATAAAAAAATATATTTCGTAACAAAAACAGTATTCTTTCATTTCGATCGCAAGAACTTTTCAACCAACCTGTATGTAGTTCAAAATTATGTTAAGATCACAAAAGAAGTAAACTGTATTTACTACTGCTTTTTGTTGGAATTATTTCAAAGCTTGGGAAATTTTTCCTTAAATGGACACCGCTTAGAATTAAAGGATTTAAGTCAAATTTTCATCATTGGTTTTGTTAAAATTCATACAAAAAATTCTATGCATAATGTAATTCCACCCTTTTTCATTTCGGAACCCTGATGAAGAATTACGATTCATGTACGGTTTGCCAATATAACCGACTAAAAAGTTAAAGTGTCGACTATATATATTCAGATAGTGTTTGGGTCCGAAATCTGGACCTTTATGAAATTGTAGCCTTTATATGTAATTGTAGCCTTTATATGAAATTGTAGCCTTTATATGTTCACTGGATCTAAACAGGAATCATTTACAACTAAACTTAACTAACTCTGCCTTTGTGCACAAATTTCATTAAAATATTTTTATATATGCTAACTGTGTCATGCGAAAAATCCCAAATATGGACCTATTTTAACGAGATGATTCAATATTGAATCGCCATGAGCCAGTGAAAAAAATTTCATAAAATTTTTCTTTATATTTGCCACCTGTACGTGATAAAGAGCCCATTTGTATAGGTTATTTATACATATGAGCACTACCCAGCAAAAACAGACATTACCAAGTAATTAAGAGAGTAAGTAGCACACAAAGGGTTTCACTAGTTACCAGGCTATTTACTCGCTAAATTACTTTTGTTCGCGATGTCCCAAAATTTATAAGTGGTCATTACCGTCTCGCTTATAAAAAAAGTGAGAATAATGAATTACCAGTATGGTTACTCATAGTGAAGAAATAAGTGGTTACCTACAATAGTAAAGTAAGTAGTTGTTCTCAATAACACAATAGTGTACCTGAATCAAGTAAAATTTTCTTACTTAAAGAAATCGACATAAATAATTTGTATTTAAATTATAAAAATCTTTAACATATCTACTTTTTGAACTCAAAAATTTGAGTTCATAATTTAATGTTATTTCTTGTAGAGACTTTAAAATATTAAAATTTTTAAAAGTCTATTTTATAGCAGATAATTTTCTAATTTGTTGTAGTTTTTCAAAACAAATAAATAAACAAATAATAAATAAAAAAACAACTAACAGTAAATCAATATTTTTCGTGTACATATAAGTACTCCTTTCGCACATTATCAGTACGTCATTACTTTGTTGTTTAAGGTAATGAAAAAGGTAACGACCTATAATTACATGGTAATCCACACAGTAGCGACCTATCATTACCATGTTTTTGCTGGGTAGGTCTGTTTTTGGACCTGTTTGAATAAAAAGGCTCAAAAAGTATTTCTGAGTCGATTGGTGGGTCTAGATCGTAAATTTTTTGTTTTAACAAACATTAGCACAAACTGAATATACCTTGTCCACAACGTGGTTCAAAGACCCCGTAGGAATAAAATTTTCATAAAGTTACAAAAAATTTATTTATAAGTGCGCTGCCGAAAAAACTTCAAAAATTAGCAGATATTATTTTTAAATATTAATAATATAAGAACAGCAAAAATGAAATTGTATACAAAATGTTTGCTAAATTTTTGTTAAATTTTAGTCAATTAATAAAGAAAATTTACCCTGCAAAAACAGGATAAAATTTCGCTGAAATTAGTTGATCGGAATAATGACAAAAAATTACGAACTAAAAATTTTCAAAGCTTTTTTTAGACTTATTTATTGCGAATAAAAATGTACTGTACGGAAACCACCAGTCTAATATTTTTAGGAAAATATTACGGATGATTTTAACAGGATGCTTTTTAATTTCGATTTAAATAAACTGAGATTACATGTTAATAAAATGTCGGTTTTTTTATATTTTTTGTCTACTAATGTTAACTGGTTCTTTAACAGATAAATTGTTATTTTCAATTAACTAAATTAACTCAATTGCAATTAAAATTTAATTACATATCAGTTTAAGTTTTACATACTTATCTTACCATTATTTGGAAAAAAATCGCTTGCAGGTTTTCCGAAGGAACCTGTTTAACTAATTTTTAATCGTTTTTACAGCTTTAGTGTTATGAATGTAGCTTTAATTTTAAATAACAAACAATATTGCACCTCAATAACTATCAACAGTTTTAAATAATACAAAAATATAATTTAGATCTGAACGCAATAAACAAATATTTAAAATACCTTTAAACGTTTAGATACAAGTTGACAATAACAAAATTGTAATTACAAAAGTCATTTGTTAATGCTAAACGACACTAATTGTTATTAAAGTTTAGTAACCCAAAATGTAATAAAAGTTGAATAGAAAGAAGCAATAAAATAAAAACAATATTTTTTTTAAGCTGAAAAAAAAAAAAATGAAAAATGTAACCAGCCATTCTATGGTTGGGTTGGTTGGTTAGTTGGATGACTGGCTGCCTGGCTGCCTGACTGGCTGGCTGGTTGGCAGAACAATGAAAATAGTTAGAAATCAAAATCTGCAATCGATTGCAAAAATAATTGCCAAAAAATTAACCACAAACTATACAGTAGTAATACAATACAAAAATCATACTCAAACATTTAAAACACCACCACATACAAATATCTTGTTACACCCACATGCACAAAACAAATCGATGGAATATAGAAAATTGCCTGCTGATGATGGAAAAAAATAATAATACAAAACATACAATAATAATGTTTAAGATTTAAAAAAAAAAACAAAACTAGCAAGGAGAGTATGCCAGTGGAGACCCTCTGATCTTAATAAAATTTGGGCATGTGCTAGAGGAGAAAAATTAAGAGACACAAATTTTTTAAACAGTCAGATCTAACGTTTAAACGTTAAAAAGTGTAGCTAAATATAACCCGTTTATCGAATTTTTAATTTTATTATTATTTTTTTTAATAACTTTAAAACATAATAAATAACCACGCTTTTAAGGCCATATATGACCATTAAATGCATACATTTTCTTCTTTTAATTATATTTCTTATAATTTCAAAAAAACTAAAACTAAATTTGGTATCAAATTAAAGGTATTTTGTATAAAACATATATACAGCATTTTTAATTGTTTTTGTAATTAAAACAAATATATTTTTCAAACAGCACATTAATGTATACACAGCAAAAGTACCGTATCACAAAATTTAAGTAATCAAAATTCAAATTCAATTTATAACATTTTTTTGTCTGAAATGTTTGTAAATTCCCATGTAAAAATCGAAATATATATGAACATACATGATCATACATGGGCTTGTATAGGATCATACATGGGCATACATGGTCATATACGTCCATACATGATCTCATATATGACCATATATCTTCGGATCCGAAATTTGAGGGTATATGGTGATATATGTGCATATATTATCATACATGCACATATATTATTCATGTATGCTCGTATATGATCATATACGTCCATATACCCTCAAATTTCGGATCCGAAGATATATGATCATATACGAGATCATTTATGGTCATATATTGAACAATGTATGGACGTATATGACCATGTATGCCCATGTATGATCATATACAGGCCCATGTGATCATGTATGCTCATATATATTTCACAACGATCAGCAAAGAAGGTTATGGCACCAGTTTTTTGGGATGCAAAATAAATTTTCTTGATTGATTATCTTCAGAAAGGTAAAACAATCAACTCAGAATATTATTGCAGCCTTTTGGATCAGCTGGATGAAAAAATTCGTGAGAAAAGACCTGGTTTAAAGAAGAAAAAAGTAATTTTTCATCAAGACAATGCACCTGCTCACAAAAGTGTTTTGACGATGGCTAAATTCAAAGAATTAAAGTACGAATTGCTTGAACATCCACCGTATTCACCAGATTTGGCTCCCAGTGACTACTATATCTTCAGAAATCTCAAACAATTCCTTAGTGGAAAGCATTTTTCGTCGAATGAAGAGGCCATAGCAGCCGTGGACGGTTATTTTGCAGAGCTTCCGGAAAACCATTAGAAGGATGGGATAAAATTATTGGAGGATCATTGGAACAAGTGTATTGAGCTTCTAGGAGTTTATATTGAAAAAAAAATAAATTTCGTAACAAAAACAGTATTCTTTCATTTCGAGCGTAGGAACTTTTCAACCAACCTGTACCACAATTTTTTCGCCTATGGTAACCGTTCAGGTTTTAGCCGACTTTTCTCGATTAGCGTTTTTCACTCATATTTAAAAAATATAATATATGTGGCAACCCTAGAGAAAAAACATAGGCAGAAGGGGAATCAAATGCACAAAGAAATCTAAATTTGTTAATCTTAAGACAAAAACCAAGTAATTTTTGACTTCACTTCTTAAGCCCTAAACGTAAGATGGGACCGCTAAAAAGTACAAGTCTCTCATTTTTTTTTCCCACCAGTATCACATATCCGAATTTCAAAAAATCCATCGGTATACCCTCCTTGTAAGTGATAGAATATATATATTTTTATTTATGTGTTTAGCAGATCCTAGGAGGGCTTATTTTATTAGAAAAATATTTGACATTCTTTTGAAAAATTTGTAATCGGGACATTATTTTTATACTATATTTTATTAATAAAACTTGTAGATTTCAAAATGCTGGAATGCATTACTTGAAATATCTGAAATCGATGTTTTGACATCCTTTGTCGCCTATTTCCACATAGCTCTATTGTCGCTCGTTCATTAGCAGTTGTTGCTGGTTGCTGTAGCAAAGCTTAACAAGCAGCAGCAGTAGCAGCAGATTTTGTGGAGGTGAAACAAGAACTCCCCTCAATTTGTTAGTCTTCTTTTATGTGGTTTGGCCTTTAAATCAGCACATGCAATAAACTCTGTTGCTCTAGACAACGACTACAACTGCACACAATTTTGTTAACATTTACTTTTTGAAATAATTTTTTTTATAACTTTTTTTTTTGTTCTTTGTTTTTCCTTTTTAAATTAATATTATTGTATAGACTTGTTATCATTCTTCTTAATGTGTATGTGGTAAGCTCTTATTTTTTATTACTACATTAAAAGAAATCTATATTTCTAAACATTAAAAGCTCCCAGCAAAAAAAGAACTCATTCTCGGACAGTGCTGCCATATGACGGATTCCGTGAAATGTTAAGTTTGGCTGTGAGCTATAAACGCAGATGCGGACATGTTCGGACCCATTGTGGAGACAGGGCTTAATTAGTGTTCAACCAACCTTCCCTACTCCTTATCGGGCAAGCACAATGTCCGCCCCAGCAAAAAAAAAAAGATTTGAATTGATAACAAACCTCCTTCATCAAAATTCAACATCAAATTCGAAAAATTTCCTGGCGTGTATTGGGTTGAGGAATCTCTTATTCAATACAAGCCAAGAAATCCTTGTTTATTTTCAAGGAAGAGAGAATGAAGTGAACTTGTAGAGCTATAAATTATATCGATTAAATAATCAAAAACATTTTCTTCAAACGATTAATCGATCAAAATTATTCGAGTAATATAACACTAATTTTAAAAAATCAAAGTTAGAGAGTAAAATTGGATTTAAAAAAATTACTCTCTCTTTTGTTTAGAACTTTTCTACAAATCGTTAAAATACATTCAGTATGATAATGAATTAATATATAGTTTTTTTTTGGCACAAACATAAAATAATCATCACCCGAGTATTTTTTGACCCCTTTAACTTAAGATTGCAACGCCAAAGATGTGTATATACTTATTTTTTGATTCCTTTATTAAATATTTAATTTATATTCCTTATGAATTTTTTAATGTTAGGAATTCGGTAGTGATAAAATGATCATTGAACTTATGCGAAGGGATTTATATATTTTGCTGGGTTTAGTAAAACCAGCACAGCAAAGGGATTGAACAAACGAACAAAAACTGCTGATGTTTTTTGGTTAAATCCCATAGAAAAACAAAGCAAAAAAAAAAAAAAAACTAAAGTAGAATAAATGCATTAGTAAAATGGTGAAGCACAATGGCTCCACTTTTAAGATGCAGCTTTAGAAATTTGTTTTTGGTTTAAGTAATATACAAAGAAAAAGAAAACTCAAGATTCAATATACAATTTCATTTATACTTACAAATGTACTAAATATCCAAAGAAAGAAATAGACTAAATAGCTACGTTTAGAAGTATGTATGTAAGCGCATTTTAAGTAACGATTTTCTAGTACTTAGGGCAACTAATACTATTTCTTAACGAAAAAAAGTATATATATAAATTTTAAGGAATGAATAAATAAAAATAAAGAAAAGAAAACTTTGTACAAGAACACATACTTACATTCTTTCAGTCCATTTTAAGATTATAAAATAAAAATATATTTATATGTTGTTTACAAATAAAGTACAGAAAAATAAAATTAAGAAAATTGTACAATAAGAGTATTAAGTAGAATAAATATGATGAGATTTAAAAGAACTTTTATGAGTTAAAGTGCCAAATAAAGGCGGCATTCTCACACAATGCCAGTACAGGCAGTGTGGTGTAACATTTTTATATATTTTAGCTAACTTGACATAAATTAGCCATTTAAAATATAAATAAATTAGATTTTTCTAACAGTAATTTAATATGCTAAAATTTCGATTTTTTTAACAAATTATTGAAAAAAAAAATTGTTGTAAACTATTCTCTATCTGAGTTTGGCATCCCTTTATTTATGTAACCAATAAGAGCTTTATAATTTGCTGGACTCTACCTTTAATTAATGCTTGTTTTAATTACAGTCAAAGCATTATAATTCAATTTTATTTTTTTAAGTACTGTCCAGTTTTATTTTTTTTTTTATTTTAAGTTTTTAAAAAAATATTCAATTTCAATTTTAATTTATAATTTATAACTTGTCTTTTCTCTGTTCATTTATTTTATTACTCTATAATAAATGTAAAATATTTACCTTATAAATATTGTGGTTGTTTTCAACAATTAAGGAGTGTTTTTAGAAATTTACTTTTAAGAAATATGTAGCATGTTGTTGTTATGTATTTCTTTTTTGTTTGTAGTTGCTTGTATTTAGAATATTAAACTTTAACAAAAACTTATGGTTATTGCAAAATGTTCATTAGCAAAGCTATTCATTTACTTAACTAAGTTAGCCAAGTTAAATATTGGCTAAACGAATAGACTACATAAAAACAAATATATACCTTTGAAATAGGGTTAGGGAACTGCTGGACTTTTATATTTCCGGGGAAAAACTTTTACCCGGTTAAATTAAAAATTAATTATTAAAACATCATTTTTTAAAAATTTAGAATACAACACAAATTGAAATTTAGAGCATACTTTAAAATAGACATACATATATTTAAAAGATTTACAAAACATTTAAAAATTATTAGTTATTTCTTTCTTTCAAATATTTCGTCACCATATTGGGTGACTTCTTCAGGGAAATTTCCCTGAAGAAGTCACCCAATATGGTGACGAAATATTTGAAAGAAAGAAATAATAAATAATCATTATTATTATTTTTTAAAAATTATTAGTTTTAAAAACCGAAAATTGTTCGTTGTTCGGGAATTGTCATCGAAATTATTTCTTATATTTCCAGAAAATTCCGTACGTCAACCACAAACCCTATATAAAAATAAATTAAATAATTCTTAAAATAAAGTTTTTGCTACAAATATCTATATTAACAGCAGTGGATGAGCACACTTAAAAAATAAGAGGGAACAGAAAAATAAAAATCGAATTTTTTTAAACTGAAAATATTAAGAAGGAAATTGAGGAAAAAGTTTTTAAAGTTTTAAATTCAAAATTTCTAATAATTTGACAGTTATAACAGTCTTATGCATGGTTTTCACTATGTCATTTTTAATGTCAATTTATCCAAATTGTTGGCAATTGTATGAAAACGGGTTGTCATATGGTGTCATATGAATTTGAAGTGTGCATAACTGCATGAACTGCCTTCTAAAATGACATACAAGTGAAAACGTCAAATTTCAGTTTGTCAGCAAATATGGCAGCATTTTTTATCTAAAATAAAATTGACAAGTTGTAATTTTTTTTTTGTGTGGCGATCGCAAAGTTGTTATTTTTTTTTTTTTTTGTTGCTGGAAAAATAAATTTTAATGCTTCTTTTTATTTTTCCAAGCCCTTTAGTGTTTTAATAACTCAAAGCGCCGCACTAGCTACAGCCATTTGTTTCTTTTTTATTATTTTTAATTTTTTTCCACTTTTTATTTACCTCAAATAAATATTTTCTAATCAGCTGTTCGTTCGCCAAAAGTTTATGCATCACATTTGACCTTTGTAATGAAAACGGCGTGTCAGTCAACTGACACCAAAATTTGACATAAGACTTTGACACGATCTGCTTTATCGATTTATTGCCAGTTTTTAAGATGTTATGAAAACGCATTTCACACAAAATGACGAGAATTCATTTGAGTCAGTTTTTGTTGTCAGTTCATATGACATAATGAAAACCAGGCATTGCAAATTAAATTAACATGTAAAATAACAAAAAATAAACTTATAAGACTATTATAAGAATATAAACCAAAGTCTATGCATATGGCTGCTAGTTCCTAATACACAGCCCATGTAAATATCGAAATATATATGAACAAACATGATCGCACATGGGCTTATATATGATACTACATGGGCATGCGTGGTCATGTACGCGCATTCATGGTTTTAATATGACCATATATCTTCGTATCTGAAATTTGAGGTTATATGACCGTATACGGTCATACATGACCTCATATATGCAGATACTGATATATGTCCTCAAATTTTGGATCCGAAGATACATGTTCATATATAAGATCATGTATGTTTATATATTGGACCCTACATGGACGTATATGACCACGTATGTCCATGTATGATCAAATATAAAACCTTGTATGATCATGCATGTTCATATATATATATCGATTTTTACATAAATAAGATTTGTGTTTTGGTTCATTTTTAATTATAATTTTGTTAATGCAAAATTTTGTTTTAATAAAGTTTTTTTTACTACAATTAATTGGTTTGTTAATATAAAACAAAACTTCAATAATCACATCCGATAATAGCTCAATCATTTTTAGGTTCGATTATAAGATTTTATATACTCGTATAACTATAAGTTCATATTGTTGTAAAGTGATCAAACATTTTTTAATATGTCGGTATAAGACCAACAATGATTCCATGATACATACCTGTACAAGACAACCATATACTTCTCTGATTTCCATTAATAATGTGTATTTTCTTTAAGTGTAAAAAGTAATTTGCAAGCAAAATTTATGTTCTAGCCTCTAAGGCAAAGAAATTTTTATATTTTCTTGTTTCTAAAAACTATGACAAATATTACAAAAAAAAAACATTTACTATTATAGATACAGTATGCAGCAGATTTCGTTATTTTTAGAATACTTATTTTATAAAGAAGACTTGAGAAATTCAATATTTAACACTACACTATTAAACAAAGTACCCAAATAATTAAATTTAATTTTTTAAGTAAGCGATCGTATATAACGCAGACACTCTATTGTGGCCTCCATGTTGGCCTGATTTAAAAGCATCTGTCCGATTTCTTAGAGAATATTTGAACCCAGCAAAAACAGGGTTTCAACTACTTATTAGCGTATTTACTCGCTTAATTACTTTTGTTCGCGATGTCCCAAAAGTAATGAGTGGTTATAACCTTCTCATTACCTTCTCACTTATAAACCACAAAGTAATGGGTTGTCATTACCCTCTAGCTAACAAATAGCCAAAAAATAATGAGTACCCATTACTTTTTGGACATCGCTAACAAAAGTATTTAAGCGAGTAAATAGCCTGGTATGTGGTTGATACAATGTTTTTGCTGGCAAAGAATGCTAATAGCTCAAAATACATTCCGCAACTAAAAACAACATTCGTGATGAAATTATATTCATGACAATCAATATTTTACGAAAAGTTATGGAATCACTAAGAAGCAGAAGTCGGCTCCCTCTTACAGAATTTAGTTTTTTTGGTTAAAAAATTACCCAATAAAAAAATAATAATTGGTTAAATAAAAATGTTATAACAAATTCAAAACATGTAGTTATTTCTGCGCCGCCCTACATATTGTAAAATGTGCTGTAATTAAAATAAAAAATTATTACAAAAAAAAAAATTAACTGAATAAGATTTTTTAAGGGGGTTTCCTCACGATCTATTTTGGCAAATAATTGTTATTTGTAAATAAAATAAGACTACGTACGAGTAAACAGGAGAGTATATATTTTACAATAAAAGATAAAGATCATACTTAATCAATACTCAGTTACAATAATTTAAAAATTAGTTAAAGTTCTGTGATACTATAACTAACTTTAACCTGATTATTTACTTAATTATTTATTTATAATTCTGTGTTATTATATTCAGTTTCTTTATTTAAAAATAAATTTTACAAAATATTATTTTACATGATGTAACAAAAATCTTAATTTAAATTGTGATATAGTATTTATATTTAAGCCATTTGACTCAAAATTATTAATAAATTTTGTTTGTATTTGTTGCCAAATTTTAAATAAATTAAGGCTCCTAAAGAAGTTTAAATAAAATAAATGAAACATTAAGCAATAATATGAAGTAAGTTGATTTTGATTTACAGTACAAATAAAACTAATTATTGCCCAAAATAGCCGGTTAGGATACCCCTTATAAATTTAATTTAAAATAAAACATTGGTTACAACAACAAAAATGATGTAATATTAATGGAATATTTTAGATAAATATATTAAACAAAATATATTTAGAAAACAAATAAAATATTTAAAATAAATTTACTTGTTTAATGAACTCAAATCATAAAGATTTTAAACCATATTTTCCATCACTAATAGAATAGAAGAATTAAGACTTACAAATGTTTTTGCAATATATTTCAAAAATCATATTTCTTAGGTGGAAGCAGAAGAGCTCTGTTAAAAAATTCCAAGAAATCAAAGCATTTCTGTTTAATTAGTGTACTAACAAAATCAGTACATCAGCGTGTGGTAAATTTAACCAAAATAACATGTGAAACAACGACAATTTAACATGTTGACGTAAGACTGACTTTCATTTTGGGAGGGGGGTTACTGTTGTATTATTTTGAGCAAACAAATTTTACATCTTTTCGTTCCCTTGTCCAATTTAACAATCAAAATGTAAAATATTCCTTTGGAAGCACTGAGCTGACAATAAAATTAAATGCATCTTTAGTTTAGGGTTGCCATTTGTATTGCTACTATTAGCACTTACTCTCTATCTGCCTTATGGAAACTATAATTTACCAATAAAACTCTGTATTATTATTTTATATTGAAGCTAAACTACAGTATACTTATGTGTTCCAACTAACATATAATTTGAAATTCTTGAAATTTTGTAAAATCATAAAAGAAACTACAATAATGATGCTTACTTGTCTTTTTCTGGGTTGCAAGATGTTAGAAAATTATATAAATTTATCATAACGAAAATGGGATGTGCAACAAATGTTTGTGACACAGACATATAGACGACGTCTTTGTAAGCATAACATATTGTATTCTGTATATACTTTGCCATAGTTAAATGCATATAAAAGCAAAACCAAAAATATGAAAATGTCTTAACAATAAAAACATATGAATTTGAATACGTATAACCTAAGACTAAAATGTATAAATTTTGATATATATTATTTATTACAAGAACTTCATGATTTTAAGAAAATTTTACATATTTCGGAGACATTTTGCTGAAAGAATAATGTTCAGTTTAGACAGCATTTTTCTAAATCTTCAAATGAAAAAGTTTTCAGATCTAGAAACAATTTTTTTTTGACACACATAATATATTTTATAAAATTTCAGACAATATTTGAAAAGTAATACTTTGGTAACACAGTGCAACTAGAAATTTTTTGTATTTTATGATTCTAACACAAGCAAATCCCTCAGAGGGCTTTGCAAAATTAACTTAGACTTTTATTTTATGGCTTCTTGAAATATCTATTATTTGCAACGGTGATGACAGGTTGCTTATTTTTACCTATATTGTTTCTTTCAATCAGTTGCTTGGGGGAATAATAAGTAATATGAGTACAAATAAACAACTAGATTTACGTTTATGCTTCGGAATCGCAGTTGAAAAATACATGCTGAAGATGTCATAAGGCCCTAGAGGTATTTATTTGTATGATTGTCTACTTGTATTTCGATTAAGAGATAGGTGCGATATATTCAGGCATTACCTTCACTAAGATAATTTATTCTGTAAAACTAACTGCAATAACAATTCAAATAATTTATATTTTAGTTATTTTAAAAATAACTCCAACTCCAGATATAATACTAAATCTGGATAAAAAGTTAAGACAAAAAATATTTTTTTTAGATAGAAACAGATTGGGTACCAGACATGTACCTATATGACCAGATCTGCTCATTTCTGGTCATAAAAGTCACCCAAATTTCCATATCATTCTAGATGGCAGTAGATTTAATCAGATCTGCCTATAAACATATGCCATATATTATCATATATATATTCAGATCTGGCACCAGATATAATGACATTCAATCATATCTAATTATACTCAAATAGATGTGATCAAATTTTATCTTCTTTACATGGGTCGTTACCTGCCACAGTTTAGACATCAGTGCGTATTATTATTACCGTAGTAATCATAATAAGTATACGCACTGATGTCCTTTATAGATGTTCAATAATAAACAAATATTTTCTTCCACACGAAGACAACGGCTTAAAACTTTCTCAATCGATACAAAATCATTTGATATTTTTTTTTTATAAATAAGGAAATATATTTGTTGGCCGATTTTTAGATAGATTAGTTATCTGTTGTAGAACTCACAAAACAACTGCAAGTTTGACATTGACATTTTTATTTAGCTAGACAGTTGACACGGAATACCTCATGTATAAGGAATAAAAGTGAAAATCAGCTATTTCCAATTATAAAGTTTTAAATTCAGATTGGCTACTTAAAATACTTTATAAATAATTGTACAATATCTCAAAGTTATGACCGCCATCTTGGATATTTTGTATCAGATTCCCATAGACACAATTTCAGCCAAATCAGAGAACACAGAAGATTAAAAGAAAGAGTTGAAGCCATATTAAATACTCCATTGTTGGTATCAAATATATATTAGAACAGATTTCATTACCTGTTTAATTACAGCGGCATACTTTTTGAATACAGTGTTTAAAAGGTTACACATGCATAAAATATTTACATAAACATGTTGTTTTCTAACATAAATATGGAATTGAATAGACTGGAAAATTTGAAAAACTATTAAATACATAGGGAAATGTGTTGTACCTTAAAATGTTTGATTTTCACTGACTTATATCTTAATACCCTAACCGAGTACTAGCAACAAAGGCTTTTGGCTCATTGTAGCGAAAACAGACCAGAGCCTCTGGTGGGAATCGAACCCACGACCCCCGCACTGAAAAGCTAGCACGCTACCAACTAGCCTACCGGGGCGCTCCAATGTCTTTTTTTAAAAAAAGTTTTCTTCTACCAAATAATTTATTTCACTTAACGACCATACTTAGCTTAAATTTTCCTATTAAGTATGTATTTGTTAAAAAAAGAATTGTAAATATAGCTTGAAGCGCCAAAAATTAAATATTACAAATATTTAGAACACCGAAACTTTGAAGTGAAATAAAATCTTTAGCATTTACTTTTGACAGTTGGCAAATGTTAGTCTATTTAAGTTTGTAGTCAACGAAACAAATATAAAATTTTCCAAAAAAAAAAAAAACTCTAGTGCAGCTTTCGGTTATATTTTTAAACAATTTCTAATATTGTTATCCCAACTTAATATTGGATGATATTATTTTAAATTTAAGTATTATCATTTTTATCAGACCTGGGTACCGATTCTAAATAATTTACGAAGCTGTAAAAAGATGAAAAATTACTCATAGCTCATTTAAGAACAATTATAACAAATTAGTGCTTTTATCACTTCGCAATAAAATAAAAACTATTCAGAATCGATACTCTTCAATTTGGGTAATTTGTTCATATTGATAATTTGCCAAATCAAGGAATTTTACATAAAAGAAAGCTTTTTTTGTAAGAGATATGGTTCAGTTTATTTGAAGCATTTTAAGGTACAATACATTCCTCTAAAAACAAATTTAAAATTTTTTCCTAAATGAAAGATGGAAAAAAGCTACAACAATATTCATTTTGATTACATTTTCTATTTTATATTTTTTTTGCAGAGTATTTTACAAGAATCATCATGCTATAGTTGTTGTTGTGCTATATGTACATTAACATTGTCAATGCTGACAATTGGATTGGCCTGCTTAGCTGCAATTGAAGCAATAACTTCAACACTTGACAAGGCAACATAAACGAACAAGAAGGAAAACTTATATACATAAATATCCAGAAGACAAAAAAAAAAAAAAAGAACTAGAGTAGTCAAAGGATATATAGACATATACACTCATACACAGAGAAAACAAACTGAAAACAAAGATAGACAGTAGCAAATATTAGACTTTGTAAGCATAAAATATAAAAAGATCATGAACATTTACTAAAGATATATATGTATACAAATCTGCACACATACAACTAGAGATAACTTACCACAATTGTCATATTCATGTTTTGAACTCAATACGGTTGTGAACGAATGAAACTTCAAACCCTACAATTTGATAAGAATACAAAAAAAACCAGCAGTGGCAGAATAAGAAGTAAAGATACAAAAATAAAGCAAAGTAAACACAAGCTGTAAATAAGCACTTAGCAAACATAGTTGAAGTATAGTCTTATTACATGCAACAGCAGCCAGTGTCAGCAACATACGGAGATTCACATCTAAATTGACTTCTAACTCGTACCACTTTTGATACGCACCATACAAACTGATTTATAGCCCAACACAGCCAGAAAAAAAGAGAAAACGAGAAAAAAGAACAATTTTTATACAAGAAGAAACAAAAAAACGCCTCCGGATATCATTCTTTCTGTATGCATTGAAGTAGAATTATTTCAAAAGGACATTACATCAATAACATCAACAACATTCACAATAATACAGATTTTGATATTGTTACCAAATTAAAAAATCCAATAAAAGAGGAAGTAAAAGAAACATAAAATTTTAGTTTACAGCTCACATTAAACACTTATCACACACACACACACGCACAGACATAAATATTCTTAAAATGGACGCCGAATCTGAAGGAGTTCAACCCGTTCAATCAGCAAATGCTGCTTCAAATCCAGAAGTCGAGTTAGCAGCTCGTCGTCGCCTATTTATGTCCCAGCCATCGACATTGGCCACTAGGCGTCAGCAAGCCGTATGTGTACGTCGCGCTCATAAAATGTATGGCAGTACCAAGAATCCAAATGTTGTACTCGATGGTCTAAATATGACTGTACAAAAAGGTTCCATGTAAGTGGTAAACATTTTTATTTAATATTTTTATTTTAAATAATTTTCATATAACGATACCAAACAATACGAATATTTGCAAATCGTCGACATGCCTGCAAAAGGTCCTAAATATTAGTTAAAAAAATTTCGTAACGGCCTGCTAGGAATTTTTATAACTACTAGGGATACTCTTTGTTACAAAGAAATAATTTTAGAAAAAAAACTCTCACTTAAGACTATTTGCAGGCAGGTCGATCATATATGAAAGGGTTAAAACTAAAAGGACAATGATTTCTATAGTTGTGGTCATATTGTGAAGATATATAATTGTATGTGTGTGTGTGATTGTTATCATCACTTACCCCATACAAACTACATTCGATAGTTTAAGTTAAACAGGAATGAGTTTTATATTAAATGACCATAAGTTGTTATCGTATGTAAATATAATAGGGGTTTATAAAGAGTTCTTTGGTGAATGGTTGCAGAATAAATTTAGGGTATAAAACCCCAACCATTTGTATTATTTTGTTTACAATTTATAGTTAAAGTTAATGATAAAAGGGGGAAAATATTTAAACTTTGAAAATAAAAAATAACTTAAAAGTGATTTAGAGAAAATTTTGATTTTTATAGAATTCCAAAAGTTGTCTGCATTTAACAACAATATAAAATCACCTCCCCCACCCAAAAAAAAAACAGAAATAGCAAAAATTATAAAAAACAATAGTGATCATTGAATTGAGAAAACTATTAAGAAAACAAGAATGACTTCAAGAAAATCCTTGGCAAAATTCCTCAGTTATATCAAAAATCAATATCATGAAAATCTTTTAAACATTTCCCTAAACCGTGTAGTTTTCGACAAAATCTTTAAAAAAAATACGCCTACGAAAATCAGTTTTTTCTGTTTAGCAAAGGAATGATTTTTTGTGCTCATAACCGAAAATTTTGTTACTACAAAAAAATAATTCGAGTGGCCTGTTGCTGTGAAAGAATTATTTTTATTTTCTTTGTGTACGTTTATGCTTTTTTTGTAGCCCAGTCGCGCCACCTGGCGGAGGAATCGGGACTTAAAATTTTTATTTAAAAATTCAGCAGTTCCCTAATAGAAACTCTAATATTTCGTCAGCTTATTATTGATATGACCCATATGTTAAAAAGTCTTTATAGAAAAAATCATTGAATCATTTGATTTTTCTTTGCAAAACTGGAAGGTATTGAATATCTTAGATATGGTACCAATTATCGAGAAACAGGATTTGGCTTCACACAGAGGACATCTTTATTATATATAATCCATTCCTAAATCAATTTGTACCAAAATGGTGGCTCAAACCAATAATAAACTGAAGATTTGTATTTATTTTGTAAGAAAACTTTTTACAAAATATTGCAGTGCAAAAAAAAAAAAATCCAGTCCATTGCAATTTTTTTTATAAAATTAATTAAATTTTTTTGAAATTTTCCAAAAAATTGAAAAACATTTTCACTCGCTTTGTGAAGAAAACTTCATTAATGTGCTGAAAATTTTTATTAAAACTCATTCCGGAGAATTTTCTCTGTTATGTGATGTTACAATTTTTTTAGTAGTGAATTTTTTGTTTAAAGAAAACAATCAAAAATATTTGAATCGGTTTTACAGGCTTTTATACATTTAAGAGAATTTCTGTTAAAAAAATGAAAACAAAAAATTCGCAAAGTGAAAAATTGTTTTGGAGGTGAGAAAGTTTGTTTTGGAAGTAAAAACAATTTTTGTGGCAAATAACATTTTTCCAGGCGTAAAAAGATATTTGTAGTGTGAAACAAATTTCAGGTGACAACAATTTTTAGATTACTATATTGCTGGTAAAAATATGATAAAATTTTTATTCACCAGACGCTAAAATACAAAAATTTGTGTGAAAAATTTAGAGGTATCCTCACATATTCATAATTTTTAGCGCCAGACCGATTATGTAAAATGTTACATTCCATACCGCACAAAAAGATACCAAAAAAATTTTTAGTGAAAATGTCCCCGCCTGAAAATTTTAAATTTTCCCCTGATCTAAAATAAATTTTTCTCAAACAATATCAAATTTTATTTTACTTAATTTCCTTATAAATATACAAATATTGTTGCTCATATTAAATCAATAAAATATCAATTGTGAATATTTATTCAAATTGTAATTTATCGTTGATATTGATAATGTCATCATTAACAAAGTTGCGGTTATTTTGAAAATGACCTTTTAACACAATCTAGTCGAAAGCTTTAATTAAAATTTCATTACTGAAATAATTAATCGTATACAATAAATATCTACTTGTGTAAGTATTATTGCATTTAATGATTTTATTTTGTTATAAATAATTGCTCAAAAAAAAATAATAAATGATTTACCTGAACAAAGTTTAATTTTGAAAGTAAGTTCTAGTAAGCAAATAAAACTTTATAGATTACAAATGATATTTAAATATTAAAACTTATAGTCGGTTATATGGTCAAGATATATAAGTAGCATTGGCAGAAAGCTGTAGAAATAAGCCTAACAATTATTGATTTAATCATTAAAATCATTAAAGCCACAGTAACATAATAAATTTAAGCAATTTTAGGAAAATGTTAAATTTTATTAATTAAGGCTCAATTAAAATTGAAATTGTATGTAATATGTGTCAGTTAAAGTTACAGTTAGCAGCTAACTGGATATTGACTTAGTGGAGCTTACATGGAATAAAACTAATACAGCTTTTAAGAAAATAATATAAAATTTAAAATTTTGTATTTTGTATTTTTAAAACTTTCCCAAAACTATTATTTTAATACCATTTATATTTCTTGGTATTCTTAGTTACGATTATATAATATCCTTAAATGATTATGCAGCATTTTCGGATAATACAGATTTATTTGATGAGTAAATTAAAAACAAGAAATAGTACAATATTTAAGTAATTTTTAATTGCCTTTACATGTTCATAGTAATAAGAAATATTAATATTAAATTATATTTCTATAAATTAGTAAACAAATCAAAAGGCAATAAATTATTGTAAAATTTTACAACTAATAATTGCTAGACAAATTTGAAAAGGCCAATTATCTCTTAATACAAATTATTGTTTTATCTATGCAGACCGGTTAAGGAATTGTTGATTGTAATCATATAAATACATATAGTACGTATGTACAGGTAACAGAGGTCAATAACAAACTACTATATATTAGTTTATATGTATATATTTGTAAAATGTAATACATACTAATTTGTACACAGAAAAAATTATCACACAATTTTAAGAAAGAACCAAAAAAAAGATGTTTTCATTTACAAATCATATTGTTGGTGGCTATTTAACAACTTTTTTGTTTTTATTTACAAAAATGTTGTGCGAAAGATTTTTAATAATGCAAACAGAATTTCGTTAATTTTTTCTGTGTAAATTTATAAGTTTTAATATACAGTTGTAATAGAAAATATAAAATAACAAATAATAAAACATTTTTAGATAATTATTATTAATTTTTGTTATGATTGTTGTAATTAAATATTGCAATAAATTGTAATTATTTAATTTTATAAGAATAACTTCAAACGAATTTATTCATTAAAAATTATTGTAAATGTAAATTTCAATAAATTATGTTTTTTATTTAACTAAATAATTTGTAATTTTAGTCAAGTAACAATACTAAACTGATCTACTAAATTAAATTAAAGGGACTTTCTTTAATTTTTAGTTAAAAAAGAGTAAATTTTGAATTTTTACAAAAGTCTGTTTATTTTAACAAAAGTTCTAGATTTACAGATTTTTTTAAATTTTCGATTCGAAATTTCAATCTTTGTTAAACCACATATTTATTAGAGTTGGGTGAATTTGAAACATTTTCAACTTTGAAGTTTTCGTATGTCACAGCAAAAATTTTGTGAATGAATGTTCCAAATCGGGGAAAAACAAAATTTTTTAAATTGCCTTATGTCTTCTATGTATACGCCTAAATTTGTAACAGTTAATTTATATCGTGTGGTACATCATTATTAAATTTTTAAGCGCTAAACACGCATTTGTCAAAATTGTAGAAATCGCGGCCTGCGCAAACTCCTATAGCTAGAAACCTGAAATTTGAAATATGCTTTTCTTGGAGTAAGTGCTAACTCACCGATGGAGTCTTCCCCTTAACAGCCTGCACAAACCCCGTTGCATCTAGCAAGTTTAAATTTAGTGTGCAGGCTCCATATCAAGTGTAGATAATAGTTTAGTCGTAATTTTTGGAAAATCCAACGGGGAGAGGCAGAAAAGGGAAAAATTCTTACCATTGCCAAACCTGCTGGAGATGGGAAGTTGAAATTTGGTGCAAAGGTTCCTCCTCCGGTGTAGACATTCACCTAGATCCGATTTTTGGAAATGTGTACGGGGAGGGGCAAAAAGGTGAACACTCTCCTCCTTAACTGCCCCACCAATTTAACCAGAAAGATGAAATTTTAAATATGTGTTAACTGGAGTATGTGCTAACTTATTTAAGAATTTTAGCCAGGTGCATGGTAAAAACGGGGGGTCAAAGGGTAATATCTTAAATTTGAAATATGTGTTACCTGAAGTATGGGCTAACTCATTCTTGAGGTACATCTTAAAATTTTGGTCTGTGATATGGTAAAAATTGAGGACTCCGGGTAATTATCTGGAAACTCTGTATACCCCCGGACATTAGCCCTTGTAACAATTCTCTACGCTAACAACGTAGCGGACTTTGCCCGCTATGGTGTATATGGGGAATATTTTCAAGGTAAAATTGCAATTGGAAGGGGGCAAAAATGAAATGGAAAGGGTAGGTGTAAAATTGAAATAATAGACAAGGGGATTGAAATGGAATGAAATGAGGAACGAGTGAAATCGATATACTGGATAGGGTAAAAAATAAAACGGAATGTGGAACGAGTGTAATTAAAACATTAGACGAGGGCAAATAAATGGAATGAAAACGAGTGAAAATTAATCATTAGACAAGGAGAACGAAATGGAATGGAAAGATATAAATAAGATATTTAAAAATTTAAATTTAAACATTCACTTCCAAAGATGAAAAAAATTATTGAAATAGTAAAATCTTTAGAAAATAGAATAATAATTATTTTAGTTTTCTTCGATCTTCTCTATTCATGTAATATTCCTTATCGAGCTAAAGATCCTTTATTTATAAAAAAATTAATTATAAATATTTATTTATCCCAATATTTCATCACTAAATAAATATTTATAATTAAATTTTTTATAAATAAAGGATCTTTAGCTCAATAAGGAATATTACAAAAATAGAAAAATATTTTCTTCTAAACATATTTCGATATTTAATACTACCGTTAACGAAGTATCGGGCTTTTAAGCTAGTACCTCATATATGTATATCGTAACATCTTTTTTCGGTGTTGCCAAAGCATTTAACCCCACTGATGTAAAATGCTTCAACAATTTCGCCAACTCTTCATCAGATGGCGGGCAATAACAATCATCTGGCGCAATTACAGTTATGCCATATTTCAAAACCTTGAAACTTCAGCATGTTTTAACTCTCATCTATCCCCTATCCAAGAGAGAGTAACACATTAATTAGTAAGAAGAATTTCCTGAGTGTTTCTTCTTTCATCATCTTCAATCAATTGACCTCACCAATAAATGGTCAGGTCACATAAGATTTCATGAAACACCCAAGTGATATTACACACATACATTTTACAACATGTAACCGGCCGACAAGTTTGACCACACCATCAAAAACAATTAAAGTAAATTTATAAATAAAACTTCTAACAGTCCCGCCACAAAGCAATCAAACTTTATTGAATGATTTCGTTTTTGTTGTTTTAGTTTTTGTAACTAGAAACAAACCAAAAAAAACGATTCACTCTAACACTAACTCTAACTATACATCAAACGATTTACAGCAACACATAAATAGAAGAAATTTATTTATATAATACGATAAACTTTTAACTCCAACACTATAAAGCAACAACTCAAATATAATACTTTGTAAATCTTCGACAAAAATCAAAAAAAAAAAAAAAAAAGAAGAAGAAAACGTATAAAAAATTATGTGAGTCGCGTGTTGCTAGTGTCAATTATAAGAAACAAATTTTGATAAAGCAAAATAAATAAATAAATAAAAAAATAAATAAAATGTACAAAAACAAAAGTTAAACATGCTTATAACAACAATATTTCATGGTCAAGTGAATGAGGCGTTAACGTCAGCTTAATTTTTTAAACGTTTTAAACAACAACAAAAAAACCTAAACTGCTAACGTTAACACTTTATTTACTTTTTGTTTTGAGTCAAGACTTCAAATAATAAATTTAAATTCAATTGAAGAAAAAAAAGCAGCAACAAAAAAGTAAACAAAATATAATAAACAAACAAAACCAAAACAGTCAGTCAACTCACTTAAATACCTAGAAAAGCCTTTAATTAAGTGGAAATTTATTTTATTTTCGGTTTTAATATTTTTGAGCTGTTTAAGGTGGTAATGAATGAGGTAAACGACTACCAGTTTAATCAGTCACATCAAACGGCAGCTGATAAACTCATAAATATTTTACAGTAATTAGAACCAATCAACTGAGTGGTCAAAACTACAACTACAGAACAACAATTTACACTTTATTATAGAGTTATCCAATAAGAATGAGCGAATTTAAAGGTTAGCATTGTAAAAACAACTTTCATAGATATGGTTTGAAAACATTGACAAAAAAAATATTTTAGCAAAAAGTTAGGATTTTAAAGTACTTTACGATCACTTTCAAATAAAATAATTAAAAAGAAAATCGTAGGACTAATTTAAGAAATGATTTATTTTTTATACTATGTATGAGCTTTCTGTGCCTCATACATGTCGCAACGTCCTCCTTCGGTGTTCCCACAGCACTTAACTGCACCGGAGTAAAATAACATATATTATAAGGGTTATGTACCATAATAAAGTACGATACACTACAGGTTGGTTGAAAAGTTCCTGCGCTCGAAATGAAAGAATACTGTTTTTGTTACGAAATATATTTTTTTATTCAATATAATCTCCTAGAAGATCAATACACTTATTCCAATGATCTTTCAATAATTTTATACCATCCTTATAATGGTTTTCCGGAAGCTCTGCAAAATAACCGTCTACGACTGCGACGAAACATGCTTTCCACGAAGGAATTGTTTGAGATTTCTAAAGAGATAGTAGTCACTGGGAGCCAAATCTGGTGAATACGGTGGATGTTCAAGCAATTTGTACTTCAATTCTTTAAATTTAGCCATCGTCAAAACACTTTTGTGAGCAGGTGCATTGTCTTGATGAAAAATGATTTTTTCTTCTTTAAATCAGGTCTTTTCTCACGAATTTTTTCATCCAGCTGATCCAAAAGGCTGCAATAATATTCGGAGTTGATTGTTTTACCTTTCTGAAGATAATCAATCAACAAAATTCCTTTTGCATCCCAAAAAATTGATGCTATAACCTTCTTTGCTGATCGTTGTGACTTCACCTGCTTGTTTTAATTAAGAATCATGGTGGTAGATCAAAGCGCATCCATAGTTATAAAACGACGCAAGAAGTCGGTTTTATTCGGCTTAAAACGCTTCAAATTACGCTGAGAAATTTGTTTTCGATCCAGTTTTTGTTGAATTGTTAATGTGTGCGGCACTAACTTTCCAAACAGTTTTTTCATACGTAATTCTTCATGTAAATTATGGAGTACTCGTTCGTCTGAGATGCCTATGGCATTAGCAATTTCACGCTTAGACAAACTAAGCTCAATGATTTCTGCTGTGGTTGCAGTTTTTGGCCGTCCTTCGCGTGGATCGTTTTCAAGGCTAGTACGACCACGTTTAAATTCACCAGCCCAAAATTCAACGGTGGGTTTTGAAGGTGAGGACTCCTTATACACTTCTAACAATTGTTCATAAATTTCCTTTGTTTTTAAACCCTTCAAAACAAAGAATCTAATGACTGCACGATATTCAATTTTTTCCATATTAAAAAAAATCAATGACACGTCAACTTCAAATGGCTTGTAAACAAAGAAAGAATTGACAGAATGACTTGCAACTTTGCATGTGTTCTCAGGACAGTTATACCAACTTGAGAAAAAAAAAGTTTGGAGATAGCTGTGCCATCTCTTGGTGAGCGCAGGAACTTTTCAACCAACCTGTACTACTCGGAGGCCCATAGGATCCACTGTTATAAAAATATAATAACAGGGCTATGAACAATAGTTTCGCCAATTCTACATCAGATGGTGAGCAACAACTGTTCAAAGATTTACCATCTCCCGCATTTACAGTGCTGTCGTATTTGAAGCCCTTCATCTTTCACCAGTTTTCAACTCTCCTCTATCCCTTTTGCAAGGAGAGCAACACATAAGTTAGAAGGAAGAATTTTCTGAGTGTTGCTTTTATTATAAAAATAAAAATCATTCAAATGAACATATTAATAGAGCCGAATTTTCTCTGTGTGGATTAGGTGCTACAAATTACATATTTTTTTTAAGATATCGGAGTGACATTCTTTATATATAAAAACTTCTATTATCCGATTTCCTATTTTTTCGGATTATTGTAACACTATGTATTATAGCTATATTAGGTTTCCATAACATTCTGTAACGTGCCGTTCCAGACATCATTTTGGGTAGTTAGTTTTTTTTCTAACCCTAATTATATAATTAGTTTCGAGGAACTAAAATTAGGAGTTCATTGACATCCATCCCAATTAAATATATTTCTAATATATTTTTTCTTTCTAAAGCTACTCATTTTCTAGCAAAATTTGTTTTCCCAAACAAAAAAAAATCCTACTATTCCAATTGGAGACCCCTTTACAAATAAATACAAGCAACAGTTCACAACGTTAGAATGTCAGTCAGTTGTAGTAGATTTGTGTTTTAGTTCAAGTGCAATAATTTACAGTGTGCATGTTTTGCTAACATGTGGGTTTGGTTAGTTGCATGCAACTTATGTAGTTAACTGCATCATACAACAACCACTTCCCCTTTTTAACGAGTTAATGTTTCCTATAATGACCAGCTGCATTAAATCAGCTGTTAGTCTAAAAATATACACAACCAAGGCAACAGTAGCAGAGATTTACGATAGCCACTTTATAGAACAACACCAACAAGTAAAAGAAACAACACAACAACAGCAGCAGCAGGCATTAACATCAATACAGATGTTGCCTTTGTATTTGGTTTTCGGTTTGTTTTGCTTTTTATCACATTAAAATTTATTTAAACCATTAGCTGACATTGACCCACTTTGCTTAAACTCAAACTCCACTTAAGAAAACGTTGTATCGTATGTTGTATCTGATTTTCTTCTTTTGCTTCTGCTAAAGCAGTTATTCATCATCTTCTTCAGCTGTTTGGTTCAAGTTAAATTAGAGATGGGTATGTATGTATTTTTGTTTGTGTTGTCTGTTGGCGTGTTTTAGTTCAATTTAGTTAAACAAAATACTTGTTTTATTTTATCTTTTCTTTTGCTTGTTGTGATTTAATGTGTTAATTGTGGTCATTTGTTTATTCATTAGTTTGTAAAGTAAAATTACCAAAATTAATTTTTACACAAAAAAAATGAATAATTTAAGATAATTTAATTTATTTTTTTTTAACAAATGTTAGGAATTCTAAATTGAATAGATAAAATGGTAGCAAATTTTACATTAATCAAATTTCTGTTGAAAATAAATCCAATTATGAAAGGAAAGTCTTTTGAAAAATCTATTTCTATGCGCACCATATGAGCTTTAGTGTTAAAGTTTTTGTTAAGCCGGAAATAATTGAAGCTGCACGAGATCTAAATGAATGGCATACAAAACTAATTGATAATATGTACAGTGTACACATTGTAAAACACAATTAAACTTGACCTTTGTTAGCAAAATATAATTACTTGTTATGAGTTACGTGAAAAAAAAATTAATACAAGAAAGTAATAATAATGCAAGTTATTATTGTAACTTTGTATTACCTACAAAACTATTTATCATTTTCTCTAACATATTATTTGCAACATCTGTCAACAATTATAATTGTTGTAGCGGTTTAAATGCCATTTTATGTTTTATAACATATCAATCATATATCTTTGCATAGCATTTGATTTAGTACAATTAAATAAAAGATTATGTAAAGTTTTCAAACAAATCTATAATTGTGAACTAATTTTTATCTTTTATTAAACATTTTTCTTTAATTAATAACTAATTTATTTTTTGAGCTTAAGGTTCTTTTTTATAAAAAATATAAAATAAAAAATTATAATTATTATTTCCTTAGGATGCTACACAATGGAGTAGCGAAATATTGAAAAATAAATAATATTTTTTGTAAAAAAACAAATAATAAATTAGTTATTAATTAATAACTAATGTTACCCCAGTATACGGTTTAGCTTATTTTAGCAAACCGTACCTGTAATATTTAGTAAATTGAAAATGGTAGAAAAAATTTGTAAACGTTAACAAAAAACAGTTAAATTTTAGAAAATCCTTAATGAAAACATATTTGCTAAAATCAGCCAACAGGTTGTCGTCAAGAATTTTGCCATGATGTTGTTTGAAAAGAGGATGTGGACCAACTAGTCTTGGGAGCTTGAACTGGGAGCCCAGGTATAGTACACGTTTGACTCGAAAGAGGCGAATATGGACACGGTTGTGGGCATTTATGGACCCGGTCTCGAGTGTGCTCTTCCTATGTACAAATATCCCTCAGTTTTTCGAACCTAAATCTTCGTCATAGGAGGCGTGCAGTTAGATCTCATATCTACATTATTTCTGACAGTAAAGGGGGACTCAGGGCTCAATCAACTCACCCTGTGTTGGATTTTTGGTGATGATGGGCATGGGAGACACGGAGGGGCAAACTGTCTAACCAACTAACTGTGGAGCCCGTCGGCCCTTCATCCGTCCTGAACCCTCTTGTCTGGTGCCCATGCATGGGCTATATTGGGGAGAGGATTAGGTTGTGGAGAGAGTTCTGACTATTGGAGAAATTCTCGTGACCAAGATCTACTCATTAGATGATAGAGGCGGCTACAGGCCCTTGACAGCAAGGACTAAGGGTCCTTGCCGGGATACTTATTTATTATTATTTTGCCCACGTGGGTGTCTAAAAGTAGAAAGTTCTTTACACCCGAACGTTAATTAAACTTGCTAATGTGGGATGTTCACTAGACACCTCGATCTGGGCACTTCGATCTCAGGCACCAAAAGTCTAAGAAGTTTGAATTGAACACTGACGTTTGAAGATTTTGTGAATTGGAATTGCAAAGGTCGAAGCACGTTACTGCGAATGTCCCAGGCTTTGTGCTAGGAGACTCAGGTACCTGGACATTCGACTCGTGTCGCTTTCCGACATATTTCACCTGGTAGGATTCTTAGCTATTTGAATCTAATATAAAGACGTCGACCGAAATAATTTATTATTAATATAAAATATGTGATGGTTTTACATTGTAGCTTATATTACTTTTATGTCTGATATGGGTAAACATCTTAATATATTTGGCAATATTGAATTATATCTAATCCTATGAGAGTGGAATTATTATATATACTTACATGAAACTAAAACTCCGATATAATTAAATCAAAGTATATAATATTTTTACATCTAATTTTATATAATTTTATTTAATTTAATTTATTTTATAATTTACAAATAAGTCCAAACCGCGGTTTTATCAAAATTGAGTCTTGATGAAGATATTTGGAATAGAGATTTAGAATCAACGAGTAAAAAATATTTTTGTAAAGCAGTACTGCATATTTATTCAAAAGGAAATTTCTTAAAGGGTTCTTATTTATATTTTTCATATTCTTATATTATTATTATATTTTTTTCCTTTAATTCCAACATTTTTTATTCCTTTTAAGATAAATTATAAACTACAAAATATCGTAGTAGTTTGCATTAGGAGTAAATTTAAATATTATGTTAAATATTTAGATTTATTTTATGACAAATTGTTTCATATAATAATTATTCATAAATTACCTTAATATTACAATAACATTATTCAAACAATCAAATACTGGAAGTCTAAACAAATATTATAAAAGCGATTAGAAAACCCAACAACACAAATAAACCATAATATTTATTAAACTAATTCTAAGAACTTGATAAAGAAACTATCAAATATAGACCCCTATTCAGGGAACATACACATATGTTGGCAAATAATGTGCTTTATTGCACATACATACACACACGTATGTATACACTTATCCTTGTAATAGATAGTATACTTTTGATAGTTTATAGCTGGACAGATGTATAGACAAATAGAAAGACAGACAGACAAAATATTTGTATACGTTTTATGTTACAAATACAAAATACTGTCCACAAAATTGTTTTAATTGTTGTAATTGTTCAATGAATTGCATAGATCGTACTACAAATAAGCAAACACACACAAATACTTACAAACATAACACCCAAATGTACGCACATAATCATCAGTCATTTATATTGAATAGACATATACAAACAACATACAATTAAGGTATAAACAAAACTAATGCCACTTTAATTATACAGTTGAACCACTTTGTGCGCTATTCCAACAACAAGGGGGAGAGGATTAGAACTAATTTGCAGGTCACGATTTTCCTTTCATGATTTTCTTTGCTTAAACATTTTGCTGTCTGAAATGTGCGATTAAAAAAAAACTGAATTATTTTTGCAAGATAAAATAAAAATATTAAGCGAAATTTTTATTTATTTATTTCGAGGGGAAAAATATTTTTTCGTTAAAGAGAAATGTATTGCGAATGGGAACAAAAATCTATTATAATAATTTTTTTATTTTTTTTTTGGAGACGTAAATCGGATTTCTGTTTTTTTTCTAGTACAGCGCAAATCGGGGTTTGGCTGTATGTTATAAGAGATACACATAAGTACACTCGCAAACATAGAAAATGTTACAACAATACACACTTGTATTATATTTGTATGTGTATATGTGAATTAACCTATTTATCGATTTGTTATTTTCTAAAGGTCCCCAGTAATTTTATCGTCTTGCTACACATCATACAATAAATTTCAATGGATATGTTAAAAAATATTCCCACAATATTTTATGCGATATTAATTTTCAATATAACCTAAAACTAAATAGCGCAAAATCGACTAAAAATTATATAAAGCGTGACAATTAAAATCTTAAATGTTTCAAATTATTAAGTCGTTACATTTGCATGTTTGTGCTCAGTAAATTTAAATAAAACAAATAATTTCCATCCGGTTTTCCGCTATTTTGATTTCTACTTCACAATATTCCATTTGGAAAATTGTGCCATAATATTGATATTGATAATAAGAGCAAATAATTACATGTTTAATCTCTTTAATCCACAAATTACATAGACTTAATATTTTTTTCGAATTATCAAATTTAGAACAACAAATATCTAAAAAAGAAAGCACATATTTACACATTTTGACTTCAAATGAATGTTTAGTGCCATGTAAATGCATAATTTGTACTTCTTAATTCATACTTGTCCACAATTTTCATTTTACGCTGCCGTTTTTGTGGGAAAAAAAATTAAAAATTTTCTTTTTGAATTTTGATGCAAACAGAATAATTTTGTTTGGTGCTTTGAAAAATAAACATTTCTGTGTAAATAAGATTAGTTATGATCAATTTAATATGATTGAATCTTATTAGATCTGGTGCCATATATGACCATAGATGATAGGTGATTCACCTTTTTGCCAGATCTAATCAGATTTGTATATGTCTAAAGGAATCTATAAAATTGAGTGATAGATGGGATCATATCAGCTCATATAGCTTATATTGTGCCAAATCTGTTCATTTCTGAAAAGATGTGTTTTATTTCGCCATATTTTGGTCCAAATTATAAATGTATATTAAAATTTTGTTTAAAGATATTTTTTTCCCAGTGAAAAATTATTTTATTGCGTATAATTTTTTAAATTTTAGTTTAAAGCTTTTTTTGGATTATCGATGATACCAGATCAAATCTGCTTAGATTTAATTTAAACATCTTAAATTTGTTCTCAACTAGGAGATCAAATTCAATCTGGTACAATCAAACCTAGTAAAATCTGGTGAGATCTGTTCTTTGACACGGGACACTTTGAATCCTGTGTCTCTAATCCTAATTAACTTAAATATTTGTTTTAATTTTAAAATGCATTCGTTTTGCAAAATGTTATTGTTTTTGGTGCATATTTTTATTAGAGATTATTCTTTTTTAGCTGCATTTATTTTCGACTTTTAAGTCTTTGAAATTATTTCCTCTATTGATAACACGGTGCTACACTGAAAAAGAACTTGCGAAATGACCTAGTGTAGGTTGTAGGTCTTGCTTGGTGTATTATATAATCGGTGTTATAAGTTTCAATATACCCTCGAAATTTCGAGATATGGGGAAAAGAGTATTTTTTTGAACTGACCCACTTAAACTTTTCTAACTCAGTAATTTTTTAACCGATTTCGAAACGGTCAACGGTCATTAATTAGGATTTGAAAATGACTAAAAACCAATATACAGAATTGCGGAAGCGAACCAATGAAAAAAATTGTGGAATTTTTCCATCATATCGAGATATAGTTTCTGCCAAAAAAGATTGCTTACCTTCACCAACTGCTATTAGTGTAACTTAGTAATTAGTCAATACTTCCTGTATACTATAAATATAAATATGTAGATATTTCAAAATTTTCATTTTTTTTAACATTTTTAATAGAAATTATTTGTTTTTAGCTGCATTAATTTTCGACTTTTAAGTCTATGAAATTATGTCCTCTATTGATAATGTAAGGGCTGCTAATATATACAATTTTATATTAAACTTTAATGGCACGACAACAATTAATCAAAATGTCAAAATATATTTACAATACCTGTATGTGTGTATTTAGATAAATATTTGGGTGTTTATTGAATAAGAAGTATGCTATTAATACCCTCATAGAAATAAATCTGAACACATAGCAGAAAAAGCTACTAAAACTTAGTTTAAAAGGGTCCTGTAAAATCTGCTACGTTTTGGTTATAATTAAGATGAATTTAAGTTAATTGAAAATGGTAATTTAACCTGCTTATATCTGAAATAAAAATTTTACTGAATATTAGTAAACAAAAAAATATTAAAAAAAAACTGAAAATTTTTAATTTTTTTAGTCTACTAATGTTTAGGGAAATTAATACTAGTTTTAGCATAATAAATTGTCAATAACAATGAAAGGCAATTTAACCCAAATATGATTAAAATTGTGAATATTTGGCAGTTTTTTTAATGCTGTTCTTATCTTCCTACTAATCCTTATCTTATCTATCTACCAATTTCAGAAGTTTTTTCTGCAGGTCCCTTTTAAATAATTTTGTGTAGTATTTTCTGCAATTTACACACATTGATTTCTTTGAGTGGATTTTGCTTCATACATGTTGAAAATGTGAAATTGTATATGTGGATATATATATCCCAGCAAAACCATTCTTTATCAAATAATTTTTAAAGTAAAGTATTGCAACACGTTACCTTTCACGATTTTACAGGCGATGACTCCTAAAGTTGTGTATAGACCTATGCATTACCTTGGTGGTGATAAAAAGAGGTTACCTATATGTTTAACTTTAATTATTTAATTACCAATATTTTTAATCAAATGTAGGTTGTCCCGATAAGTGGCTCTCTTGGAAATTGATTGAAATAATATCACTCAAACGGTGCCGATTAATGTATTGAATACAGGAAAAATAATCAAGAAGTTTTTGTAGGGGATGTTTTGTTCCCGATAAAATATTAGGGTATAAGTGTGTTTTGGTAAAGAAAACGAGTAAAAAAATATACTGCTTTTAAAAAAAGTCTTAAAAACAACAATGAAAAAATTTATTTGAGATGAAAAACTTTTTTGGATCTAAAAACAAATTTTAAGGTGGATTTTTTATCCACATGGGTGAAACATTTTTTTAGTGGTGAAAAAAATTTTTGAGATGAAAAATATTAGACTTGAATCTAAAATATTATTCAATTCTAAGCGATTGGTGGGAAAACAAGAGAAAATATTTCACTTGCCAGTCGCTACTATAAATTTGTACTAAAATACACCAGTTCGTATGGAAAATTCAGAGGTCCTTCATATTATCACTCATAACTTTTTATCTGCTTTACCAATTTGGTACATTTTCAATACCAAACTGTTCAGAAGGATTTCGATTAATCTCTAAATGTAAGCACCGCCGCTTGCGTCTTCGCGCCATGATCGCAATTTCAATGAACAGACGGACATTGCGAAATTAATTTAAAATCGCATAAGTATCGAGAATATATACTTTATGGCGTCTTATACCTATATTTTGATATGTTACAAACGGAATGACAAACTGATATACACCCTCATCATGTATAGTGGAAGATATAAAAATTAATTCTTTCGCAAAATTGATAAAAAAAATGTTTCATAAGGACAAACTTGTTGTATTAAACGCGTATACCAATTTTTCATGGAGTAACTTTAATTCACCAAGGCGTTGTTGAGATGTAAATTTTGAATATTTTTTGCATCTTGACCAGCCTATTAATTGCTCTACAAAATATTACTAGTTTCTATTTGGCTTTAAAGTTCTAAAATGAATGAATTGGAAAATAAACTATTTCCTAAATTAAACAAACAAAAATTTAAAACATAGTTTTTGTAAACGAGTGATCATAGCGCAAATTTTTACACAAATATTGGGAAAAATTTTAAACTTTTTTTAACAAATATATTTAAGCATATAATTTTAAACGATGATATATGTACATGATGCCCTCCAAATTTTTTTTAAATAATTTTTTTTGATAAAGTAACACTCTAGGATCTTTGTTTGACAACCGAGTACTCTACCCACAGAGCTATCAATTTATATGAATATTTGAAAATTAAACATGTAATTGAATTGTTGAGCTTTGTGTTTTCGTTCGCAAAATATATATGCATCTTACCCTCTAATTTATAAAAATTAGATTTTTAAAAATGCTTGAATTATTTTATTTACCTTTATAAAGCATGCAATACGTAATTTAAGAACGGTAGCTCATTGTTTTATGTTTAACAATGATGTAGGAGATTACATTACTAAAGTTTTGCTGGGCTGTATGCCAACTATTTTATTTGGTAAAAAATTAAGTAGGTTTTAGTTAAGTCAAACAAATAAAAAGGAAGTACATAATAACAATAAGTAAAATTTATGACTAAATTTTTGATTTCAGAATATGAAAGCTTAGGTACTCATAGGCATATACACCAATGAGCAATTATATTACGTATACATATTAGGGTGGATTACAAAATACTGCCTAAATAGATGTCTATTAAAAATTTTTATTTTATTTTAGCTCAAACGATGGTCAGCTTTTAATTTGCCTTTTTTATTTGAGAAATAAAAAATAAAGATCAAGTAAAGAATTTACTTGAATTACATTGAAGGACCGAATTGGCAAAAATACTTCTGTTGTCTATTTAAAAACCTTAAACAGTTTTAGGATGCCCATGTAAAAATCGAAATATATATGAGCATACATGATCATACATGGGCCTGTATACGATGATACATGGGCATACATGGTCATATACGTCCATACATTGTTCAATATATGACCATACATGATCTCATATATGATCATATATCTTCGGATCTGAAATTTGAGGGTATATGAACGTACATGATCATATACGAGCATACATGAATAATATATGAGCATGTATGATAATATATGCTTATATATCACCATATGCCCTCAAATTTCGGATCCGAAGATATATGATCATATATGAGATCATGTATGGACGTATATGACCATGTATGCCCATGTATGATCATATACAAGCCCATGTATGATCATGTATGTTCATATATATTTAGATTTTTACATGGGTGTAAATTAAGTTAAGCTAAAAAAATTAACACTTCATTTTTGGTTGGTTATATTATTAAAAGAAATATTTTCGTTAATTTTATTTTACTTTACTTGTGAAAAAAAAACATTATTTGAGAGTGTAAAATGAAGATAAGTTGGAAATAAGGTTATCTGTTCACTTCTTTTCTCATATCGCCATTATCTTTGTGAATTCATAAAAATTCGTGATCCACCCTCATGTAGTATATATTTATTTATTCATATTGGTAGGTATATACATACATGCATATGTATATCCAGCTAGCAAATTTGTTGAACCACAATAATGATTTTTTTTTGTTTGGTAAACCTTATAAAAATGCTTCCAAGTAAATGTTTGTTGCTCTATAAATAAAATTTACGTATAATTTTGTACAAATGTATAGGTGTGTGTGTGTTGCAAAAACAAATACTTATAGGCCAACATTTCAAAAAGTCATATTAAAACTGCTTCATTTACCATAACAAAAAACTATTGATACCTATGGATAAAAAAAAATAAAGATATTAAACTTAAAATGACCAACTATGACTTAAAGTTAGCAAAACTTGCGATTTTTCTGTTTTACTACATAAATAAATTTATAAAAAAAAAGGATTTTTATTTGTGAATATCAAAAACAAGTTTGCCATAGGGCAGGAAGGAGAAAGAAAATTCTATGCAATAATTTTAAAATAATAAAATTAACTAGGTTTTTATTAAATACATATTTTTTCCCCTAAAACAACCAGTAAAAATCTCCCTAAAAAGTTCCATTGTATAAATAAAGTAGAAAATTAACTTTGAAAATTAATTAAAAATTGTTTTCGACAACTATGTTTGAAGAATTTTTAATGTTATTTAAATATCATATTTGAAAAATTGAAACAATCTTTAAAAAATTTATCTACAGTTGGTCATGTTAACTATAACAGAACATTAAATGGAATTAAACATATACGTTCATATATTTGTTCATTTATATGCTTATATCGTATATATATATATATTTTTGTTTGCATATAAATGTTTGTATATGGCAAAAAGGAAATATTTAAATAAATATATGTGTTTTTTATGATTTTCGATATAAAATAAGCAAACAAATACTCATATACATATGTATTGTATAAAGAATATTGTTGATTTTTTTATTAACGTACATAAACAAACATATACAATACAAAAAATGCATAATGACCATTCAAACGATTACTGCTATTATTTTATATATTTGTTTAATGATAAAAATTACGTACTGTTACGAACAGATTTTTGTAGGGGAACCGTAGAGTAAATATACGTAACAAAAAAAAAAATAATCATAATCATGGTTTGTTGGAATTTATAGTACTCCAGAAGTATTTCTTTAAAAATAATTTTGGGAATTTTATTTGGGTTTAAAATAAAATATAACTGATTGATTCTGTAGAAATATTATCATATTCTGCAGCAAACATCTAATTCAACTGAGCCGAGAATTTTATACTCTCTTCATTGTTCTTGAAATATCTATTGTGTATACTAAATTTAACGGTCTAAAATTATAAAATGAAAAAGTAATGTTTTTCCTGTTTAAACCATTGCACAATAATAACTATGCCACAATACTAATTTTAATGAAATTTTTTTTTTTTGTAGAATATAAGTTCAGTGAAAAAAAAATAATTCTCTAACAAAAATTTTAAAATAAAAATAAATTCGTGGAAAATTATGTGTTTTACTGAAAGATGTAATTTTTTCCACATTTATACAAATGCCCTTGCATATGAACATATACCTAACTTTTCTTTATTTTTTGTAAGCAAATACAATTTGAATATTTGGCGCTTCCTTTGTAAGAAAGCTGTTTTCGTATATGGACTTTGCCTGAACATGTAATAGAGCAGTTATATTGTGTGGCCTGCTCTACCTTTACTAACAACCACATAATTAAAATATGCTTTCTGCATTCGAGTAAAAAATTTGTAAATATTCTGTTAAAATTCTGTAATTTATGAAAAGCTAAAGCAAAAATATTTGCTATATAATATTTTTTTACTAAAAATCAGTGCAAAAATAGTAAAGTGGGATTGAAAACTGTTTACAAATTTTTCTACTAACCTTCTTTTCTGAGTGTACGTCAAAATGACACACGAAAACCCTGGGACACGTATAATTTAGTGCGGAACCCCATTTTGAAGGGTCAGGTTATTTTAACAAGATATTTAAATTTTAAATTTGTATTGACTCAAAAAATTTTTTGTATTCTTGCGAAAAGACTTTAAAAATTGTTTTCTAATGACTTAATTTATTATTTGTTCACCTATTTACTATTTATTACTATTTAATTTAATCTAGAAGTTAAAAAGTAATTATTACTTTTAGTTAAAAAAATAATGATATCCCAATATTAATTCTACACTGGGATGTCTCTAATTATATTATTGTAACAAATTTTAATGATTCTTCAGCCGTTTTATTTTCTGAACAAAATTATGATTGCAAATATAAAAAAAAATATTAATAAATAGTAAATAAATAAAAAAAAATAAATAAATAAAGTTATTGCGAAAGAATTTTTGAAGTTTTTGAGTTATTGCAAACTTAAAACTCGAATATCTTGTAAAAATAACCTGACTCTTCAAAACGGGGTTCGCCACTCAATTATACGACCAAAAATTATGTTTATCTGTTTCGGGTTGTTCGTGTGTCATTTCAAAAGTTGAAATTTTACATACAGTGTAATTACAAATCAAATAAACCATTACTTTGACAGTTACAGCCGTAATACTGTCTTGTTTTTATAAAAAATTTGTATTAGTTCAACCATATAAAAATAATAATATGATCATTTTCACCTGGGGGGTTTTATTTTGGAAAATGACTTATACATACAGTGTGTGACAAAACATTGGAAACTTTAAAAGATTTTATTGCTTCGCACATCTCTTTTAGACAATTTTCTTCTTAATACAACATTTTCTTAATTTTTTTTTTGCTAAATAAATATTTAGAGTGTAATCTAAAGAAATATAATAAATTTAAAGCATAAAAAAAATTGCAAAAGAAAAAAATATAATCTCAAATGACATGTTATTTTTTTGTTGTTGGCAAAACATTGGAAACTTTGAAACTGCTGTGCGAAAGTTGAATAAAGAAAGAAAAATAAAGAGAATGTAAACAAAATTTATCAAAAATTTACCGTTATTTTAATTTTAAATGTTTTTGGAAGTTTCTGTGTTAAATGTTTTTTTTTTAATTACTTTTATTTTGCAAATTATAACGAATTACAAAGAAAAAATTAAAAATGGCTAAAACTAAATTTTGTGAAGAACTAAAGTTAAAAATAATAAACGATTTTTATGCTGGAATTAAGCAAAAGAGTATTTGTGAAAAATACTCGATGAATAAATCTATTATTTCAAAAATAATAAAGTAATATCGTGAAACTGGTACAGTAAAGACACAACATTTAGGCGGCAGGCCGCGCAAAACCACTCAAAGACAGGATCTTTTAATAGCAAGAGAGTTTAAAAAGTATCCAAAAATGCTTCCTCGAGAGGTTGTTAATAGCCTTAAATTAAAAGTAAGCCAACGAACTGTTTCCCGTCGAGCAAATGAGGCTGGTCTTGGCTGCTACCGTCCTGCAAAGAAACCTCTTATATCTGAAAAAAATCGTTGTGCTCGTATTAATTTCGCTAGAGAGCACTTAAACTGGTCTAGACAGATGTGGAATACGGTTCTTTTTTCAGATGAGTCGAAATATAATTTAAGAGGCCATGATGGCAGAACTTTTGTAAGACGACCCAAGGGAAAAAGACTAAACCCCAAGTATACAAACAAAACTGTTAAGTTTGGAGGTGGCAATATTATGGTATGGGGGTGCTTTTCGGGTCAAGGAATGGGACCAATTCATGTCGTTACGGACACTTTAACTGCAATCGGGTACAAAAGTATTTTGAACGATATCATGTTTCCATATGCAGAGGAAAACATGCCACTAGTCTGAAGGTTCCAACATGACAATGACCCAAAACACACCTCCAAGCTTGTAACTGAGTGGTTACAATCTAATGGAGTTAGTGTTTTGAAATCGCCAGCCCAATCACCAGATCTCAATCCCATAAAAAACCTATGGGAAATTGTAGATCGAAAAATAAGAAAAAAAAACTACACGAACAAGGCTGGTCTCATAGCTGCAGTTACTTCGGAGTGGCAATTAATTCCTATAGAAACTATCAGCAGTTTAATTGACTCAATGCCGAGACGTTGTGAAGCTGTTTTGAAAAATAATGGTTACCCAACAAAATATTGAAACCAGCAAGTGTTCGCAGCTTTTAATTTTAATATTGTAAAAGTTTCCAATGTTATGCCAAATACATAAAAACTAATACCTCTAAGTTTCTTTATTTTATTCTGAAATTGAATTGATATTTGTTAATTTTTTTCTTATTTTAATAAAAACACAAATAATTTTAAGATACACAGAAGAAAAAATTTGGTTTTTCTAATGAATTATAATTTTTAGATCACTTGAGTTGGGAAAAACGATTTTTTGCTAAAAGTTTCCAATGTATTGTCACACACTGTATAACATTACAACTTACATTTATTGTCGAAAAAAATCATTATCAAAAACATTTTATATAACATAAAGATATATATTTTTTAATTCTTTACAATAAAAAAACTAAGAAATTTTTTTTTAAAAAATATGTTTCTTAATTCATTTTATTTTTTAAAAAATAATTAATAAATAAAATAATTTTTCATAAGAAAAAGTCTGTAAAACTCAAAAGTTGTTCTGTACGAAAAGGTTTCTTGTCCAAAAATAATAAATCTATATAAATTTTTCTGATAGAAATATTTTTAGATTCTATGGACTTTTTCTTAAAATAAAATTCACAGATTCTGCAAAATTTAATGTATCTTTAAAAACAAAAACTTAGACTTTTAGGCATTTCTTTAAATAAAAAATTTTTAGATTCTAAGGACTTTTCATCATAAAAAATACTTAGATTCTGATAACATTTTCTAATAGAAATATTTTTAGATTCTAAAAACTTTTTCTTAGAGAAAAATTCTGAGACTCCAAGGACTATCTAAAAATCTTAAATATGTCCATAGATTCTAAGAATTTTTCTATTAGAAAAAGCCCACAGAATCCGTTTTTAATAAAAAAGGTATTAAGAGCTTAAATTTTTTTCAAGTACTTTTCTTTAAAAAAAAGCCCTTAGAATCAAAGAAGTTTTTTCTTAAAATAATTTCTTAATATCAATTTTTTTCTTAATGAAGAACATTTTTTACGAGAAATATTTTTAAATTTAAAGAACTTTTCGATAGCTTCGAATCATACTATAACTGTTGGGACCATATTATGGTAAAATTATAGTTATTTTATTATTATAAAATGATAACTGTATTATAGTACAACTATGATTGGCACAATCATAATCCGAAAAATATATGATGTCCTTAGAATATGATTATTCCAACCATAGTTTGTTTTCCTCTTAAGAATGTATCAAGCAAATGTCAAACCAGGCAGATTTATTTCTTGATCCCTAACCGTAAAATGGGGCTCAAATTTTTATGTGAGTGACGCTTAATTTTTCATCTTTTTCATATATACGAATTTTATTTACATTGGAGGAAATCCATTGAGATAAATTCTTGTCAGGTATAAAAATTTATATTGTTTTTCATCGTTAACTTAAGTTGGCCGTAAAAATAGATTTAAAGTTTACAACGAAAATTTACAAACTTTATTGTATTAATTTCATTCACTATCGCTTATCGGAGAAAAAAATTAAAAGAGAAAATCCTTCACTTTCGGGCACTTAACAAGGCCATATATCAAAGATATATGAATTCAATTCAATATTTTGATATATTGTGTGATATATTTTCGGACCTATTGAATAAAATATTACCACGGGTTTCTAGGCTGTTATACAGTGTAATCTATATCGTCCAGTTGCAAATGGAATGACACACTAATTTAAGCCCTGTCAGACGAAATGTATTAAATAAAAAAATACCGCAAATTATATTTATTTTCATTTTAATTTCAATGCAATAAGTAAATTAAACAAAAATTAAGTATTTTCCTGTTTGCATACGTAGTGGAAATCATCTACAATCAAATAATTTTTATACGGTGGTCATTATTGTTGACTTTATATTTAGCAGTACACATACAAATGTAATTTATTTATTCATTTTTGTTGTTGCATTAGAGTCGCTATTATAGAAAGTGTTTATTTGTTGTTGTTGTAGTATTTTTAAAACCACAACATACCAAAATTACTGTGTGTGTGTATGTGTGTGTGTATAGACATAATGAAAATATTTGTTTGTTTTCAAAAAATTACATGTTTGTGTGTGTGTGTGTATGGGTGGTTAAGTTTGTATTTGTTTGTGTTTATGCATATTTATATGTAATATTGAAATTTATGTTTAATGTATGCATTTATAAATATGTATGCATGTCCTTCATACTCACATGCAAATTACCATGATTTGTTTGTATTTGTAGTTGTTAGTTGAATTTATATATGAAATCAAAACTATTACAACTAAATCTATTAGGGTGACAGATATTTTAAGGGAATATTTATTTTATTAAAGCGAGTTATAAGTTTATTTTTAAGACAACAAAACATATTACTAATTTATTTTATGTTATTATGTACTTATAAATAAATCATGAAACTATGGTTTACTTTTATTAAAATACTAAATTTAAACCAAAAATTTAATTTAAAAATAAAATTTCCCTTATTATGTGCACAAATAAATAATTGCACTATATCCACTACATACATATTTCATTAATGGAACGTGACCCGGCATAGATATTTTTTTAAATCAAAACTTAATACAAACAAATATTTCAACTAATAAATATTACCGTATTCGTAGGTCTCTGTATAAGTGTATGAAGGGAAGAGAATATTTTCACACATAAACGCACGACATGCAAACCAAAACATATTTACGTAAACACCCATGTGGGTGTATAAATGAATGAACGTATAAAATATGAACTTGTATTGATGTCCATATGTATGTATGTACAAATATATAATGTACTATTTATAATTCCTATTTGAAAAACATGCAATATTGACGTCGTTGGAAATAGCAACAGTACGGCAATTAGAGCTAGATGACTAAATTGTTATTATAGATGTGATTTTATGTTTTTATTTTTATATTTTGTATCGTTAAGCTGATTATTCATAAACATGGTAATCTCGGAAATTTGTAACGTTAAATGTTTTACAAATTTATTAAAATGTATCGCGTGTCACATCAAATACATATAACATCAAAAGCTAAAAAACTACATACAATAATTCCAGTAAACAATTTTTTTCTTAGTTTTTTTTTATTATTAATCCTTTGACAACCGAACCTAGGCTATTGTTTTTAATATTTCTTTGGAATCGTATCCTTTTATCCATCGTTGATATAGAAATTATTCATCAAAAATGTTTTGTATAACTCCTTGTATGAAAAAAAAGAAAACTAAAAGTTGAAAATTTGTGATTTAATTCCATCCATACAAAAGTAGCAGCGACAGTGGTATAAAAATTTCTTTCTAATAACTTATTTATGTCGAGTGGCTCATCATTTCATAATGATTTTCTTACGCTGAATACGAACATGTTAAAATGTTTAAAATCAAACCAAAATTATCGAAAACTCGGTGCGAACAAAAATTACTTTATACGAGGGCGAATCAATAAGTCCGTGACTTTTCGAACTTCCTTCGTAGTTATATGAAATGCAACACTGCTCCCATCAAGTACCACCTGTTAATAGACTCACTTAAAAAAGTTTGTAAGTTAAAATAACTGAAAATATCATTTAAAAGAAATGATATTTCATTTAAAAACCGGTCTACTTAATATTCATTTAAATTAAATGCCATTTGTTATTTATTTTTAAATGTTGATTAATCAACTGACACATCCGTAAGAAACAAATGATATACTCATTTAAAATAAATGTCAAAATTTTACCCACCAATCCATAAAAAATAAATGTTTTTTCATTTATTTGAAATTATTTCCGTTTTTGTATTTTTTGTTTTTTTTTTTAATATACTCGTACAATACAAAATGTATGTATGCATATGAAGCTATAAACACTTTTTGTATTTGTATATGTATGTGTGTTTATGAAGTTCTTGTAAATTGTATTGAAAAATTTTGTATATATACAACCAATTTTAATAAAAAAACATTAAAATTTTTTGAATATTTTTTTTTTGAATCAGACAGCAAACAAAATTTAAATTTGTAATAACTGTTAGGGACACAAATAAACCACAAGTTTCCGTTTTGTGGGTAAATTTTTATTAAATTTCAAACAAATGAAAAAAATAAATGAAACTGAAAAAAATCGGTAAATGATAGTAAATTATTTCGAATAAATGTATAAAAAAGTTAATATAGATATTTCTTTAAAAAATAAATGAATCTTCCTTTATTTTTAAATGGAACGGAAAACTTTTTTATTTAACTACAAACAGTTAACTACATAATATTCTGAGTGCTACTGTCAAATTTTGAGCAAGTTCCGTCATTTACTTTGCGTTTAACAGCTGTTAAAAACATAAAACCTCGTGCATTTTTTTTTTTTAAATAGAAAAAAGTGAATTTCCAGTGCTCATTAAACATTATTTTTTGCAAAAAAAAAAACCGTCAATCAAACCAAGGAAAAGCTTGATAAATACTATGGGGTTTCTGCACCATCGATTTCAGTGATAAAAAAGTGGTTTATTGACTTTCGTTGTGGCCTTATAAGCACGGAAGCTGCCGAACGTTCTGGACTCCCAGTTGAGGTCTCTATACCCAAACCAATTTAAAAAAATTCACGATATGGTGTTGGCGGATCGAAAATTGAATGTGTGGAAGATATAGGCATCTCACATGGCTCAGTGGTTTCAATTTTGAACGATCACTTGGGTATGAGAAAGCTTTGCGCAAGATGGCTGCCGCGTTTGTTCACAATCGACCACCAACGGAATCGTGTGACAGCTTAGTTTCCATGGCAAAAATCCATTAAGTAGACTACGAATTGGCCTCTCATTTGCCTTATTCTTCGGATTTAGCTCCCAGTGACTATTTCCAAACCTAAAGAAATGGCTCGGTGGAAAGAGATTTAGGTCCAACGATGAAATTATTAATAAAACAAATCCCTATTTTATGGACCTTGAAAAATCCTATTTTTTGGAAGGGATGAAAAAATTGAAGAAACGTTGGACTAAGTGTAGTGAGCTAAAAGGAGATTATGTGGAAAAACAATTTTTTTTTTAAAAACTGTGTTTCATTAAAAAAAGTCACGGACTTATTGATCCGCCCTCGTTATGTACAAAAATACATACACTCTTAAAAATAAACGCCTTGCTGACAATAAATGTTACACAATTTTAGAAACTGTAAATTATATTTGCTGTGTTCAAATACAATATAATTGCCCGCAAATATAATATGTGTGCCTGTAAATATATACATGCTTGAATCAGTTAAAATGCATCTACCGGTAAATATATATGTATATATATTTGTCTACAAACATAAATTTATTTATTATTATTTTGTTTACAGCCCACATCTATAATACAATGGTAATAATATTAATAATAATCAAATAAAAATTGCAAATTTATCTATGTTTAAGTACAAAAATACAAACATTACAACGTTTGTCTGAAAAAATAAGTTTTACAATTATAAAAAAAAAAAATATTTGCAATATATATTTTCGGTAGTTTCTAAACAAATATATATTTGCCTGTATACATAGTGAAAAATGTGATCTAAAAAGCTATAACTATCATCTATCGATACCAGCTACTTTTGAAAGAATTGTTTTGGGAAATGAGGATAATATAACAAATAATAAACATGGGACGTATATCGACCATCAGTCGCTAAAGGGTTATTACATAAAAAGTACAATTTAATTTTTTTATCAAAAAATCAGCATACGTACTTATTTAGCTTTTTTTCGGTTTGTTTAACAACGATTGTTAGAGTGCGATATAAACCCTTTTTTAATGATGTTTAGTAAACTGTAAAAATACCGTTATTAACGATTTAACACATATAATGCATGTGATAGCAAAAAAAATTTACATTGGTTTTTTCTTTTAATCCCATGCTTATTTTTTATTGCTTTGCTGATATTAACCCTTTAAGGTACCAACATAATTTTGAGTTGAAGATTTTATATATTTTTTTTATATATTAAGAAATCGAGCGAATTTTGCCACTAAAATTGGCATGAGCAAAGACTTGTGTCCAAATGAGATTCTTATGAATTTTTAATTATTTTACCGCAACCTCTAGGGGAGGGCGAAACGTTGACTGGCTGAAATTTTTTAATGGATATAGATTTTAAAAAATTAGCTGTTTTTATAGGGAGATACACTCACCAAAAAAAGTCTGTAATGGCAACTTATAATTTTGCTGTTATAATGGAAAACTTTGCTAATTTGAACCCAGCGGTATTTTTTACTAATCTTAGCAACAAATGTCTGCTGACGTTAGTAGTGAAATTAGTAGAAAAGTTAGTAGCCGCTACAAACATTTAGTAAACTTTTTGTTAAATGGAATTTAAAATCTGTTTGATAAAATCAGCAAAAATTTCAAATTTATATTTTTATCGAGCATCAAAACTTTTTTATTTTATTTATTTTTTGAAAAAAATATTTTAGACAAAACTAACAAAAAAATCAAAAGTTTACAAATTGTAAAAACATACACGAATTTATCATTTTGTTTTAATTTGGTATTTTTGTTTTGAAAAATATTTTAATAATTTTTTTTCTTTTAATGTCAAATTTTAATTGTTTTTAGACATGAGTCGGTATCTTTACTTCCGATTCTGTGAAAATTCTGTAATTTGTAAAATGTAAACAACAAAAAGATTTGCTAAATAATAATTTTTTGACTAAGAATCAGTATAAAAATAATAATCTAGGATTGAAAATCGTTTACAAATTTTTCTACTAACTTTTTTTTCTGAGTGTAGGAATAATCCCGGCAGAGGAATTGATTTTATTTTGTTATTGTTTTATAAAAACAGGAAGTACATTTTTATTTTTAACAAAAAAATAAGCTCATTTTTAAAGAGTTTTCTTTTTAATTTTCATTTTGTAATTGTTTAAAGTTTTTTTTTTTTAAAATCCAACATTGAAATTTAAAACATTATTTGTTTCAACTCTGGAATGAAAATTTTAATTAAAGTTTGTGGCCCAAATATTTATTAAATGCAGAAAATTATATAATTTTTTTTTTTACTAGACTTGAAACATATTTTTTCAGTTTTATGATTTGACTAAGAGAGAAGAACTTACAAACATTAAGTTGATTTCAGTTATTGATACGATTCCATTTTTACACAAATCTACTTAAAATTTACAGTCTTAAAAGGCACCTTGTTCAAAAATAGGTTAAAATACAAATGTATCTTTTTTATCATAAATTTTTAAATAAATCCTTTTATTTTTAATATAAACCGAAAGAATTATATTCTGTTGTATTAATATATTTTATATAAATAATGATTGTTTATCAATTTTTGGGTAATTTTAATGTATGACAAATAAAATTACATGGAAACAATTATATTGAATAAATTATTAAAGGTTTAAACTTTTTATAGCTGGGGTATAAAAAACGTATAGTCACCTAAAATGGAAAAGGGCGTAACCAACCTTTTTTTTACGGAAGAATTAAAAAATGTTAATAGAGAATCTCACAAATTTTGTAATTAAATCTGATTTTTTGAATCGGGGGCAACCATAAAACTCGAAAAATTAAAATAACTAAGATTCGAATTTTGTTCATTAAACAGTATATCCTGCTTAAATTAATAGAAATATTTGCTAAAAAAAATAGTGGACCTGCTGACTTCAGAAGGGTAAATTTTTAGTTGCATTAAAAAATAATCTAAAACACATTTGGTTTTTTTTTTATAATTTTTAGTTTTACTAATATTTAGCAAAAATTTTTACTGATTTTGGCAGAATAAATAGTTATTTTTTATAAAATCGAAATTTAACTCAAATATAACTAAAATATTTGTATATTTTTACAGTTTTATTTTGGCTGTTCTTATCTTACAAATATTTAACAAAAAATCTGTTTATTTCAGCAATTATTGGCGCTGAGCCCTTTTGAACAAATTTTTAGTAACTTTAGCAAACTGTTTTGTATACTTTTTTCTATTATGTCTTTTGCTGCATTCATACTGAATCCCAAAATATGACTTTTGATTTTTTAAAGTTTTCGATTTAAAATTCGAAATTAAAATAAATATGAAAATAATTGGTTTTTAGTTCAGCTTGGTATTGGGGTATTTAAAATTCCTTAAATTCATTAAAGAAATAAAAATACAATGTCATTATACATACAGGTTGGTTGAAAAGTTTCTGCGCTCACCAAGAGATGGCTCTGCTAGCTCCAAACTTTTTTTCTCAAGTTGGTATAACTGTCCTAAGAATATACAAAGCTGCAAGTCATTCTGTCAATTTTTTCTTTGTTTACAAGCCATCTGAAGTTGACGTGTCATTGATTTTTTTTTAATATGAAAAAAATTTAATATCGTGCAGTCATTAGATTCTTTGTTTTGAAGGGTTTAAAAGCAAAGGAAATTTATAAACAATTGTTAGAAGTGTATAAGGAGTCCTCACCTTCAAAACCCACCGTTGAATTTTGGGCTGGTGAATTTAAACGTGGTCGTACAAGCCTTAAAGACGATCCACGCGAAGGACGACCAAAAACTGCAACCACAGCAGAAATCATTGAGCAGGTACATAATATGGTTAGTGAAGATCCAAGTTTGACTAAGCGAGAAATTGCTAATGCCATAGGCATCTCTGACGAACGAGTGCTCCATATTTTACATGAAGAATAACGTATGAAAAAACTGTTTGGAAAGTTAGTGCCGCACACATTAACAATTCAACAAAAACTGGATCGAAAACAAATTTCTCAGCGTAATTTGGAGCGTTTTAAGCCGAATAAAACCGACTTCTTGCGTCGTTTTATAACTATGGATGAGACTTGGATCTACCACCACGATCCTAAATTGAAACACGAACGTTTACAGTGGACTGAAGCTGGTTGTTCAGCTTCAAAGCAGGTAAAGTCACAACGGTCAGCAAAGAAGGTTATGGCATCAGTTTTTTGGGATGCAAAAGGAATTTTGTTGATTGATTATCTTCAGAAAGGTAAAACAATCAACTCAGAATATTATTGCAGTCTTTTGGATCAGCAAGATGAAAAAATTCGTGAGAAAAGACCTGGTTTAAAGAAGAAAAAAAAGTAATTTTTCATCAAGATAATGCACCTGCTCACAAAAGTGTTTTGACAATGGCTAAATTCAAATAATTAAAGTACGAATTGCTTGAACATCCACCGTATTCACCAGATTTGGCTCCCAGTGACTACTATCTCTTCAGAAATCTCAAATAATTCCTTCGTGGAAAACATTTTTCGTCGAATGAAGAGGCCATAGCAGCCGTAGACGGTTATTTTGCAGAGCTTCCGGAAAACCATTATAAGGATGGGATAAAATTATTGGAAGATCATTGGAACAAGTGTATTGAGCTTTTAGGAGATTATATTGAATAAAAAAATATATTTCGTGACAAAAACAGTATTCTTTCATATCGGGCGCAGAAACTTTTCAACCAACCTGTATTTCTTTTTTTTTGTTAAATATTTTAGTGTAAAAGTAATTTAAGTGTAAATGAGCATTAACATTTACTTAATGTTAAGAATAAAATACAACAAAACTTACTGATGGACAAATCAGACATATAGACAGATGTTTAATGAATATTTTATTCAATGTGGATGTGTGCGTGTGTCATATACAATTGCACAAGAAAGGATGCTTTTAAAGCTGATTGTCAGTTAAATATCAGTAGAGTAAATGGTGCAGCCAACAAGCAAACACTAAATGATACCGGCTTCCTTTCATTTCTCTATATACCAAAAAAAATGAATGATGTTGGTTTTTATTTAAAATATAAAGAGATACAATTTAATTGTAGTTAAATAAACATTTTATAGTAATTAAAATAAGCAGCTTTTTAAGTAAATGACTGAGTGAATATTTAAAAGTTTTAACATTTGTTTTACTACTTTTTGAAAACACTTTTTTGTTATTGTTGCTGGCGTTACAACAACAACAAGGGGAACAAGAACAAAAATAAACATGTTAAATGAATGAACCACAAATGTTGAATAAAACATTGACAGGCAAACCAAACAAACGACGAGCAACTTTTGCTGTTCTAAAGACTGGCCCTTAAATAGTTTTTTTCTTTACTTTGAATTATGCTTAAACATTTCGGACAGAATATGGAATGGACAAGTTCAAATAAATATTGTCGTTTTATATCAGATAGGTAAAAATCCAACGTCATTTGATATACTAATTAAAATTTTTGTTGATTAACAAATTTTTACTATAATTTTGTAATTGATTAAATGAAATAAATTGTTAATAGTATAACTTATGGTAATCATTTGCAATAATGAATATTTTAATCAATTACATAATTAATTGACTATAATTTCGTTATTCAACGAAAAATTTTATTAATGGAATTTTGAGATATTTTATTTGTGTGCTACAAGGATCTTTTTACAATCTAGAAACGATTACATTGAACTAGTTCCGGAATACATTTCATTGAATTTTAGTATAAGTTGTAACTGATGTAAAATCAGTACCATAACTGGTTTTAAGGGAAACTGTTCTACTTCGAAGCTATAAAAGTGCTAACTTTTGGAACAAAAAGCAAACAAAAATCAATGATCTTAAAACCAATTCTTTGGAATAGAAAATTATGTTGGCTTGTTTGTTTTTGTTTAAATAACTTTAAGTCTGCTTTTAGACATTATATACTGATTGATTTTTCACAATTGTAAAAACTTGTTTATGTTGGACCTTTATTGTACTTGTGTTTTTTTTTGTATTGCTGTAATTCGGACACAACTGTAAAGGACATAATTTGTTTCAGTTGTAAAACTTTTACTCATGCATTAAACACATTTGAATAGAACAGTATGGAATGGACAATTTTAACTGATAGTGACTTATTTTTTTTTCTCCTCAATAACCGTTTTCTCCGTTCATCCCCTCCATTACCAACTTCCATTTAAATTTGTTTAATAGTCTATTTTATCTCATCATCTGCTAAATAACAAATTCTGTGTTAAACATAATATGTGTGTGTGTGTGTGTAAGACGAACAAAAATAAATAAATATGAAAAGGAAAACCCAAACTTATTTTTTTTTTTATAGACAATATCTTTTGAGTTGTCTATCGTATATTTAGTCTACACTTTTCTTATCTTTTTTTTCTATTTTATTTAACTTGTTGTACAAATAAAGGCTGTCATAAGCATACAATATTATGAGTAAATGTATGGAATGAATAGATGCTTGGCTGAAGTACATAGTAATGATAAGGATAATGATGATGGTGGTGGTGGTGGTGGCAATGCGGTGCTAGTGTTAGTGCCAACGGTGTTAGTGGTAGTGGCGGTGCTGTGTGTGTGTTGTTGTTGTTATTAAGATTGAATATATATAAAGCAGAGCTAAGGGCCCTTTAAAAAACTTTTGCTCTTTATTTTTTCATTAAACACCATCACTTTACTTTGTTGGCTTTTACTAGCTAAGCTATAATACACTCAAGAAAAAATTTTACGTATTTATTATAAGAAAGGTTTTTTTTTTTATTCAAGATTTTAATTAGCAAAAAACATACAATTTTATGACTACTGTGAAAAAAGAAATATATTTAATGTTAAAAATTATAGAATCTGATTTGCTAAGATTCTTATAAATCTTAGAAATATTATATTATAGTTAACGAATTGTGAAAAATAATATTTTTGGTCTGGGACGTCAATTTTAGAATTTTAAGAAATATTTGTCAGGTTGGATTATATACTCAATGAACATTTTTTGTTATCGGCTAGGAGCGTTATTCAAAGAAAAAACAACAACGAAGGTTATGCTGTTCTCGTTTAAACTTTATGAATAATATGCCCGGTCTCCAACTATAGAGTAATTAAGTGTGTGGCTAATGCATGGTTTTCACTATGTCATTTTTAATGTCAATTTGTCCAAATTGTTGGCAATTGTATGAAAACGGGTTGTCATATGGTGTCATATAAATTTGCAGTCAGAGTTATGCATACGAACTGCCTTCTAAAATGACATATAAGTAAAAACGTCAAATTTCAGTTTGTCAGCAGATATGGCAGTATTTTTTATCTAAAATAAAATTGACAACAAGTTCTCAATTTTTGTTTTGTATGGCGATCGCAAAGCTGTTATTTTTTTTTTTTTTTTTGCTGGAAAAATAAATTTCAATTCTTTCTTTTATTTTTCCAAGCCCTTTAGTGTTTTAATAACTTAAAGCGCCGCACTAGCTACAGCCATTTGTTTCTTTTTTATTATTTTTAATTTTTTCCCACTTTTTATTAAACTCAAATTAATATTTTCTAATCAGCTATTCGCTCGCCAAAAGTTTATGCATCACATTTGACCTGTGTAATGAAAACGGCGTGTCAGTCAACTGACACCAAACTTTAACATAAGTCTTTGACACGCTCTGCCATATCGATTTATTGTCAGTTTTTAAGATGTAATGAAAACGCATTTGACACAAAATGACGAGAATTCATTTGAGTCAGTTTTTGTTGTCAGTTCATATGACATAATGAAAACCAGGCATAATTTTTAGAATACATAAGAAGACCTACAAATTAATACCGAATCTGAACGTGGAGATTAAAAGGCTCAACATAGCAAAAATTACTTTCAGAGGTTTGCTGTTGCCTTTTTGATAAATTTTTGGTCGCTTGATCCAAGAATGGATCCCAGCACCTTCTTTTGGCAAACCCCACTCTTAAGATACTGTACCAACAGCATTTACAAAAAATATGATTTTCAAACTACTGTTGGATTGATCCCAGCAACTTCTATTGGCAAATCCCATTCTTAAGATACTGTACCAACAGCAGTTACAAAAAATGTGATTTTCAAACTACTGTTGCCTTTTTTGGTTGCTTGAGCCAAGGGTTGATCCCAGCAACTTCTATTGGCAAATCCCATTCTTATGATACTGTACCAACAGCAGTTACAAAAAATGTGATTTTCAAACTACTGTTGCCTTTTTTGGTTGCTTGAGCCAAGGGTTGATCCCAGCACCTTCTTTTGGCAAATCCCACTCTTAAGATACTGTACCAACAGCATTTACAAAAATTGTGATTTTCAAACTACAAGATATTAAATTTCAAGCTTAAAATTGATGTAAAATTAAGAAAACTATTAGTTAAACCGCAGTTTTATTTGTGCTTCTTGTGAACTCAAAAAATGTATTAACACTTACAATTGTACCTTCCCTCTGAATTATGTCATGTATTTTTGGGGAAAGGAAGAGGCAAACAAAGGACATACAAATGTCCAAATTTGAACAGGGAGCCAATTAAATACATTATTATTAGAGTATTTAAAGTTATTGTCTATTTTGCAGTATTTCTATAAGTTTTTCAAAAATATGTGGCAAATTGAAGAAATCGCAAGTTGACAAAACACCGGAATATTTAAAACTTCGCATATATTGGTTCCAACGATAAATTTCAATAAAACTAATAAATAGGTGTGTTAAAATTTAACCTTTTAAAATTTTCTGTTACAAAGAATTGGCTGTAGAGCAATTTCTTTTTCCTTAGAACTCATTGTACTGGCGGTACATTGTACTGATGATTTTTGCTTAAAACTATCCCAAAAGCACCCGCTTCTAATAGCTTCAAAGGAGAACTAGCTCCCCAAGAACCAGTTGTGAAACTCCTACTAAAACCAACTCTCCATCTGTTTACCCTTTAATTTTAGATCTGTGGTTTGGTAACTAATTCCATGAAAGCGGTTGGACTTAAGCTAGGTAACGGTATGAAACAGAAATTGAAAATTTGTAAAAATTAAGAATTTCGTTTTATACCAAAACAAAGCTTAAGACACTTAAGCCGATTATGATTAAGCCTTTATTTGCAAGTAATTATATCATGGAAGGGCTATTATAAATTTCTGCTGATGTTTGATCATGTTAGAACGAGAGAATAATTTGCTTTTTCCCACATTTTCGCCCACTGGTACGCCTTTTTTAAAGCATATTTGTTTATAATACGATGTCTTTTTTAAAAATGATTTCTCAGTTCATACAATCTGATTTTTCCCAATTTTTACTAATGCATTTTTTTTAGTGTATAAGTAAAATATAAGACTATGTAAATCTTTGACTGGCTGGCTGGTTGCTTAAATGAATGGTTGGTTAACTGGCTGGATGACTGTCGGTCCTTCTTTCTGTCTGTCTGTCTAGCTGGATTTATACTTCCTCTTTGAGTGTATGATGGCTTATTCCCTTTTGCTATTTGTCTAAGCATAATTAAATTTGTATGCAGAGAGACTCTTTTACTTTTTTTTTTTTTTTTTGTTTTGCTACATTCAATAATAAAAATAACAAAGCACTAGAAGCTCAAAAAGAAAGAATACTTCATCATAAAAATATAAAATGTAAAGTAAAGTAAAGGAAATACAAGGCATTAAAAGGTCTACAAAAGTTTTACAGAACCAAATTACTGACTGACTAGTTGGCAGAGGCAAATAATGTTTCAGGGGCCAGTTTGGTGTTTTGTGTAATTATTGGTTAATCATTTGCTATAAAAAATTTAATTTCCGCTATTAAATGGGCTTCAGAATTAAGATGATTGTATTGTTTAACTAATTGAGTTGAGACACAGCTACATGATGCTGTTATTTATAGAAGAAATATAAATTTCGATAAAAATCTAAATTTTTGTCTCGTAAGAATTTTCATTAATGTATCTGCTTCTCGTCATCGTCATATCATTATGGATATCATTAAACATTTGAGTTAGTTTTTAGAAATATTATTTTAATTATTACAATGATATTACAATAATTTCTTGATAATTATTTCCAGCTAATCAGGCGTGTAGTAATAAACAGAGATTCGTAAATAAATCAAAATATTAACTTATTTATCAAGTGTTTTTATTATAATTATTAATACGCATGAGTTTATGTAGTTGACTTATGGTATTCTTGTACAACACTCTACAAAGCGGTTAGATAGTGGTTTGCCGTACTTGAACTATTTTATAGATCTACAGCTTAAAACTGGATGAAAAAATAAACAGCTGTATGTATGCATCCAAATTAAAAATGGCATTTTGTTAAGAGAAAAAGTTATAGATATTTTCCTTAAGTTTTAGCTTTTCAGCTTTAAAATAATAAAATTTTCTGTTAAATAACTCATTTTTAGCTATTTTTTTTTTTTTGACAATAGACCAACATTTAGGGGATGCTAATATAAAAGCAGTGTTGGAATTAGAAAAATGTGTTGTGGGAAGGAGGAAAGTGGAAAGACACAGTACTATTTGTGGACATTTAATTTAAATTTTCTCTATTTTGTGGATCACAGGGAAGACCTTTGAGAGGATTTTATTCCAAATATGACTTTTACGACTTATAAAGAAAATTTCCCTGTACGATTTACGATGTAGTTAGGTTGAGTACTCTGTATCTCCAGCATCGCGACCAAGTAGATCTATTGTGCACACTCAAGTGTTTCCTCAGTTGTTCTCAAGTGCAGCCTTGAGTAGCAGTACAATATTCTTCACTTCCAGTTTCTTGTATTGTTCCTCTATAACAACTGGTCTGCCAAATGCGATAAATCGTAGATATGCAAAGGCATGACATTCAGCCATTACAAGCTCCATGGTCTCCTCATCCTCCATACAATATCTGCATGTTGTATCCCGATCATGTCCCATTTTTTTCAGGATGTAATTACATGGATAGTGTCCTGTGAGTGCCCCACATAAGAGTCTTCGATTTGGTCTGTTCATCTGAAGGGCTTCTCTGCTCCTCTTTTCATTGTATGATAAGAACTTCTTTGAATATTTTAGTGATTTCTGTTTGTCCAAATATTGAATGGAATGCCATTGTGTGATTCATTGGACACTCGCCCACAAACACACAGAAAAAAACATGGTTGCAACATGATCACTTTTACTACATTATGCTAGCTGCATTTGGGTACGCTTGTCACAATCAAGTTATTGCTTTAAAAATAGGTTCTAGGCGGTGGATACCATAATTTTTATAGAAAATATTTTTTTATTTCATGATTTCCACTTTCTATTTTATAACATAAAAAAAATATGATAATTGTGCAACTATAAAATACTAACAAAATCAAAAAATAATTTTAAATTAAATAAAACATGAATTTGACATTTAAGGTTATAATATTCTCCTGTTTTGATAGAAAAATTTTATCAGTTCAGTCTCCCTTGTAAAAATAAAAATATATGATCATTTTTACCTGGGGTTTTATTTTTGAAAATGTCATATGGCATATAGCATTATACGAGGGCGGATCAATATGTCCGTGACTTTTCAAACTTCCCTCGTAGTTGTATGAAATGCAACACTGCTCGCATCAAGTACCACCTGTTAATAGACTACTCTCAAATTTCGATCAAGTTCCGTCATTTACTTTGCGTTTAACAGCTGTTCAAAACATACAACCTCGTGGATTTTTTTAAAAATGGAAAAAAGTGAATTTCGAATGCTCATTAAAGATTATTCATTTGGGAAATCAAACCAAGGAAAAGCTTGATAAATACTATGGAGACTCTGCACCATCGATATCAATGGTAAAAAAGTGGTTTACTGACTTTCGTTATGGCCTTAAAAGCACGGAAGATGCCGAACGTTCTGGACGCCCAGTCGAGGTCTCTACACCCAAAACAATTAAAAAAAATTCACGATTTGGTGTTGGCCGATCGGAGATTTAATGTGCGATAGATTGTGGAAGACATAGGCATCTTACATGGTTCAGTGGTTTCAATTTTGAACGATCACTTGGGTATGAGAAAGCTTTCCGCAAAATGGCTGTCGCGTTTGCTCACAATCGACCACCAACGGAATCGTGTGACAGCTTAGTTTCCATGGCAAAAATCCATGAAGTAGACCACGATTTGCCCCCTCATTCGCCTTATTCTACGGATTTAGCCCCCAGTGACTATTTCCTATTTCCAAACCGAAAGAAATGGCTCGTTGGAAAGAGATTTAGCTCCAACGATGAAATTATTGATCAAACAAATGCCTATTTTATGGAACTCGAAAAATCCTATTTTTTTGGAAGGGATGAAAAAATTAAAGAAACGTTGGACTAGGTGTATTGAGCTTAAAGGAGATTATGTTGAAAAATATATTTTTTTTTTGCAAAAATAACTGTGCTTCATTCAATAAGTCACGGACTTACTGATCCGCCCTCGTAATTTGCACTAATTAACTTATTTTCAAAAAATTTCATTGCCATAAGGTTTACATATAAAATTGTAACTTTTGTTAAATTTTTTTTAATATGTGTACATTTCTTATAAAATAACGACTTTCTTGTGGTAAAAGTATTAATAAAATACATTTTTATAAGAAAAAGTCTGTAGAAGTGAAGAGTTGTTCTGTGCGAAAAGGTTTCCTATACAAAATACTAGATCTTTAAACATTTTTATAATAGAAACATTTTTAGATTCTATGGACTTTTCCTTAAAATTCTGCAAACTATTTCTTAGATAATAATACACATATTCTTAAAAAAAAAAACTTAGATTCTAAAAAATTCTTAGATTCTGAGGACTTTTCATCATGAAGTATACTTAGATTCTGAGAACTTTTTCTAAAGAAATATGTTTCGATTGTCCTTAGAACTTAAAAAAAAAGAATCGTAAAACTATCTAAAAAAAATTTAAAAATGTTTTTATAATCTATGAGTATTTCTTTTCGTAAAAGTCTTATACAACTGTAGGGACCATATTATGGTAATAGTTTTGGTTATTTTATTATCATAATATGGTAATTATATTATAGTACGATTACGTTTGGTAAATTCGTAATACTAAAAATATATGATGCCCTTTGAATGTGATTGCTCCAAACATGTTATGCGGGACCACCAATAATGCCTAAAAATGTCAAAAATTCGCATCATATTTGGATTTAGTCTCCGTATAAATCCACCTTCCTGGTAATTTGCTTAAATGAAATTTTTGGGCAAAATCATTCTTTTTATTTTCTGTCTGTTCAGGAAAATAGGACAAGAGCCATTACCAGAATTTGGATGGCCTGTCAAAAATTTATCTAAGTATTACATAGTCGGTAAGACCGTCCACTAGAGTGGCACACGCCATCTTATGTTTAAAGCTTTTACAAATTGTAACAAATATAGGCTACATAAAATTCACCTTAACTGTATATAAAACACCTTCTTATCTTTAGTGTTTATGGTACTAGTTCTTTATCTTCTTGCTTCTTTTATTTGGTCATGGCTAATTATCTTTAATTTTTTCATCAAATTCCATTTAAATTAAGCAATCAAGCAAAACAGTTCAATTAAATATTTTTTTTCTTCTTGTTGTGCTTAGCAAACAGAAATTACTAGAAAGATTTTATTCTTGTTGGTTTATTTTTTGTCGATTTTCTTTTCAATATTTTTGAAATTCTTTTGTAAGAAATCAGAAAAATGAAAACGACAAACATGACTGCGAATGAAAGCTCTGCAGGTAGCCAAACACAATGTTAGCGTTAATTAGTAGAAATTCACAACCAATCAAGTTGACCATTGTATAGTGTAACAAGTAACAAGGATTTAAGAGAAAAAAAAAACTAGAATTGAGTTTTTAGCTTTTGTTGTTCTTCATTGCTGATTGTTACAGCCATTCAACATACATGTAGATATGTATGTATATCTATCTACACATCACAACTGCAGAGTGTAACAGGAAGTTATTGCAACGTAATTACTGCCGCAATTTCAATTCGTTGTTAGAATAACAAACATGAATAGCAAGAAGCGTTGCAACACAGGCAACAACTATAATAACTTCTAGTAAAATAACACAAGTGAAGCAAGAGTAAACCTACAAAATCTAGGTATCCTAAGGCTTTTAGTCATTATTTTTTTTTTTGTTCTTCTCGCTATAACAAGTATATTCACACTACTTTTGTCTTGTGTTTCTGTGTGTGTGAGTTTTTTTTACTTCATTCTGTTTTCATGTAATTGCTAACTTAACTCATGGCTAAGGATATACAAACTTATTTTTTAATTATGGATTTTTGTTGTTGTTAACTTTTAGTTTAACAAGAAAAACTTGTTAAAAAAAATAGGGAAGTAACGAAGCTTAGCCTTAGCTATCCCATTGTTTTATAAGTTTTTTTTATATTTAATTTTTAATACTTATAGATTTTTGTTTTATTATTTTTCTGTATTTTATAATAAGAATTTTTAGAAAAAGCTAAAGCTGAAGTTTTGTTTTTTTTTTCTTTTATGAAATTTGTATTCTTTTTATTATTCGCTCGCTGTTGTGTAACTAAGGTTGTTATTGTTTGGTCTTTCTTAAGTTGTTGCTTTTGAATTTTGTTATAACTAATAACTACAATTTTTATTTTTTTTTTTAGATTAAGTGTATGGAAGGGGAATGTAAGCTGAGACATTCCCAAAAATTTCGACACTATTTTAGTTGTTTTTTTTTTTTTTGAACAGGAATTGTTTGAATATTAATGAAAATTAGCTCATAAATTTTTCATATCTGAGCTGTTTTTAGTTTTATAAGGATTCAGTGTAAAAAAAAGTTTTAATGCAATTTCCAAAACTGTGTTGCCTCTTTTTATTAAAAATGGCACTAAAACTTTTTTTTATCTAAAATTTTACCCATTTTATTAAGTTTTTTCCTTCTCCTGTCAAGTAACAAAAAATCGAGTTAGGGCCTTTCTATATTAAGCCATCGATATGTGATCTTCTCCGAAAAAAGGGACCTAGTGTATCGAAAAACGGGTTTGGACTTATCCTACACCCTTAAAGGGTGTAGAATAAGATGAAATGAGTTAGATTTCTAATAAAAATTTATTTACCCCTTTATAGTTATTTTTACAATATTCTTCGTATTAGTACACGCACATCAACCCTTTGCTGAGAGCGAACAGATAGCTGAGAACGAACAGAGCAGCAACAATAGCAAAGGTATTGTCACACTAAAAACGAAAAAAATACGTCACCACATAGGCATGTCGTCACCAAAGTCGGCACCCAATCATAACTAACCATACCAAATCGCATCTCCCAACTGAATGTGTATTCACAGTGATAATGCGTTATAAAACTTTAAATGCTTTTTTTCTCAAAACTTCATTTTCACACACTAGGTCCCTTTTCTCGCAGAAGGTCACATATAGCGTATGAGTAACATGTATAATGCTAATGTTAATGACAATTAAGTATACGCCACCAGTAGGTAAAACACAATACCATTACAACAGGAACAACTTGTTTAACTTTTTAATTTTATACAAAAAATTGTCCTCTGATAAAAAAAAGCACTAGGTTACGCTAATGAACGTGCTTTAAGATGGCATTTTAGTTTAATCAGTTGTTGTAAGAACAAGCATTAGTAATTGTTGTAAGACTTACAAACTTAAAAATTTGTATAACACAAGACTTTTCGACTACAAAGTTTTTTTGTCACTGGCTGATTACTGCTACACAGGAGACATCGCGCGTTAAGGGGGAAAAACAAAAGTTTAGTTAAATACTCAAACAGTTATATAATTATTAAAAAATCATTAACATCTAAATGCAAAAGAGATTTAAGATTACATTTTTTGATTTAAAACTGAAATTAATAAATAAATAAATAAATACATATTCTATAGAGAGTAATAAATCTCTTTATTTGTTCCATAATCCATTCATTCAAATATAAATTTGTCATGGAGCATAAAATATGAATGATGAATTTTTTGTAATACATGAATGTAGATTTTACTTAAAACATTCAACTGTCAAACTAATATTAAAAACAACTACTATTTCTACACTCACAATATTGGTTCATACAAAATCTACAGTATAAAGTATATTGAAAGAATTCAAAATAAGTTATGAAGCGAATTAAAAAAAAAAAATTGTAAAAAATTTAATTTTGTATCCAATATACTATTGAAATTGATTGTTTTCGAGGGAAAATATTTACTGATTTATCTCTTTTTCTAATTTTGTTTTTGAATGACTGGACGAATATACTTATTTTTTTTTTTATTTTACTATTTATCAGGAAAAAGCTTTTTATTGGAAATAACTACCTTAAGAGCCAACATTTAGCTCATTTTATTTGAAAGCTTTGCAGCCTACCAAAAATGATCTGCTCCCAATATGGATCAGCTCGAAAGCAGAAAAAATTTTTTTAAATAAGCATATCAAATTTTTTTAGCTCGTTTATTCGCATGAGCAATATAAAATTTTTGTGCTCACTCATTTTTAATGAGAAAAAGCTACAGCGGAAGACCTAATTTCTTATTTGCTAATTATTCAATTAAAAACAACTTTTTAAATCTACTTTTAAAATAAACTTTGATTGTATACTGCAAAAATATTATGAGTGAATGCAAAGATTAACGAAGCATAGGGTTTATAATAAATATATAAAAAAAATAAAAATAACTATTTAAAAGTTCTCATCAGGAACAAAATACAAAAACTAATAAAAATGCAACATAAATACCACATATGAGGCTTTCATTACCAACTGACCAGCTTAACTCTTTGACTGTCCAATGTAGTACATATGATGCACAGGCGTCATGATTGATACGCTTGCGCATCATATGTGATACACAATTTGTTTAAAATAAAACTTAAGATAATTTCACTATACCTTATATAATATAGTTAAAACAATACCGAAAATTAAATAGGTAAATAGTAAAGAATTAAAATAGCATGAATCGTATGCGATGCATAGAAACCTTCAATAATAAATAGTTGAAATATTGGTCCGTGTATCATATGTGATGCAAGTAATTTTTACTAGCTTATGTACGTGGACGTACGGTATAAAAATTTTTTTTTGTTTGGGGACAGTCAAAGGTTTAAAAAAATTGTATGGTATCGTTTAACTTGTTAGGAAAGTACCTCAACTTTAATACTCCTATTTTAATGATATTTGAATATGAAATCTAAAGGTCGAACAGAAATAAAAAATTTATCTTTCTTAAGTTTCGTTTCCTTCGAAAACTAAGTTTAAGTCACTTAAGCAAGTTGTTGTTGGGTATTAACGACAACCTGTCTCATTTTACATGGGACTAAATTCAGATATTTCAAGGTACTTTTTAAAATTTAAAATAACAGGCAAATAAACGTTCACTTAAATTGAATAAGCAATCAAATATTTCAATTTGGCTGCCATATAAATTATATAATATTTCTGAAATTTTTACAACAGCAAATTTAAAATAAGCAAAAAGGTATCTTAAAATATATATGTTAAAACAGGAGTATTGTGTGGCCACTTGAAAAAAAATATAAGAAAAAATTCGGACTATACAATACATTTGGCTTTTACAATAGTCGTATTTTTTATATGCCGATATTTAGCTAAAGATTCATCATAGCAGCCGATTGGTGTTAGACAAATGTGAATTTAAAAATAAAGAAATGTCGAAAAAACTCATAACTACCCAGCAAAACCACACTTTACACCTTACTTCATTGATGAATTTTCCAGGCGATGAGCCTCAAAGTAATGTATATACCCATTACTTTAGAGGTGATAATGTCCCTTACATTACTTATATGGTTACGGGAATGGAATAAATAATGTGTCTAAAATTAGATTTTTAAAAAAGAGGAATTTTTATTAAAAAAAATTATTACAAATACTTTATTTAAAATATTTGTAATTAAAAATAATGTGGTCAAGATGACAATCGAACCAGGGAAATCTGGTTGCCAGCCAGGAACTCTACCCACTGAGCTATCGACGCATATAGTATTTGATTGCTTTCAACTTAAATGAATTTGTGCGCTTCGTTTTTTCGCTAGTGTTATCAAAGCAAACATACATTACCCTTTTGCTTACAAAAAAGCACAAAGTAATGTATCTAAAAATAGATTTTCAAAAATATTTCAATTATTACTTTACATTTATAAATCATATATTACGTAATCAATGATGAGTAACTTATTACTTTATGGTTGAAAATAATGAAAAAGGTAACGAGATATCATTACAAGGTAACGCATGAGAATATCGCACCCATTACCAAAGCTTTCGTAATGGGTACAAAAAAGTAGCAAAAGAAGAAAAAAAGAAGCAGTAATTTTGATTCCGGTGTTGTGAAAATTTAGATCGAAACCAATGATTTTTACATAGGGGTGTCAAAGGCTGGAAGTTTTCTTTTACAATCTTTTTTCATTGCATCTAAAGCAGTTCTTATGGTTTAGAGAAAAATTAGATCTTTTGATGTTCCCAAATAAATTTTTAATTTGTCATTTAGATTTTATCAGGACATCAGTAATCGGGCCTTTGTCTCATTTTCGCATTCTCCCTTTAGCTTCTACCTGGGAATTTAATTAACACATTTGTTGTTGTTTCCCATATAAGGTTTGAGTTTGACTGTTGGTTAAATTATAACGGAAGGTTCATTCACTAATTGAGACTTATTTATTAAATTAGTTTATTCGAAATTCTTGCAATTTTTACTACAATAACTTGTTTACTTCTTGTATTAATAATAACTACGATTTTAAGAGCTTGAAATATGGTAAATTTTAAGTTAAAGATTAAAACAAGTCAATTAAACTTAAACCATAGTTAGAAATGTCAAATTTATATAGAAATATCTATGATTAGTGTTTAACTTTAGTTGTTTTTAGAATAAGTTACCCGTCATAGACTTGAAAAGTGTTAAATTTCATTAAAAATCACATTTTTGAATGTTATGAAAAAGAACTGCTTAGAAGAGGAAAATCAGAACTAAACGATACTTTGGAATCAGTAAAAAATTAATTCCTTAAGAATCACTTCCATTTATTTTTGCTGGATACGTTAACTTCAGGGTGTACAAAATATTGTTTTTTGAATATATATGATGTCTGGTATTTAACTAATATTTTATCTTAAATGTAGCTTAGGGACTCTGTAAAATTTTCTAAATTGATAGAAAAACATCTGGGAAATAAACAATTTAAAACATATTTGCGCTGATTTCTAGATAAATGTAGTTTTATACTGCAGTACTAATTAAGACCTAGTCCTGAATATTTAAGCAAAAAAATATTCACATAATCAAATTTCCATAATTTTATAAGTTTCATTAAATTATATTAAAATATACACTCACAAAATATTTTCCGTTACCGACTGTAGTTTATTTAAAAAGTAATACGTTAAGTTTGTTTTTAAATGAAGAATCAATTGAAATGCATAGAAATATATTTTTTAACTATTTGAATCAGTTATTCAAAAAACAAACTATAAAAATTTACAGACATTCAGTAGGAGTTGATATTTTCAGTTAAATGTAAAATTTTATGTTGTCTGCTTCAAAAAATAGAAATTCATATAATTCTTTTTTGTTTTTTTATCAATATAGTTTGTATATAAACAAAATTATTTTAATAAAAATTACAAGAAATTATTCAAATATACATACACACAAAGCCAATAAAAATATATACATCTGCATGTGTTGTGTTCTGTTTTGTAATAACATACAAATAAAACAACTTTCAATTTAAAAAAAAACAAACCACAAAAGTAGTTTTTTCTAACTTCTTGCAGTAAAAATTTGATGGTTATTTTAAACGACTTTCTATTGTTTTTACTACTTTTGTTGGTTATTAAATAATGATTGAAAATAAACAACAAAATGGGTTGAATATAATGAAAAATCAGTAGTCCTCTTTTTGATTGTATTTTCGATTAATTTAATATGTATTTTAAGTTGTTTTTAACGAAATAATATTGTGAGTGTATATTTAAAAAACACTTGCCAAATTTCAATATTTAACTACGTCTAAATACAATGTTTCATGTTTCATTTGTATTTTAACAAACAATAAATATTATAAGTTTGACATTGATCTGGCATTCTTTTTCCTGTAGCGTGACAGTTAATACAGCAAGCCCCATATACATCATATTTTATTTAAAATACATGACAAGTCATATTACTAAAATGGAACTCAGCTCAACAAATGCAACAAATCATTAAATCCCTTTTTAGTATGCTAGAACAAGAACAGGAATTGGCTGTAGAGAAGAGCAAGTTGAATGAAAATCTAACCAACATTTTTCCCAAAAAATAAAAGAACACTTACAAAAAACATTTACACTCAATTTTTGTATGTTTATTCTTTTTATTTTGGGGTTTAATTTTTAAACAAACCATAATGCTTTGGCAAAAAATAATAAAAAAAAAACACCAACACAAATGTACATATATGTACTATAACAAATGAAATGCCACAAACTAACAGAAAAATTTGTTTGAATAAACCACAATTATACATTCATATACAAAAATACGCACATACATAAACAATGTGCTCAAAAATTATGCAGAATATAAGGAAAACGTCCCACCCATGCAAAGATTTAATATAGACGAAATTTGATAAAATTATGTAGAAATGTATCTAATTGTATGACAACATATATTTTTGAATTGAAATTTATATGAGCATACATGATCATGTATTGGGTGATATATTAACATACAAGGGCATACATTATTAAATACGTCCATGTCTAGTTCAAAATATAATCCAAAATTTCAGGGTATATAGCCGTATGTATTCCTATATGATCATACATGAATCATATATGAGCATATATTATCATATTTGGTCATATATAAAAATATACTGCCATATATCCTTAAATTTCGGATTCAAAGATATATGATAAGATATGAGATAATGAATGGTTATATATTGATTTATGCATGGTCATATATGTATGCTCATGTATGATCATATACAAGTCGATGTATGACCATGTATGGTCATTTATATTTCGATTATTAGATGGGGTATTCAATTTTGTAGCCAAAATTTTACCAAAATAAATAATTTTGTATTAAAGTTTTTAAAGTAATTTTTAATCATAACTTCGAAATCGATGGCAAAGTTTCATAATTTTTAACTTATTGTGCTTTAATATAATTATAGATATTTTTCTACCCGTCACAATGTCAAATTTGGCCTACCTATTGGGATCGTAAAAGCTTTTTTAACAGGAATCTCTGTTAAACGAATGCAAATAAACTTATTGTCTATTTGAAAAAATGTAAATCATTGTAATACCGATTATTTTTTGATTACAGTATAAAATTCATAGAGAACTTAAAGGCAATACTAATTAAATATGTTCGTTTGTATTTATATATACAACTGTTAACAACATGTATTCTAAGAGACTTATGTACAAAAACATACCTACTTTAAATACAAAAATTTCACTCATAAAAAGCATTTAGAAAATACGTATTCAAAAAAAAAGTGCCCACAAAAGTTCATTAAAATAACAAAACGCAAATTTGAGGTAAAAATAAGCGTCAAACAAATGAACAAAACAATGAAAACAAACAACATTAAAATCAAAGTACAAATGTAATAAAGAGGTTTTTTAAAATGTTTAACTTCTCATTTCATTTAAACACAAAGGTCCTTAACAAATGTTGGTACAATATTAAAAAGTTTGTGGTTAAATATAAATTTTGCTGGTTCCTTTATTGTCTACAAGATGCTCATTTTAAAACAGAAAAATTCCTGACTCTTTAACAAAACCATATTTGTTGACCAACAAAAAAAAAACACACACAAAAATGACATTATTGACGTTCAAGGGACAACAAGTACATAATAATGTATTGTTGTTGGTTACCAAGTATACAGACTAAGTAGTTGCATTTGTATGTGTAAAATTCTATGAAAATATGCAGATATTATGAACAATATTAAACTTAGAAAATTCCCAGCATGTATGAGTTCTGCTGTTATATGATACCAAATATTGTATGCAGTTTACAAAAGGAAACTTCTCAAAGTACTTTCCAAATTCCATAATTTTACAAAAAAAAAAAAAAAATGAACTAAAAACATATACAATAAAAATACCAAAAATGAACTCTTTAGTAGCAAAAGGTTTATTGTATCATAAAATACTATTACAGTTTTACTGGGATAAAAGGAATTTTCGTAAGGGCCCATTGGTAAAAGAAAAGAAAATCTGAGCACGTATTTTTTATACGTTTAAGTCTCAATTTATTTCGCTGAAATTCAACTCGGAAATTTAGAACCAAAATATTTTAATCAAATCGTAGTTAATGATTAATTATAAGGTAAGAATAAAGTGAGGCATATACCTTTATAGGATTTTTCGTTCATAGTATTAGCAAATAAAGTATTTTCTCATATTTTTTTCAGACACCTAGAGGTGAATAATATATTTTTATTCTTCTCAAAAATTTTTCGCAATAAAAAAATTAATGATTAAAAACTTTTTGATTTAAAATTTTTTGTTTCAAATTTTTTTTTACCTTAAAAGTGTTGTTTTCAACTTAAACATTTTTTAATTTGCTTTTAATTTTAAATTTATTTAATTTGTAGCAAAAACTTTAAGGTATAAAAATAATCACTAAAACCGAAATTAATTATTTTCGAGTATACAATTAAAATAGTTTGTAAGTTAAAATAAGAGAAAATACCATTTGGATGAAATGATATATCATTTAAAACCGGGTCTACTAAACCTTTCATTTACATCAAATGATTTTTGTTTTTTATTTTCATATTGTGAAGATTAATCAGTTAAAAACAAATGGTTATTTATGTACATATTTGAGAAATTGTTTCGGTTTTTATATTTTTGTTAGTTTATTAATCTGCAAAATATAGACTCGCACAGTCTATAAGCATGGACTTATAATAAAAATAATTTTGTATATAAATATACAATTTAAATTGAAAACAAAACTGTAACATAACAAAAAAAATAAACCACAAATTTCTGTTTTGTGATTAAGTTTTAATTAAATTTTACACAAATAAAAAAAATAATTGAAACTGAAAAAAATCGGTTAATGACAGTAAATCATTTTGAACAAATGTATAAAAAAGTTAAAATAAATATTTGTTTGAAAAAATACACGTATGTTCCTTTATTTTTAACTGAACTGAAAACTTTTTTATTAAACTGTAAATTGCATAATATTCTGAGTGTATATATTGTACATGTTTTTTAATTTTAGACAAATTTTTAAAATTGTCATAGCGTATTTTTTCTGGTAACGATAGTAATTTTTTTAATCATTATTTTATAAAAAATATTCCAAAATATACTTTAGAAAGGCCAAATTGAACCGGGGTTAGCGAACTATAAGTAAACTCGAAAATGTGCATCGTTTAAGTGCTATTACATAAAATTTTCCACTTTCAGGACACCCTAATTGTATGCATTTCTAAAATCCTATTTGTAAATAATATTTTGTATAATTACTATTAATATCTTTGTCAGCAAAAGTATTACCAATTATCTTATATTCCTTAACTTTTCTAAAAAATCAAGGCCCCTTTTATTTTTAATTTTTTGCTACTAAATCCTAATTGAGTTTTGGTCTGTTATTTCATTTACATATGAGTATAACAGCCATATAAAATATAAACAAAAAATTATTTAACTTTTTAAGAGTATCATGCTTATATGCTAGCCAGTGGCACTGTGGCTGTTTTGGGGCTAAACAAAAAATATTAAAACAAACGATATTTACTCCTAACAGTGAAAGAGAAGCAACATTGTCTAAAGCTTTCCTAACGACAGCATCAGCAAAAACTAAAAACAAAATATGCATAAATGTTTAAAAAAAAATATGTTGCAACAAAAAATGTTTATTTAACTGGAAATATGACAGAAGCCCTCCCTCTTTATTCTCTTATGCCAAAGTATTAACACTATAACGTACCCATTACTTTTACCATAAATTTGGTTTCGAAATAAACAAAATTATATAAAAATATTATAAAAAATAATGTTGCTTGTTTTTTAATATTTTATCATATAAACTATGAAATCCTCAATGAATTTTGTTAATTTTTATGCCAAATTTGTGGCAAGCTACATAAAATTGGAGTTCTTAAGAAATCTTTTGATAATCGCAGCAAAACCAGTAAAATTCTATTGATGAATTTTACAAGCTGTGAGCCTCAAGGCAATGTATGTACCCATTTTTTTAGAAGTGATAAAATAAGTGGTTACTTATTTGGTTACCAGGATTGGACAAGTAATGTATCCAAAAATAGATTTATATAAGAAAAATTATTAAAAAAATTACTACAAATATTTCCAAGTGTTCCCATAGCTTGGAACTCTACTTGGAACTCACTCTACTCACTGAGCAATCGACGCATATAAAATTTGATTGCTATAAACATAAGATGCTTTCCCAGCAAAACCACACATTACCAAATAATGGGTAAAGTAATGCATAGCCATAGGGGCCCATGGATTACTTTACACCTTACTTCATTGATGAATTTTATAGGCAATGAGATTCGAAGTTATGTATATACCCATTACTTTAGAGGTGATAATGTAAGGGGTTACTTATATGGTTACGAGAATGAAAAAAGTAATGTGTCTAAAAATATATATTTTAAAAAGAGGAATTTTTATTAAAAAAAAATTATTACAAATATTTTATTTAAATTATTTGTAATTAAAAATAATGTGGTCAAGATGGGAATCGAACCAGGGAAATCTGGTTGCCAGCCAAGAACTCTATCCACTGAGCTATCGACGCATATAGTAGTTGATTGCTTTAAACTTAAATGAATTGTTGCGCTTCGTTTTTTCGCTAGTGTTATCAAAGCAAACATACATTATCCTTGTGCTTACAAAAAAACACAAAGTAATGTTTAAAAAAATAGATTTTCAAAAATATTTCAATTATTACTTTAAATTTATAAATCATATTTTACGTAATCAATAATGAGTAACTTATTACTTTATGCTTGCAAATAATGAAAAAGGTAACGAGCTATCATTACAACGCATGAGAATATCGCACACATTACCAAAGTTTTGCTGGGTTACTTTACAATGATCGATAAATCTTTAAATTATACTTACAAATAATGCAAAAGGTAACGAGTTATCATTACAAGGTGATAATGCATTACCAAAGTGTTTCTGGGATCTATATTGAAATTGAAAAATTTTCAATTGCTTACTAATCTTTTTCTTTGTAGTAAAAATATCTGTATATTATTTTCTTTGCCAGCCTTATTCATTTGAGGGTTAAAAGAATAAAAGGTTTTAGAAAAAGAATATGAAACATAAAAACAAAATATTTTGTTACAGTGGTAAAAACAAAAAAACAAAATGCATTTACTATGGCTTTGGTTTTTAAAAAAATAACAACAAGTGTTGAATGTTTTTCTATTCAAACATACTTTTTAATTCTATATTCTAAGAAAAATATGTTATTATATTTATATATTTTGTATTTAAATATTAAATTCTATAAACTACTTAAATACAATGCTAAACAAATTAAATAGTATTTTTGTATTCCTTAAAATATACACACTTCTATATTATTATCCCTTATGTGTTTTAATTTATTAAAATTACTTGTTTATAAATTTAAATTAAAATCTTCTTTGTTGATGACTTATAGAGAGAGAGAGAGAGAAACTTACGCATAAATACTAATTGAAATTAATGTTGTTACAACTACTAAATATTTAATATTATTTTTGTTGAAATTCAATTAGGAACAAGAAACCACAAATTCTAATTAATTTATTCTTATGAAATTTAATTGTAGATATCAATTTATACAGTTGTCTTTTTGTTTTCTGTTTGTATTTTTTTAGTTATGGATTGCTGGGCGCATCTGGCTGTGGCAAAACTACTTTACTATCTTGTATTGTGGGTCGTAGACGTTTGAATTCTGGAGAAATATGGGTTTTGGGCGGTCGTCCTGGTTCAAGAGGTTCTGGTGTACCAGGTCCACGAATTGGCTATATGCCACAGGTAAGAAAATTTATTTACTTATAGCCTAAGCTACTGTATAAATTTTTCTCAAGAGGGCTTTGCTTGCTGGTAGCACTAAAATAAAAGATCTGCAGTGAGTTGCGGAATAAACAGGTTTCTTAATTGTTTAATAAACAGCTAAAGTTTTCTTGGATATCAGATAAAAGGTATTTGATATGCCTATCAAATGGTGTATAAGATAATCATGTTCAGTTGTTTATATTATAATATTCTTTAGATGTATCTGAATTCAGACACCATATTTTTACAGAGAAAACAGATTCATTATAACAACCGAATTTCTTGCCAACCGAATGGTTTGGCTATTTGTGGCGACTGAAATTTGGTTAATACAACAAAATTTCCGTTGAAACCATATATGTTAATTTTATTAGAAATATGTACATTTGATTGCGACAACCAAATAATTCTGTTAATGCAAACACAATATTCAGTTGGCAATTAATTGGCTTGTCGCGATGAATTTGTTTTATCTGTGTATGATGAATTTGTTTTCTCTGTGTATTTATCTTAACGATCATTTAAGGCCAAGGGTGACTAGTGATTTAGATATATTTGCAATATCTTAGTTTTATTGGCGATTTGTTTTAAAGTGTTTTTTTTTTCACATACATACGAGTATGTATATACATATATGTCAAGTTAACAGGTTTAATATAAAAATCTGGCTAAAATGGATATTCGAATTCTTCATTTTACGAGATTTGGCCGTTTAAGGCTGGACAAGTAGAAAATTTCATTCGCTTCCCAGCAAAATAAAATGGATGTTATTCTTTACGAATCTCTTTTTCAGAACATCCAAAGAAGTTAATAGTGCAAATTCTTTGATTTGTAAGAAGTCATTTTAAACAACTTCCAAAATGTTGATATTAACCCCTACTAGTAAAAAAAACAATTATTTAGTTAGTCCATAAATGGTTAATTCATTAAGTCATTAAATGCCTTATCGATAACATATTTTGCATGCCAGTGACATTCACTTTGTCCTGGTCGGAATAATAATTCTTGGCGTGTTCAAAATTAAATGTTTTACTTAAAAAAAAGCCACTCCCTATATTCATTTTTTAGTCTCTATATTAACCCTTAAATGCATGTTGTTGCAATTTTGCAACATACCATTAAACTCACCTCAAAATGGTATTGATTCGCTCACTACACATTGTTGTGTAGTAAAAGAGTTGTACTTGGTGTAGTTTATAATGTGGCAACACTTTTTTATGTTTTGCTATGTTTTTGATTGTGAATTTTACGTGGACAAAGTAACGGTTATAAAATTCTTTTAGCAAGTGCAATTTGTGTTTTTGTGAGAAGTATAATTTTGTGATTTTCAAAAGTAAGTGTTAACAAAAATTGATTTTGTATAAAATAACATATATTTTCAAAGAAACTTACTTGGTCGTAAACGAAAATAATGTTTTTTTTATTTAATTTGACCTATTTTAGAATGTTGTAAAACTGCAACACTATGCATTTAGTGCAGTAGTTGTGTATGACGAAATTTCTAAACATGTTATTAAATTTTTTAGATGCGGTTTTTAGATTCCAAAGGAATTGAAGAATATTTAAATAAAATATGTGATGGAGAAATATCGGAGGATGATTTAGATGAGTCAGAGGAAGAAGATGAGGTTTTTTCTGTTAACCGAGAGGCACTAGACACTAGTATTCAAGATTTAGAGACCAATATTGATGATGACCCACTGGCTTTTGACGAACCTCAGGCAGTTGACCCACCAGCCACAACAAATCAAGACGTATACCCAAGTACAAGTCAGGCGAGTCGTCGAGCTTCAATGAAGGGACTTGTTTGGAGGACAAAAGGCTTTGTTTTGAATAATGATAATACTAAGTTTCTTGGCGATAGTACTTATCCTATAGAGTTGAGTCAAAAAAACAGTCCTTACACATTTTTTTCATATTTTTTTACACCAGAAATTATTCAAAACATTGTAGAAGAATCTAATCTCTATTCTGTGCAAAAAAACGTTACGAAACCTTTGAATTTGACCGAATCTGAGCTCAGAAAGTTCGTATCTATATTGATATATATGTCCGTTATACAATATCCAAATACTCGCTTGTATTGGTCAAACACAGTGGGATTTGAACCAGTAAAAAAGTTAATGACGGTTAATAGATTCGAAACTATCCGAAGTTTTCTTCATTTCAATAATAATGATAACTATTTACCCAGAGGTCACCCAGAACATGACAGGCTGCACAAAATTAGACCAATGATAGTCCACCTAAATGGCAAGTTTGCTACAGTACCAATGGAGCAGAGGTTGTCAATAGATGAACAAATGTGTGCGACAAAAGTAAAACATTTTATGAAGCAGTATTTGCCAAATAAGCCTCATAAATGGGGGTTCAAGTTTTATGTCATGTGCAGCGTAAAAGGATTTGCTAATAAATTCGAAATATATACAGGTGAAGATCACAAGCGGCTTCCAAATGAGCCAGATTTTGGGCCAGTGGGAAATGTTGTCATCCGGCTAGCAAGAGATGTACCAAGGCATCAAAACCACATAATATACTTCGATAATTTCTACACCTCTGTGCCGCTTGTAACTCATCTTGCACATCAAGGAATTTATAGCCTAGGTACAGTTCAGCCCAACAGATTAGTAAACTGCAAACTACCAGACAAAAATAAACTAATGAAAAGATGTATTTCTCGTGGGTTCTATGAAGAACAAATGACATCTTTTCAAGGAGTTGATCTGACAGCAGTTACTTGGAAGGATAATAAAATTGTCACTTGCCTGTCATCATATGTTGGAGCGGAGCCTTCATCGCAAATAGAAAGGTTTGATAAAGTCAACAAAAAGATTATTTCTATAACTTGTCCGAAAATTATAAAAGACTATAATGCTCATATGGGCGGAGTCGACCTAATGGACAGTTTTATCGGCAGATATCGCATTAAAATGAGAAGCCGGAAGTGGTATATGCGCATATTTTACCACTTGTTAGACATGACAATTATTAATTCTTGGCTTGTATATAAAGATTTGAAAGATAAAACTGAGAATTCACCCACATTAAATTTATGCAAATACAGATTGGAATTAGCTGAAGTACTAGGAAGCATAGACGACACAATACCAGTTTGTAACAAACGTGGAAGGCCTAGCAGCAATATCATAGAAGATGGAATACAAGCCAAGAAGAAACGAGGACCAGTACAACATGTTCCACCTAAGGATATACGGCAAGATAATATTGGTCACTGGCCTGATAATTGTGTGCGAAGTCGCTGTAAAATGCCAGGCTGTAAGGGATACACACAAACAAAATGTGAAAAGTGTGAAGTAGCTCTTTGCTTTACTAAAGAAAAAAATTGTTTTAAAAACTTTCATTTATAAACCATATTCTTGTTTTTATGTAAATGCATAGTGTTGCAGATTTGCAACATACGATTTTTTAATAAATTTTACTATAAAAATTAAAAAAAAAAATTTTTTTTAATTTTTTTATGCATTAGGAAGTAAAATTCTATACTATATATTTTTTTCAGTATATTTGGAAAATTCATGCATTTAAGGGTTAAACAATATCCGTAAACTAATGAAAAAGTCCATCTGCTCATCGATTTTTCATAGCACCGAACCAAACTACTTCCTCCCAATGACACGCCAATGTTAAAATCATTAATGATTCACCGAAATTTTCACAACTTCGTGTTCAGTAGATGTAGTGTTAAACTACTTCTTCCTCAGCTCTTATTTTGAATTGGCCATGCAAAATAAGTTAAATGGTCTTCTGGAGGCTCTAGCTTGTCTAAAGCTTTGGGTTCTGAATAGATGTTTTGCCAGATCAAAATACAGTCATAAACGTAGCTACAAATCGTTAGTGTGCTTTGTTTTTGTAAATATACGGAGATTCAAATCCCCTAAAAACAAGCAATGATTTTTTTGAAAATTTTTCAAAAATAGCGATTTTATGCAACTATGCGATAATCAAAATATATTTGAACATACAGATCCTACATGCCTGTGTAAAAAATATAATATCTGATCAGATCTGCTAAAACCTTATTAGAGATGATTGTAACTATTAAGATCCGGTGCCAGAAGTGATCATATATAATTAGACATTTTATGCACAGATCTCATCAGATCTAGTGCCTCATCTGCAAATCTGGTCATATGGGATCATATCAGGTGGGAGATATGTTCGTATCTAATAACAGATATAGTACAAGATCGTAGCCATTAAAATAAATTTAATTTCTTATTAAATCTGATGGAAATATAACAATTTCTAGAGCAAATTGGATCTGATTACATACTCTACGCCAGATCTGCCTAGATTTTATTAGATCTAATTTGATCTCAAACTTGTCCCCAATTGTGAGATTAGGTTTAGATCTGACCTTTTTACATGAGTGGACTTGCATTTGATCATAAATGATCATAAGCATACATGATCATGTACCTCCATGCATATTTAATATATAACCATATATGATCTCATATCTGAGTATATATATTCAGGTCCCAATATTTTCATATATGAGCCCTATACCTTTAAATTTTGGATCCGAAGATATATGGAAATATATGGCTTTATTTTAAACTTTGCATGGCCGTACATAAGCTCATTTCGATTTTTACATGGGCATATAAAAATTAAATATTAAAAGTTGTACGGAAGATTTTAAATTATACAATATTTAGAAATAATTATGCAGAAGTCAGATCAGTAGAAAATTGTATTGGATTTGACTTAATTGCCTACGAAAGTCGAGCGCTAGTTGGTAGCGTGCTAGCTTATCAGTGCGGGGGTCGTGGGTTCAATTCCCACCAGAGGCTCTGGTCTGTTTTCGCTACAACGAGCCGAAGGCCTTTGTTGCTAGTGCTCGGTTAGGGTATTAACATACAATTTGTAATTATATGATTAATAAATAAAAATAAAAATAAAATAAATAAATGCCTACGAAAAAAATTAAATACATTTCTGAGGTATAAAAAGTAATATTTTTTTTAGCGGATTTCAATGTTATAAAACAGTTGGAGGCCATCTGTGTAGTGAAATAAACAGTAACAAAAACTACACACTTTAAATAGATTTAAATTCTCATCGTTTTAAACACGAAAGTGTTAAGCTTAATTTTCCTTTAAAATTAGCTCAATAAGAAACAAAATTTCGAATTCTTTTTGCTTTATATTCACACAAGAAATTTATAAGTTGCCATAAATCCACCAAATCTTGTTTCCCGACATCTAAATAATAATTATTTAAGTAAATATTTATCTTATGTTATTAAAGGTGTGCGTCAAACGGTAGTAAAGTAGCATGGTAAAAAATATTTTTTCTATGGTGAAAAAATTTTTAACGTTTCTGTGTTTTCATTATACTTTTAAAAACTTTTAAATTTCAAAATTTCTATGCTAATGTCAAAAATTCAACTTGCACCTCAAAATAATCTAAAGTTTACCAAGAAGCATACTTTGCTACAATTTCACACATACCCTAAGTGTAAAAATTATACCGTATAAAAAGTAATATTCTATATATCAATCTAGTTATTGATTACTGTCATGAAAATAAGAATGACAACAATCAAAAACCGCATAATAATGAAATATTTACCTTTTAAGTCATTAAATATGCGGCAAACAAAATATAAAAAAATTTTACTAATAAATGTCACTTTTCAGCGAATTCAAATGTTAATTCAAAATTCAAAAATAACAAATGCTATAAATATTTATACATTTATCACTTGGTTAATATAAATGAGGTCAATAGGAATTGAACTTTATTGAAAATCTATTAAATAGTGATTAAAATAGATAAATTCTCAATAGAAAAATTACCACTAACTTTATTGGCATATTGAGTTTGAAAAAGATAAAAAATTAAGCTTTAACGCATACAAAAACACGTTTCCAATACATTTATTTTGGTAAAATTTCAATAGAAAATGTATAAAAAATAAGATTTATAGATATATAACATTACAGCCCCTTTAAGGGAACGCCATGCACTAATGGGTTAAGCAATGGTTTTGTACATTTTTTCCGTCTACACAGTTATACAATAAAATTAAAAATTTGAATATTTTTTTTTTCAACAATCATAAATAATTCAAACATCAGAAAATTAAAAAAATTTCAATAATGCTCATAGAGCCAGACTTATGCAGCCATGATTTCAGAAAGTGATACAACTACAGTGTATTTTTTGTATTAACTTAACACCACAAATTTTTAAAATTATCCTTCATCTAAATGCTTCTATAATAATACACTTTTTTACCTTTTCCATCTACATTAATTCTCGTTTCCTTATAAATGTTATGCATTGTTTGTAATTCAATAAAAATCAAAATCTATAAAACACAAACATGCAAAAATATTGGTTAAAACTCAATTAAATTTCTGTAAAAATTGATTTTTTTTTCATGCATATTTCATCTTACCAGTTGATGTTCTGTTTTTAAAAACAATTTATGTGCCAGCTTCAAAAGAATTCATTGCGAATTGAATTCAGGTTTATAATTTTATGAAATTATAGACTAAACCTGTAATGTGTCGTTACAAATCTATTTATTTTCATACACAGTATTACTACTTTTAGCCATACCCAATATTATACTTATGGCAACAGCTTATACAATTCTCATTAAGTTGGGAAAATTATTTACATATAGTGTGAAACTTAAAGGCTGTAAGGAGAGCCAGAACCGAGGGACGAAAACAAAATATTACCTGATTTCACTACCCTTCACGAGAACCGTTGTTTATTCTCGTTATTAGCTAGTCGTACTGTTTGAATACGAGAACCGTTGTTTATTCTTGTTTGTAGTTAGTCGTATTAATAAGGTACGGGAACCACTGTTGGATTGCTAATCAATCCAACTAGACGAGCCGAAACTCTTTCTAGAGATCGATCGTGCCGATCACATACGATCAAAACTCGCACAGTGTTCTATAATAATTTTCGCTATACGAACACCAAAACGTGGTTTCCTCTAAATCCGTGTCGTATTGTCGGCCATCGTTGTAAAGGGTTGGGTTGTCGTGTATTATTTTATAGTAACCTCAAAGAAAGCAAAACTTTGGCTAATCTGGACAGCTGAGCTATACCGCAGCTGGAAAATAAACTGCATCACAAACCACAGTGATTCAAGAGGTTTTCTTATGACAGATTTTTGTTTAACGGATTTCTAGTGATAAATTACTCTTTTTAACATTTTTTGATTTAGTTGTTTTTAATAGAGAAGTTTCTTTGAAATCGGTTTAAGAAATGAATCAGAACCGCGAATAACCTTGTAAGCGGCAAAATTGAAATTGTTGAGAAATCGAAAAAAAACGTTTTAGAACTTGTAGGTGTATCCCACTGACACTTCTTGAGATTGCATTTTGATAATGAAATCCTGCATAATTTTGCCTAATTTTAAGTCTTTAATGCCAAATGTTTAAGTTTCAAGAAATGAGAATCAAATTGCTACATGCAGTGAAAAAAGACATTGGTAAATATTTTTGCAGGCTATAAAATATTTGTTTAGAAACTATTATGTAAGTGTTTGAAATATGCAAATATATTTTTTTTATTAGAATTAATTTACACCTGATAGAAAAAACTACTATAGAATCTAAGTATTTGGAATTTGTGTGAACCAAAAAATCTGCAAATCAAATATTTTAATGGTTTATATAAAAAATTAAATTTTGTAATTATTATACAAATTTCTAAACAAGTTATTACTTTAGAGTTCTGTTTAACACTAATAGAGATGCATTTAAAATATAATTTATGTCCCCTATTGTAAAGAGAAAGAAATACATAGCATCAATAAAACAAGTAAAATTAAATTTTATGATATGGTCTTTCATTTTTATTATATTTTTTTTTTCATTTCTTTGTTCCTTTTTTCTTCTTCTTTCATTTTATTGTTGTATTGTACTAAATACAACACATACATACATCTATATATAAACTCTGTGAAATGTATGCAGGAGGTGGCTTTATATGGTGAATTTACTATGAGAGAAACATTAATCTACTTTGGTTTAATTGCTGCCATGTCCCGCAGAGACATTGATGATAGAACTGAATTTTTACTCAAACTCTTAAATTTACCAAATGGTTCAAAATTTGTTAAAAATTTAAGTGGTGGCCAACAACGTCGTGTAAGTTTGGCTGTAGCATTACTTCAAGAACCCGAATTGTTAATTTTGGATGAGCCCACAGTAGGTGTTGATCCAGTTTTACGGCAAAGGTAAGTTTTATATACACTCTATTTGATTTTTATTATTATTATTATTGCTCTAGATGGAAACGATAATGAACTCCTTTTGAGTTTACAAAATTAATGTTAAGCATAAAAAAAAATATTGGAAAGTAAAAATTTGTTATGCTATGAACCTTTCCTTCAATATTAAACACCGATAAAAATATTTTAATACACTTCCGTTATTTTTGTAGAAACAAATAAAAAAAAAAACGGAAAACTTTGTATATACTTCCGTTTGGTTTGGGTTGAAGTTTAACACAAAAAAAAAAATTAAAATTGTCTACAATCTCATCATATCTTGCTGAGAGTGGAAAAAATGTTTTATAAATGTGATATGTGGTTTTACTCTAAGTAAAACCATAAAACCTCATTAAATATTTTGTCATGTATGTAGGTACTGAATGTAGGTGAATAGAGATGCAAGCCGCCGGCATTTATCAACTTAGACATCATAGTCGCGTGAGTTTTTTGTTAGTCGCAGACGCCGTCGAACATATAGGCTTAAATTGACTAGAGGTTGAGCCGTTTGACAAATATAGGGTGTCCCAAGAAGAACGCAATTTTTAAATTTTAAATAAAACACAGATATTTAAAAAAAAAATCGTGAAACTTAAAAATTAAAAAAAAAAAATTAAAATTGCGTTCTTCTTGGGACACCCTATACAAACAGGCAAAAGCATCGATTTCTTTTTGCATATTTTGTTATATGTAATTACATATTTTTGCATATTTGTCTTTTAGGTGCATATTTTTGCATTTGTTCTTTATATTAAAATTATGTTTTAATTAAAAATAAACTAAATGAATAATTTGTTCATATTGATATAGCACATACTTGGACAATTATATTGCATTTCATTTTTAAACAAACTCTATCGAAAAATGAATATGATGTAGAAAAATCGCCAGTTGTTTTTTTTTTTATTTGTAGTGCATATTTTTTAATATGTTTTCCATATTCTACTGCATATTTTAAGCACATACTGATTTTTTAGTGCATGAAATTCGCTGCCCTGGTAATTACAAACAATCCCTGAACTAAAACAAAATTGCGGCTGAAGATAACCAAGACTGCATAGTCGCTAGTTTTTGTCTTTAGCCAACGCCATAATTTGGGCCGGCTTGCATCTCTGTACGTGACATAATTAACAAATATTTACAGTAAATTTGTATGTAGCAATTATTAAAATAAAGTTATTTATGTATTATTAAAATATCAATTAAATAGGAAGTAAAATAGGCAAAAATTTATAAAATCACGTTTTTCATTTGAACAAAAATATTATTATTTTGACAAAGTTGTAGTTGCATTTTTTGATGATCTTGTTTAATGATATTTATTGATCAAAGTACAGTGGTGCCAAACCGACAACAAAGTTAAAATGATTACGAATATTAAAAACTCTTTACCAACTTGGGAAACGGTGTTCACAAAATTTGACAAGAAAAACTTATGTTTTTTGAAAATTATATTTGTAGTCACCCTGTTTTAACTTACGGTTTGCTACAGGGTGGCAAAGTTAACAATCTTTCGCTTTCAGAGCTTAGAACTTTTAAAAAATTGGCTGATTTTGGGAAAAAACATTCTATAAGTACCAGTATTCGACTTCGAATACAAAAATCTCTATTGTCTACCTGGGTTTTCTTAGGTTTTATGGCAAAATAGTTTAGAAAAAACTTTTTGGCATACAGAAAGTCAAGATTAAAAATAAAAATTTTGGAATTGGAAATGAAATGAAATATTTTATAAATAAATAAATTCTTTAAGGTGCTTAATTTATAACTTAGATTACAAAAATTGTAAAATCAGTCAAATCGGTCTTAAACTTCTAAAGCTTGAATATATAAATACACTCAAAAGGTAGACTTTGCAACACTTTATCACACCCTGTGGTAGAATATTATAATTCTTTTTGTTTTCTTCGACCTTCCTGATTTGTGTAATATTTATTATTGAGCTAAAGATCTCCTATTTATAAAAAATTAATTATAAATATTTATTTATAAAATTTATAACATTTTATAAATAAATATTTATAATTAATTTTTTATAAATAGAAGATCTTTAGCTCAATAAAAAATATTACGTAGAATATTATAGCTATAAATTTAATTTTAAAATTTTAGGTCTTCCTTTTCAGTTTCTCTAAACACTTTTTCCCGATTGCAGCGGTAGGTTAGAGTATTCACAATTTTTCATATATAATTTTTTATTTGGAACCAATATTCAACATATTTCAAAAAACCCAGGCAACTGGTAATATAATCAATTTTCTGTAAATTTTTTTTAACAATTTTCAATTATCGAAACATCGATTTAATTTAGATTAATTTTGTGTCTTACACTTAATACCCATCTCCCAATTATATTTAGCTTTCAGTTTGAAAATGCAGTTATTTTATACATATTTTTAATCTACTACATCCTTAAAGTCCTTAAATAAAATGTAGTATGAATGGACTCATATTAACTGCTGTAGTTTAATTCATTTCCTCAATTATTTTTAAAATTTCATATTCTCTTATATTTCGTTTCTTTTCCCTTTTTTTTTTTAATTTATACAGCATATGGGATCATCTAGTGGATATAACCAAGAATGGCAACACAACTGTGATAATTACTACACATTACATTGATGAGTGTGCCCAAGCGCATGTGGTAAGTAATACTTGTGTACATCTGTGTAACCATGTTGTATTCAAACTGTTATATTTTAAATACACAACATTTACTTTATTTAAATAACAAAAAAAAAAAAAAAAGAATGAAAAACAAACACTTATACTCTCACATGGTTGTAAACATATCCCTACAAATGCATGCAAACACTCATATATACACACTTGTACTTATTTATACATTTGTTTTGCTCATTTGTCTGAATTTTATATGAGAATGTGTGTGTATATAAGTAAATGTGAAAGCAGAGTGTTTCAGTTATTATATTTGTATGTATGTGTTTGTTTAACATGCCAAATTAAATTGTTAGGGTTATGGTATTTGTTAACTAATACAATTGTAATTGGGGTCAAAAAATAGAGTTCAAGGAAATGTTTAAACATCTGCACACACACACACACACACAACTATATATGCAATTTAAATTAGATCTAATTGCTAAAACAATATACATTTGAGAACATGTTCGTTCCTGCAACAGCTTATACGTAGATATCTACAATTTTATTTACAGATCATATGAAATTTATTTGAATTTTAGGTTTTAATAGATTTATTACTTCTGTTTAGTTTGAGGTTAAAGTGTTTTGTTGTAAGAATTAATTAAATTATAAATTATTTCATGTCATAAGTTGACACCTCATAACTAAGATAATATCAAATGACTTCTGTGTAATGAAAGAGACGAGTGGAGTGTTTAGCTCAAGTCGTAACAAACATTTTGAATTATTAACTTTTAACAATTGCTTAATATTTACGTATATTAATTACGTATATTAATCACTCTCACATTAGCTAAGGTGCTCCCTCGCATAAATAAAGTTTCACAATTTCAAAAGCGAAAAGAGGAATAGGAGCTCCTTTTCAAGTTCTTAGCAACTTTTTTTTGAAATTAAAGTGAATACAAATACTAATTTTAGCAGTAGAGGTTAATTTTTTTTCTTTTTGAGATAGAATTTTTTTTTTTAAATAAAACACATAAAGACTTAAGAAATCAGTTTTTTTTTATTTATTTTTATTTGATAAATTCTTTGAGTAAATTTTATCGTGAAGTTTAATTTCTATTTTTTTATTCGGCTGATGATTTTTCAGATAATACTGACCAAAAAAAAATTACTTCAACTTAACCAGTTTATTTGTATTGCAATCTCAGTCTAAAAAATATTTTACCACTTTCTTTATTGAAATACAAGATAATGAAATTTAATGAGAGGATTTTTAATTAATTAGAAAAAATTATTTTTTTATTTTAAATATTACATTTATTATAAATAAATACAGATTACTTTTTCTCACGCCTTAATCGATATTTTTTGTATTTGTATTATTTCATATTTTGCCCTCACGCAAACATTTGGTCCTTCGAACCGGATAAATATATATGAGAAGATATAATCTTGTATAGAAAATCACTTGTTTGTTGGTAACATTTCAATAATTTTCGGATCACATAATTTAATATAAAATATATTAATGCAATCTATCTGACTTTATGATATTAAACATTAGGTTTGAAGTAGTTAAGAATAAACTATATAATGGCGATGTTCCAGTGATCATCCCAGGCAGTAAAAATGTTTAAATTAAACACCAAAGTGAAAATATACATATTTATGTTTTTATAATGTTGTTTCATTTAGTAAATCTTGCGGGGCTCTTCTTCGAAGTCAACGAAATGTGGCTGTGCTACTCATCAGATTGATTGCTAATGAGTTGGGGTGTTGTTCAATTCTTGTTTTGTATGCCAATAGTTGAGCCACTATTTCAGCTTTTACGGTAGGGATATTAAGCTCACGATGAAGTTGGTTGTTTGTTATGTAACAGGGGGCATTTGCAATTCTCCTAATTGTTTTGGATTGAAATCGTTGTATGTTGTTAATGTTTGATTTGGATGCGGTACCCCATAATTGGATGCCATATGTCCAAATTGGTTTAAGTATACATTTATAAACCAATAATTTGTTCCCAAGAGACAGTCGGGAATTGGGTTTTACAAGAAAGTTAATTTTATTGAATTGGATATCTAGCGCTTTATGTTTGGTTTGTTTGTGTTTTTTCCAGGTTAACCGTTTGTCCAGATAAATACCTAGATATTTTACACTTTCTTCTTGTGGTATTTCGATTCCATTAAGCCTTATAGGAGGGCATGTTTCTTTATTTAGTGAAAAGGTAATTTGCACTGATTTCGATTCATTTGCTTTTATTCTCCAATTGGTAAGCCATGTAGATATATTATTTATACATTTTTGTAAAGTTTCACTTGCAGTCTTTGGGTTCTTGTGTACAGACCGAGCTGCTGTATCGTCAGCAAAAGTTCCTATTATAACACCATCTGTTTGGGGAAGATCAGATGTATACAACAAGTAAAGAGTGGGTCCCATAATGCTGCCTTGTGGTACTCCTGTCATAATTGTACATATGTCACTCATTTCTTCTTCTTCTTTTACATAGAACGAGCGTTTGTATAGGTAGGATCTAATGAAGAGATAGTAGTTTATGGGGAGCATTTTCTTTGTTTTGTAAAGCAGACCTTTATGCCACACTTTATCAAAGGCTTGAGAGATGTCAAGGAAGGCTGCAGTACAGTATTGTTTTTTTTTCGAAAGTTTCGTGGATTGTTTCAACTAAGCGATGTAGTTGTTCGATTGTTCATGTCGTTTTCGAAAACCGAACTGGTGATTAGGAATAAGAGCTTTCGATTCTATTATTGGCATCAATCTACGGAGGAATAGAGTCTCTAGAACTTTTGAGGGAATAGGCAATAGACTAATAGGATATGATATGACGTTACTTGTTCAACAGGTTTTCCCGGTTTAGGGATCATAGATATCTGCGCAACTTTCCATTGGGGTGGTACGAAACAGTGGAGCATGCAGGGGTTGTATATGAAGGTCAAAAGAGCTATACCTTCTCGTGGTAATTCTTTTAATGCTTTTGCAGTTATAAGGTCATATCCTGGGGCTTTTTTAATATTTAAATTATTTATTGCATTAGCTACTTCCAATTTTGTAAACTTTTTAATTGGTAAATCTAGTTGGTGGGTTTCATTTATGATATTTTCTATGTGATTTGGGGTGTCGTCATTGTTTAGTTCATTGGAAGTAAACACTTTTTCAAGATGAGTAGCAAAAGTTTTCGCCTTTTCACTATTACTTCTCGCCCAAGTTGCATCTGGTTTCCGTATAGGATTATTTATTTTTTGTTGTTTCTTTATTTGTTTTGTTATTTTCCATAGTGAGTAATCTGTTACTTTTGTTGGACCCAGTTTTTGCATTTCTTCTTCGAATTTTTTGTTGTTTTCATACTTTTATAAATTTTTGAGTTCGAAAGTTAGTTTATTTAACTTTGCTTTGTCAGTAGGAGACTTCGTTCTTTGCCAGAGTTTTCTAGCTTTCCGTTTGTCGGATAGTTTTTTTCGTACTTCAATTAAACATTTGGGGAGATTAATACAACAATTTTGTGAAGTAGAGTCCCAAGCTGCGTTTTGTATTATTTTAACAAAGATTTCGACGGCATTTGTAATATCTTCATAAGTTTTTAGGGGTAAGTTAAGATTTAGAGATGAGCTAATAAGTTCGCGATAGTGATTCCAATCTGTTTTCTTGTTATGCAATTTGCAAGGTCCTTCTACGCAATGTACAGTTGTACTAATTGTCAATATGACAGGAGAATGATCGGATGATAAGTCTAAACATGGGTAGCATTTTTGTAAATTGGGTGGTATACCCTTAGATACACAAAAATCTATCAAATCAGGTTTTTTTTTTAAGTCTGTAGGCCAATATGTGGGGGAATAGGGTGAAAATATATTCAAATTAAGACATTTTATTGCGGAGTACAGTTGGTTGCCTTTTGTATTTTTTAGTCGAGAACCCCATGCAGTATGGTTTGTAAAAACATATATAATTACTAAGTCCAAACTAATTTTTTTCTAATATTACTGCCTAAAAAGGTAGCAATGCAGTCACTCGCAACTTCTTATTTATTTGAACATTTTCATGTTTTAAGTTATTATTTAAAAATAAAATTAATGGAAAGAGCTTCAACTAATTGTTACCTGTAAACTCATGTGTTTATGTTTAACCTTAATTTATTATTAAAATACAGACACACAACATCTGTCACAAATCCGATAAAACTAACAATAGTTTTTTTTCTTGTTAGATGTGATATCACTTAAACAATATTTTCTGAGTCTATATTGCTAAAAATTATTATAGAAAGTTTTGAAATAAAAATAAAAATTATCTTTATCAATAAAAAAAGTAATCGATCAAAGAAAATTGGAAAAAAAGAAAATATAAAAAAATACAAAAAAAAAAAACAAACAGAAAACACAAGCAAAATCAAACTTTAACGCGAATCTTAAAAGTTATTTATTTTATAACTGCTCGCTTAAAAATGTTTTTAATTTTATTATTTATTAAATCATAGGTTTTCTTATGTTTTAGCTGAAATAAAGTTTGTAAGTAAAAGCTACTACACAGAAAAATTATTCCTTAAAACGTTTGCTAGATTTTCTAGATTTTGTGCACTCGAACGAATTTTTGAGTATAATAAGCAAAAAAAAAACTAAATTCATGAAAACAAATAAAACTATAATCATATTCCTGGTTTTTATTTTAACTTTTTCCAAATCGGAAACTTCAGTCCTAGCAGATTAAGGTCTTACAATTTCATGCATATTCATGCTTATTCATAAAGTAAAATCTCAGAAACAATGTCATGGATTTATGGTACTTGTAAATCTATTTTGACAAAAAAAAAAAAAAAAGACCGACAACAAAAATATAAAAACCACTAACAATAAAAATATATATAAGCGTAAAATAGAAAAAAATAAAAATTTATTTATATTTTTTGCTAACAATAAAATATAATTGCGTGACTTAAATATATTATATACACGACAAAGACGACTTGTATGTTTTTAGAATGAATATGTATTTACGGCCACAGAAATCCTATAGAATTCATATTTACTTTTCTTAAAAAACAACAAAACCATAAATACTACAACATCCTTAGAAAAAAAGGAAAAAAAAATTTAACAGAAAGATTTATTTAAGCTTTTAATGCGAAAAGAACTTAAATGAATGGGAAAACACTAAAACCAAAAAAAAAGCAAAGACAACAACAACAACGACAACGAAAATCTGGAAACAACAAAAAAAAAAAGGATAAAGGGATAACAGAGTTTGTACTACTAGGAAAGTGGAACTTGAACTACAACATAAAAGAATATACAAGTTTTAGTGACAAAAATCAAGTCAAGCAATGTGTGAATATGAGGTTAAATCACCAGAGACAAGTTAAAACCCCATAAATGTTTAGTCGTATATGCATAACAAGAAAGTATTGGAAAACAAAAAACGTTACAAAAATATGAAGCAAAGATAAAAATTATGGCCCATAAAGACAAAAAAGTATTTAAAAAAATAAAAACAAAATAAACACACAAAAAGAACAAACAACAATAAACAATAAACTTAAACTAAATTGAAAATATCAATAAAATTGGTCATTGACTTAGTGGTCAATGGAAGATAGAGACAAACAAATTTTTTCATGTGATTTAGAAAGAATCAATGTTCCAGTGTCTTGACTTTGGATAAATTAGAAAGATACCATAGTTTTGTTAACAAAATAAATGTCTCTCAATTCAATTTTAATAAATTCTAAATATGTGAAAACAAAAAAAAAAATCTTACACAGAGTAACAGATTTGTGCTGGCAAGTGAATTTACTTCCAGCAAAATTTCGGGGTTGTGGAAATTTAATTTTTTTTCTTGAAACAACAATAATAAAGAGTGGTTAAATTTTAAGGGTCGCTGTTGAATGTGAACCACACCTTAACGTCAAGTTTTTTCTGCATTTCATTTGACATTTCTCAATTTCAGAATTACTCAATTCGAACCATGGAAAGGTACACAATGCGTTAAAGTTATTCAGGCTTATTATGAAAATAGGCGTTCAAATCAAAATCCACTTTGTGATTTTTTTGGTCAGCATAATCGACCAAATGTGTCCACAATCGGGATAATTGTGCACATATTTATGTCGTGTTATCTCACGTGGTGGCGATTCCAATTGGCCGCCAAGATCATGTGATTTGACACCGTTGGACTTCTTTCTTTGGGGTTATTTGAAAGAAAAGGTGTACGTCGATAAGCCAGCAACAATTCAAGAGCTAAAGGATGAGATAATTAGGCACATTAACGGCATAGAACCTCAGTTATGCCTCAGCGTCATCGAAAATTTGGACCATCGGATAGTGGTCTGCCGCCAAGGTCGCGGCGGCCATTTGGCCGGTATTTTGTTCCATACATAATTGAACCATACTATACAAGGTGGCGCAAAAGTAATCCTCCTATCAGAAAATGCTATAAATTTTGCGATTGGCCCCTAATGTCAGTTCTGTTTTGACATTTGTGTAGTAAACACATGCGAAATACACGTTAATAAACAATGTTACGCTACACTGCTCCAGAACGCGGAATATTGTTGACTATTTATTTGAAGATGATTTTTCATCAAAAATAATCATGAGTAATGAGGCCCATTTCCATCTTAGCGGGTACGTAAATAAGCAAAATTTACGCTTCTGGGGCACTGAGAATCCGCGTGTAACCCACGAAGAGCCATTACACCCGCTCAAAGTCACTGTATGGTGTGCTGTTTTCGCTGGAGGAGTCATCGGACCCATTTTCTTCGAAGACGTCGCGGGCCAAACGGTTACTGTGAATGAATGGTGAGCGCTACAGGGCAATGATCAACGAGTTCTTTTTGCCGCAACTTGATGAATTGGGATTGGAAAACATGTGGTTCCAACAGGACGGTGCAACGCCACACACTGCCCGTGCCACAACCGATATGCTGAAGGATGCATTTCCCGGGCGCCTAATCTCCCGTTTTGGCGATTTGCACTGGCCAGCAAGATCGTCTGATTTGACCGCTCCAGACTTCTTTTTGTGGGGCTTTTTGAAGTCGCGGGTTTATGTCAACAAGCCTCAGACTCTTGCACCTCTTAAAGACAATATCCGTCAAGAATGTGAGGACCTATCGCCGGAAGTTTTGGCCAAAGTGATGGAAAATGGCATAAAAAGGGCTCAAATGACAATCAACTGTGGCGGCGGCCATTTACATGACATCATATTCTCGACTTGATATAAAAAAAATTAAAAGACCAAATAAAAATAATCCACAAGAAGAATCAAAGTTTTTCATTTTTTTTTTAAATTACAGCCAAAAAAACATCGGAAGGTTATTTTTGCGCCACCTTGTATTATCATAATAAAAAGAAATGACAATAATTTCCTAAATAATTTGTGTTTAATTAAAAATAAACATCGGCCCTTAAAATTTAACCACCCTTTATAACACAGTTATGTATATTGTGATTCGACACTATGAAAAAGTTCTTTCAATTTAAAAATATTCCTTTAAGAAATGTTTATCAAGAAAACTGCATTGATTCTAAGGAATTTTTTAAACAAAAATACTTAAAAAATTTTTAAATTCCAAGGACTTTTTCAAATAGAAAAATTCTTCTATTCCAAAGACCTTTTTAAAAGTTTTTTTTATGATAGTGCTTACAATCTCAGAATTTTACTTTAAGAAAAAGACCTCAGCATCTAAAATTATTTCCACTAGAACCAAATCTCAGAATCTACGATTTTTTATTAAAAAAGAGACCTTAGAATCTAAGATTTTTCTTTAATAGTATATGAATTTTTACTAAGGAAACAGTTTGCAAAATCTGAGAATTTTACTATAAAGATATGATGTCCATAGGATCTAAAAATATTTTTATCAAAAAAATTTCTGAAAATCTAGTATTTTGTATAAGAAACCTTTTTATACAAAACAATTCTTGGGTTCTACAGACTTTTTCTTTTAAATTTTTTTTTATTAATATTCTAAGTACTGTTTTCACAATAAAGTCATTATTTTACAAGAAATACATTAACAGAAGTATTATTGTTTTTTATTAAAAAGAATTAAAATATATAAAATCTTTATATAGAATCTTTTTGACAATGAATCTTTTCGACAATGCCTTTCGAAAATAAAATGTCCCCGCTAAAAATAATAATATATTATAGTTTTTACACAGGTGACTGAACTCATATAATTTTTTTTTATTCAAAACAAGAGAGTTATTTATAATTGATTTATTGATTGTTGTCAGCATTTTATAGTTTCATAGTTTTTTCATAGCCTGAATTTTTCTTAACACAGTATGGTTACATCCATTCATGTTATAAATTAAACCGTGGCAATCATAAAATAATAAAATATTTACTATAAAAATGATGGTAGCGATCATATTGATGATTAGAATATATTTATAAAGCAATAACTTGATTGTGGCAACCATACCCGAATGCAGCAAGTATAATATAGTAGGAGTGATCATGTTAAAACCATGTATTTTCTCTGCATGCGTGAACGTGTTGAAACACGAGACCTTCTGGGTTTAAACCTTAATTTAATAAAACGTTCTCATTTTAATAAAATTTCCACTCTGCATTGTTAATTTTCGTGTGGGAATTTCTTTTTGTTCTTATCAAATGTTATAACGTATTTTTGAGAAATTCAGAAAAATCAACGGGTAATGGAAAACAATTTTGAGGTTATAAAGTTTGTTCCAAAAACAACTGGACTTTAATAAAAAATTAATCATACATTTATTAAAATTTAAGTGAGTCAATAAGATTTCCAGGAATTCTGCTGACCAACAAAAAAAATAGATATTTTGATACTGAAAATTTATAGCGGCAAGATAACTATCGCATATTATCAGCTTTTGTTCCTTAGAGTTTAATTTGCCGAACTTCAAAAAATATTTAAGCAAATCTAAAAAATTCAGGACTCAATTCAATTAAAAACAATTTAATTCAAATAATAAAGTTTAAAGGCTTTAATAGCCCAAAGAAGCTTAATGTATTTATTCATAAAGTGAAAAATTTGCCATATTTACGGCGGCAAAATTAATTTTTCTATAGAAAACCAATATCATTTCCATGGAAAACCTTCATAGATAAATCCTCTGATTCTGGAATCGTTCTCTATGTATTTCTGACGACATTTGTTTACCTATAGAGATACTCTCAGTTTTCAAGGACATCAGAATCTATAACTTTATCTAATTAAAAAAGATCTATAAAACTTTTCTATTGCAAAAAACCGATTATTTTCTTTAAGAAAAATATCTCATGTTCTGTTATTTTTTTTCATAGAAAATAAGTGATCAGAATTTTTATTTTCCCTGAAAAAAATCTTACTCAAAATTTGAGGTAATTCCTCAGAATCTGGGGCTAGTATTAGGCTTAAATATTTATTATAACATTTTCGATTCATAAAATATTTAAAAATATGAGTTAATATTTTATATTATATTGGAAAATTTGAGCACGAAAATTTCCTCATAATATTTTTAATATATCTATGTATTTTTAATTTAAGTTGAACAAATTTGTGTGTAATTAAATTACGCTTAAGTGTATAAATTTTTTCATTCAAACACTCTAGGAGGATAGTTTCCTACTACACACAGGGAAAACAGTTAAATAATTATGTTGAAAGTGTTTGATAAATTGATTGACAACTTCATAAATATGATAAGTTATTTCATAAAAATCTATAACAAATGGTTCATAAATCTTCACTAATTTGTAAAAAAATTTCATTAACAAAATTTTAATAAACGTTAAGAAATTAATTACTTCACTTGCAAAACTCTTCTGTTTGTAATTCCCAACTAGTTTGCATTTTTATTTACTTAAATACATAATACAAAAAAATATATAAATATAATATTTCAAAAATCATATTAATTAAATATGTTCATAAATATAAAGTAACTTCCTCATAAATATACACTTAAAAAAGTTTTTAAGTTAAAATAACTGAAAATATCATTTAAAAGAAATGATATTTCATTTAAAAACCGGTCTACTTAATTTTCAATTAAATTAAATGTCATTTGTTATTTATTTTTAAATGTTGATTAATCAACTGACACATCTGTAAGAAACAAATGATATAATCAGTTAAAATAAATGTCAACATTTTTTTCATTTATTTGAAATTATTTCCGTTTTTGTATTTTTTTTTTAATATACTCGTACAATACAAAATGTATGTATGCACATGAAGCTATAATCACTTTTTGTGTGTATATGTATGTGTGTTTATGAAGTTCTTGTAATTTTTATTGAAAAATTTTGTATATATACAACCAATTTAAATAAAAAAACAAATTGAAATTTTTTTAATATTTTTATTTTGAAACAGACAGCAAACAAACTTTAAATTTGTAATAACTGTTATGGACACAAATAAACCACAAGTTTCCGTTTTGTGGGTAAATTTTTATTAAATTTCAACAAATGAAAAAAAAAAAATGAAACTGATAAAAATCAGTAAATGATAGTAAATCATTTCGAATAAATATATAAAAAAGTTAATATAGATATTTCTTTGAAAAATTAATGTATGTTCCTATATTTGTAAATGGAACGAAAAACTTTTTTTATCAAACTACAAACAGTTAACTACATAATATTCTGAGTGTAATGAAACTTCTATGTAAATATTAATGAAGCCTCTATATAGTTATGAAGAGATTTTTAAAAAAATTTCATAAATATAATAAAGCTTTTCCTTGGGTGTAATATTTGGGTAAATTTCAATAAAAAATAACCCAAACTAATTTCTTCACAGCATTAATGTCTCTTATTAAGTTGAATGCCTACCATTATAAAGAAAGCGAAAATTAGGTTTATCTTTCCATCGAATAAATATACCGATGGTTAAATTAGCAAATTTAGAAAATAATTTCTCCCCAAAAAAATTGTAATATATTTTTACTATTTAAAGGATCTACAATTTTATTAGATAACTATTATTATTATTTTTTTTTTATTTAAGTTACATCTCTACACAAATTATATACAGGAATAATAACTTTTATTTTAATTTATGAGATTATGGGGTTTCTCTGAAAATTGCACTAGTGTGCTGATGGTAGTGGCATGTGGTTACAATGATGGTCGTTGGCATTCAATCTTGTTGTCACTAACCAAAGCCAGTTAAAAGAATGGCAAGTTAAATAAATGGAAAAGGACGAAATAAAAATGGACGACAACGACGAAAAAACAACACAACATAGCACAACTCACAGCGATTCCAGTGTATGTTATACCAAAGTAAAGGTATATAAATAGTTGAAAAACACGAGCTGAATTTAAAAAAAATATCAGGCAGTGAGAGTCCATTATATGGAAGTTTTCTAAACCATGTTATTTCTATCTAGTGTTTTTTTTGCTTCTTCTTCTTCTTTTTTCTCACTTTCAATATACTTTCTAGAGTTGTTTATTATGAAACTTAAAGCAATTGTAAAGCTTGACAATGTGTTTTTTTTTCTAATTTTTTTTTCAACACATTTTTTTTCTGTTTTTGTATCCATTTTTTATGAACTTACAACGAATAAAAGGAGTCAGTGATTAATTGCTCGCATTAATTTCTTCGACAATCGACTTAATAGCTAAAAACGTTCCAATAACATGATTAAAGGAAGGAGTTAAAGGAAATAACAAATCTAATAAAATAGAATTGTGTACAATAAATATTGGGAAGAAAAAATATGCAGAATTTTGAAATGAAATAAAAGTTTATGAAAAACCTTCGATTAATTAAAAATAATTGGCCTTTTCATAAGTAGTTATCAACTAATATAAGCACAAATTGAAATATAAGTTTCAAAAATTCATTATTTCTCAAACCCTTTTATTTTCAAGTTTTTAATTCTGTGAGCTTAAGGTTGGCTTTTTTTAATAAAAATATTATTAGTTTTTCAATATTTTGCTACTCCATTGTGTAGCATATTTAGGAAATAATAATTATAATGACAAACTATAAACAATTTGAAAGTTTTGAAAATAAATATTTACACGAGGGAAAAAAATTGCTTGAAACTGCTTTAACCAAATACAAAAGAGCTATGTAAAGGTATTTTGTTTTGCTCTGGCTCTAGCAATTTTCACTGGCGTGTAAATGTGCCCTTATAAAATTATTTTAAAGAGTTTTTTATTTCAATTTGTTATACATAAAATTTTTGAACATAGTATCTGCATATAAGTTTGAGTTAAATTTGTATGCTGTGAATAAAAGGTTTACATTACTTTTTTTTTCTACTAGTTTTACTTTTTGTTTTATTTTTTTTTAGTTCTTTATAGAGTCACTCATACAAGGTCCTTTTTTTTTATTTAATGTTTTACAACACATTGTATTAAATCTTGTTTTTATTACTACAGTCTTTTACGGAAGACTGATTGTGTTAGAAAGACAAACAGTTATTGTATTCAACAAAAATGTATACAAAAAAAAAAATAAATAAAAATTATAGTGTGACTGAGTGAATGCATGGGTGATGAAATCTATAGGATTTCAAAAGAGGATAATAGCTATGTGGCCACGTGTTACAGTAAAACATGTATTGTTTTCATCTTAATGTGTCAACAATTTAAAACCACCATACGACCCAACTTATATAATTTTAAGACACCATAACAATAACTTTATTCAGTTTAAGAATTACTATAAGGTTTTTACATGCTTGTTAAGTATGATGGGGATTATTTTTAGTTCCTTAGGGATAGATATTTTGTTGGTTGGTAAAAATTGTTTACATTTTTTTTTTTTTTTTAAATTTTGACTTCTCTTGCTAAATCCCCAATTAGTTACAAATACAAAATTTTAAATTTTATATTTTGTTGCATGTCACATTTCAATTTCATTTAAAACATTGCACAGTGGTAATTATTTATATATATTCTTAGATTTCCAATAAATCATGTCGACTTTGAGGAAGTCTTGTAAATTATTTTCAGAATCATATAAAAAATAATGTCTAGGTCTTAATTTTCAGCAAGTAAATTAACAAAAAAAATTATTTGAATTGAATTTTTTAACTACTAACATTAAGCAAATAAATTAAATTTGTTTTAGAAACAATTTTTTTTTTGATTTACAATCGACCAAAATGTTAGCACAACTTTTCCAGAATTTAGAAATTTTATGAGATATTTCTGACATTTGCAATTTTTCTGCAAGCACCTTCCTGATAAAAATTTTGCTGACTCAGCATAATTTTTTATAATTTTACTAACATTTTTTTGAGTGTAAATTTTGAATGTCAGATTTCTAACCGAAGGTTTCTGGTTAGGACACAAATAAGACACGACTGGAAGAGGAAACTTAATAGAAAATTTCAAGTTCCTAGTTTTAGCCTCAGAGTTGGTGGATTAACAGATCATTTTTTCCTACACTCAAAAAAAAGATTGGTTGCAATTCCATCAAAACTTTTATCAATTATTTTTTAGAATGTCCTTTTATTTGGAATAACCTATAATCCATTAATAAAACAAAACTATTGCATTGGGTATTAAAAAGAGGAGAAAGGAACAAAAAACAATTCTATCAACCTTAAAAATAAAATTAGTTTTTGTGCATAAAAATGTATATATGTACCAGAAAATTAAAACAATCTATCAAATAAATTAACAAAATTGTCGATATTCCAAAGTGGTAACTAAACAAATATACCATTAAAGCAGGGAATTAGTAGAACCAACTAAAATGTGGATTTATACACTCAGAATATTAAGTAGTTAACTGTGTGTAGCTTAATAAAAAAGTTTTCCTTTCCATTTAAAAATAAAGGAACATACATTTATTTTTCAAAGAAATATCTTTATTAACTTTTTTATACATTTATTCGAAATAATTTACTATCATTTACCGATTTTTTTCAGTTTCATTTATTTTTTTCATTTGTTTGAAATTTAATGAAAAATTTACTCACAAAACGGAAACTTGTGGTTTATTTGTGTCCGTAACAGTTATTACAAATTTAAATTTTGTTTGCTGTCTGTTGCAAAAAAAAAAATTCAAAAAATTTGTTTTTTTATTTTAAATTTAAAATTACAAGAAATTCATAAAAACACATACATACACAAACACATTCATACAAAAAGTGTTTAAAGCTTCATATGCATACAAAAAATACAAAAACGGAAATAATTTCAAATAAATGAAAAAAAAAAACATTTATATTTTAAGGATTGGTAGGTAAAATTTTGACATTTATTTTAACTGTCAGTTGATTAATCAACATTTAAAAATAAATAAAAAATGGCATTTAATTTAAATGAAAATTAAGTAGACCGGGTTTTAAATGAAATATCATTTCTTTTAAATGATATTTTCAGTTATTTTAGCTTACAAACTTTTTAAGTGTACTGTATTTTTCCTAACAAATTCTTTATATACAAATTTATTCAAATTTAAGTTAATAAGTGTTTGTTGTGTAGTGGGTAGAGAGGTAGCCTAATCCTCAGAATGTCCGAGTTCAAACCACGGAAAAGATAAACATTAAAAAAAAATAATACTATTTTTAATCCAATTAAAATATTCAAATGTTTAAATACGAAATATATCAAAGATAATTAAAATTTTTTGTGGTGTAATAAACAAGAGTGTGAACTATGTTTCTGGGCTGTTTAGTACCGGAAATTTCTAAGAATAAAGTCTTTCTTAAAATAAAATATTGTGAAACGTTATAATATTTATGTTGATTATTACTATTAATTCAGAAAACAGAGTATAGGCTGACTATTAAAATTATAATTTAATATGAAGACATTCGTGGTAACCGCCAGAACTCGATTGGAAACAAATTCGGTGGCCACTACTGGGTGAACTTTATTTTTACCACGTTCTTATTGAATATCAAAAGAGCAAATTATCAGTAAATTAGACCCACCGCGGGAAAATTAGTTTCAGCACTTTTCACCTTTTGAATCATTATTTTTCCTGACGAAAATTCCAAAAATTATTTTATCATTGAATTAGCATATATTTAAAATATCATTAAACAATCTAAAGGGTGTTTAAAATACCAATTGAATGTGTATTACCTTTACCACCGTTCATACCCTACACCAGAATCTGAAAAGTTTCAAATGTGTTTATGCTGATGTTTGTAACTACCAACTAATACACTAAAGTATTAACTCAGAATAACTTTTTGACCCAATTCTTATCCGTCCCTCCATCTATATACTTTTGTAATCAAATTTCGGATCAAAAAATTTAAAGATATGAGTTTGTATTGTCACTTTTTCGTACATAATAGCAAATAATTGAAAATGGTGCATCTTTTGACTTAGTCGTCATAGAAAGGTCTTATTTAAATTGTGTTTAAATAGTATTTAAATCTACAAAATAATTCTTATTACGTTATAAATGCACCTTTGTTAATTATGCCTCAAAATTTAAAGAGAATGGAAGCACATTTTGCCTGTTCGCCATATAAGCCCACCCTTCCGCTAAATACTTAAATGAGCTTTTTCCAAAATTTCATACAGATTTTTTAATTGTATTTAATGCATCTTGTATTTACAGCTGGTATAATACATAAGCTGCAGGTCCAATTCCAGTATTTACTCCGCTTTCCAGGATATGACTCAACTTATACCATGACGATGGGTGCCTCATAGTTCGACTATAATTTTATTTACTTGCTTTTGTTTAATATTGTTTCAAATTGCTATTATTCTTAACATTAATATTTTCTATTACTCCCTATTCAAATTTTATTTTTTAATTCCACTAAATTGTATTTATTTGATTGTTATTTCTGCTGTTTCTATCAATTTCAATTCTGACTATGAAGATTTTATGTTAATTTTCTAGAGGTAATTACATGAAATTAGAAGATGTTGTCTCTGTAACTTTTGAACATTGCCGTACATACTTTGTAAAAGACTTTTATAGGAAATTACAAGATAAATCGTTACCAAACAAAAAACAAAACAATATTATAGGCGGACAAAAACGACTTTATATTACTGTAAGTATAATAAAAGAATTCGCTCAGAAATATTAAAGCCAATTTAAGTAGATAAATAAATATTCTTATGCCTTTAAAACAAGGGTACCCAAGCCCTATGCGCTTGGTGCTCATTTGTTTTTGTAAAAGCACTTAACTATAGGCTGTGTGTTTTAATACACAAATAGAGCACTCAACACTAGCAATATGAAATGCACAAACAATTTTTTCTTATTAGTTTTTTTTTTTTGGGTTCTTCACTGTATACACGCAAGTGCAAAGCAACAACACTTTAGTATGGTTTGCTGGTAAACATTGACAACAGCGATCATCAATGTAGATTTTGTTTTTGTTTAACGTATGATATGAAATATTTTTCTTTCTTTCTTCTTTGTATATATTGGTTTTTACAATAAAAAATATTGAATTAAAATTAGTTATTCTTTAAATGTATTGGTGTTTGCTCTTCCATAAGGAACTTTTGGGCACCCCTGCTTTAAAATATTGGCATTATATATTTAAAATGATAGCATTACATATCTACATATGAACCAATTGCAATGTAAGTAAAATTTCTACTTAATGTTGGTTCCTGGAATCTAGTGGTATACTACGTTTTGAAAAGTTAGGTCGTTTAAAAAAAATATTTCGATTTTAAGTTTGTAATGACTTAAGCGATTATTCATTTATACACTTAAAAAAGTTTGTAAGTTAAAATAACTGAAAATATCATATAAAAGAAATGATATTTCATTTAAAAATCGGTCTACTTAATTTTCATTTAAATTAAATGCCATTTGTTATTTGTTTTTAACTGTTGATTAATCAACTGACACATCCGTAAGAAACAAATGATATAATCAGTTAAAATAAATGTCAAAATTTTACAAACCAATCCTTAAAAAATAAATGTTTTTTCATTTATTTGAAATTATTTCCGTTTTTGTATTTTTTGTTTTTTTTAATATACTTGTACAATACAAAATGTATGTATGCACATGAAGCTTTAAACCATTTTTTGTGTGAATGTGTTTGTTTATATATGTGTGTTTATGAAGTTCTTGTAATTTGTATTGAAAAATTTTGTATATATACAACCAATTTAAATAAAAAAACAAATTGAAATTTTTTGAATATTTTTTTTTTTTGAACAGACAGCAAACAAAATTTAAATTTGTAATAACTGTTACGGACACAAATAAACCACAAGTTCCGTTTTGTGGGTAAATTTCAAACAAATGAAAAAAATAAATGAAACTGAAAAAAAAATGGTAAATGAGAGTAAATTATTTCGAATAAATGTATAAAAAAGTGAATATAGATATTTCTTTGAAAAACAAATGTGTGTTCCTTTATTTTTAAATGGAACGGAAAACTTTTTTATTAAACTACAAACAGTAAACTACATAATATTCTGAGTGTATTTTAAGGAGCAGACTTCAAAAATTATTTTGCATTGACTTTATTAATTGTTTTTTTTTAAGTTATTTACTATCATTATTTATTTTTTGTTTGCAATCCAAAAAATCAACATTTTTAAGAAAAGAAAACGCCGTAAGAGTCATTACAATCTGCTACACTGCTGTGTAATTTACCAGAGAGTCGTATGAGTGATATGTATTATAAATGCAAATATTACGTATACGTATTGGTGTATTTTAATTCGAATTAAACATATTCCAGTTTAGAAACAATATTGGGGTATAATTATTTTTTAAATTATAAATAATGATTACTCCTTATTTTCTGGATTATTTTTAAAATAATATTAATAAATCTTTTCATACATTTTTACTATTATTGTAACACAGATGTGATTTCATTGGTAGATCTGTCAAAACGACAGAGTAGTATTTGGACAAAAGCAAATTGTGATAATTTTTTCGTTGCTGTTTTTTGTTTTTGATTTTTGAGGATTTGAATAACGCTCCTAGACGACAAACTAAAAATTCTCATTGAGTTTGCAATTTAATCTGATAAATATCTCTAGAAGTTTTACTGATGATTTCCTTAAGCAAGAATGAAATTTCAGATAAAAATTAGCCTACAATGAATTATTTTTCACAATTTGTGAGATTTAAGCCGTTTCGCGAGTCATTTTAATTTAAGTGAAAAACAAAAAAAAAAATTATTTTAAAATACAAACACTAAAATAATTTTTAAAAATTTAATTTTAAAATACTACAGAGATGATACCGCAATTAAAAAATTACACTTGAATTTTTTTTATTTAACTACAAGAATTAATCACCACGAGTTATATGTCGCATCATCACTAATGTAGGGTGTACAAAAGTTATTTAACTGCAAATACAATATCAAAGTAATTGGAAAATTAATGACAATTTGACATAGTGTCAATGATAACGATTTAAAAGCATCTATAGTTGGAAAAAAGAAACTTAACAATATATACTTATTAGCATAAACGAGAAGAAATTAATACAAATTTGTATAAATTAAAAAATACAGGACTATAGTACTAGGATTAATTCAAGTAGAATTTAATATACTATAGATGTTATAAATTAAAAAAAAAAATCCATTTTATGCAAGTTACTTTCTGGTATTTCATTTAACATTTAAAATCGTTAAAATTCTAATGACATTCATCACACATCACAAGTAATGGTCTCTGATTTAATTTGCTTTAGTAGCAAATAAGAATACTATTCATAGTATGAAAACCAACGAAACGAGACATGAACCGGCAAAAGGAAAAAATAGATATGTATTCATATGGGGGATTTTATAGTAAATCTTGTACGTTTATATATATATTTTTTTTAATTTTTAAATCTCTCTCTTCAATTAAGTATTATGCAAGGAAAAACTTTTACAGTTGCTTTACTCTTTACTTATATTTAGTTGATTTGACTTATATATTTTTTTGTTAGATTTAAATTTGTATACAAACAACCATTTTATGTGGAATTAAAATATGAAATTCGATCATCAAAACTTAAATGTAAACCTTTGATAAAAATACATTGAAGCCTTCCCGAAATCATCACATAGTCGTCAGGCTCGACTTTAATCTCTTCACTACTTGTAAGTCAATGAAGCTCTATTAATCATCAGTGCTATAGTATACCTCTATGGGTGACAGGCCATTGTGGTTGTAATGGCCACGAAATAGCGGATAAGCAAGCCAGACTGGGCTCAGAAAAGCCACTTATTGCCCAGGTCGACAGTATGGCTTTACTACAATCACAATATATTTTGCGTTACCGACTGAAGTTTATTTAAAAAGTAATACGTAAAGTTTTTTTTTTTCAAATAAAGAATCATTTGAAATTCATAGAAATATATTTTTTAACTATTTAAATCAGTTATTCAATCAACAAACTATAATAATTTACAGACATTCAGTACGAGTTGATATTTTCTGTAAAATGTAAAATTTTATGTTTTCTGTTTCTAAAAACTTAAGTTCATATAATTGCTTTTTATTTTTTTTCACAAAAATAGTTTGTATATACATATATACAAAATTATTTCAATAAAAATTACAAGAAATTATTCAAATGTACATACACACAAAGCCACTAAAAATATATACAAATGTGTATGTTGTGTTTTGTAATTACATACAAATAAAAAAACTTTTAATTTGAAAAACAAACCACAAAAAAAGTTTTTTCTAATTTTTGTCTGTTAAAAATTTATGGTTATTTTAAGCGACTTTCGATTGATTTTACTACTTTTGTCGATTATAAACAATAAAACAACAAAATGGGTTGAGTAATAATGAAAAATCAGTAGTCCACTTTTTGACTGTATTTTCGATTAATTTAATATGTATTTTAAGTTGCTTTTAACGAAATAATAATGTGAGTGTGAGAAAAAAATTAATACAGCGATCTCCAACTGGATAATACACCAGGTAATTAGCAACTGGAACGAATAAGAGAGAATCAGACACTCATACAAAATTCTTATCTTACAACATTGAGTATAATATAAAGTATGTACACTCACAATATTATTTCGTTAAAAATAATCTAAAATGCATATTAAGTTAATCGAAAATACAATCAAAAAGAGGACTACTGATTTTTCATTATATTCAGCCCATTTTCTTGTTTATATTCAATCATTGATTAATAATCGACATTACTACTTATCAATCGAAAGTAGTTTAAAATAACCATCAATTTTTAACTGACAAAAAGTAGAAAAAAACGATTTTTGTGGTTTGTTTTTTAAGTGGAATTTTTTTTATTTGTATGTAATTTTTCAAAACACAACACACACAGACGTATATATTTTTTATTTATTTGTGTGTATCTAAATTTGAATAATTTCTTGTAATTTTTATTGAAATAATTTTGTATATAAACAAACTATTTTGGTTAAAAAACAATAAGGAATTATATGACTTTATACTTTTAAAAACAGAAAACATAAAATTTTACATTTAACTGAAAATATCAACTCCTACTGAATGACTGTAAATTTTTATAGTTTGTTTTTTGAATGACTGATTCATATAGTTAAAAAATATATTTCTATGAATTTCAAATGATTCTTCGTTTAAAAACAAACTTTACGTATTACTTTTTAAATAAACTACATTCGGTTACGGAAAATATATTGTGAGTGTATGCACTTCAATTGAATAGACTTGGTCTAAGACTACTGTGTGGAGCACTCACACTGCATTGTACATTCTACGACCACTTATTTAAGAAGAAAATAACGGTCAATAAATTATTCAAATACCCTGCCTTTTCTAATCTGAGGATAAATACATTTAGTAGATCCAAATTATGGGAGGGTAATATAACAAAATGACAGTAAAGAAGATGATAATGTTGCTAAGAGCTATATACAAATAAATGTAAACAGAGGGAGCACAATAGATCAACTTGGTCCCGGTGCAGGAACGTAAAAAATTACTCTATAACGTTCTTAAGAAATTTATCGACTTTATAAACTAACGATAATTGTAGGTTTAGTTACCGAAAAAGCTATTTAGTATTTTTTAAATATTTGACAAGATATACTGACAAAAGCTGCTAATTTGAATTTGTTGTATTTGATTTTTTTTTTTTTTTTGAAGTATCAACATAAATCACTAACTTGAACTTCAAAAAATGTATGTAGATAATTTAACGAAATTTTGAAACAATGAGTAACCCCATGTGGAAATCAAAATATATGTATATACACACAAATGATCATACATAAGCTTGTATATGATCATACATGAGCATGCATGATAATATGTTTAATATATTACATTATCTCATATAGGATCATACATTTTTGGATCTGAGATTTGATGCTATATGACCATATATCTTCATATATGACCATATTTGCTCATATATTATCGCATATGGTCATACGAAAATATACCACCAAATTTAGGATCCTAAGTTATATAGAAATATATGAGATCGTATATGGATGGACGTATATATATATATATAAGTGCTTATATATGGTCATATATGATCATACATGTTTTCATATATTTCAATTTTTATACAGGTGAGTAGACAAAAGTTATAGAATAACTTTTGGCTAATTTTGTTATTTATTATCGAATTTTGACTTATATCCATTAGTTAAAATTTAAATAAAATTACCCATATTTTGTATTGTTTTAAAAATATTTTACTTTTGTATATACCCAAATGACAATGAGGAATATTGTATTCCACAGAGTCATTGATACTATTAAGGCTACCAAAATCAAATGAATACCACTGAACGAAAGAATTTAAAATAAACAAAGAAAAAAAAAGAACCTGACATGCTTTGTGCATCCTATGACTACCACCAGCCAGTATGAACAAAAATCTCAATTTTTAAATTTTCATTATTACGATATTGTTTTATGGTATGAATATATGTGTTCCGTATATGGTGGTTGCAGCAACAGTCAAACCTTTTTATAAAAATATTTCTAAAAAATTTGAAAAAATATTATATATTATTTTTGAAAGAGGAGAGTTTCCTCCGAAGTAAGAACATCAATTTAGTTAAAATTAGGATATTCTGTTAGAAGTTAAAAGAGAAGGTGATATAATAAGCCGTAAATACGATTTTCAAAGATTTTTTATAATATTTTCAAAGAAATTTTGTAAAGCAAATGAAAGGTTTTTGTAAGAGATTACGTGAACGTGAATTTTAAACTTTTTTGTATTTAGTAGAAGATTGTATGCGAGTTATAGGCTTTTTCCACTTACATCTTTCATCAATTTGTAAAGATGTTAACATCTTCCTACATCCGCAAAACATGATCCTTACTCATTTAGTTCCATCTTAGATCTTTCGTTTTTTTAAGTGTCATCATTAAAAAAATTGCAAAAAAATCGATTTTCTTTGTACTATCACTAGCAAACTGGAAACATTGCAGAAAATAAACAAAACAAATGGCCTTCAATATTTCAATGTAAAATTCGGGTTTGTTTTTGCCAATCAACAACTACTCCAATGATTAATGCTTTCTCTAAATTCATTTTTCTCTAAATCCATATTTTTTTATTTTTAACAAAAATTATGCATCTTTTTCTTTTATTTTTTTAACAGCTGAATAAATCACAGATGAAATATGAAAAATGTTGCCAATGTAAATTCATGTTTCACATTTTCGACATCTTTTATGCGTTTCACAAATATGTTGTTCAGTGTAAAAAGCCTATTAAGCCATCAAATTAGTATATTTTATAAATCGATTTGATCTAACTGGGGTATTATTTCATCTAATTCTTGTTTTTTTTTTTGTTAATAATATTTTCTAAATGGTTACTTATTTGAAAGTTAATTAGCATTATCTCTTCTTTTTCCATTATCAAATTTAATATTTTGTAAAGTCTGCTTTTTTTTATATATCGCCACACCAACTGTATAGAAAAATCGAAATTTTGTTGTTCTTGCTTTTATTTTTGCAAACAGATAACATTGTTAACACAAGTGGGATCATCTTTAAATGTTTGACTGTAATTGTACACAGTGCTTCGTATAAATTTAGTAACAAAAATGCAAAAAAATACTTCACTATGAAATAGTAAACAGGAGAGACTGCTTTGAAATATATAAAGTAAATAAATAAAAGAAAAAAGTATATACAATAGATATATACCCTTCCCTCATATAACGCCTTTACCCTGCGGCAAAAAAGGGGTTAGTTGGGAATTGGGACCTGTCCCGTAATATGTGAAACTTGGACCGGTTCAGAACAAACATTTCACGAGATAGGTTTAAAGAAGACCGGTTCCTAAATTAGCTACCATCGGTTTAAAGGTTATGACATGTTCTTTTAGACCAGTCCTGTGACATGTCACAGAGAGCAATTGACCCTCTCCTGGGACAAGCCCATGTTAAAGTGACTGGTCCCTATCGCAATGCACCGGTCACGTGACGTATCCTGGGATAGGTCCTTTTCCCGCAGGCTAGCTAAACAAAAACATATTGTTCTAGAAAAACAGCAGCATACAAATTGTGTTGTATTTTTCTTAAAACTAAGGATCTTTAGAACGCTAAACTCCGTATTAACAAAGCAAAAGCATACTTTTGAAAATCGCGTTATATGAGGAATAGGTGTAAAAAAATTCAAATATAACCTAAATTTTAGAAACTCTCCTCTTTGTCTAATTGTAAATGGTATATTGAAGTTAGTATAAGTATTTAGTAACTTTCTAAACCAACAGCAACAGAGAAATCAAGAAAATAAAGCAAAAGTTTAAAAAAAAAAGAATAGATGAAAACGAAGTCATAGTAATGGAACCCTCTAGAATACCATAAAACTTTTTTTTTTGAAAAACCAAATCCTAACTATACTTGAAAATAAAGTTTTTTATTTGAGAACAACAAAAAAGCCACATTGATTATCCCATACTTTTGATATTTAAGGACATTTTGCTAAAAAGTTCTTATTTAAAAAAAAAAACAACAAAAAACAAAACAACAAAAAAACAAAAAACTTTTAACCAATATTTGAATGTAAAATATAGTTAGATTATTGTATGTATTGTTGTTTGAATGTCCCTGATATGTATTTGTTATAAATATATTGTGTATTGTGTTACATGAGTGATTTTTAATATGATTGGAATTTTATGCATCACCGCCTTAAACTATATAGAAACCATTACATTCTTTCTATATATATCTTAACATATCAACTATTGATACAACCACTATGACAACCAACTTTTATAAATAAAAATAATAATAAAAAAATATTCAAATCTACATAAAAAACTTTTCTTTAAATTCCTTGAAAACAAAAAGCAAAACATAAATTAAGCAGATACTTGTTAGTGTTTTAAGGGAGCCGCCTAAATAATAACCTGCATGAGTTTTTAAACCGTAATTGCTTTATTCTAAAACATTTTATTCCAAAAGTGCATAGAGAAATGTAATTTTGAAAAAAATCTAGATCCATTGAAAAGCTTCAGCCTGCCAACGTTTCGACTTTGGTAGCAAATATTATGTCTGCTAGAGGGTGTGATAGTATTATACAAAATACAACAAAATTCTATTGGAACTTTATTGAAAAATTTGCATGATTTCTTAATTCAGGAGAACACGATTTAAATTTAAAAATCACATACAATTTGATTTAAGTTTCTGAGTTCAAAAGGCTTCCATTCGTTCTAAATTTTAAAAACGTTTTTTTTTATGAAAATATTAAAGGTTCTTATTGAGGCGGTCCCCTTATACAAAAAAAATATATATAAATATTTTTAAACAAAATAACTTTTTCTTACTAAGGATAATATTTATTCATGTGATATCTTGTTTATACGTATATTGTTACAGACACATATGAACTTTAAACTAGATCGCACAAACATCTTGCAGGTTGTATAGTTATTTCTATTATTTTTTTTTGCGATTATTTTTCTTGTTTTGTGTGATTTTGAATGTATGATATTTTAAACATGAACAAAAAAAAGTTCTTCTTCGGTGCAACAATTTTCCCATTTGACATTTTTGTGGTTGCTGCTTTCACAAAATTGTCAGTCTTACATTTACTCTGACAAACACCTCTACTTTAGCATTTGTGAGCAATCAGAACTGATGTATAAACTGCATACACTCAAAGAAAATTTTCTTTCTAACAAACAAAAAATACTTACATATTTAAGCCAACAATAGAAATTTGAGTTTAATGAAAGCTGTTGTGTTTTATTTTTATTTATATTGGACTAAATAATACTTACAAGGAATATTCACTTCGATTTCGTGTAATTTATAAATAGAGACAAAATAAATAAGCGTGTATATTGCTTTAGCTTTCCAATCTCAACTTAAATTAAAAATTGGGGTCAAATATTAATTTGTTTAACGTTCTTTGTCATAGATGTTCCAAAGAAATATTTATATGCAATTTGGTTATCAAGTAAAAGTTATTTTGTACATCTATCCTATAAAAAACTAAAAATGTTAAAAGTTTAACTGTTAAACTGGAATTGCTGAATATTTTTAATTTTGTTTTCAGATTCATTCTTGTCAACGTAAATTTCTAGTATTTTTCCACCTCCATATAACTTTCATATATCCCATTAATCATTAACGGCAACAAATTTTCAACAAATACCTTATAAAAGTAATAGAAATAATTCTGTCAAATTTTAAAATTGTGATGGGATAGAGTTGGGAGACAATATTATTTATTTATTTATTTTATTAATCATATAATTACAAATTATATGTTAATACCCTAACCGAGCACTAGCAACAAAGGCCTTCGGCTTGTTGTAGCGAAAACAGACCAGAGCCTCTGGTGGGAATTGAACCCACGACCCTCGCACTGATAAGCTAGCACGCTACCAACTAGTCTACCGGGGCGTGGGAGACAATAACACTAGGCAACAGCCATTTTGTTATTTGGTTCTAGCATACTTTTTCTCATGGATTTGGACCTACTGAACACGAAAATGAATTTTAAAAATTTTTCTGTCGATTGGTTTGCGAGATACAAATTTTTTAATTTTTTTTTTTTAATTTTTGGAGGTACACTTACTATTTTGAGCATATCTTTAGTCTTCTTTGACCTATTTTATCCTACTACTACTCAAATTAAAGACAATTGAGCCGTCTACAACTTATTCTCAGAAAATTTTCAAATCGGGTTAGTAGTTTTGATGTTGGCGGCTTAAAAAGGTTAAAAAACTGCGTTTTTTTAGTAAAAATGTGGCTGAAAAATTCATATAAAAATTCATATAAAATGTAAAACGCGATGTTAACAGCGATTTTAATTTTTTTACGTATAGCTGACACTTTTCCAAAGAAAATAAGCCCTTACTTAACAAAATCTGATGACAAATGGCCGACTTATTATTTTTTTGGTAAACGACCGAAATTCCGCTATTTCACGATTTTTTGATTTTCATTATTTGCACAGCTTACCTACCCAACGCAAACGAATAAATACATTTGAACTTAATTTAAAATAAACAAAGTAGTCTTCGTATATTTTTTTTTAATTTATTTACAGCACTACATGCTCATACATATTTAAACATAAGGAGACACGGTTATCAATTGCATTTCAAAACTGTCTGTGAAAGTGTAAAGAAGTTAATATTTAGAAAACGCAAGGAAGACAATGAGTAAAAGACTACGTGTGTTCGAGTGTTTGAACGATCCAGACAATTTCTGCAATGTTTGTGGCCAGTTTATAAAAAAAAATCACGCACACAAGTTTACTCCAGCAGTACAATTGCACTATTTGAATTATTTTGGTATTTCACCAAATATCACATAACCATGGACACCTAAGTCGCTGTGTGATCTTTGCTATATAATCTTAACCAACTGGGCAGCTGGCGGAAGGTAAGAATTTTTATTTAAACACATTATACATAGCGAATATAGTAATTTATTTTAATTTTAGCCGCCATATGAAATTCGATACACCAATGATGTGGAAAAAGCCGCTATGCCATTCCACAGACTGTTATTTTTGCCTCACCACAAACAGTGGGGTAGGAAGATTTTTTAAATGGAACTACGCTCAAGTGGGATCGTTTGCGCTTCCAGTACCACATTCGCATGATGTGCCATATCCAGTGTGCCCTGGTGCATCTCTTCAAAAAGCAGAATCGTCAGAAGAAGAGTCTGAGTCAAATGCAAGCGAATTTGAGCCGGGTGCAAAGCGAAAATTACTGTCACAGGCCGAACTAAACGATTGGGTGCGCGATTTTGGTCTCACTAAGGAGAAATCCGAACTTTTTGCGTCTCGGATGATACAGTGTGGATTTGCGGCTTCAGAAGTGAAAGTATCAGCGTACAGAAACCGTCACAAGGAGTATGCAAAATTTTATACAAAGAAAGACCAAATATGTTTTTGCAGCGACATTTCAGGCTTGTTCCAAGAGCTTCACCAAATTCACAACCCCAACGAATGGAGGTTGTTTATTGACAGCAACAAAGAGAGCTTGAAGGCAGTTCTCTTACATAATGGGAATGAAAAGCCATCTGTTCCTATTGCTCATGCGGTTCATTCAAAGGAGAACTATGAAACTATGGACATTTTGCTGAAATGCATAGAGTATAGGAAATACAATTGGAAAATATGCGCCGACCTTAAAGTTGTGGCCATTCTGTGTGGACTCCAAGGAGGCTATACGCGACATTGCTGTTTTCTGTGCCTTTGGAATAGCCGCGCTGATGATCAGCATTATATAAAAAAAAAATGGCCGGTACGAACGAAACCTGTAGTTGGAGAAGCGAATGTTCAGCGCAAACCACTAATAGAGAACCGTGAAAATATAATACTTCCGCCGCTGCACATAAAATTGGGTTTGATTAAAAATTTTGCCAAAAAATTAGACAAAGAAGGTGAAGCTTTTGCCTATTTACGGTCAATTTCCCCTTACCTTTCGCTGGCAAAAATTAAAGAAGGAGTCTTCGCAGGACCCGAGATAAAAAAAATGTTGAAAGATGAAAAATTCCCAAAGCTGTTATCACCCATCGAAGCCGCAGCATGGAATTCCTTCAGGCTTGTTGTGGAAAACTTTTTAGGAAACAACAAAAGCCCGAATTATAAGGACATAGTTGAGGATCTGGTAAAGAACTATGAAGCCATGGGAGTGCACATGTCACTTAAAATACACTTTCTGGATTCTCATTTGGATTTTTTCCCTGAGAATTTAGGAGACGTGAGCGACGAACACGGCGAGCGCTTTCATCAGGAATTGAAGGCTATGGAACGACGCTATCAGGGCAACTATGACACGGCTATGATGGGTGACTATATTTGGACCCTAATACGTGAGACCGATTGCAGTGAATACAAAAAACAAAGAAGAAGTCAGCAGTTTTTCCACATGGCATAAAATGTACACTTATATCTTTGTTTTTACTCATTTTTTTGTGCGTTGATTTGCTTAATTTAATTAGTTAGTTTAATTTCGTTAGTTTAGCTAATTGTGCGATACATTGAGCATGTAGTGCTGTAAATAAATTAAAAAATAATATACGAAGACTAATTTGTTTATTTTAAATTAAGTTCAAATGTATTTATTCGTTTGCGTTGGGTAGGTAAGCTGTGCAAATAATGAAAATCAAAAAATCGTGAAATAGCGGAATTTCGGTCGTTTACCAAAAAAATAATAAGTCGGCCATTTGTCATCAGATTTTGTTAAGTAAGGGCTTATTTTCTTTGGAAAAGTGTCAGCTATACGTAAAAAAATTAAAATCGCTGTTAACATCGCGTTTTACATTTTATATGAATTTTTATATGAATTTTTCAGCCACATTTTTACTAAAAAAACGCAGTTTTTTAACCTTTTTAAGCCGCCAACATCAAAACTACTAACCCGATTTGAAAATTTTCTGAGAATAAGTTGTAGACGGCTCAATTGTCTTTAATTTGAGTAGTAGTAGGATAAAATAGGTCAAAGAAGACTAAAGATATGCTCAAAATAGTAAGTGTACCTCCAAAAATTAAAAAAAAAAAATTAAAAAATTTGTATCTCGCAAACCAATCGACAGAAAAATTTTTAAAATTCATTTTCGTGTTCAGTAGGTCCAAATCCATGAGAAAAAGTATGCTAGAAACAAATAACAGACAAAAGTTTGTTATTTGTGACCTAGTGTAATTGGTGTCAATTGGTGGAGACAAATATCTAAAAAATCCTTTCTTTGCAAATGAAATATACTCTTAAAGGAACATAAAGTTCCTTTTTAACCTTTTACGCGTCCTGTTGGAAATGGAATAAAAACAATTCCAAATATATTGGTGTTTCTCAAAACTTGAAGAACATAACCATGTCCTACCAAAAAATAATAACATTCGAGAAAATAGTTGCCGAAATATATGAAAAAAATAACATTTTTTTCTTTGTGCTAAGAGACTAAATTGGTTCGTACTAATCAGTATGATCTGAAAAAATATATATCAACCATTGGCCGTGAAATGCTTGAAAGCATTCAAGTATCGAACAACTTTTAAACTTATTTAACATCATTTATTTATTGCCAAAAGTTTTTTAATTTCATTCCCTCTCTCACATGTCCAAATTTCATCGAAGTCTAATGGCATCCACACTTAAAATATTTTCTAAGTTAAACTAACAGAAAATACCATTCAAAAGAAATGATATTTCCTTTAAAACCAGTCTACTTTCTTTCATTTAAATCAAATGCTTTTTGTTTATTATTTTTAAATGTTGTTTAAACAACTGACACAATAATAAGAAACAAGTAATTAATCAGTTAAAAATAAATGTTAAAATTTAATATAAGAATTCAATTATTTATTTCTGTATTTTGTATTATTGCTATTTTTTTTTTTAATTTAAAAAAGGTATACTCACACAGTCTATAGACACATTTTGTGTGAATGTCCATATGTGTGTGTGTGTTTATGAAGTTCTTGTAATTTGAATTGAAATAATGTTTTATATAAACAAACTTGGAAAATAATTTTAATTTTTTAATTTTTTTTTTTTTGAAACCGACAGCAAACAAAATTTAAATTTGTGATAACTGCAACGGAAACAAATAAAAAACAAATTTCCGTTTTATGGATAAATTTTTATTGAATTTCAAACAAATGAAAAAAAAAAAAAATAAATGAAACTGACAAAAAATCGGTAAATAACAGTAAATCATTTTGAACAAATGTATAAAAAAGTTAAAATAAATATCTCTGGAAAATAAACGTAAATTTCTTTACTTTAACTGGTTTTAAATATTTTTTATTAAACTACAAAGAGTAAACTACATAATATTCTGAGTGCAGAAAAATAAATCCAGTTTCGGAATAAAGTTTGGAGAAATTCCTCTTAGGGATAGGTATAAAAATATTTTTGAAAAAGTGCAAGTGAAATCGTAATTGATCCCATAAAAATCTACTGTATTCACAGTGAGTGATAGTGGTAAACATTTACTATTTTCAGTTAATTAGCTGCGGAGACAAAATATTTTGACAGATCAAAACTTCTTCATAAAATATATTTTTCGTGAAAATTGTCGGTTAAAAAAAAAAATGTTTTCACTTTGTTCTAAAATTTCAGTTGCAGAATTGCAGAAAGTGCTAAAAGTTTTAGACACTCTATTAAACTTTAGCCTGTACTGTTCCAAAATATACAGTTTGGTGACAGGTAACGAATTAGGTCAATTGTATGTCGCAAAGGGTCAAGTTTCATGTTAGAAGTTCGTATAAATTTATACTTCAAAAGTAAAATTTCTTTCATATCTTTGTCTCGATCACAGATTCAAATTAAAAAAAAAAATCTGATATTTTCACTTAAATATCATATCATGGTTAGATTTATCAACATTTATTTTCGAGTGTAATACGTGTGTTAAGCATATAGCAACTCTCTATTGTCTTCTGTTGATGTTTGTCTTTCAAACAGTGTTTTGTTGTTATAAGTTTTGTAGTGAGGATGGTGTTGTTGTTGATGTTAGTGGCAGCAACAAAACAACCAAAATGTTGAAAAATGCAACAATAGGTTAATGCATAACTTACTAAAAGGTTAAATGGATTTTGACGTTGATGCCACAAAAGGAAAAGTAAATCTGATGTGAAAACTTTTTTCGTTTATGTGTTTCTTAACAGTCATTGTATATAACCCTTATCTAAATTAGTATGAATATTATGATTTTTTCTTTATATGTTCTTTACTTTCTTGCAAAAATTTATTTACGAAAGTGGAAAAGTTCAACTGTCGAATATTTAAATAAATTTATAAAAAAAAAACTCCCCATAGTATGAGCAAAATGAATAGAAATTTTAAGTAAAAGTTTTGTTTTAGCTTTTTGGTTATGTTTGGTGTTGAAATAAGCTGTCATTCTCGTAAATCTTTATCAACATGCAAAAAAAAAAAAAAGCTAGAAACAACAAACCAAAAATTAAATCAGATCCATTTTCGTGTGTGTAAATGAAATACGTTTTTTTTTTTTGTGGGTTCAGCTATTTAATTTCCCTTGAAAAGTGAGAGAGTACACACAAAAAAATATATCTTTCTTAACGGCAATTAAAAATGTTGTTGAACTACAAAGTGATAGTCAATTAATTATATAATTGATTCAATAAAAAAATTGATTATTATTACAAATGTTGACTATAAATTATAATATTCATCATTCTTTCAATTAATAAATTTCACAATTAATTTTTAATTGGAGGAATTTTCAGAAATATTTTTTTTTATTGTGTATTTACATATTTCATGTATTTTTGTTGGCTGGACATGTGACAACTTTTTTCTTGTTAAAAATTACAACTTTTTTATTCTTGACAATCCTTTTGTGTATTGAATTGGATATGATGGTAATAAGTTTTTTTTTTTTTTTGCTTACATTTTTATTTGTCGCTTTCTTTATTGCTGTTGCTGTTGTTCAAAAGTCATTCGTCCCATTTAAAAAAAAAAAAAAGTCACATTATGGTTACAAAGTGTTTTTCATATTAAAATACATACGAAAATAATTCTCATTGATAAAGATTGAATTGTAGTATCGTATAAATCAATACGATTTTTATCCATGTCACTTAACACACCAACACTTTAAAAAGGGTTGTATCAAAAATATTTTCTCACACACATACAACATTTTCACGCATTTGCACTTTTCCAATTTGAGTTTTCTCATGAATTTTTATTTGCTTTTTAATATTATTTGAAAGTTAAATGAAATTTGGTTCCAAAAAAGTTCAAAGAACGTAATATGTTAAACATTTAAATAAGTTTGACATATAGATAAGGGTTTTTTTTCTGTGCAAAAATAAAATCACATACATAAAATCAGTTATGATATTAGAAGGGGTAACTTTAATATACAAATAAAAATTTATGTTTAACAATCTATTAACTTGATAGTTTTTTAGGGTCATGATTATAATGGAATTATCAATAAAAAAATCTACAAATTCGGGTTTTTGGACAATTTGCTTTTTCTTATTAAAAATAATCAGCAGAATTAAAAAATGATAATTGGTCCGAAAGTGAGACATCATATACCATTGAATGATTTGGGGTCATATTACGAAACGCTGATCACATTCTGTGAGGGAACCTGACGCTTGAATTGTGGAAAATGAACTGGCTAAAATATATAGACAAAAATCTGGATCAAGTGACCGATTAAATGTATTTAAAGCAAATTACCCTATTTTCTTTATATTATCAAGGAACAACCAAATTTATATAGTTTTGTGTCTTTTTATTTTGCTTAAGACTAAGATTTTTGAATTGTGAAGTATTGAAAAAATTGCTGAAATTGGAAATTGGTTTTATAAAGAGTTTTCTTTAAAAATTAACTATTAATTTTTGGGATTTTTTTGTTCATTTTATTTTATTTTATTTTATTGTTTTTTTTTTTTTGATTTGGGAATTTTTACGATTATTTTTTTCAATTAGGTTGTTTTTTTAATTTTTAGCGATTTTTGGCAGTTTGTTTAGATTTTGGAAATTCTTTAATTTGGCAAACTTTTCCAATTTGTGAGATTTGTTTTTTTTTTTTAATTTAGGCGATTTTTCAATTTTGACGTTTTTTTTTTTCCACTAATATAAATCCTGTTAAAATCCTGGCATTTCGGAATTTCGACTTTGAAAAATAAACATATGATAACATTCAAGTGCAACTCGAAGTTAATAATAACTTAAAAAAAAACGTGTTTAAACCATTTTTTACCCAGTGGGATTTTTTTACGAAATTTGGTAGAAGTGAAATGTTTTCATTTTATAGCGCCTTCTTTGCGGTTGTATACATAAATTCGAAATTTGAAGCTTTGTACACAGAGACAAAAATTTTTTAACTTAAGCAGAAACATTATTGAATAAAGTAGAAACAGTTTTAAAATCAAACTAAGGTATTTTTTTTTAATTTAAATAAAAAATACTTATTTCAACTAGAATAAAATTTACTTTGAAAAGGTTTTATTCAAATATGATATAGTAATTGCTTAAACTATAGATTATCCCCTCTATGTCTGCTGAAAGTGTTGACATTTTTTAAGAAAAATTTTTCATTTGGAAAAAATTTTCTATGATCTCGAACCAAACTAAAAATACATTTTCATACATATAAATATTAAAAAGATCAACTATCAAATATAAACTTCACTATTAAAAATATAACTTGGCACGGTTAAAAAAAATTGTTTAAACATATGTTAAAAAATAATATTAAAAATACATGTCTTTAATATTAGCTAATAGCTAATTTGGACATACAGGGTGGCGCAAAAATAACCTTACGATGTTTTTTGGCTGTAATTTAAAAAAAAAAATGAAAAACTTCGATTCTTCTTGTGGATTATTTTTATTTGGTCTTTTAATTTTTTTTACATCAAGTCGAGAATCTGATGTCATATAAATGGCCGCCGCCACAGTTGATTGTTATTTGAGGCCTTTTTATGGCATTTTCAATCACTTTGGCCAAAACTTCCTGCGATAGGTCCTCACATTCTTGACCGATATTGTCTTTAAGAGCTGCAAGTGTCTGAGGCTTGTTGACATAAACCCGCGACTTCAAAAAGCCCCACAAAAAGAAGTCTGGAGCGGTCAAATCAGGCGATCTTGCTGGCCAGTGCAAATCGCCAAAACGGGAGATTAGACGCCCGGGAAATGCATCCTTCAGCATATCGGTTGTGGCACGTGCAGTGTGTGGCGTTGCACCGTCCTGTTGGAACCACATGTTTTCCAATCCCAATTCATCAAGTTGCGGCAAAAAGAACTCGTTGATCATTGCTCTGTAGCGCTCACCATTCACAGTAACCGTTTGGCCCGCGACGTCTTCGAAGAAAAAAGGTCCGATGACTCCTCCAGCGAAAACAGCACACCATACAGTGACTTTGAGCGGGTGTAATGGCTCTTCGTGGGTTACACGCGGATTTTCAGTGCCCCAGAAGCGTAAATTTTGCTTATTTACGTACCCGCTAAGATGGAAATAGGCCTCATCACTCATGATTATTTTTGATGAAAAATCACCTTCATTATTGCTCAAATAAATAGTCACCAATATTCCGCGTTCTGGAGCAGTGTAGCGTATTTCGCATGTGTTTACTACACAAATGTCAAAACAGAACTGACATTAGGGGCCAATCGCAAAATTTATAGCATTTTCTGATAGGAGGATTACTTTTGCGCCACCTTGTACGGTAAACAAAGGAGAATATAAATAACACAAAAATAATAATCTAAACTCAATAGTAAAAAATCAACTGTATGTTAGCATAATAAGCTTTTTCCGTTGATTTGTGAGTTTAATACACACAAAGAAAATACATGGTTGGGTCAATCATATTCGAAGAGTATCATATATTTTTGGGTTTACGGTTGTACCATATTATGGTTATCATATTATGATAATAAAGTAAACATATTTTTACAATAATATGGTACCTACAGTTATATTATGATTAAAAAATTACCATATTATGGTCCTAAATAAACATGTTATATTGAATTTATCATAATATGACCGCACGTAATCATAGTATGCTCAAACTTTTATCATATTATGGCCCCTCATAATTGTATTATGATTCCTGGATAATCTTAAATGAAAATTTCTTATAAACTATTAAAAAGCTTTTTAAATTTAAGAATATTTCCTTTAGAAATGTTTTTTTCTATAAAAAATATTAATATTAAGGACTTTTTGAAGAAAAATTGTTAGGAAAAAATCACAGACTTTAAGAACTTTTCTTTCTTTGTTTTTATAATTATTTTTTGATTGTTGCCAACATTTTATCGTTGCATAATTATCATATTTTTTTGATAGTCAGAATTTTTGTTACCACAGTATGGTTACAGCCAATCATGATATAAAATAGAAGGTGCCAATCATAATATAGTAAAATATTTACTAAATAATGATGGTAGCGACCATGTCGATGGTTAGAAAACCAATAACTTGGTTTTGACAATCATAGCCGATTGCAGCAAGCACAATATAGGAGCAGTGATCATGTTGCAACCATGTTTTTTCTCTGCGTGTAGAGATATTTATAATTGGCATTTCGGCACGAAGAATGTTGATGAATCGCGTAGCGGACCAGAAAATGCATTCCATTCAGCTTGTGTCTAATAAGTTTTTCTGTGTATTCTCCATGATTACTAAATAAACATAAAAAAAATTTTTCACTTGGAAAAAGACTTTCTATGATCTCGAACGAAACTAAAAATATATTTTCATACAAAGCTTATATAAATTTTGTCTATATTTTTTCAATCTATCTGTTTTAATTATAAAATTCGTTCTCAGAAATTGAAAAATTTACATTTGGGATGGCAACCCTGTCAATTTGTGCTTCGAAAATCGAAGATGGTTGCCAAAGGGTATTTCTATAAATAGATGGAAAAAGTGCATTTGTACGGGTAATCATTCACTAACTGAAAAATGGAATTTCGCATAGTCATTTTCCTTAGAATGTGTGATATATAAGCGTGTTCAAAATCATGAGTTAAAATCATGACGGGTCGAAAGTGTGCACTCCCTCTAGCGCTGATCCTCACAATTTTTTTTTTCAATTTAATAAAAAACATAGTGTTTACTATTCGTTAGTAACATAAAATTATGATCTTGAGCCTGATAAAATTAAACAAATTTAATATTAAACTTTATTGTATATTTTTTGTTGAAGCAAATTTTTGTTAAAATGAAGTACAACATCGGATCTCTCGTCTTTTTGTGACTTTTGTGATTTATTTTCTTTTTAAATTTTAATATTTTTAGACACAACATTTTTATTAGAAGAATATGGCTCGTTATAGCTCTCCTATCTAAAATTTATTGTAGGTGTTGCTTTCTAGCTACCTCAGTGTTAAATGGATTAAAAACATAAATTAATTGTTAACCTAAAGTTAAGTTTTAATCTAGCAGACAATTTTCTTATTTATTTTCGTTCTTAATTGAACATCAACCGTATTTTGATTTAATTATCCTTACCAAAAATCTCACTAAGCTTAACAGTGAAAAAAAGGATCTTAAAGTTTATCAATCTTCTAACAAAGTTCATTAATTACTTTAAACTTCATAAATACAAAAAAAAAGAAGAAAAAAGGTCAACGTGAAACAGAAAAAAGGAGGAAATTTTCAAACTCACGGTAATTCCAAACACGTAACCACAATTTTATTATAATTACTAAAGCTGACCACGAAGACCAGCAAGAAAGAACAAAACTAAAGTTTTGCCATAAATACTAAATTTAGGTAAAGATGTTGGTATCCTTTAGTTATAGCAACCCGACATACACACATATAAATTAATAAATCTGCTTGCCTACACTTCAATTGAGAGGTCTCTTCATTTGTTGATACACTTAAAATGTAATAAAAACAAAAGCCTCCATCTACTCCTCCAAACACTGCATAGAAATGAACAACAAAAACAAACTACATAAAAGTTTTCTTCATTCTTTTTTTTTTAATTTAGCCAAATCACAGAGAAAATCGCAAAAAGAAAAAAAAAAAAAAAACTTTTATGCAGCCAACAGCAAAGGCATGATGATGTGTCTAGTCATGTTCGAACATAAATCAATTAACTCAATTTCCGCCTGCTACCGGCTAAAATTTCCGGCTTCTTCTACTAGCAGAACGAAGGATTCACATGGAATTGTTAGTTGAAAGAAGAGTAAAAATTAAAACTACGCTGTAGTTTTATTAAGGGTGTATGAAAGTTATGCAAAACTATGATTATATTTTATGTATCTATCATACAGGGTGATTCAGTCACGAGCCGCCGAATTTTACCAGCGTATTCATTGGCTCATTTTATGAAAATTTGTCCATTATGACCAACCCCGAAAATGCAAATGTGCGCAAGGTCTCCCAAAGACCTTTCCAACAAACCCAAAAACAAAAAAATCCGACCACTGATTCAGAAGTTACTACACTACTACCCACCAACCACCAATCCGAATATTTTCAAACCGCTGCCATTTCGCAAACTTGCTTTTTCGGGGATGGTCGTAATGGAACTATTTTCATGAAATGTGCCAATGAATACGCTGGTAATATTCGGTGGGTCGTAACTGAATCACCCTGTATATATGCAAAAGTATTCATGTATGTATGCGTGCGTATAAGTTTGGCGTTGTTTAAGTTCTTGGGCAAAAAAAAAAAAAAAACAAGAAAAATAATATCGTAAAAATCAACGTAGCCAGAATGTTAGCAAGAAAAGGGTCAGCTAGAGTTTATAAAACTTGGCAATATTTCAATGTAAAAAGTCGTTTATGTTCTTCTGTTGCTTAAAATGGGAGGGTTAATCAATGTTATGTGATTTATATCACCAAATAACCATTTGACTAAACAACAATAACAATATGATAGTTTTAGGGAATTTGAAAGAAACAATTCGTGAAATAACAATATGAGTGTATAATTTTCATAAACTTCCATTTACCCGTGGAATCAGAAATCCCCAAAGGGCTGAACTAAAGAGTAAATTAATTCAGTTGGTAACTCTCCAAACTAACAACTTTGGCACTTAGAAAATACCAGAACCTTCCATATATTTTGGATAAGTCTGGAGAAAACATTATGTTCCAGAAATTCTAGTAAGCCTGATATTGCAAGGCCTCCTTTTAGATATTTAAATTCTACACCCCAAATAATATAACTGTTGGCTCAAAAGATTAATTAAAACAGGTTCATTAAATTTCACAAAATTTAAACTTGAAATTAAATTTGTTTCAGTCACCACAATGGCATCCCTAGAAAAGGATTTTTTGGGATTTTTAATGGTAGTTGTTATGATTTTTTTTCTTTTGAATTTGCTGTTCGGAATAAATTGACAACCCTACGATAAACCACGTTTATATTGAACTTCAAACGTTTGCGACATTATGCCGAAGAGGAGATTATATAATACAAATCTTATTATTCCTGTTTATGTCAAGGAAAAATACCTCTTTTTCTATATTGTTTGGAGGTATTTTTTGGTACTTGGGGTTATAACATTAGGGATATTCAGTTGCTATTTAACAGAGTTATAAGATATGTATATTCAGTACGAATTCGTGAACATATTACTGAACATGTTATTCGTTTTTTTTGGAACATCGTTTCGTGATTTTATTAAAATACGTATCCTATTATATTTCTATCGAGTTTTTAGTATAAATTGTCTTTTGTTTATAACAAATATTTTTAGATTTACTAGATCTACTAGATCTCATAGTCTAATTGCACCTTTCAATACTCCTTGGGTAAGTCGGTCTTTTCATAGGCGTGCGGTTTTATTATTTAATGCACTGCCAGCATCTTTAAGGCGATTCAATTATAGCGTTCATGTTTATAAAAGAAAACTTTTAAATAACTTTCAATAATAACAACAATTTTCTTTTTAATAATTTTTTATTACAACATAATTCTTTTTCTCGTTTCAATTTGGGATAGCAAAATGTTACATATTTTATTTATACAGTATCAAATAAATAGTTATCAGGGTTTTAATTTCTAATTTTTAAGGTAACCTTAAGTGAGTGGAATATTGTAATTTATTAATTGGCCTCTGGGCTTTGAAATTACAAAATGTTGAATAAAAAAAAAAGTGATCGAATTCCATCTCCCTATTATATTCCCTAGATCTCCCAGGTGGCCCAAAAAATTAAACAGGTTATTTTTGTAATTATTTTGTATATCACATCTCCAAATTTCATCAATATCGGAGTGCTGAGGTTGAACTAATTTTGTTGGTTGAAACAGTGTTACAACATTTTTTTTTTTATTAGTTTTGTAAGTTTAAGCATAGGATAAATTTATAAATATTTCTTTTACAATTCTGACATTTGCAACTGCATTTATATCCCCATAAATGCTTTAAATAAATTCCTTTTTCAGCAAAATATTAATCATAAATATTTTCTCTATTTTTCCCTCATTTTAGATTGGTTTATTACGTGGTGGTAGAATGTTGGCAGAAGAATCACCCACATTTTTAAGGCAACAATATAATGCTGTGTCACTGGAAGAAGTTTTCCTAAAATTATCAGTCATACAAAATATGGGTAAAAGGCGACGATCTTCTATAGCGCAAGAAATTGTCGAACAGGTCTCGGTAGCTGCTATATCAAATCCAGCTCTTGATATATCCGATGAACAAAATCCTGCTGAGATATCAGGTGAATTTGGTGACAACATATCTATGTCGTCGGCGATACGTGATCCCATAACACCATCGGTTCCAGCTCCACCTTTGCCACCAGAACAAGAAATTCATGCCTCATTCTGGTATAATATGCATGTAATGAGTTCACATCATTTACATGCTTTGATTTGGAAAAACTTTTTATGGATGATGCGTAATGTGGGGTAAGTGTTTTATATTTGGTTATGTGATTGACATTATGGTTCATTAATTTGTTGGTCTTCTTTTTGGTCATTTTGTTTAGCATTATGTTGTTCATTGTCGGTTTACCGGTGGTGCAGATTGTGTTGTTCTGCTATGCCATTGGTCATGATCCAACTGGTCTGAGAGTGGCTGTTTCCAACCATGAAATGACTGAGGAAATGATTATGCAACAATTTTGTCCCGTACAACCTGGATGCAATCAAACGATGTTAAGTTGTCGTTATCTCGATATGTTGGTTAAGAACAAAAGTATGGTTTTGGTAAGTAGCTTGACATAAAAGAAAACCAAATAAAAATTGTTAACGTTCACTGAATCTAAAAGTGAAAGCTACAACAAATGGACAAAAAAATATTGACAAGATTTCAAGATTTTATATACCAAGAATTTTAAGACATTTGACAGTTTACTAAAGCTTTTATTATAATTTATGTATGTTAGGGTGAATGATTAAATTTCTATGAAAAACTGACCAATTTTATGTCATTTTTTTGTTGTTGTAAAAAAAAGATAAATTCTTAACTATTGTAGAGTAGTATCAGTGTGGAGCTGCTTTTGTATGGTTGGAGTCTGTGTAAATCTATGAGTATCACATCTTTATTTTGAGGTGTAAAATAAGAATGATGTTGTACATCAGGTAATTTGATTCAATTTGTCAAAATGTTAATACGTTGTTACGGACCATAAACATGCTGCTAAGCATATAAAAGAAGAATGGAAACAATGATGACAATATCAGTATACAAATGTATGGAATAACGAAAAAGGAAAAAAAAAACAAAACACACACACAAAACTTAAGTACTTCATTTGCTGCAGTTTATGACCATTTAGGTATATCCTTCTCTAAATACCACACCTCTCTATAACATTTTGTGTGTATCCCTCGGTCTATTCTTAGTCATTTGTATGTAAAATGTTTATCAGGATTTGTTATTAGGGTGGCTTTATAAAAAAAAGTATTATATTCTCATAAAATAACTTCTCATAAACTGAGGGTCCTCTAATCGAAAATCGAACCATAATTCAAAATGATATATTTAAAAAGATAAGGACCTTTGTGGGAGTTTGTACCACATCACAATTTGTACTTGGTGTAGGGTATCAAAATGTCGGCAGGTCGACTCAAATAATTTGTCATCTATCTTTAGTAAAAAATTGACGTTGAGAAAACGAGTTTGAAATGAAAATGACATATTTGAATAAGAATCTCAAATAATCTACGAATCTTATACAGGGTGATTCACCTATTTGTTTACATTTGATCAAAAATGTACCAAACGTGACGCAACGTGACGAATGGGACCTCATCTTCCAAAGGAAAAATTTGTGTTTATGATATTATTGGATAAAAGACTAAAAAGAACATAGCAAAAATGTTTACTCTGGCAAGATCTGGTCTTTTCGTTATGTCGCGTTACATATAAGTGTCACCCTTACAATAAGTATGTTATTGTGATGCTGGTATAATAACAACAAAATGACAATATTAAGCTGTAATTTTCCATTCTTTCATCGTGATGTAGTGTGCCTTCATTTAAACAAGACAAATTACAAAATAAATAAGAAGGAGAAAATAACAAATATAATACAACACATCATATCCTGAAAAAGGGACCCCCTCATAATAAAAAAGGTAATAATAAAATTAAACGCATTAGATTATACTGCACAGAAGAAAAAAGTAATATATAAAACAAACAAAAATTATTCCAAGCAAATCTTTATTCAACCTAATTTGGAAAATCATTTTGGACAAAACTAGGTAAAATTATATTCTAGCAAGTTTAATTGGATAAACTAAACTTAATTTAGTCTATTGAACTATAAGACCTGGAAAACGATTTTGTTTTTAAATGTTTTATTCAAATATTCGGTTATCCTTATCATATGTATTGCAGCACCGATAGATTTCGATAAAAACAAATTCAGTTTTGACAACAAATTGTTTTTGTGTTTATAGTGTGGTTTTCATTAATTCTCTTTAACACACACAAACAAAAATATCGCTGGGTTTTACTAATGATTTTGACAAATTATAAAAAATAAATAAACTGAAAGAAAAACAAATTTCCGGAAATATTCAAACCATACAAGAAAATAAGAAAAATACAGGAAATTTGCAACAAAAAAAAAAATAAAATTGCTTTAATTTTTCACCCACACAAAAATAGCAAAAACAAAAAAAAGTAGCAAAACAATGCAATGAAAAACCCCCCATAAGCAATTAATTGTGTAAACTTAATTATAACCCCACAAAACTATTCAGTACCATTGGGTTATAAAGCCCAATACTAAGAAAAATAGACTCAATAAAAATACATTAATTACCCAAAATAGATTTTTCTTCTTTCAAGATTTTTCTTCTTACTATTCCATCTTTAGCAGCATCTTGAAGTGTCAATTCAATATCAAACATTTATATTATATTAAGAGAAAAAGAAAACCACTTTTGCAAAAGTAAAGCAAAAAAAGAAAAGAACTTGAAATTAAACAAGATTGAAGGGCAAAAAAAGGAAAATGTAGAACTAAACTAAAGGAGGTTACATTTATTTAATAAAAATAGTCCTTAAGAAAAGCAGAAATCCCTGCTACTATATGCAACATGTATTAAGAAAAATCAATAAAAACCGTTACAATTACAGATTAATTTTCCAAAGACTTTTTCTTAAGACCAAAACTATTTGCTTATCAATGTTATTTAAGGATTTATGATATGCTATTAAGAATTTGTAATTATATTACTATGTAGGGGTATTCACTTTAAAAAAAAATATTTCACAGTATTTTTTATTATAACCTTTTCAAATCTGATAATTCCACTGAAAGCCTTTAAGTACACAAAGAAAACAGTTTCATTGTGACAACCGAATTTCTCGCCAACCTTGGGCTTGGGAAATGTATTCCCTGGTAGTTTAAAACAAGAAAAAATATCTGCGGCCGCAACTTAGCCTTAGGTGTCAAAAAATTTGCTTATCACAACGATAAGAGGAAGTAAAATAGTAATTATGTAAATTTATTATCAATAATAGTTGCGATTACGGTTATATCATATATTGTTTTGGCATATTCAGACTCACCGTGCCACAGCTTATTAGCAAATCCCCAATTAACATTTAATTTTTTTTAAATGAAAAAAATACTATCGAAAATAGTATATTCAAAATTTATAGAATTAATTTTTACATGATAACTGCTACTATAATATGATTGCTGCATTCGGGTGTGAATGGCACAACCAATATGGTCGCTACCATCATTGTTGGACTATATATAACATAATTGTCTGCAACCATACGGTGTTAACAAAAATTTTGACTATGATAATTATGGAACTATAAAATGCCGACAACAATCAATAAATGAAATTATAAAACAAATAAAACATGACTTTGACATTAAGAGTCATAAAATTGTCTTGTTTTCATAAAAATTTGTATCACTTCAGTCAACCATGTAAAAATTATAATTTATGATCATTTTCGAGAATGCCTTAAACATATAACATTATAATTTACACTAATTAATTCATTGCCGAAAAAAATCATTGTCAAAAAGATTCTATATAAAGATTTTATATATTAAATAAGTTTTTATGTATTGTTGATCTGTTATTTTGATAAATCAATAATATTAATAGGATTTTAAATCATACACGCAAATCAAAAACATGGTTGGGTCAATCATATTCAAAAAGCATCATATATTTTTGGGTTTATGATTGTGCCAACCATAATTGTACTATATTATAGTTATCATATTATGATAATAAAATAACCATATTTTAACCATAATATAGTCCCTAAAATTATATTATAATTCAAAAATTACCATATTATGGTCCTAAATAAACATGTTATAATAAATTTATCATTATATGATTGCACGTAATCATAGTGTGCTCAAAATATTATCTTATTATGGTCCCTCATAACTATATTATGATTCCTGGATTACCATTATATGATCCATAATCTAAGAAAATTTCTTAAAGGAAAAGTTCTCTAAATTTAAGAATATTTCCTTTAGAAATGTTTTTTTCTAAAAAAAAATTATTATTAGGGACTTTTTGAAGAAAAATTGTTTAACAAAAAATTATAGACTTTAAAAACTTTTCTTTCTTTTATTGTATAATTATTTATTGATTGTTGCCAGCATTTTATCATTGCATAATTATCATATTTTTTTATAGTCACAATTTTTGTTACCACGGTATGGTTACAGCCAATCATTATATAAAATAGAAGGTGCTAATCATAAAATAGTAAAATATTTACTAAATAAAGATGGTAGCGACCATCTTGATGGTTAGAAAACAAATAACTTGGTAGTGACAACCACGAAGTACAATATAGCAGCAGTGATCATATTGCAACAATGTTTTTTCTCTGCGTGTATTGTAATATTCTTTTTTATAAATTGTTTTTTTTTTATTGCAAAAAAATTAAGAATTTTTTATAAGAAAATTATAAAGAATAAAAATGGAATAGATATAATACTTGTTGTAGTATTTTCGGTTGTCGCTACACAACCCTTTTCAGTATCCACGCCTTTGTTGGGTTAACGCTTTGATGATTGTCTATTTTATATTGTGTTTTTATTCTCTTTAATTTACTAATAAAAATTTTTATGTTTCTTTTCAATAAAAAAAACAGATTTTATATATTTCAATTCCTTTCAATAAGAATAATAATATTTTTTTTTAAATATGTTTTTAATTAATTTCTTTTAAAATAAAGACCTTCTTGTGAAAAAAGTACTCAGAATATTTATAAAATAATTTATAAAAAAAGTCTGAAGAACCCAAGAGTTGTTTGTATACGAAAAGGTTTCTCATACAAAATTCTAGATTTTTAGAAATTTTTCTGATAGAAACATTTTTATATTCTATAGACTTTTCCTTGAAATAAAATTCTCAGATTCTTTAAACTGTTTCTTAGATAAAAATTCATTTAATCTTAAAAAAAACTTAGATTCTAGACCTTTCTTTGAATACAAATTTCTAGGAAATTGAGGACTTTTCATCATGAAAAATACTTAGATTTTAAGGATTGTTTCTAGTAGAATATTTCTTCTAGAAACAATTCTTAAGTTCCTAGTACTTATACCAAAAGAAAATTTATAAAACTATCTAAAACAAATCTTAAAAATTTCTCTACAATCTAAGAATTTTTGTATTAGAAAAAATCCATAGAATTAATTTTTTTATTTAAAAAAAGTTCCTAGAAATAAAAAATTTTTATGAATATTTTCCCTTAAAAAAATCGATAGAATCAAAGAAGTTTGCTTGAAAACTTCCTTAATATCAAATTTCTTCTTTAATAAAATCATTTCTTAATAAAAATGCTCTTCAAGTTAAAGAACCTTTTCATAGCTTCCAGTGTTATAATATAACAGTAGGGACTATATTATGGTAACATTATTTTTACTTTATTATCACGGTATGATGACTATGGTGGGCACAATCATACTTTCAAAATTATATGACGCTCTTCGACTATAAATGCCCCCACCATGTTTTTTCTATGCGTGTATGTTAAGAGAATTCCCTTAATATCTACTAATTACCGACAATTTTTTTTAACTCATATACTGCTGTATGGCTACCTATACATTTTTCTGACAGGAAATTTATATGAATTTTGTTAAATGTTTAACCAAAGCCATTATATTAATATCAAAGTATGTTTTTTTCTTTTTTTATATTTAGACATTTACCAATACAGATGAAGAAGCAAATGAAATGGTACGTAGAGGAAATGCTTGGGGTTCTTTAATATTTGCCGACAATTATACAGATTCTTTAGTGGAGCGTACAGAAAGTGGTCGTTATACCGATGATGCTACAGTGGAATCATCTGATTTAAATGTTAGATTGGATATGTCAAGTAAGTAGAATTTCAAAGATATGAAAATAATTATATAAATTTTTAATTCTATTTCCGCGTCTGTATCCGATTTTTTTTTAGATCAACAAATATCTACATTGCTATATCGTGATTTACAATATGCCTTCTTTAGTTTTGTGGAAAATATGTTGGAAGATTGTGATTTAAATCCTAAATTGGGCCGCGTGCCGGTAGATTGGAATCCTCCCATTTATGGCTTTAATAATCCCAATTTTACCGATTTTGCTGCTCCTGGTGTTATTCTCACCATTATATTCTTTTTGTCGGTGGCCATTACATCGGGTGCTATGTTAATTGAGCGTAATGGCGGCATGTTGGAACGTTGTTTGGTAGCTGGTATTACAGGTCCGGAAATATTATTATCACAAGTTTTGACACAATTCACCGTAATGCTTTGTCAGACGGCATTTGTATTGTTGGTTGCTTTTTATTTCTTTGAATTGACCATTGTTGGCAATATGTGGTTAGTTTTAAGTTTATGCGTATTAAATGGTCTTTGTGGCATGACCTTTGGTTTTGTTATCGCCTGTGCTGTAGATACAGAACGTACTGCTACTTATGTGGCGATGGGTTCCTTTTTGCCTATTGTTATGTTGTGTGGCATCATTTGGCCCATTGAAGGCATGTTTCCCATTTTGCAATTCTTTACTACCTTTTTGCCACTAACAAAACCCACAGAATCATTACGTTCCATATTACAACGTGGTTGGGATATGTCCAATCCTTCGGTATATCATGGTTTCATATCAATATCTTCTTGGGTTTTAGTATTCTTAATACTAACCATTTTGTTGTTGAAATTCAAAAAGGGTTAAAAAGGGAACTCGTTGAGTAGAGTAATGATTTCATATCAAAAATAACTTCCCTTTTGCTTTAATTCATACTTTCTCAGTTAGAAATAATAATAAATTTACTCATTTCATAGTCTTTGTTCAGTTTTCATCAATAAATTAATATTCAAGCTTTTAATAATTTATATTCTTAAGGGATACTGTTAATTAAGTAAAAGATACAAAATAAAGGACCAACGGATAGAAAAACGGACAGAATATTAAAAAAAATATAAACAAATTATTTCTTGTCTTTCATATACCAGCTACATACATACGTTGTAAATGAATGCGTAGTGTGGTGCCTCATATATCTTAAACGTATTAATGGTTTAAAGTAGTTTTAAAGACCAAAAGTAGTTTTTAAAAAATAAAATTAGCATATGGCAAGAGTATTGTAATATTGTATATAATATGGCATAATATATAGTTTTTAATTTATATATTAAATTCAAAACTATAATTGACTTAAACTTTTAATCATCACTTTATTCTCTATTTATATAAAAAATTACTATAATTAAAATATTGCAACAACAAATATATTTTAAAATTTTATGCTCATTTACAAAATTCTTCTGACAAGTTATTTAAAAATAATATTGTTTAGATTTGTTAAAAAAAATTAATATATCGTTTAAGTCAATTATAGTTTTAGCTTTAACTTGGGTTTGTAAAATTACAAATTTAAAAGGCTTTCTTTATTTTTATTATATTTTTTTTTGTACTCTTAATTTATAAGTAAAAACTTTGGTAGGGCTGTCTGAATATCTAATGTTAATTATTAAGCATTACTTAAGTATGAATTGGTTTTAAAACATTTATTTATGTATTTTTTTTTCTATTATACCGCAGAATTTATAGTCATACATACAAATATAAGTTTAATGTACATTTAATTTTTTTTCTACTTATTGTTTGGCATATAAAAATAAAATTTAATAAAAATTGTGAAAATAAAATAACTATTTAAAAATAATTATTCTTTGTAACACTATTTTTGGGGGTTTTTAATGGTACTTGAGACGGTTTCTTGTATTAGGTTGGTTTCGGGTTTAATATTTTAGCCAACACTGTATAAAAGAGTAAACTTAAAATAATAAGGCAGTAAAAAATCAGTAGGTGTTTTAAATAGTTCAGTGCAATTTTTAACAATTTTTTTTTTCGTAAAATACTGCTTTAAACAGTAAATTTTGGAAAGATGTCTTTATAAATGTTAGGACTTGTTCGGAAATTTATCACTGTTTTCCATGTGATGCGTTAAATCGTCATAAGACGCTCAAGATGAGCCCAGATTAATGTCAAACATACATAACAAAATTAACTTATGCAAGAGTAAGTATATTTTTTCTTATTTATTTAATTTTTTTCTTTAATTTATTTCTGTTTATGAAATTTTTAGAGTCGAGATTGGTGCAATCCAACTCACAAATTAAATTTATTTCTAAATTTTCCATTTTTAATGCTGTTGCATTCGAAAATTTTAACCAACCTTCCCAACAAACAAGCATCGGTATCAGCTGATTTGTATAAGCATCGCAAACTAATCACAAATGCGCATTGGATACGACGCAGTGAAGCACTTCAGAACAGGCATGACGTGGAAAAAAAAACAATTTAAAGCATGAAATTAGGGTTTACCGAATTTTTGAACACCCTATACAGTGTTTCTGTTACAAGTAATAATAAAAAAATTGAATGGGAAACCACTAAAGAGGGGAAAGATAATTTTAAGGTGAAAAACTTGTTTTAGATGAGAAAAAATTTTTTTGTTGAAAACAAAATTTTACAGATTTTTTATAACAATTGAAATATTTTATTCAAACAATTTTGCATATCAAAGATACATATTTAAGAAGTAGTTTCATTTAAGAAATGTTAAAATACTGCATTTGGGACCTCATTTCCCTTGACCTTTAAAAAAAAAGAAAATTCTTTCGCCGTAGTCAGGATAACTCATGATTGTTTCATCAGAAATTGAAAAACACATTTTTTCTGTTAGAACCCTGAGGGAAAAAGGGGTCAGATGGGAATTGGGACCTGTCGCGTGATAGGTGAAAACTGGTTTAAAAATCATGACATTTACTTTTGCATTGATTCTGTGATATGTTCTTTTTGGTTAGTTGTGTAACATGTTCTTTTAGACCAGTCCTGTAACATATTGCAGGGGGCAATTAACCCCTTCTAGGACAAGCCCACGTTAAAATGACCGTTCACTTTCATATAAAAAAATTGGCCCGGAAGGGTAGATACATAGAGCTCGTGTTTCAACAAAGAAAAAACTAAAATTAGAATTTTTGGAGTTATTGTGAACAATCATTTTTGGTAAAATTTTCATAAAATAAAATCCTTCTCTCAATCTTTAGATTATATTACTTTAAAGAAGTGTGCAAAAATTTTAAAAATATCGATTAATAACTTTTTGATAAATCGTGATCCGTTTTCAAAAGTTTTTAGGAACAACGCGACTGAAGTTTTAAAAAACAAAAATTAACTTTTATTAAATCATCGATTCCGGCACCACAAAGTAAAGAACCTACTGCAGCCGCAATATCCAGGACACCCTTTTGCTCTTGCCTGTGGCGAATTCGAATTTTCAAATCCACCTAACCCCTTAATGTGAAAAACAAATTTTGTGGTGAAAAAAATTTGGTGGTGAAAAAAATTTTAGTTAAATCTAAAATATTTTATTTAATTGTGTATTTATTTTTTTATTTATTCATTAATTTTTTTTTTTATTTATTAATATTTTTATATTTATATTAATCATATAATTACAAATTATATATTTATACCCTAACCGAGCACTAGCAACAAAGGCCATCGGCTCGTTGTAGCGAAAACAGAACTGAGCCTCTGGTGGGAATCGCACCTACGACCCCCACACTGATAAGCTAGTACGCTACCAACTAGCCTACCGGGGCGCTCTCCAAAATGTTATTCCCCTCTAAGTGTGGTAAAAAATAGGGCAACTTTTTATATTACCAGACGCTAATTAAGACTGTACTAAAATTAACCATTTTTTTATGGAAAATACAGATTCATTTTCACTATGTCAAAATGAGTTGCCCCGGTTGTTGTTTCCGTCGTGTGGCTCGTATGTGGTCATATGGGCATATATCATCAGCTATTTCCATATATATATATATATCCTATTTTCACCTGAAATAACATCATTTTAAATTAACGAAGGAATGAAAACAATTTTTAAAATCATCCCAATTGTAATAAAACTTATGTTTATATAAACGTTGTCCTAAATATAATTTGAACTGATTTTAGATGATATAAAACATATATATTTCTTGTCCATTAGGGATGATTATCTAAGGATAAATATATAATTCCATAAAATTTTTGAGTATTCAAGAATCTTTTATTAACTTAATGTTTTCTTCCAACCATATTTATATTTGGCCAGTTCTTTTCTCAAAGCATAAATATAAATTCCAACTCATTAAGCTGGTAATAAAAATGCTAAAATATTACAATTAATTTTGTTTTAGTACCAGTCATAATAAATACAGCAATACAGTTAGACCAACAACGAGGCATACACACACATACAAACACACACACACACAGACGAAGGAACATTTTTCAATGTTTGTTGTTTCATAAACAAGAAAACGGAACTTCTTATTTTTATTTGCTTTTTGTAAGGGTCTGTTTGGATTAAATGTATAACAATTGACTTTTTGAACTCTTTTACTGTATTGCGATAATATATCGTAAGCTTATAAATTTTATATCTTTGGCGAATTTGGGTTTGTACAAATGTACAAAGTTGTCGTTGTTGTTGTTATGATGTTAAGTACTATGGTTTAAAATGTTTGCTGTTATTTGAGTTAATGTCAGAGTGATTGTTTAACTTTTGTTAAAACTTAAAATAATGTTGTTGTTGTTACTTTCTTCACAACATAACACTGAAAACTACTGCCTTTAAAGCAACAGCAGCAGCAGCAGCAGCAACATCATCATCAAAATTCCAGTTTTTCTTTGGTTAGTTAAAACAAACTGAAACCCCAGTGTTAATTGTAGCCAGAATGTAACAGATGGTAAGCATCAAATTAATTGAGCAATTAATTAACACACAATTTTTTCAGTATGTATTTCTATTTTCACATCAACTCTGTAACAACAAATATTAACAACAAGGACCAAGTACATAATGTTGAAAACTCATACAAATCATTTTTGTTGTTTGTAACTTTTTAATTTTTCTTTTTTCTTCCATTTAAAAATGTTTTAAAACTTTTACAAATGTTTTTGTTTTTAATTTTGAACTTTTGCTTTGGTAATTATAATTATCAATGAAATTTCGATTACGAACAATAATAATACAGAAAAGTATTAGAAATATGTATAGCCCGAGTAAAACGGCATTAATCTAACAATATCCATATGGAACCAAAAAAAAAATATAGTGACTGCAATTGTTTAAAATACAATCTAGTTGCATTATCGTCATTTAAATTAACAGACAAAATGATCTGATTTTTAACTATCTTATGTAAAAAATATTTTGTAACTTTCTGTATTATGTATAATGTTATAAAATCTAATTTGACAATTATATCAATAACTGATAAATTAAGAATAAATTTGATTAAATAAGATGTGGTTTAATAATTTTTATTTTTCGAATTTTAACCTCATCAAAATATTTATTATTTGGTATGACTATAAATAAAAATAAAAATATATAATTACATGTAACTGATTTTGTCGTATATAGATCTACATGTAACTAGATATTTCCACGCAATTAATATAGGGTGTCCCAAGAAGAACGCAATTTTTAAATCTGGCAACATTCGAAGTGTCATTGTTTGACATTTGAACAATTGTTATTGTTTGCTAGTAGAAGGTACGAGGTTAGTAAAAATGGAGCGCTACACGAATGAACAACGCATTCTCATTGTGAAATTGTTTTACCAAAATGGTGAAAGTTTTGCGGCTACAGTTCGCAAATTGCGATCAATTTGGGGTCACAATAATGCTCCAAAAGAGTCAACTGTAAAGAGATTAATGGATAAATTTGCCGAAACTGGGTCTGTTAGTGATGTAAAGACAACAACGCGCCATCGACCAGGTCGATCGACCGAAAATGTCGCAGCTGTACGTGATGATGTCGCTCAAACTTCATCCACCTCAATTCGACACCGAGCTCAGCAAATTGGTGTCTCCAAATCCACTTTGCAGCGAATTTTGACGAAAGATTTGCATCTTCATGCATACAAAGTTCAATTGACTCAGGAACTGAAGCCAGCTGACCATGGACAGCGAAGGGAGTTCGTTAATTGGGTATTGGAGAGACAACATGAAAATGCTGATTTTGCCGTTAAAATCATCTTCTGTGACGAGGCCCATTTTCATCTTGATGGCTTCGTCAATAGGCAGAATTGTCGCATTTGGGGTGAGGAAAATCCTCGAGTAATTCACGAGAAGCAAATGCATCCTCAACGTGTCACTGTGTGGTGTGGTTTTTGGGCTGGAGGAATCATTGGACCTTTTTTTATGAAAATGAGGCAGGTCAAGCGCAAACAGTCAATGGTGTTCGGTATCGTGAAATGATAACCAGTTTTTTCTTGCCTAGAATTGAAGAAATGAATGTGGAGGGCATGTGGTTCCAACAAGACGGCGCCACATGTCATACAGCCAGAGAAACAATTCAATTGCTGCATCAGTCATTTCCCGGTCGTGTTACTTCGCGTTTTGGAGATCAGAATTGGCCGCCTAGATCGTGCGATTTAACACCATTAGATTTTTTTCTTTGGGGTTTTTTGAAGTCGATGGTTTACGTGAATAAGCCGACGACGACTCAACCCTTAAAAGAGGAAATTGGACGCTGCATAAATGAAATACCGCAGCATTCATGCAAAACGGTCATTGAAAATTTCATTAAAAGATCGCGTGCATGCCAGCAAAGCCGCGGCGGCCATCTGCACGATATATTGTTCCATACATAACCTCATTCTGTCTACTTTACGATATAATAAAGTTTCACGATTTTTTTTTTAAATATCTGTGTTTTATTTAAAATTTAAAAATTGCGTTCTTCTTGGGACACCCTTTATATATATATAATCATATTTTGAAGATAAAAATTTCTATAATTTTGTATGAACATTTATTTCGTAGTAAACAATTGTGTGAAATAATTTATAATAAAATAGAAACGCTTTCATTTGGGCTGATGTAACTATATCATTTTGATCTCAATTGACAATGTTCCATAACAATCAGTTATAATTTTATATTTATGCATATAACTCAATGCTTGTTAATAATTTTATACTAAAACTCAGATATATGAATATATAATTTAAATGGTTTTATATGAAGCCATATTTTACTACCCGTGAAAAACAAGATTAGATCAGATCACATCTGCAAAGAAGTCATTAGATGTGATTGGTGCCAGATCTGGTCATATATGATATACCATATGTGATACACTTTATGGTCAGATCTGAAAAATTTGGTGGGGTTCTTATGACAAGATATAAGTAAATATGGTCCTAGAGGACCATATTGTGCCTGATTCCAAAATAAAAATGTATGATGATTCTTTTTGATTAGATATTATATGTCCAGAGAAAATATAATCTAATTGTAGATTTGAACAGATCTAATTTGATCTCACACATCTCCCTAATTTTGAAATCAAAACTCAATTTTTTTCAAGGGCATATAAAAATATTTTGTATTTTATTAAAATTTGTTTAACTGCATCAATTGAGATCAAATTTATATCAAATTGATATGTACAGTTATATCTGGTGAAAATTTGAATCATTGTGTTATTTATTAGATACAATTTGATAGTATTCCATAAAATTGCATTCACAATTTTTGAATCAAGATATTTTTGGATGACTTCTATTTTCTTCGGGTTTAAGCTGTACACTCATCAAAAAAAGTCTGTAATGGCAACTGAAAATTTTGCTGTTATTATGGGAAATAATATGAGCCCAGCGGTATTTTTTCTGCTAATCTTAGCAACACATGTCTGCTGACGTGTAGTACAATGAAATTTGTAGGAAAAATTAACTGCCGCTACTAAATTTTAGTAAACTTTTTGAAAAGTGGAATTTAAAATATGTTTGCTACAATCAGTAAAAAAATTTACTAAATATTATTAATATTAGTACAAAATTTCAAATTAATTATTTTTATCTAGCATGATAGTTTTTTATTTTATTTTATTTATTTATTTATTTATTTATTTTTTTTTAAATATTTTAGACAAAATTAAAAAAAAAACCAAAGGCTTATAAATTGTAAAAATTAACATGAATTTATAAATTTTTTTAATTTGGTAATTTCTGTTTGAAAAATATTTTGGTAAATTTTTTGTTTACTTTTAATGTAAAATTTTAATTGTTTTTACGGCCGATTTTAAGAACTAAAAATACTTTTTATTGTTATTTTAAGATATCCTACTTTTTTTAATCTATGTAAAATTTAAAGGCAATTTAAGTTTGGAGGCGTAATTAGAAATAACATTTCCTTTAATATCCACTTTTTTAAAATTAGTAATTTTTTTTGCTAATTTTAGCAAATCGTTTTTTAAAAATTTGTAAAATTATTTCTGAAATTAGCAACAAAAAATTGTAAATATTATATAAATATTCAATAAATTTTAAAATGTAAATAACAAAAATATTTGCTAAATAATATTTTTTACTAAAAATAAATATAAAAAAAAAACCGTTTACAAATTTTTTTACTAATTTTTTTTCTGATTGTAGTCGAGCAAAGTTTACAACAAAATTTAATCAACAGAAATAATATTGGAATTTAATATAAAATTAATTTGTTAATATTAAGCTGCTAGCATATTAAGGCATAACTTGATATTTTCCCGTAAAAAAATTCTTACATTTAGGAGATGAACTGAATTTTAAATACACAAGCACTGATTATTCACAACTTTAGAGGGTTAACTTTCTTTAGTTTTTTTTCCTTTAAAGTTATGAGTTATATAAGAGATATTTACAATTGCCACTATAAGACGCGGAGAATGTTAACAAAGGTAACAGCTGAACAAAAAAATGCACTCCATTCGGCTGGTATGTAGGAAATTTTTTTGTGAATTCTTCATTAATTCACATTAAAATTTTTCTATTCATAAAAACTGTAAAAATTTAATTTTTCTATTCATAAAAACTGTAAAATTTCATGTTTACCAATATACTTTACTATGAAACCACACTCACGGTACTGTGCGGAACCGTTTAATATTTTCTTAGAAATAATACAAAAACAATAGCTATTGAGAAGGCTTTGGCGAGGTGAAAGAAAAAAAATTGAGGTGAAAAACATTTTTGGCTGCGAAAAAATTTTGTGGGAAAAAACAATTTTGTGGTAAGAAAAAGTTTGTGATAAAAAATTCAGGGTGAAAAATAATTTTTGAGGTGAAATTTAAATTAATATTTAGTTCTAAAATACACAAAATTTATAAGAAAAATTCAGAGGTATGTTCCCCATTTTCATTCATAACTTTTTATCCTGGTAGACTGACACCAAAATGTTTGGAAGACTAATAAATTATCTGAGTAAAAATATAACAAATTATCTGATTAAAAATAATATATGGAGTGTGAAAAAAATAATATTCAAAAAACCATTTTCATATGTTTTATTATTACCAGCAATTGCCAGATTTAAACACTTTTAAACAATACCGTAAACCTGGTTTCCTACTTTTAACATATCATTTATTTATAAAATCCATTTATAAAATCCATTCACTAGAACACAATTTTTTCTTTTTATTTATTATAAAGTCTAAAAGATTAAAAAAAAAAACTCTTTTGTTTTTTCTTAATAACTTAAAACATACAAAACCAGAAATGTGATGAAAATATTAAATCGCATTTGCTGAAAAGATAAAGTTACACCAGTGTTCACAAGAAATTCTACCAAAAAAGTAGTCTAGTTTTGTGTGCCACAAACAAGGCTGAATGAAACCCATACAAAGACATACCAACACCACTGAACATAAGGCTGTATAAACACTTAACACATTATCTTGCATACATATGAATAAACCTTTATGGATCTGTGAATATACAAACACACACACATATACATATGTACATTCATACATTTTCTTCCTTACAAAACAATAAAAATAGCAGGAAACAATAAAACGTTATTTTATGGTTTGTATGTCAAACGGGTCTTGTTCTCGTAGCTATTTGCTCCAAGAAAATTTGATAAAATTTTTTATTTTATTTTTTTATTTTTGGGTTTGGGGGAAAAAATAAAAACCGTTTTTTATGTCAAAAGGCAATGAAAACACTAAAATTAAGCTATTAATAGTTAACAAAACCAATAAAAAAGGACTTCAACACACATATAAACACACTCCCTTATACGGCAACAAAACAACAAATAGCCACGACAACAAAAAAATTTATGTAGATAACTATCAATATGTTGTTTAGAAAATTACAACAAAAAAATATCCATTTAATTTGGCAATTTGTTAAAGCTTTAATTAACTAATAATATAATATATGAATTATAAACCAACCATTTTTACTAAATAAAATATTATCATTTATAATAATCATAAACATTAGCAAAACATTAGTATACTACACATAAATAATAACAATTTAAGTTTTGATACTAATTTAATGTGAACATGTTTTATTCACAAGATGTTTTACAAAAGATGAAAAAGAAAACTAACTTTTTAACAGACATAACTGACATTTGAAATTAAGGAAGTTAAAAATGCAGTCAACTTCCGGTTTCCGTTGAAGACAAAACTTGTAACCAAAAAAAATATCTGAATAAAAAGTAAAATAAAAAAGACTCATAAAAAAAACATTTTCCTTTATAAAGCATAATAAGAAATAAGCAATAAAACTGTATCTCTACAAAAAAAAAAATATAAACTACATAAATTATTTTCTCAAAAGTATAGGGAATTTTTACAGTAAAAATAACAATATAGAAATTTAAATTTTGATTTATTTGAAACAGTTGAACTTAAGAGTTTATTATGAGTTTTTCTGCAACTAAAAATTCTGTCTACTTTTTTAACATAGTTTACTCTTATTACTTGCATCAAATATAGTACATAGTACTACAAACATGTTTTAAACATGCAAAACAACGCGTTTTACTAAAGTGATTTTTATACTTAAAATGTGTATATGTGTGTGTGTGTGTGTTTGTGCTAGAGAAAGTATTCAATCCTACCACGTTCTAACTCCCTATTTTTGTTTTTTGCATACATTAGACAAAGTCTCGCCTTGGGTTCTTCAATATATGTTTGAAGCAGTAGACAACATTGGTAAAATCATAGCAAAAGATAATCCTTTTTGCATGGTTTGCGTGCTGCTTTTCTTATTATTTTCTTTTATTTTATGCGTTGAAAAGAGATTTTCCTTAAGTGGCAGTTTTAGAGATGTGCTTTTGTCGTTTATATTGCAATCTACATAGTACTTTATGTGGCTAATAAAAATTCCAACATTGTCTTTTATAAGTTCATCAAGATGTCGTGCAAATACCAACAAAATATTATTTATCAACACAAAACAAAAAACGGATTGGGAAATTAGATTTGAAAATAGCGACAATTTAATACAGCATAAGATTTCTAAGTAGTTTAAGTTTGTAGTCGGCAACATGAATTTTTTAAAATTTAAATAATAAGATTTATAATTTCCAACTTGTGCTGCCATACTACAACAGTAAATCCCCTTACGCTGGTGGAAAATCCAAAATATTAACCTACTTTGGAAAAGTCATAAATCATAATTTCGAACTTGGGCTGTTGTAGTAAAGTAAATCCTTGCAGTAGCAGAATATTTAATATATTAATAAATTTTTTACAAGTCATGGACATTTGCAAATAGTATTTGTTGACCCACAAGGCAAAGTTATACATTAATATATGTAATATTTATGTGTAACTTGGGTCCATCAAATATTTTTTTAGCCCTAAAAAGTCCTCTAATGGAAATATTGACAATCAGAGTTGAATTTTCACAGAATTTGTTTCCCAAAATGTAAGGTTCTTCTTACGGTTCCAGATCATAAAAGTTTTTCTACCAAAATCAAATAGATTTTGTAAGTAAATTCTTAACGCAATAGATCACCACACAGAGATAAAACCCCAACCATGGCAATCATTGTCGAAGATCATCATATATTTTTTGAAATTATGATTGTGCCAAAAATATTTGTACTATAATATAATAATAATAATAAAATAACCATAATTTAACCATAATATGGTCACTACAGAAATGTCTTTGCTAAAGAAAAAATTTCATATTAATGACTTTTTTAAGAAAACTTCTTTGATTCTATGGCCTTTCTTAAAGAAAGCTACTTAAAAAAAATGTTAAAGGTCTTAGGACTTTTTTTAATAAAAATACAGAGATTCTATGGACTTTTTCTAATAGAAAAAATCTTAGATTCTAAGGATATCTTTAAGATTTTTTTAGATAATCCTTACAGATACAGAATTTTTATTTAAGAAAAAGTCTTAAACTATGCAAATATTCCTACTAGAGAAACTCCTTAGAACCTTAGTATATTGCATGAATAAAAGTTCTCAGAATCTTAGAAATTTTTGTAATCTAAATTTTTTTAAGAATATATGAATCTAAGAAACAGTTTGCAAAATCGGAGAATCTAAAAATGAAAAATTTTAAAAATCTAATATTTTGTATAAGAAACCTTTTCCTACAAAACCACTCTTGGGTTCTACAGACTTTTGCATATAAAAAAATTATTTTATTAATATTCTGAGTACTTTCTCCACAAGAATGTCGTTCTTTTACAATAAATAAATTAATAAGCATATTTAAAAAAAAAATATAATTGTTTTTATTGAAAATAATTTAAAAATATAAAATATTTATATAGAACCTTTTTGACAATGACTTTATTTTGACAATGAATTGATTAGTGTAAATAAGAAGAACACAGTTTTTTGCAAAAAAAAATATATTTTTCAACATAATCTCCTTTTAGCTCAATACACTTAGTCCAACGTTTCTCCAATTTTTGTATCCCTTCCAAATAATAGGAATTTTCGAGGTCCATAAAATAGGCATTTGTTTGATCAATAATTTCATCGTTGGAGCGCCCCGGTAGGCTAGTTGGTAGCGTGCTAGCTTATCAGTGCGGGGGTCGTGGGTTCGATTCCCACCAGAGGTTTTGGTCTGCTTTCGCTACAACGAGCCGATGGCCTTTGTTGCTAGTGCTCGGTTAGTGTATTAGGATATAATTTGTTATTATATGATTAATATTAATATAAATAAATAAATAATATATTTTCAAATATCTTTCCACCGAGCCATTTCTTTAGGTTTGGAAATAGCGAATAGTCACTGGGGGCTAAATTCGGAGAATATGGCGGAAGAGGTACCAATTCATAGCCCAATTCATGGAATTTTGCCATTGAGACTACACACGGTTGCGTTAATGGTCAATTGAGAGCACACTCGGCATCCATCTTGCAGACAGCTTTCTTAAATCCAACTGATCATTTGTGCGACCACAACGAAAGTCAGTAAACCATTTTTTTACCATTAAAATCGATGGTGCAGAGTCTCCATAGTATTTATCAAGCTTTTCCTTGGTTTGATTGATGGTTTTGTTCGCAAAAAATTATGTTTAATGAGCACTCGAAATTAACTTTTTCCATTTTTAAAAAAATCCACGAGGTTGTATGTTTTGAACAGCTGTGAAACGCAAAGTAAATGACGAAACTTGCTCAAAATTTGACAGTAGTCTATTAACAGGTGGTACTTTATGAGAGCTGCGTTGCATTTCATATAACTATGAGGAAAGTTCGAAAAGTCACAGACTATTGATATTATAATTAGAATATTTTTGTTACTACCGTATGGTTGCAGTCAACCATGTTATAAAAAAGAAAGTGGAATATCATGATATAATAAAATATTTACTATAATTATGATGGTAGCAACCATATTGATGGTTAGAACCTTTTTATAAACCAATATGTTGATTGTAACAATCATACCCGAATGCTGCATCCATAATGTAGTAGCAGTTATAATGTTGCAAGCATGTTTTTTCTCTGCGTGAATGTGGGTTTAAATTTCATTTGTTTTTTTTTTTTTTTTTTTTAAAGTTGTAAAGATAAATAAGAGATATTTACAACAACTTAACAACTATAATATGCAAAGAATGTTAATAAAGCTTGTTGCTAACCAAAAAATGCATTAAATTCGGCTGGGTATTCTTTATGATTAAAAAATTTTATAATTTTTTATTTAAAAAATTTTTATAATATTAAACCGAACGGAAAAACCTTACACCTAAAATTTATACAGATCGACAATAAACTACACCATTTATGAAACCTCATACGATGTACAGCACTGAGTCGTTAAATATATTCCAATCGGACCAATCAATATTACCAACAGGATTTTTTGGAGTTGATCGAAAAGGGTTAGAAAGTAAACATATCAAAGTATTAATGTAGAAAAGGCATAAAACTATTTTTTTTATTTTTTTAAGAGGTGAGAAAATAAACTTATTAATATCTTAAATACTTTAAATATAAAATTTCCTTGAATCCAATTTTCTTTTTTATTGTTGCCTGTAGTGTATAAATATTTTATTCCAAAAATTAAGAGAAATTTTTCGGTTGTCATTTGATGACTTTGGTCTTAATGTTGAAAAATTTAAATATTTAAAAATTTTATTTAACTTCATAAAACATTCAATGGCATAAAGTTTAAAGTAAGATATGTCAGTGCAAATGCTTAAAATGGCTCAGAATTTTATTTCCATTGCGTTCTATTTACGCTGACTATACAAAAACTACAAGAATATTTAATTAGTTTAATTTTGGCATTGTAGTATATGTGTTGACAACAGATCAAGGTTGGATATAGATTCTGTTTTAAAACAATAAAATGCTTACTTCACACTGTAACAAAAAGTATTAATAACATTTTACAGCCTTGAAATTATGAAGAATAATTCTTATCATAATTAACCGTACATGTTTTACTATTACAATCTTAATTCAACTGCAAGTCAAAATTATGTATTATTGTTTCTAGACTTCAGAGGGTTTTATTATGATGATATGTGGATTATAGCAAATTGTACTGATGAAACGTTAAAAAATAAAAATTATGAAATATGAAGAAAATTTTCTTTTTTAATATGGAAATAGTAAAATCTTCATATCGGTGTTGGTTTCGACATATTGGACAAACTGAAACGGCATCCAACTGTGCAACAGAGTGATTAAAGAAAAACTAACACAAAATTGTGCATCTTATGCATACAGAATAATGGAATAATGGAAGAAAAAAAAAGTCTTGCAAATGTTTAAAGTCATGCATATAAATTATTTAACTAGAATATTCTGCTTTTTTTCTCAACTTACTAACAACCTCAGAAACAGTTTTTGAAGGATTTCCTATTTGAAGCCACTTTAACTTCCTCTTTCATATACGCTGCTTAATCATACTTGAGGCTGTTTACGTAATTTTAATTTATTTTTTTTTTCAACACACACTCATCCTTCCTTTACTCACACATTGCAGTAAAATCTCTTATATTCACCTATATGAGTTTGTTGTTATTTTCTATTTTCTATTTTATTATTTTTTTTGTACGCATCAACTGCACTCACGTAACTGCCGTTTATGCGTAAAAATGAAACAATAACAATTTTCCATTTTATATAAAAAAAAAATTAAAATAAACTATGTTTAGTGTCCCTAGTACAGGCTTGCCAAATACTTTTTTTCTTACACCCACACAAATCAAAAAATATTTCCAAAAAATCCCAATTTGGAATATGAAATTGTTCTTAATTAAAGTAAAATTAAATTAAAGTAAAATTACTTTTGCCCATATACGAATTTGGAAAAGTCCTCAGATTGATGTACTGGATTATTTTCTCCAAAAGTCTAGTTCTAATAATTTTTTACTTTAAATTTTTTACATTTAAATGAATTTTTTATTTTAAAAATTTCTCAATTAGAGATTTTTCAATCTGAGACTTTTATCTCGAAAACTTATTTTTTTCTGTTTAGAATTATCAAATTTTTAAATTATTTTTAAATATTATAAAATTAAGCTTTCAAAATCCTTAGTAAGTTACGAGGGCGGATCAATAAGTCCGTGACTTTTCGAACTTCCCTCGTAGTTATATGAAATGCAACACTGCTCTCATCAAGTACCATCTGTTAATAGACTACTGTAAAATTTTGAGCAAGTTTCGTCATTTACTTTGCGTTTAACAGCTGTTCAAAACATACAACCTCGTGGATTTTTATAAAAATTCAAAAAAGTGAATTTCGAGTGCTCATTAAAATATTTTTTTGCAAAGTAAATGACGAAACTTGCTCAAAATTTGACAGTAGTCTATTAACAGGTGGTACTTGATGGGAGCAGTGTTGCATTTCATATAACTACGAGGTAAGTAGGAAAAGTCACGGACATATGAATCCGCCCTCGTACATAAAGTATGATAACATGAACTAATTTGTAATAATCTTATTGTAAAAATTATTTTTACCAACTTGCTGAAAGCACTGCAAGCAAAATTATAAAAGTTTAAAAGAAATATTAAATATCCGCCACATATTTTCAAAATCGCCAAAAAAAATCCCCTGTTCTTAAATGAAATTTTTTGTCCCCGAAACCAACAAAACCAATACCAAATTTGGGGCAAGCCTGCTGTTGCATTTCCTACGAGAGTATCTATGAACATTAATCAGTTTAACAAAGCAGTTTGTTACTCCGCTATGTATTTTTTTATTTAACACAACTCAGTGGTTTCTTTCCCTATGCCAGCACAATGGACCAGAATGTTAAGAACAGACATACAAATTAAAAAAAAAAAACAAAAATATTAAAAGCAAATTAAACAAAAAACTGAACTGGGCTACCACAAAAAGGAGCTTCCCAAATAGCTGAAAACAAAACTAAAACCTATTAAATATTGTATATTTTTTCCTCCACATTTATATTTTTTGCATATAAAAATATAAATTTTGAATTTTTCACAACACATGTTCGCTTTTATATTATTTTTTTTTATCAAATTGCTTAGTCAGTGTATTATAAAATATATCTTCTATATTATATTTAAAAAATTTGCAATTTCTCAGCCATAATGCAACATCATAAAATTCACTTAAGGGGATTTTATTTTATTTTCCTTCAATACATTTAGAAACTAACACGTATCCGTAAGTCATAACTGCAAGCAAGGGAGATTAAAATAATAAAAAGTGTATAAAACGTAGTATAAAATACCATCAAGTTTTCTAGGAATTTCAATAAGTTATGAATGGAATGTATTTAGAAGACAGGAAAAGAAAATAGAACAAAAAAAAAAAAAAGAAATCTACAATGACATACCCTAGACAAAGAGGTTTCATAATAAATTAAATAATAAAGTATGACATAAAAAACAAATTTAATATTAAGCAGTAATAGTTGATAGTTTTCAGCAAAAAAAAAACTGCGTTATTTTTAAAACAGTGTTTATAATTTTAATGCCTAACTTGGTAAGTGGTTGTTAGTAAGTTTTATTCTACAAAATATATTAAATATTATTTAAGTTTTATGTCGCCAATTCATTGTATATGAGTTTATGTAGACGTAAAAAAACCTCTTTGAAATAGGTTTTTTCTTGATGTGACAAAAACACAAAATCAATTTTTCATTTTATTCGTAATGAAATTGAAATATTAAAACATGTATAAAAGTCATTGGTAGTCGTTATTAATCATACGCTTTAGTGGTCATACTTTATTATAAATAATTAATAATAATCATACGCAGTGTTGTACACTTTTGTGTATGAAGCTTTTCATAACAACTGTCCAGCTAACAAAAAGTATATCGTGCAATATCAAACTTACTGTATTTATTGTACTACTATTTGATACAATTAAAATATGGAAAAACTTTTTGAATTTTGTTGGGCATAGGTGTGGCTAATCTGCCAGTAAATATAAATGAAGAATGGGGTAATTTCTTTGCCTTTACGTAGCTAAAAACGCTGACTTTGAGTCCATTTTCTTAAAGAACAAAAAGAATATTGCTTTTTTTATTGTGTGGGATTAAAAAATTACTTTTCAAACTTTTTAAAAGCCTTAAAAAGTATTTCTATGTAAATTTAGTTAATTTTGTTCTATAAGAAAATGGACTCAAATTTTGCGAAAATGAAAAAAGGTTTAAAAAATATACCGGGAAATATATGAAATCATCTATGTATGCCCTATAAATTTCGATTTTTACACGACTGGGAAGTTCTTAAAAGAAAGTACTTGCACACATGAGCTTAAAACACTGTGATATTTTATTTCCTAAAATACATTTAATTAATAACAATACTATTCTCAATTGGCCATTAAAATCCAATAATAATAGGTATACAAACAGAAAATAACTCAACTCAAGGAAACCATTAGAGCAGTTTAAGCAAAAAAAAAAAAATACATTACACTGCTGAATAGGTCATCATCTAATAACGGCTGACATTCATATATACGTATGAAGTTGACCTCAGCGGAAACAGTTACGAAATTTTCACAATATAAAACTAATATTCAGGAAAAGGAAACAGCATCCATCGAGCAGAACTAGCAAAATGAAGTAGAAATGTATGAAACACTTAACATGAGTAGAGGGTTGAAATGTCATTTACTGTACTTTTTTTGCCATTAGCACGTAGTTATTTTGTTGTACAAAAGAACAAATGTACCCAGCAAAATATCAGTAATGGCTGCTCATTACTTACCTCTAAATAATATGTAGTATAATTGTAGTCTGCAGCATAAAAGACGGATTGAAAACCTTTTTTTTTTGGTATTTGACAACGTCATTTTTGTAAGAACTCAGAGTAGCAACGGTAATGACGTATCATTATTTTTTTTTGACTATATGTAATGATACCAAATTACTTTATTTATTACTTTACCATATAAAATAATGAGTTACTAATAACTACATACTTTATTCATTATTATAAATTTAAAAATAATTGCATTGCCAATAATGACTTATTTTTATCATTACACAAATGTAACGTCTTGAGACAGCTCGGATGGCAGAGCCAACGATAATCTAAAGTCCCAGGCTCGATTTAAAAAAATTGTATATCCAGGTGAAAATGATCATATATGTTCATATCTCCATACATGTGGTGCCATGTATGAGCATGTATGGTTTCATATATGCATATATATGTCATGTAAGTAAGCATATATGGGCAAATAAAGGGTGGTTAAATTTTAAGGGCCGATGATGAATGTAAACCACACCTAAACGTCAAGTTTTTTTCTGCATTTTATTTGACATTTCTCAATTTCGGACTAACTCAACCATGGAAAGATACACAATCGATATGACCCTGGACCATATGTGGTTTTAACAGGACGGTGCCACTTGCCACACAGCTAACGAAACAAAGGCTCTTTTGCGCGACAAATTCAATAGCCGTGTTATCTTAAGTGGTGGCGATGTCAATTGGCCGCCAAGATCATGTGATTTGACACCGTTGGACTTCTTTATTTGGGGTTATTTGAAAGAAAAGGTGTATGTCGATAAACCAGCAACAATTCAAGAGCTAAAGGATGAGATAATTTGGCACATTAACGGCATAGAACCTCAATTATGCCTCAGCGTCCTCGAAAATTTTGACCATTCGATGGAGGTGTACCGCCGAGGTTGCGGTGGCCATTTGGCCGATATTTTGTTCCATACATAATTGAACCATACCATATTACAAAAAAATTACAATAATTTTCTAAATAATTTGTGTTTTATTCAAAATCAACATCGGCCCTTAAATTTAAACCACCCTTTACATTCAAAGAAAAAGTTCATATATGGTAATATGTGATACCATATATGGCAACATATAATAATATATTGCATATATTGGTCCATATATTGATTCGCATATTATTCCATATATGTTTTCTTTTAATCAAATATGGTCACTAGACCGTACCTCAAAAAAAAAAGTTCACCGTACACCCTCAAATATAAAGTATTTTAACAAGAAAATTTCGAAAATGTTTTTTTTTTTTTTGCCGAACGTAGGGGTCGCCATTTTATATTTTTCGTTACATCTTCGCCATTTACCGTCGGATCTTAAAATGTTGTATATCAATGTTTTTTGTCTCGCGGAAACCGATGTTTTCCTCGAAGGAGCCATTGACCTCAAGAAACCCGATCTAGTATTAACTCATCAGATCTCAGTTGCTACCACCTTAATGTACTACCCTAATATTTTAAAATGAAAGCTCGCAAAAAAGCAATAAACTTTTGAGAGGAAAGTATTCCAATAATTCCAGCGGAACTATTATCTTAAAGCTGGTACGGTCTAATGGTCACATATGAAGGCAAAAGTTTTTTTTTTTTTTAATTTTAACTCTTGACCTACCGAATTAAGATCCAGTTCGAATTCTCTAGCGAAAATCGGTTAGCAATTTTCATTGTTTTTTACCCCACTTTGACCAGGCATATTTCATAGGCAAGACAGCCCAGTCTCCGAAATCCAAAGGTCGCAAGCGCCAAACGGCAACAAAACTAATGTTTAAATGTTAAAAGAACAAAACACATCCATTGTTGGTGAGTATACACAACAATCACAATTGCACTTTTAACATCATTGTTTCTATTTTGTTTAAAGTTATTTAAGGATTATGGCTAAAAAAGAGGATGGATAAAACGGAGTTCCTTCGATATAAATAGAGAGCTAAGCCAAAAAAAATGGCGACCTAGACGGCTTAAAAAATGGCAAGATTGCTAAATAAAACTGCTCTATTGTTAATTGATTTAAATTTTTAATACTTTTTATACGTTTTCTTTTTTAATTCAGTTTTTGAATTTAAATAGTTTAAAACTAAATAAATTAACGTGATTAATGTTTTTTTTTATTTTATTATTTTCGTTCGTAAAAAAAATCCTAAATTTCTTCAAAATGTGTGAATTCATTAGCAAAGTGCAAATAGAAGTAAAAAATTTACATTTAGCTTAAAAATAAAAAAAAAATTGTTTTGATACGCTGAAAACTTGTAATATGAGACCGTATATGAACATTCATATCTGTCGATATATCAGCATATACGGCCAAATACCGTAAAAGTACGGATCCAAGAATAAATACAATAATATATGAACCCATATATGACCATTTTCACCTGAGCCATAAGATTTTGTTTTGTAAAACATAATTTTTAGATTCATTATGTTTGTACATACTGGTAAGCATATATGTAACCACATTTTATACTCATCAACTAGTTGTTATGACGATATAAATGGATGTAACCATATATTTGGTAATAATTTTCCATACTGGGTTTTTATTTATATTGGCTGTTTACAACAACACCAAATTAGAGCAACTGCTTACCAGCTGCATTACAATGACATAAAAAATAAGTGCTTACTCAAGTAGTTATTTGTATGCTGATAAGCGGTGAAAAGAACAAGTGAAAAGAACAAGTTTCGTTGAAAAGAACAAGTTTCTAAATAGAAACAGAAGTACTCTAGTGTATGACTTAATTTTTGTAATTAAAATCGTGCATAAGCTTGACTGCATACATAATCTACTTCACCTCAAAAAAATAACTATTACTTATGCCGAATTATAAATTGAAAAACAATTTTAGTTTCACTTAAAAGGTAATAACAATTTTTGTTGGGTATTCATGCATGAATATGTTGCATAGAGTACTCTGATTGCGAGTCCTCCTCATTGCCCTAGTGGTACTTGTTTGTGTAACGTGATGATATTAAGAAAACGGCCCGAAAATTGTTGTTAAGAATCTTTTAGCTAAATTAGCTGCGGTTGCTTTCAACCCGATTGGCCGGAAAATAAAATGAGTTATTATTATATTCCTTTCTGTTTTTTATTCTACAGTTTTCTATGCTTTTATTTTTCTTGATTCTAAAAATACAAAAGAAAGAAAATTACGACAAAAAAACGCCATGAGAAATAGCTATAAATTGGGCAAAAATAAAAATATAATCATTTTTGTAACAACAAAAAAATAAATGTATACAAATATTAAAGCATCCATACATATGTACAAAAATTATACTTTTTTTTGGCTACCAGCACATTTTTCAGTGGATTCGGAGCAAAAGAAATGTTTTTGCTAAAATTGTTACTCGCGGATGTAGTCTCAACTTAAATTAATTCATTAAAGGTTTAACAGAAAAATCTAAAAGACAATTTCTTTACACAATACAGTGACAAACATTGTCAACATAATGACTTTTAAGCCACCAATTATGAATCGTGGTTTATTAAGCAGTTAAATTAAAGCTTGTTTCAAATATAGGGTCCGCCATCTAACGTTTTGTTTTTCAACTAGTGCTTATTTCGCGAATGGTAACACTTAGCTCATGTCTGATTTGACAGATAATTAGTTTTATCCTTCCGCTGAACGAATATTGTGTATACGCTTGAACAACGCTAGGAAATATTGCCGCATTTGGGAAACAGAAAACTCGCACGCATACATTGAAAAGCCGATGCACCCAAACCGAGTCACTGTTTGGTGCGGATTTTGGTCCAGAGGCATAATTGGGCCATTTTTCTTCGAAAATGAGCAAGGGCTATGTTGAACGAATTTTTGTTCACAAAAATTGAAGAGGAGGATATTGGCAACATTTGGTTTCAACAGGACAGCGCTACGTGCCACACAGCCGAAGCTACACTCGATGTTTTCAGCTGCAGAACTGATGTCGTTTGGCCACCTCGGAGCTGCTATTTGACACCGTTGGACTATTATTTGTGGGGTGCCGTCGAAGATAAGTGTTACGCCGACAAGCCAGAGACAATTGACGCTTTAAAGGACAATATTCGTGAAGCCATTGGTGAAATACAGCTGCACACAATCAATAATGTGCTTAAAAATTGTACCGATCGTGTAGGCTACTGTATGGCCAGCCGAGGTAGCCATTTGAATGAAATTATTTTCCATTATTAACCGGAAGGATTCAAATAAAAAAGAAATTTGAGAAAATATTCAGTAGTTTTTTGTTATAGCATTTTCAAAAAAAAAAAAAGTTATTTGGCGGACCCTATAGTTTGGTTTATTTTTGTTTGACAAAAGTATTTTAACTTGACATGCCATTGGTATTTCAAAAGTGCTTATGAGTACAGTGTGTGTCATTGTTTTTGTTAAAAAACTTTACTGAAGGTCTTATAGTGAAAAACAAGAATTCAACTAATTTTTGTCCATTTTTAGGAATAAAAGTCGAGGGTGACTAAGACAACCGAAAGAACCAATTTATGCAGCAATATTATTTTCCACATCCAATCTATCAAAAAAAGAAGCGCGAGCGGCGAAAAAAATATAATTTTTGCACATTTCTCTGTACTTTATGGCAGCTCTAATAAATAAATTTAATTTAGTAAGTATGTAGACAGTGTATAAAGATTTTTTTATATTTGTTCAACATGTTAAAATTCTCATAAATATTTGAAATGGAAAATCCATAAAAAAAAGAAAAAGATTAAAATTTCTTAAAATTTTTTGTTTGATCAAAAAATCAATTTGTCCTCTGCTTTTGGCAAATGCTAAAATCAAAACATCAGTATAATAATAGGGATTTATCAGATTATGAAAATGAGTTGTACACAAAAAGAAGATGCTTAAACAATTTGTGTAAATTTCAAAGAATTTTTTGTGTTACTAACAAGCAAACAAGTTTTAACATTAAAAAAAAAAAAATTGTATCTTTATCCAAATAAACCCATAACAAGTCTTAAAACAATATTCTATTATAGTATTTTTTGGCTCTCCATTTTTGTCTTTAAGCTGTTAGGACTATGCTAAAATAAGCATTGGAGCAATTTTTTGACATAAATAGGTTTCCACCCAAAAAAATTCTAATATCTCCGGAAGCCGATTAAATATTTTCACATCAGTACATTCAACACTGGCTCATTTACACTCGTATATGTTAGCAAAGTACCTAATACTTATTCCCTACAACCACCATTCTTACGTTCAACTACCTACTTTTAACAAATAACATAGAAAGGATTGTTTAAGGCAAACAATAAACTGGATCTTAACTATTTATACTAAAAATGGTTAAAATCAGGCAATTTTGTAGTACAAGTAGTGGTGGTGGTGGTGTGAGTTGTAAACAGCTTAATAGTTTAAGGCTGTTTGTAGATTTTAGTACCTCTCATTATACTATACGAGGGGCTTTTGATAAGTTAAAAACTTAAAAAATATAAGGAATTTGTTTAAAATTCAGTAATGCAAAGAAAAATTTTACAGAATTTCTGTTTAAATTCTATAGTGTTTTTCTTACAATAAATTTCAAAAAAAATTTGAAGTTAAGAGACTTTAAGTCTTATTTGTTACAAATAAAATAAATAAAAATATTCAATTAAATATAATATTGAGCATCAAATTAACACATTTAGTAATTAAAAAAACATTATTGTTTTAAATAATTAATTAATATATACAAATTTAATTGCAAATATACAGTGGGTGGCCAAATTATTAGTTACACTATAGTTTTTCTTATTATTTAAGATTCAACCGCTTTTCATACACATATAAATTTATTTCCCGATGTTTTCATATTTTAATTCTGGCAATACTGTTAAATATTTTGTGCAGTGTCAACAATGATTTGTGACGTTAGAGTGAAGTTGTAGATCATTATCTCTCATTCTGCTATGAAGTGTCAAACATGCAATTTTAAGGTTATACTGTTTTGAACCGAAAATATTGCTATCACGTACTTTTGGACCCTGAACTTTTGAAGTAACGGTAATATAGTGTAATTCTGTTTAAAAATAGTGTATTCGAGTCTTAATATTTCGACGATATTTGTGAAAAATGGGAAAAACCGAATTAAAGCGAAACTTGATACCTTTAGGAAGTCAGAGAAGTGGAAAATGTGGACGAAACGCCTCGAGATGAGCAAAAAATTCGTGACATTTGTTTGGAAAACAGGAGAAAATGTACGAAGGAGTTGACCAAAATTATAAATGCAGCCGGCGTTCCTATTTCTGCTAGAACGACTAGGCGTCGTCTTGAGGAAGTAGGGTTCAAATGCTGTAGACCAGCGAAAAAACCAAAGCTGACTCCATCCATGACGGCAAAACGCTTGGCACATTGACACATGACGGTTGCAGTCTGGGAAAGTGTAAATATTTATATTTTTTATACTTAATTTTGGTTGTTTCAGTAGTATGTGTTGTCCTTGTGTTCCATTAAATTGAATATCTTCAATGTTTTAATTTTTTTCAAAGTTTGCTTCTCAGACGAGTCTCACATCGAAATGATGGTGGATAAATCTTCATTTGTTCGGCGAAGACAGGGCAAGGAATATCATCCTAACTGTCTCGTAGAGACTGTTAAACATCCTCCGAAAATAATGGTGTGGTCAGTTATCAGTGGGATGGGCACAGAACGCCTTTACATAGTCGATAGCATGATGAGGCAGGATCAGTACAAAAAAGTATTGGAGACAAGACTGATTCCTCAGATCAATGAATGGTTTACCGATCCTTCTGAATGCAATTTTATGCATGACTCCGCTCCTTGTCACAAATCTAAATCCGTAACAACATTCTTAGAGATGAAGCAAATCAAAGTTTTGCCTTGGCCAGGTAATTCGCCAGACTTAAACCCCATCGAGAATGCCTGGGAGCTGCTGAAATGGAAAATCTCCAAAGAAAGTACCACAAACAAACGAAATCTTATAGAGGCATTGATTAAAGTCTGGCATAGTCTGAAGAACTAAAAGAAAACGTTCAAAAATGCATTCAGATCATGCCAAAAGGAGTACAAGCTGCAATTGACACCAAGGAGGTTCTACGAAATATTAAGAGATTTTTCTAAAAATTTTGTAATATTGTTTTTCGTATTTTTAAAACAAAAGAATTTATTTTTAATTGAATAAGAATTACTTAATTTATCTAAAGGAACAAATAAAAGTGTAAATTTCCACTATTTTAAAATGTTCTACAGCTTCAAAGTAATCATAATGTAATTTTTGCAAGTGTAACTAATAATTTGGCCACCCACTGTATGTTAAAAAAATTTTTTTGAGGCAAGAATAAATTTTGAATTGGAAAATAATTTTTATGAAGAAACAAAAATATTTTTTAAGGATGACTAATATATTAAAAATCAAAATAAGCTGAGCTTAACCTTATACTTTCTTAATTACATACAAAATTTTTAACGAGGAGTAAAAATAAGAGATTTTGTATATTTTATTATTTCAAAATATTATTATAAAATTAATTTTATTTATTCTATCCGAAATTTATGTATTCTTTAAACTGATTTTTTATGTAAGAAAAATCAATTTCGAATTAAGTTTCCGCCATAGGCGTATACTTTATATTATTTATTACAAGAACTGCAAATAACACTCATACGTCCTGTTGTTCTTTTTGAGCACAAACAAAAATCTTAATAAAGTATTTTAACAATTATTTGATATTCGTAACATTTATACTTTGCATTTGCCAAACATATAAAACATTTTTAATTTATCGCTTTATTTAGGCGATATTGCACAATATAGACTGAAGACGATTCAAGAAATCCAATAAACAGATAACATTAGCTTTTGCTAAAAAATTAATAAAAGAAAATTCTAAAGCACAACATGGTGATCTGGTGTTGTTATTTTAAAAGTTATAGCAATTTTTGCTTTTTGGCAATAAGCGAAATTGAGCGAAACTGACATTAAACATGAATAATTTTTAAGTAAATTAGTTATTCTTATTACTAACTCTGAGCATATCAGCTGAGTTTAATTTGAAAAAAATTTGTCTGCTACATGCAGACAACATGATTGCAACATAATCACTGCCATTATATTATGCTTGCTGTATCTGGGAATGATTGTCACAATCAACTTATTGGTTTCAAAATAGGTTCTAACCTTCAATATGATCGCTACCATCATTACCATAGTTAATATATTATTGTTATTATTATGATTGGCTCCAACCATAATGTGGTAACAAAAATCATGACTATGAATGATAATTATGGAACTGTAAAATTCTGACCACACTCAGTAAATAATTATAAATCAAATCACCTTGATATTTACAGTCATAGCACTGTTGTGTTTTCTTAAAAACAATTGTATCAGTTTAATCACACATGTAAAAATGTTGATATATTAAAGGGTGGTTAAATTTTAAGGGACGATGTTGATTTTAAATTAAACACAAATTATTTAGGAAATTATTGTCATTTCTTTTTATTATGATAATATGGTATGGTTCAAATATGTATGGAACATAATATCGGCCAAATCGCCACCGCGACCTCGGCGGCACACCTCCATCCGATGGTCCAAATTTTCGATGACGTTGCGGCATAATTGAGGTCTACTCCATTAATGTGCCGAATTATCTCATCCTCTAGCTCTGGAATTTTTGCTGTCTTATCGACGTACACTTTTTCTTTCAAATAACCCAAAAGAAAGAACTCCAACGGTGTCATATCACATGATCTTGGCGGCCAACTGACATCGCCACCACGTGAGATAACACGGCCATTGAATTTGCCGCGCAAAAGAGCCATTGTTTCGTTAGCTGTGTGGCAAGTGGCACCGTCCTGTTGAAACCATATATCGTACAGGGTCATATTCTCAATTCCTGGCCACAATAAGTTCGTTATCATCTCGCGATAGCGAACACCATTCACGGTAAATGCTTGGCCGACCTCATGACACACTATCGCGAACAACAGAAATGTTTTCCGCAGAACGAACTGGGCGAGCATGCCCAGTTCGTTCACATTCAACATCGGCCCTTAAAATTTAACTACACTTTATTTTCAACTGGGGGAAAATGCATTATATATATAATCCCAGCAAAAATAAATGAAACTGATTCTTAAGGAATAAATTTTTCATTGATTCTAAAGTAACGTTTAGTTCAGATTTTTCTCTTTTAAGGCAGTTCTTTTTCACAACTTATAAAAATGTGATTTTTATTCAAACTTAATACTTTTCAAATCTATGACGCTACAAAAAGTAAAAAATGTATTGTAGTTAAAATTGCAAGAATTTCGAATAGAGATAAATAAGGTCCGATTGCTGAATTTCCCTTTAAAATTTAATGAACAGTAAAACTCAAACTTTATATAGGAAACAACACTAAATGTGTCAGTTAAATTCCTAGGTAGAAGTTATCGGGAGATTGTGAAAATGATGCTAAGGCCCGATTACTGATGTCCTGCAAAAATCTAAATTGCAAATTCAAAATTTTTTGGGAAGAATAAAAGATCTCATTTTTCACTAAACCATAAGAAAGGGTTTAAGATGCAATGAAAAAGGATAATAAAAGAAAACTTCCACCCTGTGACACCCCTATGTAAAAATCATTGGTTCCGATCCGAAATCAAAATCACTGCTTCTTTTTCTCTTTTTTTGCTTCATTTTTTTTTTTTGCTGGGACATTATGCTTTACATTTATCAATTAGTTGTCGAAAAAAGTTCGTTGTCCAGAAGATTCTATATAAATATTTTATATTTTTTAATTCTTTTCTTTAAAAACAAAAATAATAAAGAAAATTCGTTTTTTTTAAATCATTTTCTGTAAAAATAATGACTTTCTTGTGGCAAACATTAATAAAATAATTTTTTAAGGTATTATTTTTTGTTTATTGTTTTATTGTTTTGCATGTATTTTCAGAAAGACTGTTTTATACATGTGTTCCCAAATATTTTATTCTTAAAAAAAGTTATGTTTTAAAAATTTTTTAGACTCTGAGGATTTTTCATCAAAAAAATACTTAGTTTCCAAAAACTTTTTCTAATAGGAATATTGTTAGATTCCAAAGGCTTGTTTGAAAAGACAAATTCCGAGGCTTTAAGGACAATCTAAAAAAATCTTAAAAATGTACTTAGAATCTAAGAATTTTTCTATTAGAAAAAGTCCATAGAATCTATGTTTTTTTTAAATTCCTTACAATTAAAAATTTTGTTAAGCATTTTTCTTAAAAAAAGTCGGTAGAATGAAAGAAGTTTTCTTGAAAAAGTCATTAATATAAATTTTTTCTTTATTAAAAATATTTCTTAAATTAAAAAAAAATGTTTATAGTTTCTAATTTTAGTAAAACTGTAGGGACTATTTAACGGAAAAATTATGGTTATTTTATTATCATAACATGATTACTATATTTTTGTACAACTATGGTTGCCAAAATCATAATTATATAATGCTCTTCGAATATGATTGCTTCAACCATGTTTTTTGTCTGCGTATAGTTTTCAAGTTAGAAAGACATCGGTGAAATATGTCCTTACGGTATTGTGTGAGTCCTGGAACAAAATTAATAACTCTTTTTACAAGCTGAGACCCCAAATTCAATACAGTTTTCTTAATAAAGTATTGTTATTTATCAAAAAAATATATAAAATTGAGCGTAGCGGTAGGCCAGTTGGTAATGTGCTAGCCTATCTGTGTGGCAATCTTAGAAATTGGAGGGTTACTTTTATCTGAACTTACTACTTATTAGTTTTAAAGGCCACGAATATATCCAGCACTTAATAGAATTTTCTACTTAAATTTAACCCAAGTAGAATATATTGTTTAAAAGTTTCTTACTTCAGTAAAGTGTAAATCAAAAATTCCACTAAGTGCCGACCATTTAAAGCAACTTCTTGACAATTATTTTAGGGTGAGTACATTAAACGTTAGTCATGAGTAAAGTACTTGAAATATCGTTAACAATGTCACTGAAGTATCAGAAGTAATTGCTTTCCAATAATGTAAAGGAACTACATCAATCCCAAAAAAAAATCATTTTGAAGATGATCTAGCCTTTGGCGTTAAAATGAGTGTGGCTCACATTATCAAACAACCCTCGTTCATGTATTTCTATAAAATAGTTTGGTATGAGTTAAATGTGGTAGTTGGATGGTTTCTTAATATAAACTGGTATATGTATACAATATATATTATTTTCACAACTCAACGCACATATATATAATGACAACAACAACAACAATAACAGCTTAACAAAAATCTACATTCCTAGTTAGACAATTGTTATGGCCCACGGGCCAATATAAAAAAATCTTTAGTAAGCAAAAAAACAAATAAAAAACAACAAGACCATGAGGCGTAAGTTCTTACAAAAAAAAAAATTACAAGTAGCAAAAATAGAGCAGAATAAAAAATAAAATATAAAACAAAAAAATACATTACAATAAAAAATTTATTGTTATTATCCTTTAAAGCGCTTTTCAATTGTTACAAGATACACAACTATAGCGTTGTTATAAACATACAACAACATTTACAACAATAAAATACAAAAGTTTGTGTAGACAAAAAAGAAAAGAAACCATTAGGTAGATCTTAAATTTAGTACACGAAAAACTAAAGATGCAACATACGATATTTAACGAATAATTGTTAAATTTTGTGGTTACTGAAGTCAGAGAAAGCAAAAAAAAGAAGCTCTCAATAAACATTAGGAAATGTTAAATATCTATTATCAGGGACAATCTAAACACACTTAGAAGATGTTAAGCAACACTTTTGTTAAACTTTTTCCAAAACAATTCGAATATTTCGTTTGCCTTAATAACATATATCGGGCCTCACAAACAAGTAGGCAGTTTATGTGTATTTTGTAACAAATCACCATCACTATTATAAACTGACATTCATATACTTCTTTTAATAAAAAAAACGAGACCTTAAAAAAACACTACATTCTTCTCAGTTAAAAGACATGCCTCGAAACCAAAAAAAAAGGAAAGAAGGAAAACAATAGAAAAAAAAACAAACTTGACGATTTACGAGTGGCAGTTAGGCCGAAGTATACTTTTCAACCATTCATTTTGTCTGATCTTCCATTTTTTATTGTTTGCATTTTTAAGGTTGTATGTGTGTCCTCGTACATGTTCTCACATGTCATTTGGAGTTTAATGCTAAAGACGACATTGTCAAATTCAAAAAAGGATTTGCTGTAAAGAAAAAAACAAACTCACACACAGACATAAGTGTGTATGTAAGCTTAAGTCGCTTTATAAGTATACATGTAATTGTTTCAAAGTGTGTGTAAGTAGAGAATGTAAAACAAAAAAAAAAACAAACAAACAAGGATTCAATATGTTATTATTGTCATTTCACATTACTGGAGTATAATTTTAATGCAATATTCTTTTTATTTTTAAGTTAATATTTTATAGTTGTGTGTGTGTGTGTGTATATTGTATTTATATTTTGTGGTTTATTGTCTGTTTATTTTTATGTGTCACTGTATAAAAAACAGAAAATATAAAACTGAATGTAAAACTTATTTCATGATTGATGTTTCAATGACAACATTCAAACATTGCAGTGTATATATGACACAATTGTATGTTATTTATATTTGATTTAACGACAATACGACAACAGCGACATTATTCAGCACAATAATCTGAATAGAGTAATTTTAACTTTACAGAGGAGTGTATGCAAATATGTTTCAGGGATGATAAGTAGTTAAGTATATAAAGTTGGTACAAAAAACAATTAGATCATGTGGGGGTACAAAATCTTTATCGCATATGGGAAATCCCCTAAGGGAGATCTTTATAAAATTTAGATATAATCTAGACTAACATAAACACATTTATTTTTAGAGGCGTTATCTCCCGTTTAGGGGTTTAAAAGCAAAGATAAATTTTAATTTTAATATTAAATGAAAACTTGACATGAAAATTAGATTAATTAGTACACAGGGTTATAGTAAAAGTGTTGATTGTACACAGAGAAAACAAGATTCATCGTGACAACCGAATTTCTTGCCAACTAAATGATTTGGTTGGAGCAAACGACAAATTTGTTTGTGGCGACCGAAATTCGGTTAACACAACAGAATTTCGGTTCAAACAATAAACTTTTATCGAATAAGGAATATTTTTAGTTGTGACAACCGAATTATTCGTTTGCTGCAACCAAACTATTCAGTTGGCATAAAATTTGGTTGTAACAATGAATCTGTTTTTTCTGTGTAATATTCCCAAGTTGTCATAGTCCCAGGTTTATCGCTTATTTATTATTATGAGCAAAGTCATAAAAAAGTTTAATGATCACGAATATTGGGAAAAGCTCAAAGGCCCCCTACATTAAATTAACTAACATTTAATATAAAGATTACAAACTCAAATAAGCTGAAATTCCTTAACAAACCCCACATACTTTACAAAAACTCTCTGCCAGTAGAAATGAAAAATCCAAAGAATGCCATAGCTGTGTTCTAATTTATGTTCTTAAACCAATTATTTTTACACGGAGTCTGGCCCATTAGCAATAGTTTATAGTTTTATCAAAACTAGAGCAGGTGGCTTAAGAAACTGATATAGGATCAGTTATTAAAGTAGTTATGGAAGAGTGAAATCTAACACTTTGACTCTCAGGAATCAGTTCTAGAAAGTGTTCCACAAAAACGGTTGTAAAAGAACCTGTTCTAGAATTGATTCAAAGGTAACAAAACAACAAAATAAGTCCGATTCTAACTGACTCAACATCGCCGGTACAGTTGGGAAGTACAGCTAGTAAGTAAAAATTTGGTTCTTTCTACGGAGGGGATATCGTCTAAGAAGGGATTTTTAGAAATTCCTAAGGGGCAGGCCAAAATGGGAAGGTCTACCTCTGACTACCTGCTCAAACCACTCTAGTTAAAAATATGAAAATATTAAAATGGGCCAACTAACGCATAAGGTGGGATTTTTACAAATCTTAAGGGAGAGGGGTAAAAATCAGAGAAATATTCCCCTTGATGGCCTGTCTAAACTCTTTTGGTTAAAAACCTAAAATTTAGACTAAGTGCTCCTCAGAGTATGGGAAAGGGCAAAAAGGAGAAAAGTGTCACCCATGAAGGGGGTTTATGGAGCCCTTTGGCTAGAAAACTGCATAGTAAACAAATTTTCAAACTAATTTGGCTCGAGGCATGATAATGAAACGCGGGATGAATGGAATTGAAACATTTGACTAGGGGAACGAAATGGAATGGAACGGGAAATAAGTGGAATTTAAATACTGGAAAAAGGGGGACGAATTATAATCAAACGGGGAACAATTGAAACTCAAACAATAGATAAGGGGAACAAAATGGAATGATAGAGGGAACGAAAGCAATTGAACTACTATAAAATGTTAACGAAATGAAATAGGTAAGGGAGCAAGTGAAATGTTCTACAAGAACCTTGGTAAAAATGGGCTTAAAAAGAACGAAGTGTACCCTTATCGCCCAGCCCAAACCGCGGAACTTGAAATTTCGCATATAAGTTCCTCTACCGGTTTACATCCTGCCAAAACCACTTTGGCTTAAAATCAGAATTTTCAAATACATGCTCTCCCTGGAGAATTTTCGTCAGGAATGTGGCATAAATGTGGGTTTAAATGGGAAAAAATCCTCAAACAGCTTCGGGTAGAAATGTAAAGTTAAAAGCAAGTGATTCCTTAATACGGGCTGAGTTACTAAATAGATAATTTTTAAAATCCTATAAAGAGTTAAAAAGGAAAAAGTGGTTCCTAACCTAAACCGCTACAGCAAGGATTATTAAATAAAGCATGTATGAGGCTTCTCCGATGTAAACATCCACAAATATGGGAGTTTTAAAATCATAATGGTGAGGAGCAAATAGGGAAATTGTTTTCCCTGCGACGTCCTCACAAATTTAAAACATGTACTAATAAGATATTTTTTATAATATCCAATGATGAGGTGGTAAAAATGGGATTAAAAAGGGAAATATTTTCCAGAACAACCGCCTGAGCTAGCAATTTTGAATAAATATTAACCTCCTATTACAGTTCTTCTATAAGCTGCTCAGCTTTAAAGAAATGAACGGAAAAAGTGGTTTAATAATTTGGTAAAATTTTTCTATATTTTTTTAAGATTTAACTAAAAAGTACCCAACAAAATTGTACTATTTTAAAAACATAATCCTTCCTAGACTATGTGTGTGTCTACATTTACATATGCATACAAATACAGATAATAACAATTTGTTGTCATTTTGTAACAGACAAAGAATAATATAATACACGCACAACATTTAAACAAACACACATAAATACAAAAAAAAAACTCACACATTGAAGCACTCATAAAGATGGTTTTTATTTGAATTGTAAATATTTGAGTTGTGATAAAGTTATGACAAGTAAACAAATTTAACTATATGTACACAACTACAGACAGATATACTCATACCCTCATATAATTTTATAAAAAAATAAATTATATACGAATTCCTAAATTGCTGCATTTAAAATGTTATTATAATTTTTAATGCTTTAGTTCAGATTTATTTGTTGTTAATTTGTTATTATTTAAAGTTCACAATAATATAAACAAATTAAATTGATTTTTTATGAAAACACAATTATTGACAATGAATTCAAACTTGACCTGTGAAGTTGAGCAACAGGTATACACCAGAGAACTGCATTTGCTGATTGCAAAACGTTAATACGCAATCAACACAAGAATAAATTGTGTTTGCGTTCAAACGCTGAATATACTCCAACACACATATTTGTTTATGATTTAAAATCAATCAAACGATGTGCAAATTGTTTTGTCACTGGTTTATAATCATCGGTCGTTGTTAAACCATTGTTTTATTCTGTTCATTCGAGCCAACAATAATTATTTTGATGTAGAATAAATCAGAGAAAACAAAAAACAACATGTATGAGTGTAATCATAATTAAAACAAAATAGTTTCTTATCTATAAAAAGGGGGTGGTTTTGTAAAAAAGCGTTATATGTATATTAGGGTGGGTCTAAAATATGTTTTTTTATAATTTTCATTAGGAATACCAAAAATATTGTTCTTTGTTAAATTTTTTTTTTTTAATTTAGGTCGACATCTCAGGCTCGCCCAATCCGGTTAAAGTTAAATATTGCCTAATTTTCCAATCAAAACAAATAAGAATATTTTTATTACTAATAAAAATTCTAAAAAAGCGGATTTTAGACCCACCCTAATATACATATAATGTTTTTCTACAAAACCACCCCGTTATAAAATGTGTTTCTATTTTGTTTTAATTATGAATAAACTCATACGCGTTGTTTGTTGTTTTTTCTGATATATTCAACGCTGACTTTTTGTTAAGTGATTATATTTGCATACATGATGCTGATTTTATTCTACAGTGAATTTTGTTGAATTATTAAAAGTGAACAAGAACTTTTGTTGTATGATTAAATCAAGAAAAAAGTTGATTTTGCAGTTCTCTGGTATACACATAAATTTTTTACTGCGGTTTCGATTCCACCGATAGATAAAGGGTGGTTAAATTTTAAGGGCCGATGTTGAATGTGAACCACACCTAAACGTCAAGTTTTTTCTGCATTTTATTTGACATTTCTCAATTTCAGACTAACTCAATTTGAACCATGGAAAGATACACAATCGAGCAACGCGTTGAAGTTATTCAGGCTTATTATGAAAATGGGCGTTTAAATCAAAATGCATTTCGTGCACTTCGTGATTTTTTTTTTTTTTTTGGTCAGCATAATCGACCAAATGTGTCCACAATCGGAAGAATTGTGAGCAAATTTCAGCAAACCGGGTCTGTGAAAACACCCGTGCATGCTCGCCCAGTTCGTTCTGCGGAAAACATTGCTGTTGTTCGGGATAGTGTGTAATGAGGTCGGCCAAGCATTTACCGTGAATGGTGTTCGCTATCGCGAGATGATAACGAACTTGTTGTGGTCAGGAATTGAGGATATGACCCTGGACGATATGTGGTTTCAACTGGACGGTACCACTTGCCACACAGCTAAATAAACAATGGCTCTTTTGCGCGACAAATTCTATAGCCGTGTTATCCCACGTGGTGGCGATGTCAATTGGCCGCCAAAATCATGTGATTTGACACTGTTGGACTTCTTTCTTTGAGGTTATCGACGTACACCTTGTACGTCGATATGCCAGCAACAATTCAAGAGCTAAAGGATGATATAATTCGGCACATTAATAGCATAGAACCTCAATTATGCCTCAGCATCATCGAAAATTTGCACCATCGGGTTGAGGTGTGCCGCCAAGGTCAAAGCGGCCATTTTGCCGATATTTTGTTCCATACATAATTGAACCATACCATATTATCATAATAAAAAGAAATGACAATAATTTCCTGAATTATTTGTATTTTATTCAAAATCAACATCGGTCCTTAAAATTTAACCACCCTTTACATCTTGTACTTTTTCTGTAATCACAATTTCTATAAATATCTCTATTTCAAATTTAATCGAATTCGTACACAAAAAAGTAATATAATTTTAGGTCTGCATGACCTATTTATGCTAAGGTCATTTTGTTATTTGCAATAAACTGAAGAAAAAAGCTTAAAATCTCAGTGTACATTTATGTACTTAACATTTGTACGTTCCATTTAAGTATACAAATATTTATCAAATTTAATCAATTTTACACTTGAGTTTATTGACATACCCAAACTATTTAATATTAAAATTAGAATATTTCCAATATGAAATTTTAAGTAAATAAACATAAATAATTTTGCAAAATGAATTTCTGTTCATAACACAAAAATCATAAAAAACATCATCCATATAAAAAAGGTAATACATATCTAAGTAGCAGATAACCAGATGACAACGAAGATGTTGATAATGTTAAGAATAGTGTTTGGGAGGGGAAAAAAAGTAAAGATACTTGTTGAATGGATTGCAAGATATTTAGATATGTAATCATCAGAAATCATTAGAAAAAAAAAATAACATTGTTATACAGGGGCCCATAAAAGGGCCACATAGTAAGTGGAGCAGAAAACAAAGAAAAGTGGGAAAATTCTTTACGAAAATGTATAGAAAGAAAATATTTAAGGCAAATTTTACGAATTAATTCTTTTGTTAGAGTTTTTTTATGGTTAGTTAAAGCAAGTGGTAGCTCATACCCTCGAAAGCATCAAGTAGAGTCAAATAGCTACACGGTTTTGAAAGACACGCAGAAGATAACCAAAGGATCCAAGCTTAAAGATTGAGATAACGGACATTAGCGACAGGTTGCCCTGAGTGCTGAGCAATCACAGTGAAGATGACTCACCGTCTCCTCCTCACCCAGTATGTTTGGGTCTGTTGCCGTGTCTGCCTATCAGCTAGAAACTTTTCGGTACGGCCATTGGTCTCGAAACTCATCTCCTACTAAGAAGAGCCCCACCACGTGAGCCCTGCGATCCTACAAGTGCCCAGTTCACTCCAACTTCACTTCGTCTACCGGAGGTAGTGCTCGAAGATCCCAATCTTAATGGTTCCCAGCATTGTAGCGACCGACATCGCTGTGTACACATTTTAAGCAAACCTTGCTCTTGGTAATTCATCTGCGCAGACCTTACTGCAGAATTTACTGTGACCGGGGACCATCAACAGCGTAATCAGGGTCTGGCAAATTAGCCGAGACAGTTCTTCCTTAAACTGAACGACGTGAATAAAAAATGTAATGTTTTTTTAACAGAAGCAACACTTATTACTAGTATTGGGTTGTTTTCTTTGGAAAGGGATAGAGGAAATATGAAAGTTGGTGAAAGATTAAAGACTTCAAATATGGCAACACTGTAATTGCGCGAGATGATAAATCTTAGAACAGTTGTTGCTCGCCATCTGATAGGGAGTTGGCGAAAATTGTTGAAGTTAATAGCCTTGATATGTTAATTTACTTCGGTGGGTTTAAGTGCTATCAGAACACCGAAGGAGCACGTTGCGATATGTATGAGGAAAAGAAAAATCACAAATATTATTTTTTCTAAATTTATCGTGCCATCGCAAAGAATCGAACCCGCAACCTTATGTGTAACAGTTCAACGCGCTAACCATTACACTCGTAGGCTTATGTCCCTAACAGTTTAGGGACATAAGCCCACAGTTCCCCGACCTCCAGCCACACACAAAAAACTGCAAGCTTCCTTGATTACCACGACATTCTTTGAGGTGGGAAAGAATATTTAAGATGAATAATTTTTTTTTTTGATACCTTTCACCTCTAAGATTCAGGTGAAAAAATTAAAGAGATATTAATTTGTGAAATTGTTCTAAAATACATTAATTTGTATGGAATATTTGGAGGTACCTTCACATTTTCACTCACCGAATGAAAATCACCATTTTAAAGACAGAGGGACATGGATTTGGCCGGGGTTTAGAATTGTCGATGGAGGCATATTACACAGGGAATAACAAACTGATATAAATTACTATGACATATGATGCAGGATATAAGAAAATTTCAAATTAACAACACGCAGAGAAAAAACATGGTTGCAACATGATCACTGCTACTATATTGTGCTTGCTGCAATCGGGAATGGTTGTCACAACCATATTATTGGTTGTCTAACCATCAACATGGTCGCTACCATCATTATTATAGTAAATATTTTACTATTTTATGATTGGCACCTCTTATTTTATATCCTGATTGGCTGTAACCATACTGTGGTAACAAAAATTCTGACTATGAAAAAAATATGATAATAATGCAACCATAATATGATGGCAACAATCAATGAATTACTATACATCAACTAAAACATGACTTTGACATTTACATTCCTAATACGAGTATTGTCTTGTTTTCATAAAAACCAAAATGTCTTAAAAAAAAATCATATATTGTTTACTAAAACTGGACAAATATCAGATGGGTAGAAAATACCTTTCATGTGGCATTAAAACATTTCATCAATTGACTTTTTAAGATCCAGTTTATTTTTTTTTAAACTTCAGAAGATTTTTTTGAGGGTTTTTTTTTCGAAAATTCCTTATACATGTAATATTATTTACAATAATCAGTTCATTGTCAAAAAGATTCTATATAAAGATTTTATATGGATCATATTATGATAATCCAGGAATCATAATACTGTTATGGGGACCATAATGTAATAACACTTTGAGCATACTATGATTACATGCCATTATATTATGATAAATTTAACATCATGTGTTTATTTCGAATCATAATATGGTAATTTTTGGATCATAATATAACTATAGGGTCCATATTGTGGTAAAAGTATGGATATTTTATTATCATAGTATGATAACTATAATATAGTACGACTATGTTTGGCACAATCATAAACCCAAAATTATATGATGCTCTTCGAATATGATTCTCCCAACCATGTTTTTTCTTTGCGTGAAAATACAGACAACGAGTGAGGACTTTTTATTTTTAAAATACAATTTTCAGAGCCCTAAAAGGCATCTCTTAACTCCTGCACAACAAAGCACTACGATATAAATATAAATATGAATAAATGTGCTTAAATATATGAACAACGATTTTGGGTATGAAATAAAAATTTGTTAAAAACAAATTTATTCTCAACACTTCATCATTGAATTTGAACAAATTTTTTTATCTCCTACCAAAAACCTTTAACTTACCAAATATATCTGCAGTTAGCAGCAAGCCAAATAACCTGTAAAATAAGGAAGGAAAGAAAAAAAAATTGAATGATGGTAAATAAAATATGTCTGTCATGTCAATATTTGCCAGCAACAACCAGCCAGCCAGCCAGTCAGCCACACCAAGCAAAAGAAGCTTCGTAACAGAGTGCAAAAACTCGGCAATATAAATATATGTACTGAGTAAGTGGGTTTTTAGCAGTCAATACAAATCTTATGTTAAAACTACTAGTACAAAATATAAAGTAAGGTGCGCCGACTGTAGGATACCCTACACATATATAATTTGGATTTTAATCTAAGAAAGAGGGCTGGTCTAGCTAGAAAATAATTTCAATGAAAAATATCTATAAAACCTATTTAAGCAAATATCGGGAAGATGGTTTATATGGGAACTATTTCAAAATATGATTCGATTTTCTTTAAATTTTAAGGCATGATTTACTGTTTCGACTTACATCTACAAACCTAAATTTCCCGTTTTTTAAGTGTAATTATCATTTAAGCCAAATTCTGAAAGACCAATGTATGAGAGAAAGGTCTAAATACCAAGCGATTCTAACTAAATTCATAAAACGTTTTATCAAAATTTTATCCAAACATCTTTTGCGACCTAAAGTTTGATAAGATCGGCTGAAAGGACATACATTGTTAAATAGATTCAGAAAGTGATTTTAAATCAATTGATATACCGTAAGTATATTTTAGGTAGTTTCAAACTCATTATACACTGACCATGTCGTTTTGCAGGGTATAAAAATAATATAAGCACGAGGAAAACGCAAGGAACTCAGCGTGAAATTTACGTTCAAACACTTTTTTTACTGAAGGTAATCGTGAAAAATTGATTGGCATTTCAATTGTGAAAAAAAAAAACTCACACATATGAACATATATTCAGCACTACTTAGAAATGCAAGTGTATATGCTGCCATACATGTATGTATTAACAAATATATTTATATATGTTAGTTATTAGGGTAGCATTTATTAAAATATTGTATATTTTTGTATAATTAAAAATAGCTGTAATTTGAAGACAATACATAAATAAGTAACACTTTATTAAAAAAAATATATTCTTAGAAACATGCAAAACATCACACGTAAAAAACATAGTATATCGTAACATATATAGTATATAATTTAATTGCTTATAATTATATATTGCAAGATATATACCAATATAAAATTATACAACAGTGCGTCAAAAATATATGTTACGCTTCATATAGTGCAACATGTGCTGCATGCAATTACATATTTTCCATAATATTATATTAGAAATAAATTTATGCTTTTTTTTGAGAACAAAATTCAGATAAAATTATACTTAACATGGAAAGTTACAAAATATATTATTTTCTAAATACACACAGAAAAATAAATTGGCAAATCGAATCGAAAAGTGTATTTTGATTACAACATCTACATAATTCGGTTAGCACAACTACATTAAAATGTGATTCACAGTCATCAACTATCTTGTTTTCTTAAAAAATTGTATTATTAATTATCACTTATCAAATTGTATTATTTATTATCACCCATGTAAAAATGATAGTATATGATCATTTTCACCTGGGAGTTTTATTTTCGAAAATACTTTATATATATAACATTATAATTTAGACTAATCTATCCATTGTCAAAAGGATTCTATATAAAGATTTTTTATTTTTTAATTCTTTTAAATAAAAACAATAATACACTCACAATATATTTTCCGTTACCGACTGTAGTTTATTTAAAAAGTAATAGGTAGAGTTTGTTTTTAAATGAAGAATCAATTGAATTGAATCATTCAAAAAACAAACTATAAAAAAGGTACAGACATTCAGTAGGATTTGATATTTTCTGTTAAATGTAAAATTTTATGTTTTCTGTTTCTAAAAATAGAAATTCATATAATTCCTTTTTGATTTTCTTAACAAAATAGTTTATTTATATAAAAAATTATTTAAAAAAAAAAAAATAACAAAAAAATATTCAAATACATATAGATACACACATAGAAAATAAAAATACATACAACTGTGTTTGTTGTGTTTTGTAAAATTAAATACAAATAAAAAAATTCAATTTGAAAAATAAACCACAAAAATCATTTGTGTTTCTACATTTTTTACGTTAAAAATCGATGGTTATTTTAAAAGACTTTTGTCGATTATTAAACAAGGATTGAAAATAAACAACAATATTTCCTGAATATAATGAACAATTGGTAGTCCTTTTTTCGATTAATTTAATATGTATTTTAGATTATTTTTAACGAAATAATTTTGTGAGTGTATTAATTTTTTAAAATGTTTGTTAATTAATTTCTTGTAAAATAATGACTTTTTGTGGAAAAATTGCTCAGAATATAAATAGAATCCAAGAAGAACGTAGAATCCATGTAGGAAAAGGTTTCTTCCACAAGAATCTAGTATTTCTTATAAATTTTTTAAATAGAAACAATGTTTAGATTCTATGGACTTTGCCTTGCAGTAAAATGTTCAGAATCTGCAAACTGTTTCTTAGATAAAACTTCATTTATTCTTAAAAAAAACTTTAAGGCCTTTCTTTGAATAAAAAATTCTTAGCTTCAAAGGACTTTCAGCATAAAAAATACTTGGATTCTAAGAATTTTTTCTAGTAGAAATGTTCTTAGATTCTATAGACTTTATCTAATAAAGATATTGTGAGACTCTAAGGACTATCTAAACAAAATCTTAAAAATGTCCTTAGAAACTAAAAATTTTTCTATAAAAAAAAGTCCATAGAATCTAAGTTTTTTTTTTATTTAAAAAAAATTCTATAGAATTTAAAAATTTAGTTAAGTATTTTTCTTTAAAAAAGACTAAATAATCAAAGACGTTTTCTTGAAAAAGTCTTTAATATCAAATTTTTTCTTTAGTTATTCTATTATCATAATATGATAACAATATTATAGTACGACTATGATTGGCACAATCATAACCCCCAAAAATATATGAAGCTCTTAGAATATGATTACCCCAGGCATGTTTTTCTCAGCGTGTGTATGAGGGAGGGACTGTAAAAATATAATCTTTAGTTTATCTTTTTGTACTTTCATATTTATTATGATGGTGATAAAGTTGATGATTATGATGAGTGCATTACGCTCAAACAAGTATAGCAAATAAGAACCGAAATATATTCAACACAACTGTAAAGATGGTGGCAGCACACGCAATCATTTTAAGCATGTAAAGTAAATTATTTAAAACATTCTTTTTATTCATTCATCCAATCCAAATATAAATAAATAACGAATAACACGTTTATTAAAATTCTTTTACTAGGGGCCAAGAGTTTCGAAAGGGTAAAGGTCTTTAATTCGTGTTTTTATTGGTGTGAACATAAATTTTAATTTATTTTTTGTGTGGGCACTTTTTTTTTGTGTTCATCCAGTTTTGCCAAAAACGAAAGAATAAACATCAAAAATATTGAAATGGAAAATTAATTCACAAATGCAGTCGTCAGCAACGGTGTTCATATTTTATGGTAGACACATAGTCAAATATTTACATTTCTTAAGGGGGGTGAATACTTGGGAACAAAATAATTTTTTTTTGTTTTATTTTTTTTTAATTTGATGGATAAAGCATAAAATTTCTTCGAATGTGTTTGAAACCTATAATGAAAAAAAATATATTCATAAACTCATTTATTCCACAATTATTAGTTAAAAATCGGTTGCAACAAACAGCAAACCTTTTTTGATTTTTTTTTTGTAGCCAACTCTAGCACTTTTTGGAATTTTAGTAAAATTAATTCTGTTTTGCCTATTTTTTGAATTTTGAAGCCCAAACCTAATAAACGAAATGTCAGCAGAGTTGTACAGTGCGAAGAATTTTGTATGTCCTTAGTTTTCACTCTCGAGCAATTATAAAATTTTCAACATAAACAACAACAACAATAATGAATATTCTTCGAGTAATGTACAAAATATTTTGACAGGACTGCCACTGTTCACTGGCACTTAATAACAAAGTCAGAATTAATTAACTTTGTATTTGATTCAATAAAACTTTTAATATAGACATTTTTTTTTAATTTAAACAATTGCCGAATTAATTGATTGTAATTCAACAAAATTTTTAATCAGGAGAATTTAAGAAATATATATTTTTTTGGTGTGCAGTATTAACCCCCCTTAAGCGTTTTTGAAATATTATATGTTCTCGTTCAACATATGTATTGTAACATATTTACTTAGCGTTTTGAATATTTGGTATGTTTTCAGTTGATTTGTTAGAGGTTTTTACATTTGAGTTAGTTTACATTTATATCAAACATACATCCATATCGTCAGCTACAATGGAAGGGCACATAACCATTGTTACAAAATTTTTATTGATGATTATGATGTATTTGTTTAAACTACCTACAAAATTTTAAACTTGAAATCGGAAACGGTCACGTTTGTGTAACGTTTTTTTTCTTTTGTCCAGTAAAATTAAATGTGAGGCTGCAGTTCATCGCAATTTAATGTTTCTATGCTTAAAACATCAATTTTATTGAAGTTTTTGTTATAATGTCTATCGCCGTTTTCTGATATGAAAAAAAAATTGGTTGCGCCTTTTTACATTTTAGCTTACGACGTGTTTGAACTAATATTGTCTCGTTGTAATGTAATTGCTATTTTAACCCTTTAGGACCCAGTTTTGCCTCTATGCATCTTTTTAGTTTTTTGATCGAGAATGGAAAACGATTTTTTATTCAAACTTTATTATAAATTTGTATAAATAAATTTTTAAGGAGTTTAAACAGCAATTTAAAAAATAAATATTGAAAAATGAAACAAAATTCAGACGCGAAAGTGTTTATAAAAAATGTATTACTTTAAACCAATGGGGTTTCAGAAATATTATTTAAAAAAAATAAAATACCAATACGGCTTAAAATGATTTGAGGACCAATTTTTAGTATATGTCCCATATTTCGTGTTTGCTATTTTAGATAATCTTGTACAACGATATTAGCAAAACTTATTGTGATTGACCCTTTAAAGTATATTGTAGCCTGATAGTTTTTGAATCATACCAGACTATTGGAAACTCAAAAATTTTAATTTTTAGTTTTTTATTTAAAAATTCAATTTAAAACGCATACTGAAATATATTTTTGTATTGGGCATAAATACTCGTAGTTTAGGAAAAAAAAATATAAAATAAAATTTTATAACAACCGTAATCGCATCGCTCGTTTCTGTATACACAAGTTATTACTACACCGGCGACAACTACAATTAGGGGTATATAAAGCAAAGCATCGAACAAATCTAAGTCAATAGCCAGCAACTGAAAACGTGATCACAAGCTAAGTTCATCACTTACATCAATTTCTAACTCTGGAGGTCCTAACCCTGGAGGTAAGAATCCTGCGAACATCTTTGAAGGCACTGCTGATATCCTTGAAGGCCCTGCAAATATCCTTGAATATTCTGCGGATATCCCTGAAGGTCCTTCGAACATTCTTTGAGATCCTGTTAGTATCCTGCGAACATTATTGAATGTCCTGTTGATATCGTTGAAGGTCCTGTTAAGATCCTTGAATATTCTGCAACCGTGAACGTGATCACAAAGTAATTCCATCACTAACATCAATCCATAACTCTGGAGTTCATCCTTTGATTATCCTGCGAACATCCTTGAAGCTCCTGCTGATACCCTTGAAGATCTTGCAAATATCCTTGAAGATCCTGCGAATATACTTTAATGTCCTGCGAACATCCTTTGAGATCCTGTATGTATACTGCGAACATCCTTGAATGTCCTGCTGATATCGTTGAAAGTCCTGAAAATATCCTTGAAGGTCTTGTGAACATCCTGGAATATTCTGCGGATATCCTTGAAGGACCTGCGATCATCCTTCAAGATCCTGCGGATATCCTTGAAGATCCAGCGGATATCCTTGAATGCCGTGAGAACAAATCGCGCCTTTTACTCTCGTTTAATGGATCAAATAAATTCCTGTGACGGAGGAAAACTCGTCGTTACAATTTAAAAAAAAAATCTTAACCCCCTTAGGAATGATAGTCCAATAACCTTTAAGCTTTAATTTCATATTTCTGCTATAAAAGCCGCAGTTAAGCCTTCTAATCTATGACCCCAAATCTTCAAACACTTTCTGCAGTCACAAGTATGGTCTTCAAAGGACCAAATTTAATATACCCCACTTTATCAAATAATTCCCAATAAAAACTTATAAACATTTTTATGTTGTTTTACTTTAAATATAAACTATAAACAAAATTGAAAATTATGCCCTGAAATTTTCTGTACTATTTATGTTTGACTTCAGCATGTGTGATTGAAAATTCGTTACAAAGTCAAAGTGATTGTTGATTTTGGCTTTGAGCGGGTTAATACAGGATCACACGTAGAGTGTGTTCATTTTAAGCAAACATTTCCGGCTTACAGAGTACTTTCATTATGGATATTTCTTTTTTTTCCCTTTTAACAGAACAAAGTGTTGGCAATATTTTTCCGCTCTTCACACTATACTTGACACAAACACTTGTATGCTTATACAAAATTTTCGTTATATCGTATGTTCACCAATACTACTGGGTGAGTGTAAACACTAACACATGCATAAATGTGTGTACAAATGAATTCATGTAAATGCATATAACCACAAGCAAATGTTTCATTACTACAGCCACCACACAAAATATGTGTAACTATGTATAAAAAAAAAAGAAACTTACTATTACATATAAAGTTTTTTTTTGATATATTCTTTTTTTATATATATGTTATATTTTATGTGTTTTTGCCATCACAGCAAAGTTCAAAGCAGAGTTTCGATGCAATGTTGCTCTGCGTTTAGCTTATTCAATATTCTATAAGGTTTTTATGCTGTTTTCAACACATTTTACACATTTTGTGGCAAAATCAATTAAACCGGAAATGCATGTATGCCACACGTGTAGCCCAACATCCGTTTAAAACAAAAAATCAAAAAAAAAGAAACACTGTATAAAATCAACTTAAACTGTAAACGCAAATACATACTTACATCGACACTAACACATATACACAAATAAAGCCAACTCAAAATTTTTGTGAAAAGTGTTAAAGTGCTCAAAGTATGTAAAAAACAAAAAATGAATTCACATCTGGAAAACAAAAAAAAAAAAAAAACCAAATAGAAGGACAATAAACCAAAGTCAACAGATTTTCAATCACTATCGATATGTTTATGAACAGAAGAAAACATGAAAATCAAATCGTAAGGACATTTTAACTAAAACTGTTCAATATATTTTCTTTTTTTTTCATAAGTTTTTATTTTGACTCAAAGTTTTGTGGCAAATAAAGCTTACGTAAGTGGTAAATGGACACATGTATCGGCAACATTCATACTTCCGGTTAACTAACTAAAAGAAGAAAAAAATTTTCTTATTTCCAGAACTACAACTAGTGAAACTAGTTAAACGTAGATATGTTTCAACAAAACTCTTACAAATATGAACTTATCTTATACGTACATTCATATCAACACATGTATGAATGTATTGTGTGAATATATTGTGACATATCTTAACCACCTTAACAGTCAAAATGACAGTTACAATAGCCAAATGGTTGTCATTCAGGTAAAACACCACAGGAAGGAAAACATATACAAAAAGAAGAAGAAGAAAAACTATCAAAGTATAGCGAAATATATAAAGAAGAAACTATTTTAGATATACAAGTATGTAATAGTTATTTATGAGCATTAGACAAAACAAACTATTACAATAATACACATTTTACAAGATACATATTCAAATCAAACTAATTTTACGAGTTGTTTTTTTTTTCAAATGGTCTCCTCGATCCATTCTCCAAGAAAATGGATTTTTTTAAGGAAAGCAACACTCAGGAAATTCTTCCTACCAATTAATGTATTGCTTTCTTTGTAAAGGAGATAGAGGTAAGATGAAAGGTGGTGCGAGATGAATGGCTTTAAATATAGCAACTCTGTAATTGCGCGAGATGATAAATCTTAGAACAGTTGGTACCCGCCATTTGATGAAAAGTTGGCGAAATTGTTAAAGCTTTTTAGTTCATAGCCATGTGATTTTTACTTCAGTGAGGTTCAAAGCAATGGGAACTCCGACGGATGACGCTGGGATATGTATAAGTTAAGATTATGACTTTTTTCTTACGATGAGCTGAACTTTTTTTGTTGAACTACGACAATCAATTTTTCAAATCTGTATGACATATCCAACATTAAAGTATTATGGTCAAAATAAGTTCTAATTTAAGAAAGATTTAGCCTTCATGAAAAAGAAAAAAATTTTATTAGCACTTTTCATGAAAATATACTAATATCTTAGAACGAATTTTTAAGTAATAGCAGCCCACTTTAAAGCGAAAAATTAAACACTCAAATATTTTTACAGTAACTGACTGTAGTTTATTTAAACAGTATTTGTTTTAATGATTAAGGGTGAGTAACTTATCGAATAAATAACCAGGGTAAAAAGTTAACCACAGAGATATTTCCATATTAAGCTTTGGTTATTCTGAGATAAGTTAGCAGGTATGAATACACTCACAATATTATTTCGTTAAAAAAAACTTAAAATACATATTAAATCAAAACAGTCAAAAAGAGGACTACTGATTTTTCAATATATTCAACCAATTTTGTTGTTTATTTTCAATCATTTGTTAATAACCAACAAAAGTAGTTAAAACAATAGAAAATCGTTTAAAATAACCATAAATTTTTTACTGCCAAAACGTTAGAAAAAACTACTTTTTATGTTTTGTTTTTCAAATTGAAAGTTTTCTTTTTATTTGTATGTAATTACACAACACAACATAATAATTTGAATAATTTCTTGTAATTATTATTGAAATAATTTTGTATATATAAAAAACTATTTTGGTAAAACAAAAAAAAAATTATATGAATTTCAATTTTTAGAAACAGAAAACATAAAATTTTACATTTAATAGAAAATATAAACTCCAACTGAATGTCTGTAAAATTTTATAGTTTGTTTTTTGAATAACTGATTCAAATAGTTAAAAAATATATTTCTATAAATTTTAATTGATTCTTCATTTAAAAACAAGCTTTAGGTATTACTTTTTAAATAAGCTATACTCGGTAATGGCAAATATAAAACACAAAGAAATATATTTTTCAACCCTTTTTTTACATGTATTTATAGAATAAATTAAAATACGGATTTTCTAATACAATTAATAATTTAATTTAAAATAGTTTATTAAAAAAATATTTTTTTTTTTATAAGCAAACAAATTAAAAGTTAGAGACCTCGTATTTAATTTTTATGACATTTAAATAAACGAAATATCATTTATTTTTACAGATTTTGTAGTTAATTTGATGACAATTAAAAAAACGAAATAAAGGAAAAACCTTTTAGCTTTTTTCCACCTTCTTAATTTGTTTATTATTTCAAGTTGATCTTAAGATCTTTTATTTATAAAAATTAATTATAAATATTTATTTATCACAATATTTCGTCACCATTTATTAATTATAAAAAACAATTTCCCCTGAAGAAGTCACCCAATGTGGTAAGAAAATATTGGGATAAAGAAATATTTATAATTAATTTTTATAAATAAAATATCTGAAGCTCAATTTAAAATAATACATAAACAAAAAATCTTTACTTCTTACGAATTTGGTGGTCAATAAGTTAACAGTTAAAAGAAAAAAATAAATGAAATAACATATGTTTTAAAATTTTTATATTTGTCTTAAACTTTTCTTAGAAAATCTGCTCCTTGCTTATAATGAGCATAGGCTGGGAGGCGTTATTATGCCTTTTTCTTTCTACTGATATTCCCATATTAAAAAAAGAAACCAACACAGAAACTCCTCTATATTCTTAAAAAAGTTTTTTTGAAAATTTCCATGGAAAAATATATTAGTTAATATACATACATATAAATATTCATAATTGCATTTATGAGCACATGTGGTTCTATGTATGATCAATAGTACCTTTCCACCCCGAGAATGTTTTGTTATAGATGCTTATCCATGCCATTCTCAAAACACCGATCATTTGGCTATACCGGTCATTTGGCTATACCGGCCACACTTTTTCTAAACTCGATAGCGACTTAAAATACAGCCAACTTAAATAACGTCAAACTATGGTCGACTCAAATTTCCATTATTTTACCTTAATTTTGTTGTATAAGTTGAGATATGATGGGTAAGTACTATAAGAAGGTATTTAAGGGCAAAAAATGCTATCCTGTAGACAAAACCATCGATATATCATACGTTAAGATCCGACATCAAACACCTAAGATAAAACGAAAAATTTAAAAAGTCTACCCCGATCTTTGGCGAAAAAATTTCTTGTCGAAATTTCCTTGCAATAATACTTTATATTTAAAGGTGTTTGGCGCAGTTTTTTCGCCTGTAAGTTCGTTCATATGATATACATTTTATTACTTGAATTTACATATGAATATATGGTCATGTACTTCATATACACTCAATTATCGCATCCGAACATATATGAAACATTTTCACATGGGTTATTTTATTTCGACATAAGCTGTATTGTGCAAATAGCATTGATAATATTTTCCTTTGTATACTTCATGTTACAATATCTATATTTATTACTTTGTATGGCTGTGTGTAAAAGTGTATTTTCATAAGAGTACATCTGCAAGCCTTAAGTACTACAGTAAGTGTAAAAATTAAACGTACATCTAAATATTTGACTTTGTATTAATAGAAAGGATTTTATGCGAGGAGATTTAATGCAAATTTTTATTAAACTAGTGAATTTTATGCCACAATGAAAAAATTAAAAATTTCTTAAAGGTAATGAAAATCTTTACAAACCTGATGAAACTATAAAACTTTTTCATTTTTAATCAAAAAAACTTTAAGCAAATTAGAAATATTGAAAAAAAATTGACATTTTGGAACATTATTCATATCAAAAACTGTTTAGCAATAAAACACAAATTTTAACGATTCTATAATCTATTTGAGGGGACTCTACTAGAGGAACATCTTTTTTGAATATTTTAAATTTTCTGTTGCTTAAATTTATGACTTTGGGTTGGTTATTTAAAACTAATGTGAACATTTTAGTTCTAAATTCCGCAAAAAACCGTAATGTAATGATTTTTTTAATTCTTCTCTTTTTCTGGGAATTTAAAAAAAAATTGTTTTTGGTAGAGTACTGTAAAAATTTTATTAACCTACACTCTAATAAAAACTCGCATTATATAAAGTGTACGGTGAGTTTTGCCTTCGACTGTTAAAAGTTATGTATGTAGTGTTCTCCTAAAAGACCGTGTAAGTTGTCATGTTATATGTAATAGTAGCAGTTGCTGTTGTTGGCCTCGTTTGGTTGATTTGCTGATGAGCTTGTTCAGTTTGACTCTATCTACTCTAACATTCTATTACCATTGAGTACTTCATTCCGTTACTACCAATTTTTCGATGTAGTTTGTGATATTTGCAACGTGGTATATAGTCACACAGTGAATAGAGCTCATAGAAAATGGAATAGAAGAAGGGTCACTGTCACTCACACAGAAGGGAGGCTGGATAATCACGAATCTGAGAACTAAATTAAAAGATTTAAAATGGCGGTTATGGATAAAAAAGAAATTTATATTTTTAATCTTAAAAACACACAAAATACAAATTAATTGCCAAACAAATTTAAGTGAATTTTGGTTGTGGCAACCAATAAATTCGGTAAGCACAAACATATTGAAATGAGACTTTTTTTATTGGTTTAAAATTATTTTTTACAAATTAGTTTTTACAATAGTAAGACATCTGTGTCGCAGGGCATTATAGAGGTGTTGCAATCAAAATTCAGCTGTGTTAACCAAATTTTGTTGCGACAATCAATATTTAGTTGTTATAAACAATTTTAATTATTGTAACCATATTTTAGTTGTAAGCTTACTATTTTTTATGTGTGCATTTGTAAATCATTTTGGACTACCGGTCGTGAATCTGAAGCCGAAAGAAAAATTTAAATTCAAAATGGCGGATTCAATATGCAATATTTTATTTTAAAATTTTGATTTCAAGGTCCTCAAAGTGTAATATTTTTTACTGAGCTAAAGATTTTTTATTTATAAAAAATTAAGTATAAATATTTATTTATAAATAAAAGATCTTTGTAAATAAAATATCTTTAGCTCAATAAAAAATATTACACAAATCAAGAAGAAGATGCTTTTGGGTCTAAAATATAAACTTTTTAAATTTCACAGCCACCATTTTGAACCCTCTATTTTACTATTTGATAAAACTGTTCTCCGATTCGTCATTATTAGACTTCAAAATTTCTTATGTGATTTTTTATTTGTTTATGTGACCCTTAATCGCTCGTCCAGTTATTTCTATAGCTTTTTTATGATTTCGATTCACTGTGTGTCGCTACATAAACTCATATACCTCTTAGTTAGTGGTTCCTTGCGGTGTTTCCTTATTTCTTTTTTGTAATGAAGTGTCACTGCAGACAACTGTCATATTCTTTTTTTCATTTTGTCTTTTCAAACACTTCCCTTTTCGGTGTCCATAGAGGATTTTCTGCAATTCAATTGCTACGTGGTATTATAAACAAATATTAAAAAGTAAAATTGTAAAGAAAAACTGAGAAATAAGAATATATGAGAATTTTTATTTTGCTTAAAGTTCTGTTTTTTTTTTCTTCTTATTCTGTTTGTTCTTCTTTGTGTTCCTTTGTGAATTTGATTTTCATTATATCGACAAGTGATTGACAGTATTTTACTTATGTATACATAAAGACCTACATACATATATTCATCTACTCACATATAAATTGTATATTTTTGTGTGCATGTGGCTCAGTGTTTGTTGTGGAAATTTATGTTGAATCATTTTCTTTTTCATGTTTGATATACTTCGATTTTCAATTGCTTTTTGTTCACTTATATAAAGATTATTGTGAACAAACATTGTAAATGTTAAAGAAAACTTGAAAATAAGAAATATTTCTTTGTCTATGTTTGTGCGTGTATAAAAATGAAATAAGATTCATGTTTTCTTACAGATAATAATATAATCAAATTCTATTGAATTGGTGTTGAGTTAAGTGTTTTTATTATAATTTTTATTGAGGTAAAAAGAAAATAAATTTGTTAATGATAAATAAAAGATTTTATTATATTATGGTGTACTTTTGTGATTTAATAGAGCGTATGAGTAATAATTAATTACAAATATAAATCATACGCAGTGTGGTTTGCAGGTAATTTTTAATAAAAATATTTACACAAAAGAAAAATAATATTATTAACAGCAATTATGAAACAAATTAGATTTAAGATTTATCATTAAATTAAAATTATTCATATGCGACCATCCGTCATAAGTCGAAGAGCTCAAACGGTTTCTTTTGCATTTTTATCATATGTAAAATACTTTCAATTTTAATAATTGTCGTACATTTAAGACGCATCTATATGACTTTTCGCATTATTAAACAGACAGATAGGAAATTTCAAATCGAGGCAACTTAGTTAAGGACATAAAGACATAAATTTAATATATATTTCAATATTTAAAAACCCTACACTCAAAAAAAAAAGTTATTAGAAAAATTTGTAAACGGTTTTCAATCCCACTCTACTATTTTTGAACTTATTTTTAGTAAAAAATTATTATTTAGCAAACCTTTTTGCTATTTACATTTTATAAATTACAGAATTTTTACAGAATATTTACAAATTTTTGTTGCTAATTTCAGAAATTATTTTACAAATTTTTGAAACCCGATTTGCTAAAATGAGCAAAAAATTTTACTAATTTTAAAAAAGTGGATATTGAAGGAAATGTTACTTCTAATTAAAACTTCACCTACAAACTTAAATTTCCTTAAAATGTTACATATATTTAAAAATGGATCGGAAGTGAAGATACCGACTCATGTCTAAAAAGATGACTTCCACTTAAAATAGCACTAAAAAGGTTTTTTAGTTCTAAAAATCCGCCCTAAAAACAATTAAAATTTAACCTTTAAAGTAAAAAAAAAAAATTGACCAAAAAATTTTCAAAACAGAAATTACCAAATTAAAACAAAATGATTAATTCGTTTTTTAAAAAATATATTCAGAATTTTTGATGCTCGATAAGAAAAATAAATTCAAAGCTTTTTACTAATATTAATAATATTTAGTAATTTTTTTTTTGCTGATTTTAGCAAACAGATTTTAAATTCCACTTTACAAAAAGTCTACTAAAATTTAGTAGCGGCTACTAATTTTTCTACTAATTTCATTGTACTACACGTCAGCAGACATGTGTTGCTAAGATTAGCAAAAAATACCGCTGGGCTTAAATTAACAGAATTTCTCGTAATAACAGCAAAATTTTCAGTTGCCATTACAAACTTTTTTTGGTGAGTGTAAGGTTTTCCTTAATCAAAGGCTCCTTAACTCAGTAAGGTTGTTCCTAAGAGCTCTGCTAAGTAAATAGTTGTTACAGTGGAATACAAAGTTTAACAAATCAGCTTTTTTTTTTGTGAAGTCCTTTAGTGTTTCTAAATTTAGAAATTTAAAAAGTTCAAGACCAATTACGCAATTTCTCATTCAAATTTAACAAACAATTACCACATTAAAAACTCAAAATTAAGGGCAGGTACTACGATAAGTTCTTATTTATGAAAAATCTTAGTCAAGAAATTTTTCAGAATTTTTTGTTATCTAATATCAGCCAAAATATATTTCTCGAATTTGATGCTGAATTTTGACGGAGGAAGTTTATCAAAAATCCCGAGTTCAAATACGATGAAAATTAAAAATGTTTGATTCTTTTGGTTGGGGTGGGCATTGCTACCGCCTGAGGTGGAATAAAGCGTGGAGGATTGGTTAAAAATTTGTTCAATATATGTAAACAAAATCCGAAATTAAGAGTCTCTATATCGATACTATTTAATTAAAACACAATTAATTCAAGATGATTATTTTAAGAACTAAATATATACCTTTTAGTCAAAAAAACTAGTATATTTTAAAACTAGTTCGTTCATTTGCCACTGGGTAGATAACTTATTGATTCTATTTTAGGGTTTAATTACATGAACGAATTTTAAAAATGTTTCCTTTTATAATTTCTTAGCAACCCTTCAGATTTTGTTTGTTTTCTTTATCATATTTTTTTTTGTTAACTTTTCAATAATCAACTTATTAATATTTACGGCAATTTAACACAATTTACAATTAATTATTTCATAGCTTTAGTTTTTCAACGGCCAAAAAAATATAAGTTATAACAACAACAAGAAACATAGAAATAATAATAATATCAACAACATTTATTAAAAGCTTTATAGATGATGCCATAAAAACTGACAGACAGAAAGATAGACATAAATTTTTGTAATGTAATCATTTTTATCGTCAAGTCATTTTAAACTATAAATTATTTTATAAATCATAAATAAAGGTTTGTTGAGGTTTTATGGGGTTTTTGTTTTCTTTTTTTTTTTCCTTTTTTTTTTTTTCTTTTGATAAAACACTTTGCACAAAATGTAATTGAATTATTACAACGGGTCCTTTGTGTCAGTTTTTACAATGTGTTCAAGAAATCCACAAATATTGAAACAAACGGGACAATATGCAGAATCTTTTGCTAATAGATTGACCTCTAAAGAAAGAAAATAAAATATGTTTCTAGAAAAAAATATTTATAATAAACCCATGTAAAAATCGAAATATATATGAGCATACATGATCATACATGGGCTTGTATATGATCATACATGGGCATACATGGTCATATACGTCCATATATGATCTCATATATGATCATATATCTTCGGATCCGAAATTTGAGGGCATATGGTGATATATGTGCATATATTATCATACATGCTCATATATTATTCATGTATGCTCGTATACGATCATATACGTCCATATACCCTCAAATTTCAGATCCGAAGATATATGATCATATATGAGATCATGTATGGTCATATATTGAACAATGTATGGACGTATATGACCATGTATGCCCATGTATGATCATATACAGGCCCATGTATAATCATGTATGCTCATATATATTTCGATTTTTAGATGGGTATTTGAAAAAAAATAAATAAAAACCAACAGTTGGGATAAAAAAGGTCGAATATCACTTAAAAAAGAACTAATTAATTAAAAATTAAAAAAAAAAAACTTATAAATTAAAGCAAGACACTTTGTTGCCAGCTGTTTTTAATATCGCAATATATTTAGAATAAACTTGTAGGTATATTATTTTTCTAAGATTTTTCCTCTTTTAATAAATTTGCTAAGTTTATTTATGGGGGCACTACATTTTTATCCAAATTCCTAAAAATATGTTTACTGTAAATTTTCTGGGCAGTATGTTTTGTGGAATTCTGTTCCCCTCTTTTCACATCTCAGTAAACATTTCCAAAAATACCGTATAACATAATGCCTACACTGAAGGAGGAATTTACGTGCCAAATATCAAGATTCGATCTCCAGCGGTATGTTGTCGAAAGATACCGTTTTTCGTTTTTAATCCTATTCTTACCAGGTGCCTTTTGTTAATATCAAAAAGTTTTTTTTATTCAGTGTATTTCCAATTAAAGTTTTCAAAAATCTCGTCTTAGTGGATTTCTAAGCTTACAGATAAACCTACTAAATCTGAAGTTTCTAGATGCAGCGGCGTGGGTTGATTTTTAGTCCAAATTTCTATTATTAGAAATTCCAAAAAGTTTTTCTTCGGTGAATTTTCCCATAATCCATTGATTTGGGGTGTGTGATTAGAGTCAATATATGCCTTTTTACTGTAAATTTTATTAATATTTCTATTGGAAATTCTAAAAAGTATATATTTATTAAATTAAAAAATTGTTTATATTTCAGATTTTTAGCCAAAAAAGTTTTATCAGTGAATTGGTTAAATACTCCTTCCCAAGAATAATTTTTACGGACTCTCCGACACGTACGGATTTATGAATCCGGCTTCTACTGTACGTTTTCGGTCCGAAAATACGTATGCGTCAAAGCTTGTACGTTAACGGAACATTAACGGACCGTATAATTAAATTTTCAAAAACAATACGTTTTGACTCCGTGTTTGCGTATCCGTATCTGTACCGTAAAATACGGAAAACCATTTTTCATCAGTTTTTCTTCCCTTGCTTTTAGATTTGTTTAGCTATCAAAATAAAATACTTAAATATCCATTAGGTAAATATTTATGAAATTTACAAATATATGTAGATTTGCAAATAAAAATATTACCTGAAAGTTTAAAATAGATTTTATAAAAAAATTTGCAAATTTGCATTATGTGCTGCATCATCGTGAATACAACCATTCAAAACAAAATAAATTTTTTGTTTTATTTTTTCATGATTTTTAACGGGCCACAACCCAGAGATAAATATGGCATTTGTTATAATTTTTGTTTGGCATTTGTTGTATTTAGTTTTAAAAAGTATTGTTATTTTATTTTAAATATTTTTGTAAATAAATAAAAAAAAATAAAATTTGATATTAAATATTAAAAAAAACCATTTTCACAAATCTGATTTTTGTTGAAAAAATGGTAAGAATACGGACCAAATACGGATCCATAAACGGTCCGTCATTGACGGACTTTCAACAGACAACTCCATCTTTAATCCGATATATCGGTCAGTAAACGGTCCGTCATTCAATACTTTTAACGGACAACTCCGTTTTTCATCCGATATATCGGTCCGTAAACGGTCCGTCATTGACGGTATTTCAAAGAATTCGAATCGGTTTCGATATCCCTTAAAATCCGTTTTCTGATCCGTATATGGATCCAGAAAACGCCACGTAAACGGAGTTGGATTCCGTTTATGACGGACCGAAAACGGTATGTAAACGGAACGTATTGTTTGTTGGGTTCAAAAAAATTTTTTGATTTATTTCGATTTAGCGAAAAACCAAAAAGCAATCATGTAAAAGCATATAGAGCTGTGTGATTAAGGAATTCTTTTTGCCCTTATTGGAAATTTCTTTTGTTTTATATTTTTAATTAATTTCAATAAAAGCAATAATAATTTTTTTTTTAAATATTTTTAATTATTCATTTTTTGGAAAATAACGGCTTTCTTATGGAAGTACTTAGAATATTAATAAAATAAATTTTTTATAATAAAAAATCCCAGATTCTGCAACCCTTTTCTTAGATAAAATATACTCCTCAAAAATTTAGATTCTAAGGACTTTTTCTAGTAGAAATATTATTAGACTCTAAGGAAAAATTCTTAGAAAATATCTTAACAATGTCTTTAGGAACTAAAAATTTTTCTATAAAAAGTCAATAGAAGCTGTTTTTTTTATTAAAAAAGTCCGTAAAATTAAATTTTCTTAAGTATTTTTCTTTAAAAAAGTCCATAGAATTAAAGAAATTTTCTTCATAAAGTCCTTAATATCAAATCTTTTCTAAAGGAAAATCATTTCTTAAAGAAATATTCCTAAATTTAAAGAAATTTTTCATAGTTATTTTATTATCTTAATATGATAACTACGTTATGGTTGGCAGAATCATAATTCCAAAAATATATGATGCTCTTCGAATATTATTACCCCAAGCATTATTTTTCTCTGCATGCGTAAATCAGCCTGTACTAAGATCTCTATCAAAAGTGATTTTGGGGGGTATTTTCCCCTTTATGTTGAATCAGTGAGTCATGTTACTCTGTTGGTAATACAAATTATTTGTATATTTTTTTTAATTTCTGCATATTTATTGTGCATAAATACTTTAAGTTTAGAGTTTAACATATAAAATATGTTTAACTTTTATATATTTGATATAAACACGCAAACATTTAAATAAATTTCATTTTATTAATCATATTTGAAATTGCCAACAAAAAAAAAAATAGAATGAGCCAACAAATTTATAAAAGTGGAGGCGAAACAAAATATAAATATTATTAAAATAAACCATATTGTATAATTTATAAATTTCACAAAAATAAAAAAAGAATCACAAATCTATCATTTTTCACTGGCACTTTTTATGTCTTATATTCCTTTAACTCCAAACATTAAATTAATAATAAGCATTTCATATTTTTAAAGAATAAATAAAATATATATATGAATGAAGAATAATTGTACAAACTCATATAAAGGAAATTGAGGGCGAGAAGGGTAGTATTTCTGGTTGCTAATGTGATATTGGTGGAGATAGAGATGGTAAAGTATTTGTGTAATATTTTTTGTAAATCATTTAACAGATTGCACAACACATCATTATTCATTATAATTTAAATACATAATAAATGTATAAAAATAATATAAAGTAATGTGGAAATGATATTAAGGCTACTGAAGTCAAAGGGCCATATTTTTGAACAAAGGGAATATTTACAATGGTTTCACTAGATCAAATTCTATGGAACTAGTTCCGGAACCTAATCCACTAAACTTGAACTAGAACTAGAACTTGCTACTGCGGCTGCTTTTTGCACAATGTAATGCAAAAATTATCGCTGTTAGAACTAACTGTATAATGGATTATGAACGAAAAAAAATATTCTACAATTAAACCTATTGAAAAACATAAGCATATTATGTAGTTTTCTGTTTTTAGTTTAATATAAAAAATTTCAAATCAATTTAAAATAACGGAACATACATTTGTTTTTCAAAGAAATAGTTATGTTTTCTTTTTTATACATTTGATCAAAATGATAAACTAACATTTACCGATTTTTTCATTTGAATCTATATTTTTCATTTGTTTGAAAGTTAATAAAAAACTACCCACAAAACGGAAATTTGTGGTTTATATGTTTCCGTTTCAATCATTACAAATTTAATTTTTTTTACTGTATGCTACAAAAAAAATATTCAAAATATTCAAAAAATTCCAATATTGTTATACCCTCCACCATATATGGTGAGGGTATATATCAGTTTGTCATTGCGCTTGTAACATGTCGAAATTTATATATATTTGTTGTCCTTATGCAATTTTAAGTCGATTTAGCGATGTCCGTCTGTCTGTCCGTCGGTCTGTCTATCTGTTGAAACGGCGATCACAACGCGAAGACGCAATCGGGTGTGACTATTTTTGGCCAGATTATTTAACATCCTCCCGAGAAGATTGGTATATATGAGCAAAATCGGTCCAGCGGTTCAAAAGTTAAGAGTGAAAATGTGAAGGTAGCATTAAATTTTCCATACAAATTGATACAATTTTTCTGTATCTATTTTTTTCTGTTAAGCTCTGTTGGTTTTTCGTTTCATTCCATAAAATGTATTTTATGTTTTTTTTAACCAAAGAAAGAGCAAAATGCATATTTGCTTTAGTACCGCTACTTTTGAATAGGTGGCGCGGAATTAACAAAAACATTCGTTGCAACTATTTATCAATACGTGGCGCATCAGAAAATGCATTCTATCCATTAGGCATATTCTGCTGCAGAGCTAGTCCCCATTAGCCAGTAACAAAATTGAGTATTTGTCAAAAACTATGCTTTAAAATGTGTTTTTTGTGCAGTCCATGGTTAAAAAAACTAGTGAAAATGTAAAGGTGCCTCTAAATTACCCATACAAATTTAGTACAATTTCATAGTAGCGACTGGTACATAACATATTTTCTCATATTTTTTCTCACCAGTCGCTTAGAAGTAAATATTTTGTATTCACCTCAAATATTTTTCACCACTAAAATTTTTTCACCACAAAAAATGTTTTCAACTCAAAATATTTTTTCACCTCTAAATTTTTTTTCCACCGAAAATGTTTTTTTCACATCTAAAAAAGTTTTTCACCTAAAAAATTTTTTCACCTGCATAATTTTACTTGTAATTCTTTATGGACATTCATACAAAAAGTGCATATAGACTGTAGATGGTGATTAAAAAAACAAACACATAAATACAAAAACCGAAACAATTTCAAATGAATAAATAATCAGTAATTTTTTACGGAATTGGTACACTCAGAATATTATGTAGTTAACTGTTTGTAGTTTAATAAAAAAGTTTTCCGTTCCATTTAAAAATAAAGAAACATACATTTATTTTTCAAAGAAATATTTATATTAACTTTTTTATACATTTATTCGAAATAATTTACTATCATTTACCGATTTTTCAGTTTCATTTAATTTTTTTATTTCTTTGAAATTTAATAAAAATTTACCCACAAAACGGAAACTTGTGGTTTATTTGTGTCCGTAACAAATTTAAATTTTGTTTGCTGTCTGTTTCAAAAAAAAAATATTCAAAAAATTTCAATTTGTTTTTTTATTTAAATTGGTTGTATATATACAAAATTTTTCAATACAAATTACAAGAACTTCATACACACATACATATACAAACACATTCACACAAAAAGCGATTATAGCTTCATATGCATGCATACATTTCGTATTGTATGAGTATATTAAAAAAAACAAAAAATACAAAAACGGAAATAATTTCAAATAAATGAAAAAAAAAACATTTATTTTTTAAGGAGTGGTAGGTAAAATTTTGACATTTATTTTAACTGATTATATCATTTGTTTCTTACGGATGTGTCAGTTGATTAATCAACATTTAAAAATAAATAACAAATGGCATTTAATTTAAATGAAAATTAAGTAAACCGGTTTTTAAATGAAATATCATTTCTTTTAAATGATATTTTCAGTTATTTTAACTTACAAACTTTTTTAAGTGTAGGTAAAATTTTAACATTTATTTTTAACTCAATAAATAATTTATGTTTTACTGATGTGTGAGTTGTTTAAAAAACATTTAAAAATAAATATGAAAAAGCCTTTTTAATTTAAATAAAAAGTAAGTAGACCGATTTTAAATGATAAGAGTATATCAATTTTTGGTAATGGTATTTTTAATTTTTTAACTATTTTAAGTGTATTTATTAGCATAATTTTGATAGCATTAGTTCAACCAGCAATTCATATGCATAACTAAATAAATTGTCATATAAATTAGAATATTTTATCATTTATATATGCTAAATAAACTGACAAAAAAAAAGGTTCCTCTCTCTTTCGTACATACCGTAACTTATTTACACTTTCTACTGTCTACTCAATTATTATTTTCATTTTCATTTTAGCATAAACAAATACATTTATAACAGTATTTTGCATTAAATCAAAAACTTTTGCACTTAAAAATTTATGAATATTTCACTAAAACACCCTACAATAACTAAACAGCAGCAGCAACACAACAATAACAACTGGCAATGAAGCAAGCAAGCAGTTTTGTTTTTTTTTTTTTTGTTATTTCGGGTTTGCCAACAACCAACAACAAGTCAGTGTTAATGGCAAACAACCAACTACTACCAACTACTAGTAGTACAGTGCCACTATAACTACATCTAGCAACTGGGCAACCCCAGACAAAGTCGTCATTTGGTTCCAATTTCTATGTTGTACAACTTAAAGCACCAAGTCAACCAAGTTAACAAACTAAACCCTGATTCGGTATCTACTATACCAAACCATACCATACTATTATAGCAGGAATATTTATTTAGGTTTTTTTTACTGTACATGAAAATTGGTTTGTTGGTGTAAAGTATGCAATAAACAAATCCAGAAATAATTTAAAATTTATCTAAAACACAACAGGCGCTACTTACTACTTGAAAAAAGTAAAAAAAAACAAATAAACAGTGAACAATTGAATGCGTTTCAGGCCCAATTACTGAGTATAACATTAAAATTTAACCAACAGTTAAATTTAAATTGTATATGGGAAACAATAACAAATATGGCAGTTAAAGTCTCAGTTATTAGCTAACGGGACATTGTAAAAATAGGTCTAAATAGGATTTGTACATTGTGTATTGGGAGTTTTGTATTCATTATATAGAAAATTTATAGTTTGTCATATAGTTTTGTGTTTTTATTTAAACAAATAATGTTGAGTGAACTATATTTTATACACCTCTCCCTGGTCCTACAAGAACTTATTTATTTACTTTATTTTTTTAGTTTTATAATGATACGAGTATGATGATATAAATATTTAAAAATAACGGTATACAAATTTTTTTAGAAAATAAGTATATTTGATTAAAAGTGTTTGCTAGACCTCTTACGCTTGTACATCAAGACGTCAGTTCCTCGCTTAAGTGACCAGCTGTAATTTGAAACCATTCTTAGTTGGCTTTTTCCTTCGAAGCATCTTTCGATATCCAAAATGTCTTGGTGAAATCGTTCACCTTGCTCATCACTAAATTGTCCTAGGTTTAATGGGAAAAAATCTAAATGTTCATGCAGAAAATTAACTTTTTTTCTGGTTCGTTTTTTTATGAAAAATCGTGTAAATAAAAAAAATTTTAATAAGCAAATCTTAAAATCTTAATAAGCATAAATAAGTTATAATTTTCAACATTGTTTAGTATTTTAACATGTGTAATGTGAAACACTTAAAACAAATACAAAATTAAATGTTGTTAAAATTTGTATGCACTTTATTTATTTATTTTTTTTAACTCTGTATTAATAACTTTAGTTTTACCAAAGATTCTCCAACTATACAGAATGTACAGAGTTAATTTCATCGAGCCAATAATTGAGCCAGTCATAAAAATGTTAATTACCAGAAGTTTCCAATACAGTTACTTTTTTTTAAATAAAAAATCTCCTATTTAAACCGGACCTGAAGAAAATGTTCTCCCTACAACTTCGAATCTAAATTATTTTTGCAAGGCAGTTTCAAAAAATATGGGTTGCCCAAAAAAAAGTTATTTTGGAAAATATCGGGAAGGTGTGTTTCAATGGGGACAAGTTCCATATAATCTTATTTTCTCAAAATTCAGAGACGTGATTTATTAATACCATTTGAACAAAGTAGCTTTCTTTGAGAGGTCTGAACAGGAACGGATTCTAGCCAAATTCAATAAGATTCGTCTCCGGACCAGTAAAAACGTATGTGTTAAGTTTCATTCAAATAGTTCAATATTACAAGTTTTAAAGCGTGCTTTTATTTAGAGTGTCGCAACTTTATTCACTGCTTTATTTGACAACCCATTTAACAGCTGATAGTTGCTTTTTATTTAGTTTACTTTGAAATTTCATTATGAATCGACTTACACCAGAGCAACGAGTGCAAATTGTTGAAATTTTGAATCAAAATAATTATTCAATTCGTCAAACTCATCGTGAACTTCTTCCATTTTATGGCGTACATAACCGTCCAACAGAGCGGCTTATTTTAAGAACACTAGAACGTTTTTGGACCATATTTACTGTTACTAATAATGTGCCATTGTCGAAAGCATTGGCGGAGTCACCACATGTTACTTTCAATGGTGAACGGTATAGGAGCATGATTCCAAATTTTTTCGTACCTCAATTACGTGGCATTAATCTTGCTGATATGTGGTTCCAACAGAACGGAGCTACATGCCACAAAGCGCGCGCTACAATTGATTTACTCAAAGAAACTTTTGATGAAAAAATAATTTCACTTAATGGCCCAATTAATTGGCCACCAATTGGATTATTTTTTTTGGGGTCACTTGTCTACGTCGATAAACCACAAACAATTGAACACCTGGAAATCAACATTTTAAGAGTTTTTGGAGAATACGGCCGCAAATGCGGTAAAAAGTTGTTGAAAATTGGTGTTCTAGATTGCGCCTTCTACGCGCCAGCCGTGACGGCCACATGGCAGAAGTCATATTTAAACATTAATTTCATACAATTTTCTTTCCAATAAATATAATAAAATTGATAATAAAAATATATTTTCTTGTTTTATTATGATTTAAACTTGTATCACTCAATCAAAAAACACCCTTTACTTTGTCATACGAATGGACAGTGTTCAATAGCATTAGTAAATGATCTTATTAGATGAGTCTCAGAGCAATATTTTAGGTAGTTACAAAAATCAGTACAATCTCACTGTACCGTGTAGGGTTAGTGTAAGGTAAACAAATTTTCAAAAGCATCGAGTAATAAAGTAACATGCAATTTGAGGGACAGATGTATTTGTTAAAACAGCAAAATTGTAGTATTTGTTCTGTGCCTAAAATTGAGGTATGAGAAATGAAACTAACATGGTGATTTATTGTTAGTAGGGAATGATTACAAACAACTGTTGATATTCCGCTTGCAGAGAATCAGCATAATTAAAAAAAATAAAAATATATTAAACCAAAGTGATTTATGCTGCCTGCAGAATGTGCAAAAATATTTATACAAATTTCCTGAATATTTGGTTTATTTAATATTTAATTTCAGCATTAATCCAAAAAGAAAGTAAATTTTTCTACCTGGGCGTATGATTAATATTTAATTTTATATAAAAAGTACTCATACGCTATAGGTACTTTTCTTCTTACTAAGGGTGGATAACTTAACTTATAAATAACAAGAGAATTAATTTCACCACAAATGTTTCCACATAAATTTGACATTCATAACTATGGTTTAGCATTAAGCTTTGATTATTCTGAGATAAGTTAGCAGATCTAAATGTTGCTTCATTAACTTTAATAAAGCAACCATAATTTTCCCAACATTAACTCTTTCAAAATAAACCACATATAATTTTTGCTTAACAACTCAGAGGATAATACTTCATTTGATATATAATAAAAACCATAAAGTTGAAATCCTGAGAATATAAAAATGAAATTAATCTTCTTTTGCTTTTAAGCAAATTTAATACATATTAAAATTGTATTTAAAGTATATTGAAAGAAAAAAAAAATGGAAAGATTAAAAACAAATTTATAACGTACACAGAAAAAACTATCGTATCAACTTCAGTTAAGAATTTGCTTGAATCAGTTACTATTTATTAGGGATTTTGCACGTATAACACACAATGTTAGTATAAATTGTATATGTTTAAATACACAACTTCTACAAAAATTATTTTCTGAAAATAGTTTGTAATTTAAATTAACTGAAAATATAATTTAAAAAAAATTGAAAATAACTTAAAACCAGGTATTTTAACTTTTCAATTAAATCAAAAGAATTTTTTAATTTATTTTTAAATGTTAATAAATTATCTTATTTACAATATGCAAAAATAATAAATTATTTTTCATTTATTTTAACTGTTAAAAAAAAACAAACTCCAAAACCATACAAACAAATGATTTGCTTTAATTATTTATTTTAACTGTCAACTAATTAACTACAAAATCCGTAAAACGTTATAATTTTTTCTTTATAAAATTGTTTAACTGTCAACAAATTAACTACAGAATCCGTAAATATAAATTATATTTCGCTTATTTCATTTTTTCACTTTTAGTTTTTTCTTTATCAAAAAATAACTCTAAAAAATAAAAACCATTTATTTAACAAATAATTTAAAATTAATATTTTGAATATTTTATTAATTAAAAAAATGCACGGATAAATTCTTCAGTGTAATCTTATCAAAAAGAAAAGAGTAATTGAAAATATACAATATTATGCCAAGACAAATTATTAGTACTACATTAATATATTACGAGGGCGGATCAATAAGTCCCTGACTTTTCAAGCTTCCCTCGTAGTTATATGAAATGCAACACTTCTCCCATCAAGTACCACCTCGTAATAGACTACTGTAAAATTATGAGCAAGTTCCCTCATTTACTTTGTTCAAAGCATACAACCTCGTGGATTTTTTTAAAAATGGAAAAAGTGAATTTCAATTGGTCATTAAATATTATTCTTTTGCGAAAAAAAAACGTCAATCAAACCAAGAAAAAGCTTGCTAAATACTATGGCGACTCTGCACCATCGATTTCAATGGTAAAAAAGTGATTTATTGACTTTCGTTGTGGTCGCAGAAGTACAAATGACGCTGAACGTTCTGGACAGCCAATTGAGGTCAATACACCCGAAAATGTTGAAAAATCTACGATATGGTGTTGGCCGCTCGAAGAGTAAAAGTGCGTGAGATTGTTGATGCCATAGGCATTTCATATGGCAGTGTGTGGTTTCGATTTTAAATGATCAGTTGGATTTAAGAAAGCTGTCTGCAAAATGGGTGCCGCGTTTGCTCTCAATTGACCATAATGCACGGGTGCTCACGTATGTAGTCGCAATGGCAAAATTCCATGAATTGGGCTACGAATTGGTACCTCATCCTCCATATTCTCCGGATTTGGCCCCCAGTGATTATTTCGTATATTCAAACTTAAAAAATTTACTCTGTGAAAAGAGATTTAGCTCCAACGCTGAAGTTATTGATCAAACAAATGTCTATTTTATGGACCCCAAAAAATCCTATTTTTTGGAAGGGATTCGAAAATTGGAGAAAAGTTAAGCTAAAAGGAAATTATGTTAAAAAATAAATTTTTTTTCCAAAAAAAAAACTGTGTTTTTTTCAAAAAGTAACGTACTTATTGATCCGCCCTCGTCTAAATATCATGTGTGAACTTCAAAGGCATTTGTATTTATACTAAGATTTATCTATTTAACCTACTTAACAAATATACCTTTAATAATAATTAAAATTATTTTAATATTTTAGGTCAATCATTTTTACTGTGTATTATTTAAATATCGTACAACTCTTAAGTATTTATATATGTATGAGTTTATAAGAATAAATCAAAAGATTCGTAAAACTTATACCATCATTAAAATGTAAAACGTTTTACAAGTATGTGTGAGTGTGTTAATACTATCAACAACAACAACAACAAAAAAAAAACATCCCATCGAGATATTCGCATTTATTATCAAAAAGAAGGGCAGGATGGGGGTGAACAAAACATGAAAGCAATATAAAATAAACATGAAAAACTCTGTTCGATGATATGGTATCGTATCGTATCTTATCGTATTTTATTGAACGGTATGGTTGTTTATTAAAAACATACGACAACTCATCATTGCACACTATTAAATCAGCATATTTTATAAATTTAAATTCAATTTTTATACGCAAATCACGAGACATGCAATCAGAATGAGGCACAAAATTATAAATAAGAAAATCAATATTTGTAAGGAAAATTCAAACGTATTTTATATTAATTTATACAAAGATCAGAAGTTATCACGATATATCAAACGAAATGAATCGGAAATAACAAATTTATTTCCAGTTGTTTATATGCATATTAGGGTGGTTCAAAATGAAACAACTCTCGATTATATGGATTTTACAGTTAATAGAGTTTTTTGTGCTAAACTCACTAAATGAGGATAAAGTTATGTCCAAAAAGGAATAAATGTGGAAAAGAAATTAGAGAAATTAAATTAAAAAAAATAAATTAAATGTATTTAGTTCTGAATTAAAAACAAAAAATTCCATTTAATAAAAAAAATAGTGTTTACTATTCGTTAGTAACATTAAATTATGATCTCGAGCCTGATAAAAAATTAAAACTATTTAATTAGAACAGATAGATCAAATAAAACAAAAAATATTATAGTCCACAATTTCTAGCATTTTCTAAATTTAAATGAGGTTTAAAGGGGAAAAGGGCTTGTTTAGTGATCAGTGCAAACTCTTTGAGCTAGAAATCTGAAACTGAAAAATCTACTAAAAAAAATTAAACAAAATTTATTAAAATATAAATATAAATAAAATCTAATATGACAATATCATATTAGATTTTTGGACTTAAGGTGGAACAATATTCTAACTAATTATAGGGTCCGCCAAATAACTTTTTTTTGAAAATGCTAAAAAAAAAAATACTGAATATTTTCTCAAATTTATTTTTTTATTTGAAAGTACAATCCTTCCGGTTAATAATAGAAAATAATTCAATTCAAATGGCTGCCTCGGCTGGCCATGCAGTAGCCTACACGATCGGTCCAATTTTTAAGCACATTATCGATTGTGTGCAGCTGTATTTCACCAATGGCTTCACAAATATTGTCCTTTAAAGCGTCAATTGTCTCTGGCTTGTCGGAGTAACACTTATCTTTGACGGCACCCCACAAATAATAGTCCAACGGTGTCAAATCGCAGCTCCGAGGTGGCCAAACGACATCTACTCTGCGGCTGATAATTCGATCTTCAAAAACAGGGCGCAAAACATCGAGTGTAGCTTCGGCTGTGTGGCACGTAGCGCCATCCTGTTGAAACCAAATTGTTGCCAATATCCTCCTCTTCAGTTTTTGTGCACGAAAATTCGTTCAACATGGCCTGATAACGATCGCCATTGACTGTAACGGCCACTCCTTGCTCATTTTCGAAGAAAAATGGCCCAATTATGCCTCTGGACCAAAATCCGCACCAAACAGTGATTCGTTTTGGGTGCATCGGCTTTTCAATGTATGCGTGCGGGTTTTCTGTGCCCCAAATGCGACAATTTTGCTTTTTTACATATCCCCCAAGATCAAAATGAGCTTCATCTGAAAAGATGACATTGAAAAAATGACATTCTGCAACATTACCATGATTTTCAAAGTAATGTCGCAATATTTCCCAGCGTTGTTCTAACGTATACACAACCATATTCGTTCAGCGGAAGGATAAAACTAACTATCTATCAAATCAGACATGAGCTAAGTGTTACCATTCACGAAATAAGCACTAGTTGAAAAAAAAAACGTTTGATGGCGGACCCTATATATGTAATTTTTTTTCTAATTTTCCAACCTTTGAAATAAATTTTTTATTAAGTTATTGAGCTCTGAATAAAAAAGATATACAATTTGTAATATTTAATAAGACTTTGAGTTATTTTAAAATTATTAAAAATAAATTATATTTATATTCAAAAAAATTTTTTATAAATATTAAAATTTTGTTTTCCTGAAGATGCTAACAAATTGTTAGCGAAATATCGAAAATAACATAAGAAATTTTATAAAAAAGGATCTTTAGCTTAAAAAAATTGAATATTAATATTAAAATAAGATCAAATAAAGTTATATTATTTATAAATTATATTTTTTACTGGAAATAGATAATTTAGAATTTATGTTCTATTTTGTTTGTTTAAGAAATATTTTCATATTTTTCCTTGAATTTAAAATATCGTATGTTTTACAAGAGATAACAATTAATTTATACGTAACTAAATAAATTAATTTGGCAAAATAAAAAACTGATATAGATACAGATATTTTGTTTACAGTGCAGTGTATAACATCAGGTTAGTTTTAAAAAGTAAACATCTTTCGTATAAAACTTTAAGATTTGTAATGAATACAAAAGAAAAATTAAATATTAAAAGAACCCTTCTTCAGCTTTTTATAATTTCAGTAAGTTTAAAAAAAAAATTCCTTATCTTGATTTTGAATATAATTTTTAATGACACTATTTACTATGCGGCCTTATAATAAACTAAATTTATTACTGGTTACTTTTATATAACACAAGAAAAAATTAATTTTTATAATCCTATTCACACGCATTTGATATTACACACTTAGTTGTAGTTATATTAGTGTTTAATTCAATTAATTTTATTGTTACGCTAAGCAAACAAGCGTGTGAACACAACCAAAAGTGTCTCAAAATGAATGAATAAAAGTAATAAAAAAAATCTTGGGTGCAAATAAAAACTAAACCAACTAATGGTTGAGAATAAATAATTGTATGTGTGTGTGTGTGTGTATGTATGTATGCACATCATGGTAATTAAAATAAATTTAAATTAAATTTCACATTAAATATTTACATAAATTTCTATTTACAAAAAAAAAAAAAAACCCTGCCTGACTTGGTTTGTCGCATGATAAAACATGCTCATTCAAATATGTATTTATATAAAAACGACGTGTATGTGTATGCGTTAGTTAGTATGTATGTATGTGTGTATGTTTAAATAGGCTTAAAATTAATGTGTATTACAATAGATTTAAATATGTGTGAAAATGTGTCTGTGTTATGTGTGAAAATTAGAATTAATTTTTGTATTTAAGTTAATATTTTATATATTAGTAACATAATTAATTTAATAGTTAAAATACTGATAATGAAGGGGTTATTATATGCACTCAAAAAACATTGTCAGTTCCAATAAAAATGTCTAACAAAAACTACTGCATTAAGTAATAGTTGTTTTTTGGGTAGTTTTATTATCACTTTTCTACAAATAAAACTGTATACCTAATATATTTAATGTCGTTAAGTTCTTTTTAGATATTAATTTAAAGACTACAAAATTTTACTTTTAATTTTATAATATTATCGATATAATCCAAACTTGCAAATAGAAATTATATTTTTGTATTTTACGAGGGCGGATTAATAAGTCCGTGACTTTTCGAACTTCCCTCGTAGTTATATGAAATGCAACACTGCTTCCATCAACAACCACCTGTTAATAGACTACTGTCAAATTTTGAGCAAGTTCCATCACTTACTTTGCGTTTAACAGCTGTTTTAAACATACAACCCCGTGGATTTTTTTTTTAAATTGAAACAAATAAATTTCGAGTGCTCATTAGTAAAAATCATTGTAAAAAATACTACGGGACTCTGCACTATTGATTTCAATGGTAAGAAAGTGGTTTACTGACTTTCGCTGAGCCTTATAAGCGCGGAAGATGCCGAACGTTCTGGACGCCCATTTGTCGTCTCTACACCCAAAACAATTGAAAAAATTCACGATATGGTGTTGGCCGAGCGGAGATAGAATGTGCGATAGATTGTGGAAGACATAGGCATCTCACATGGCTCAGTGGCTTAAATTTTGAACGATTACTTGGGTATGAGAAAGCTTGCCGCAAGATGACTGCCGCGTTTGCTTACAATCGACCACCAACGGAATTGTGTGACAGCTTAGTTTCCATGGCAAAAATCCATGAAGTAGACTACGAATTGCCCCCTCATTCGCCTTATGCTCCGGATTTAGCCCCCCGTGATTTTTTTTATTTCCAAACCTAAAGAAGTGGCTCTGTGGAAAGAGATTAAGCTTCAACGATGAAATTATTGATCAAACAAATGCCTATTTTATGGACCTCGAAAAATCCTACTTTTCGGAAGGGATTCGAAAATTGGAGAAACGTTGGAATAAGTGTATTAAAAGAAGATTATGTTAAAAAAATTTTTTTCAAAAAGTCACGGACTTATTGATCCGCCTTTGTATATTCAATGCTTAACGACTTTATAACTCGAGAACCATTTTAAAATTTAAATTTAAATTTTTTAGCAAGATGAAGAAATTCGATCATTTTTAAAATCTAAAAAAAAAAAAATATGTTTATAGTAATGAAAAAATTGACTCTCTACCGGATTTTCGCATTTATTTTCTACACTCCATATAAGTAGACATTATTTATCAATAATTATCCTAAAGGAATCATCGATAATTTAGAAATAATAAGATTATAACTATGATATAAAATCGAACTGAAGAATCATTCAGTTTCTATTTATTTTATCAGTTTTTTTTAACAATTTTTGTAGTAAAAATTTTCACAGTTATTAGTACGATATTGCCAGTTGTTTTAAAAGTATACAGAGAAAACAGATTCATTGTAACAACCGAATTTCTTGCCAACCAAATGGTTTGGTTGGAGCCACGTATATATTTGTTTGTCGCAAGCGAAATTCGGTTAATGCAACAGAATTTCGGTTGAAATCAAATATTTCAATTGTATTAGAAAAATATTTGATTGGGACAACTAAATAATTCGGTTACTGTAACTGAAAAATTCAATTGGCAAAAAATTCGGTTGTCAGGATTAATCTGTTTTATCTGTTTACTTTTTAATTAATTTTATGCCGCAAAAAATAACTAAAAATAAATTATTTTACTGATATATTTTATCATCACTATTTTGCACATCCAAGCTATTGAAAATCTGTTAAAAATGGAGCAATACACTTTTCGTTTAAAACAAATGTATTTTATTGTTTGTTTTTCGTTGTTAATAATTCAACTGAGAAAAATCAGTAAAAACAATAAATATTTTGTTTATTTCAATATTCATTATACCACTAGAGCTGTTTGTTTCTAAAAGAAATTTTTGACTGAATATTTTAAACAAGTTAAAAGAGTCAGCAGCCGTACACGAGGGTCCTGGCAAAAAAATGTTCCCGTTGTGACAAATAAAATTTTTACTAACACAAAAATTCCGTATTTTGGTATATTTTCTTTTTCTGTAATGATTTCTAGAAATACTAAAAAATACATTTCTTTGAAAGTTAATTATTTATACAATTGAAAAAAAATTTACTGAAGTACATTTTTAACAAACATGCATCTTTTTAACTGAATTTTTTTATCAAATATTTTTACTACATATTGATTTTTGAGTGCAAACGATGTGTTATTTAAATTTTATTTATATGCAAATAGAAAAAATAAACATTTCTTTACTTTAGAGTTTTAATGGTCGGTACATATTTTTAATTATAAATTGCGGTATTCACAATATTCTGACATTGAGAAAAAAAAATTGACAGCCTCCAACTGAAATTCGATTTTAACGACTATAATTGGTTGGTAGAACTGAATCTTGGTTTTTTAGTTGTAATACCCAAAATATTCTGGACTCACATTTGAATATAACTGTTCTAACCAAATGTATTGGTTACAGTAACGATAATACACTTTTCAATTTGATTGGCACATGATTTTTCTGTGTGTAGTTAAATAATATTCGCTCGGCCTGGTATTGTAGTATATAGAAAATAATTGCAAAATTCATGACTTTTGTTATTGCTTTAAATGTAAGTACTCTTATAAAAGGTGTTTCTTTAAGCCCGGTAAAACTTACGACATGGTAAACTGTCAAACAAACTGTCATACTGCGCTCACTTTTTGACTCTGAAAAAGCATCATGAATAGATTGACGCACAACTTACAGACGACGAAATCGTTTTCAGTGATGGGACTTATTTTTGGGTTAGCGGTTTTGTTAATAAACAAAATTGCCGCATATGGAGTGAAACCTTATTTCTTCCAAAATGAAGCCGGAGATCTCGTTGCGGTTACTGGAGATCATTTATGCTGATAAACTAGCGACAATTGATGCCATACGGACAGCAATGCTCGAAGAAAGGGACGACCAGATTGCTTTTCGTCAAGAATAGCTGCGGTGGCCATATGCCCGAAATCATTTTCAAATGTTTATGTTAATGGCGCCCCGGTAGGCTAGTTGGGAGTGTGCTAGCTTACCAGTGCGGGGGTCGTGGGTTCGATTTCCACCAGAGGTTCTTGTCTGTTTGTGCTACAACGAGCCGAAAGCCTTCGTTGCTAGTGATCGGTAAAGGTATTAGGATATAATTTGTAATTATATGATTTATCTAAAAGTTTGTTATTTAAATAGTAGCTTTAATTAACTACATAACACCCTAATGGCTTGGTTATGGAAATGAAGATTAAAAACAATTGATTAAAATGGATTAAAATTTAATATTTTATTTTTTTTTCACAATTTAAAGTTCTATCGGGCGTAAAAAAATACCCTTTGCAAAAGAGTGACATGCCGACTACTCTTTTACCAGCCATATTGCGAATACCGCTTCTAAAAATTTAATAGCTTTTATGATGCCATCATGCCAGCATGAAACCATTTTAATTATGCACTATTTCACTATCTGTCTTAACTGACATGCAATAAGTAACATAATATACACACATACAATCGATAGCACTTCCACTTATTAATGATAGATACTCGTACTATATTTAGTATATGAGTTATATGAATATATTTGTTATGTAGTTGCAATGCTGTTTTTATTACCCATTTGTTAGTTCATTTATGGTAATTCTAAAATACATGGATGCGGTTAACTAAGTGTTAAAACATAAATTGCCATATACTATATGTATTCTCAATTATCGTAAAGTTATTTTAATTTATCAATTCATTAATTTTAAAATAATTCTTACTAGCATTGCTACAAAATGTCTCTATAAAAGTAAGTGTCGTCCTAGAATAAATGAGAGGTGTTTAGGGACGGTAAAAGCAGTCTGGAGCACATATTACAAAGAGTATTTTTTTTAATCTTTATTTTATTTATTTATTTACTGGCCAAGAATCCAAAATTTTACATTCTCGACGTGCCGTATTTTGGAAACTAATGGCAAAGCGGCCGCTGGTTGTATTGCAAATCGAATATGAGAAATTTTTACGAATTTGTGAAATTTCATGGTAAATCAACCTGCCGGTAAAAAATGTATGAATTATTATACCTTCCACCATATATGGTGAGGGTATATATCAGTTTGTCATTCCGTTTGTAATATGTCGAAATATAGGTTTAAGACCCCATAAAGTATATATATTCGTGATCCTTATGCAATTTTAAGTCGATTTAGCGATGTCCGTCTGTCTGTCTGTCTGTCTGTCTGTTGAAATCACGATCACGACGCGAAGACGCAAGCGGGGGTGCCTATTTTTATTGAACATCCTCCCGAGCAGTTTGGTATTTAAAATGAGCAAAATCGGTCAAGCGGTTCAAAAGTTGAGTGAAAATGTGAAGGTACCTCTAAATTTTCCATACAAATTTGTACAATTTTTCTGTATCTATTTTTTTTTTTCTGTTAAGTAAGTAAAAATGTTATTAAGTCTTCCTATTGTTCGATTACATCTATTGTCTAAACTAAGTTAACGTAAAAATGAACAATGTTAAAGTCGCTAACAGAGCAGACCTCTGTTAATAACATTGCTAAAACTAAATAACAAAAGTTCGTTACATAAATTGACAAAACATATTCATATTACAGTTCATGCAAAATTTAGTATATACGTATATCATCTTCACCCCCTTTGGTGGAGGGTATTCAAAGATTCGGCACAGCCGAATTTAGCCCTTTTTTACTTGTTTTAAAAGTATTTTGATTAAACACACAAAATTAAAATGGCAAAATAAGCTGTACAGAAATAAAAAGGAGTATATCTTATATATTATATGATGATGAATTCGCTTTAGATCGCAGCAATTACCTGACACATTAGTTTTCGTAGTAATTTCAAGTTACAATTAACACTTTATAAGAAATTTATAATATCGCAGACAATTTTTCTCTATTTCTTTATACTGTACTGTATTTTAAGGTATTGAGAAAAATTATCCAAATATTCACAATAAGATCGTAAAGTTGGGCAAAAAATTAAATTTTTTTGAATTTTTCCCAAATAACTATGAAACTTTAAACCCTCTAAAAAAATTCTGTAATGGCAATTAAAAATTTTGCTGTTATTACGGAAAATTTCGTTAATTTGAGCCCAGCGGTATTTTCTGTTAATCTTAGCAACATATATCTGCTGACGAGTAGTACAATAAATATAGTAGAAAAGTTAGTAGCCGCTACTAAATTTAAGTAAACTTTTTGTGAAGTGAAATTTAAAATCGGTTCCCTAAAATCAGCAAAAAAAAAATGTACTAAATATTATTAATATTAGTACAACCAAATTATTATAAAATATTAGTAAGCTCTACTAAATTTTAGTAAATTGCTGTTTACTTAATAAATTGTAAAATATAGCAAAATTTTAATTTATAAAAAAAATATTATTAAAATGCTCAAATTAACTTTAATTATTTTTAGATACTCTTGTTACACTTTAAAGCCGCTCATTTCTTTTGAAATTGCCTTAAGAATATACAAATTATATATTTTTATTATCGAACAATATTTTTTATTTCTTTTTTAAAAAAATATTTTACACAAAATTAAAAAAAAAATCAAAGGCTTAAAAAAATAGTTAAAACATAAACAAATTTATCATTTTGTTTTAATTTTCTAATTTTTATTTTGAAAAATATTATTAGTAATTTTTTTTGAACTCATTTTTAGAACTAAAAAAATTTTTAGTGCTATTTTAAGTGGATGTCCTTTTTTTGGACATGAGTCGGCTGTGAAAATTATGTTCACTTCCTATGCCTTTTTTTAGCCTATATAGCATTTTAAAGCAATTTAAGTTTGAAAGTATAAATTCTAATTATTACACGCAGGAAAAAGACATCTTTGAATATGTTTACAGGCAAAAATAGATTTGTTTAGAAACTACTATATGTATATATGAAGTAGATTTCCAAGTATTTTATATTTATAGTTATTACACATATGTTTCCAGGCACAAATTTTAATATTTGTATTTTCTTACAAAAAAAAACATACATTTGCAATTTTATATATTTATATAATTTTATCATAATTATACTTGTGGGATACAAACATAATAATGATAAACATATATATATAAGCAGGCAAACATATATATATTTTCGGGGGATGCATTTCAAAGGATCCAAACATATATATATATATATATTTACAAGCAAACATATTATATTTGCAGGCAAGCATATTGTGTTATAAATGCGACAAACGTAACTTACAGCGTTTCCAAATATATGTTTATTACCATCATATTATATTTCCATCACGTCGTTTTTTTTTCAGCGTGTAGAAATAATATTTTCTTCAATATCCACTTTTTAAATTAGTAAATTTTTTTGCAAATCTTAGCAAATCGGTTTTCAAAAATTTGTAATATTATTCTGTAAAAATTCTGTAATTTGTAAAATGTAAATAGCAAAAAAGTTTACTAAATAATAATAATTTTTGTTACTAAAAATCAGTACAAAAATAGTAAAGTGGGATTGAAAACAGTTTACAAATTTTTCTACTAACTTTTTTTTCTGAGTGTACGTGTTAGATAATATGAATATGATATGAATACATCATAAAAGTTTCTACAAAGTGGGTCAATGTTTGTGTGAAATATTAAGTCAATTTCGGTGAAAATATTCCAATTATACAGCGGCAACATATCGACGTCTGGTGACTTGCTTTTAGGAGAGCAGTACAATTTCAAGCCGCAGAAGGCCCCAAACCGGCCGTTTAGCTATAAACATCAAAGAAGTGCATGAAAATGTTGCAGAGGGCCCCATAACAGGCACAAGAAAGCGGGCTCAATAATTTCTCACATAAAAAGGTCTCCTAGGCGCAGTTATGTAAAATATAATCAAAAGAATACAAAGTTTCATCAAAGCCAACGACGACCAAAATTTTCCACAATTAACTGAACAAAATTTATAAGTGTCAGTTATGTTAAGCATTTAAAAATCAAATAAATTTTCACTTTAAATGAAAGTTATAGCGACAAGCAATCAGATGTTATTTTTTCCCCACTCTTATAGAATCAACCTCTTTTCTATAACTGGATCTTGTTTTAATATTCGTATAAGTATTTTTTGATGAATTTGCTTTATAGATTTTCACTAATATAGATCACTTTTTATTATTAGAAATTATTTAAAAGTCTGTATCCTATATATTATAATAAATTGAAAAATTTTTAATGTAATCCAGAACATTAGAAATTTTGAAACTATTAAAAAATGTGTGAGAAGTAGTGAAAGATCAGTTTTTTTGTAAATTTGTTTCTTTTTGTTGAAAAGTAATTGAAGCGGAGCCGCGATGACGTTTTAAGCGACAATTTTTACAAAACCTGTTTTTTTCAGATTACCGTGTTAGAATAACTCCCTTTTATGACTTAAAAATGAAATTAGGCAAAATTATGCAGGATTCCGTTATCAAGTCACGATTCCGAAGTCAGTCAGTGGGATATATTCCTACAAGTTCTAAAACGTTTTTTTTCGATTTCTAAACAATTTCTATTTTGTCGCTTACAGCGTTATTCGCGGCTTTGCTTCAATTATACATATAGAACTGAAAACGCTTATTGGAAAAGAAAAAAATAGTTGCTATAAGTTGGATTTTATTTTTAAATGTGTTGAGTTGTGCAATTTTCCAAAGAATGTCAAATATTTATCAATTTAAATTTGATTTAAATAACATTGAAATGGTAGTCAACTATATTGACCGTCGTCTATGCTCGGTTTATCATATATTTCTCTAACAACTAATTCGTACAGATAACATTATTATTATAAAAATTTTTATTAAAAGTTTTAACAGTGCTCCTAATTTAAAATTCTATAGTTCTTAAATTTAAATATCAATTAAATAAATAAACTTACCTTCATCTATGAAAGCTTTAAATAAATAAAATAACATTGAGCTGACCTAAGTTTTATCTAACATCATAAGGGCTGTACGATAGTTTCGAATATTTACCCAGTTTAAAATTGAACATTTAAATTTATTTATAAATCTATCTATCTATCTATGTACTTTTTGCAACATTCTGTGACATTATTGACACTTAACTTTGATGGCCACAACCACCAAATGCCATAGAAGAGGCGACTTTAATATTGCCAAGCAACACTATACAACATATTTAGTCTTCAAATTATAACGATACGACAACATAGTCGATCGTCCACTTGTTAGCTATAAATATGTTTGTCTTCATTTCTATCAAATACGTAAATGCTTGTTGTAATCCCCTCTTTTAGATGTCATACTTTACAACAGCAACACAAACCTTTGCTTATGATTCACATACAATGATAACGGGCCAAGTATTTTACGTTAGTTTATTTTTTTTTTTTTTTCCTTTTTTTTGCTTTCTAAATATGTTTGTATGTGTGTTTGTTTGTAGAGTAATTGTAAGCAAACATAGTTAACATTAAATACATACGCGTATATTATATAGTTAGATATCTTAGGGAGCCACATATAGATATGGTTGGAAACTTCAAGTGTCAATTTTCTTGTTGTATGTCTGATTTATAATGCATTATCAATCAATTCTTTGAATTAATAAATTTTTTTAAGATTATAATTACCTAAAGATAGTATTTGTGTTAATCAGACTTCTTTTAAAAAAAAACAAAAAATTTCTTTGTAGTCCGATTGAATTATTTATAATATCTCTTAAGTTAAAAAAATGTAATACCCTCCTAATATAATATAGTTATACCTCTAATACTGTACGTATATAATGGTAAAGTTAAGTTTTAATAGTAGATATATTCTCATAGTTTTAGTAGTTGTTTTTTCTTTATTTTTTATATTTTTTTGCCAAGGACATTGACGTTATTATTTGGCTTTCAACTTGGCTTGGCTTGACTGGATGGCTTTGGCCCATTGGCACTAAACATGTGTGAGTGTGTGTGTGAGTATGTGTGTGTGTGCAATGAATGTTATCCTTGTGTGCTATCCTATCGTAATCATAATAATCGTCACCGTACAAAAGTGCAAAAAATAAAACAGAAAAAAAATTTAAAAGTCGAGTCGTTGTCATCGTATGAAAAAAAATGTTGTTCTATTTTTAGTTTTTTCTTTTTTTTTTAAGATATGAGTTTAGTGCAAATATACATACATCTCTGCATATTTAGAATATTTTTGTTCCGTTTTTATACTCAAAAAAAAAAAAAAAAACATATATTAAAGCAAAATTATCTGTTAAAGTTAGTTGTTGTAGTGTTTGTGTTAATAGCGGTAGATAAAATGGGATGGATGTTGACTGTATATTTAAATGCATTTAAAGAAAAGTTTTTTTTTTTTTTTTTGTTACATAGGAAATGGTTTGAGTTATAACATACATACAGCGCTAATAAAATGTTTTCTAGTAAATTAATGCACTGATGATAAAAAGCTATTTTTTATGTTGATGTTGTTGTTATTGTTGTAGTAAACTAAAGTCGCAATGCGGTTGTAAAATAAATTAAATATATATTTTTATTTTTTACCTTGAAGCCTTCAATCTTCATTTTGTATAATTTGGATTAGATTTTAGTTAGCTTATCTTTTAACTCAAGATTTAAGGTTGAAATGTAAAAATTGAAATGTTGTGTAACAACTCGTGTTTAGGGAGATAAAATACACACAGACAAATAAAGTGCTAACCGAATTGAAAAGTGTATTTTTGTCGCCACAAACACTAAATTTCAATTGCATAAGGCGTATTTTTGTGGTGGAAGCCAAATATTGGCACCAACCGATTTTAGTGGAAGCAACCGAATTTAAGTTGGAAAATTTTTCTCTGTGTTATGACCTTTACGACAATCAATATCGTAGTACAGTAAATTGAACACACTTTTTTCAATAAAAGAAGCACAATGCAAAATAGTACACCACAAAACATAATACTTTTTACTGTGATAGTGTTAAATCTTAAAATAAAATTCTTTATGTGTAAACGTTATCTGCTGTTCTTGAGCAATAAGCATAACAGACAAAACGGGGTTTTCCCAGCTAAATAAGATAGTGCTGAGTAAGTAATTCTTTAAGCAGTTAGGGATGTGGACTTTGAAACAATTTATTAAAATTTTGGAAAATTCTGAGTAATGACTCTTTTGTAATTAGGGTGCGAAATGTTTCGTTCGAACAAATCCAATTTTCTGATCAGAACATATAAAGTGAACATTTTCACTGTACCGTGTGTGTGATTTCATAGTAAAGTTTAGTGTTTATTTGTGTAAATGCTATGTGAGAATTTCTTTGTTCGGTTGGAGATCATGAAAAAAATTCTAAACAAACAAAAATATCACATTTTGAACAGTTCCATACAAGTGAGCAGTTTGACAGATATTTTCACAGATACTAGGATACTAGGATTAATATACTGAGCAAAAGATTTGTTAATACACGCAAATAAAAAATATGGTTGCGACATGATCACTGCTAATATATTGTGCTTGCTGCAATCTGGTCTCGTTGTTACAATCATGTTATTGGTTTTCCAACCATCAACATGGTCGCTACCATCATTATTATAGTAAATATTTTACTATTTTATGATTGAGACCTTCTATTTCATAACATGATTGCCTGTAACCATATTGTGGGAACAAAAACTCTGACTATGAAAAAAATAAGATAATTATGCAACCATAAAATGCTGGTAACAATCAATAATTAATTATACATCAAATTAAACATCACTTTAACATTAACAGTCATAATATTGTCTTGTTTTCATAAAAATCAAAATTTTATCAAAATGTCTTAAAAAAAAAAATCATATATTGTTAAGTGATAAGATTTTATATTTATAATATCTATATGAGAATTATAATATGCTTATTAATGTGCCATTATATGATATTAGATAGTCATATTATGTATGTTAATAATCGAAATATAATAAGAATGATGATCGAATAAAGTTATGGCGACAATAATATGATAAAATTTTGAGTATACTATGATTACATGCGATCATATTATGATAAATTCAAGATCATTATATTTTTATTTAGAATCATAATATGGTAATTTTTGAATAATAATATAACTGTAGGGACCATATTACGGTAAAAGTATGGTTATTTTATTGTCATAATATGATAACCATATTATAGTACGACTATGGTTCGCACAATCATATGATGTTCTTCGAAAATGATTGTCCCAACCATGTTTTTTCTCTGCGTGTATTCATTTCATCATTATACAATTTTTAAGTATTATATCATTCCCAGCCATTAGACTTAATATCCGTTGAAATCTGCGATGCAAAATTGTTTAATTTTTTTTTCCAAAAAATTACGTAGGCCAAATGATAAATGATGATAAGTAGTAGTTTAATAAACCTCACAGAGAAACCAGTTTCATTGTGACAACCTAATATTTTGCCAATCAAAAGATTTGTTAGCAGCAACCGATTTAATTTTTTATGGCAATAGAAATTTGGTTAATACAACGGAATTTCGGTAAAAACAATATTTTTCAATTGTGTGTATTCCCAACGATGAAATAATTCTGTTGCTGCAACCAAACCATTCGGCTGGTAAGAAATTCGTTTGTCACAATTAATATGTTTTCCCAGTACACTCACTAAAAAGCAATATAATTATTAAGGAATGACTTTTACTCCACAATTAAAGTGAAAATCTTACACTCATATAAAATGTTTAGTTATTAAAGTTTCGTATCCTTTCCAATTTGACTACGAATAATAATAAAGTTTTCCTTTGTCATTGCATACATTTGTAATATGTATGTAGTAAAGGAGAAAAAAATGTTACAATTTGCCAGTTTTTTTTTTTGGGTCAAATGAAAAAAAAAAGGTTTTTTTCTCTGTGCCTTCATAACTACTAATAACTGCACAAACATTTTCATTTAATTCTAAAACACACACATACATGTAAACTAAAAAAAAATAGTTAACCTATGTAAAAGACTTAAAATTTCATATGCAACAGGATGTTAGGATTTTGTCAGGACAAGAAGCACACAAAACTATATTAATACTTTCACTGCCGACTTTTTTGATCTTAAACACTTTTTTAAACTTTGATCCACGTTAAAAGTATTTGCTCTGCTACTTCTAGGATCCAAAAAAATATATTCATACTTAAAAAATGTCTATCTTTTGGACCCAGTTTTACCCCTTTAACATTCTACTGCCCAAATGTAATAAGTAATACACAGCAAAAATTTTCAAAATGCTTGTTATTAACCAACTTTCACATACCATTTTTGTAAATATAAATAACTAGCGGGCAGGCCCCCTACGTTGTTAGCGTAGTAAATGGTTGCCCAGGCTAACGCCCGGGAATATACAGAGTTCCCAGATATTTACCCGGAGTCCCCACGTACCTGGCTAAAATTCTAAAATGTAACTGATCAGTGAGTTAGCACATACTCCAGTTCATATATTAAACATTTTATGTTTCTGTCTAAATCAGTATTGGCAGTCCATTAAGGAGGAGACTGTTCACCTTTTTTCCCCTCCCAGTAAGTTAGCACATACTCCAAGAATAGCATATTTCAAATTTCAGGTTTCTAGCTACAGGGGTTCGGGCAGGCCGTGAAAAGGGTTTTTATCTGTTTTGCTCTTCCCCATTTTAGCGAATGTCTGCGCCACAGGGGGAACCTACATACCTTATTTTAGCGTCCTACCTCATGCGGTTTGGGCTGGGAGATTTTGAATGAAATAAATAAATATTTACACATTTAAACATTTTCACATTTTTATATTTACACATTTGCACATGTGCATATTTACGAATTTGCACATTTACATTACCATCAAACCATCGATCCAAAATTTGCAAATTTGCACATTTACACCTTTGCAAATTTGCACATTTGCACTTTTGCAAATTTGCACATTTGCACTTTTCAAAATTTACACTTTTGCAAATTAACACATTTTCACTTTTGCAAATTTACACATTTGCACTTTTGCAAATTTGCTCATTTTCACATTTGCACTTTTGCAAATTTGTACATTTTCACTTTTGCAATTTGGCACACATGGAAATGTTAAAATTTGCAAATTTGGTCTTTTGAAATTTGCACATGTGCACATTTACTCATTTACTTGGAGGAAAAATCTATGTACAAAATTTTAACCTTTCAGCTCAAGTGGTTTTGGCTGGCCGTCAAGGGGGAAAATTTTCGATCTTTTGCCCCTCCGCGTTAGATTTTCCAAAAGTCTAGTCTTATCTGTTATATAAAGAAGGAATCTGTATACCAAATTTTAACTTTCTAGTTCCTGCGGTTTGGGCAGGCCGTCCACCGGTCTTGGCACGCCGTCAAGGGAGATAATTTTACCCTTTCATGCTCCTTCCCGTTGTATTTTCCAAAAAATCACGTCATAGCTGTTATCCACACTGGAGAAGGAGCCTGCGTACCAAATTTCAACTTCATAGGTCCAACGGTTTGGGCAGGCCTTAAAAGGGGAGACTTTTCGCCCTTTTAACCCCCATTTTTACAACGTCACTGGCCCAAATTCTAAATGTACATTATCAAGGAGGTAGCACATACTCCCAAGAAGGTATATAGAAAATTTCAGGTTTCTAGCTAAAGGGGAGTTTTTCCCATTTTTGCCCCTCCCCGAAAAAATTTCCAAGAACCCCGTCTTAGCGGATGTCTACTGTGGAGGAGGAGCCTACATACCAAATTTCAGCCTCCTACCTATTGCGGTTTGGGCTGGGCGATGTCGAATGAGTGAGTCAGTCAGTCAGTAACGTTATTCCTTTAAAATATGAGCCAAAAAGAAATTTGTAATTAACCATTTCAAAAGAATTATTATACACGCAATTTCTAAACATTTCAAACAAAAAAATTTTTAGAAATTAAAACCAATATTTTTATTTACTTAAAATTTTTTAATAATTTTTTCTGCTTACAAACAAAATTTTCGTTCATTTTTTCTGTGTAGGTAAAGGGATAAAGGGGTACTTGAATTTTAAATAACTTTAAGATTGCACTGAAAACTCAGTCATCAAATTTTTGTTTTTAATTTGTCATAAAGAGAAACACATACATAACTTATATTAAGTGTTTTGAAAGAAATTAAAAGTAGATAAAAACAAACAACAAAAATAAAAGAAAATTGTTATGGAAAAATGTTTAAATCTATAATAAAAATTCCAATTTTTATGATGATTTTTTGATATTTGCATAAATTTTTATTAAAAATTTATTTCATTTCACAAATTATAAACGCAATTATGCGTAAGAAATAAATGTTGTACAAACGAGCTAATAAGCTTTTTTCCTTCATTTCCAGTGCTCTTGTAGTATAGTAACTGTTTTCTTTGTTGGCTAAAACAAAATTATGTTTACTTGCAAAACACATACATAGATTTTAATAAACTTTTCTACAACTTGTACTGCTATGTAGAACGAGTACTACTACTTTTACAAATTCTATGTACATTTTGCCAGTGACTTAAAATATGAGATTAACATTACTTGTGCATAGGTTTTCCACTCCTTTACAATGTTATCAACTCCCCTGTGCTGGTGGTTTACAACGCTAAAAGCAAAACAAAAACTAAAGGAAATTCAAAACGTGGTGTAAAATTTAAGAACTTTAGCGATAAAAAGTATGAAATTTCCTTCTTTTCTTTTTTTTTGTTGTTGTTGGTGGTATTTTAAAACATCTGCTGTAAAGGACTACATATTTTTATTGTAAAAAAAAAAAATAGAAAAGGTTTTCTTTGCAACAAAAACACAAAAAATACATCTGAAAATAAAGTGTAAAAGTACCATCGAACAAACATAATAACAGCGATTTAATTAGGTTAAAAACGTTCAACAAACCAGGCCAAACAGTTGGGGAATTTTTGTTAGTTAAATCTTGGGTTGCATGTGTGTGTGTGTGTGTGTGTGTGTGGCAACATCCTAAATACACATACCGGCTTTGTTGTATAAGTAAGTGTAAACATACATTATACATAGACGCGGACATGTAGAAACAAACAAAATTCAAGATTTTGGTTGCTAACGAGCCACAAACACTCACAAAAACACAGACAAACATAGGAAACCCTTCAAAAGTCTATATATTTTAACCGTTATATACATATATATCAATATGTGGCTCTCTATACCAACTGCACCGTTACGGGAATGAAAAAATATAATGTATCAGTATCAAACTTATAATATTTATTACATATAAAAAATATAATAAAGTGGGCGTAAAAGGCATGGCCAAATATAGAACTTAAAGCTTATTTTTAGTATAATTTAAATACCTTAAGTCGTAAGTCATTTAAAATTTGCATGGGAAATTTGAGCAAACAAATCAATTGAGAATTAATTAACTTAACAGACCATTAAATCTTTAAAATATTTTGGGTGACAGTTAATATTATTACGCTTAAAGAGTGGCAAAAGTATACAAAAAGATTTTTATTAAAACACCCTAATGTGGCGGTTTGCGTGCATATATGTATAGTCTTTGAAGGTATTTGTGTGTATATTAACGGACAATTGCTTTACAGCTGGGCTTATTTTATATTGTATTTGTTTATTTTGTATTCCACATGACCGTACATTTATATAGATAAGTGGGGTAATTGAAAAAAAGATCGGTTAACTCTTATCTACTTAAACAATCAAGATTTAAAAAAATATATATTTCAACGCAATTTTGAGGACTTCCTTTTAATTTGTATGTTTTTAGCTTCTTAGAACATAGAAGTATTTTAATTAATATTTGGCATCAGTAGATAATTTTAAATCTTTTATTTTTGGCTAAAGTCAAACCTTAATAATATCATTTAATATCAATCAATTATGTGTCGGTATAGGACGACGCTAGACTAACAAGGATTATTTTAAAACTTTTGATTTATGGCAATTTTTTTTGGCAAAGTTAAATTGTTTTCTATTTAAATATTATATTTATGATCGTTCATATACCCTTCGTAATGTACACCCCCCCCCCCCCCTAAATGTTTTTTAATGCATCTATTGAAAATTCCATTTAACAACTTCTCAATTAACCCACATACTGAACTTTCCATTCAACGCGACATTTAATTTAATACTACACGACTTGGTTTATATTTTGAAAACAGTTAACAAAACCACTTGCCGAGTTTTGCCAAATGTTTGCTTTCAAAGACCAACTGAAAGAACAACAACAAAAGTATGTAAAAACATGCTAAAAGCAAACACGCGTATCTCAAACAATATTTAGTACACATGCACGCAGCTACTAAAACCAACACAATAAGCTAATAGAAAACCATGTATAACCATAATGCAGAGATGGAAAATTTATTTTATTTTAAAGCCACGCCAAATTAACATAGATAGTTTTCTATTCGTCTGTAGAAATGGCGATCATGTTGTACAAAACCATTCGATTGGCTAGAAAATCGGTTGTCAGGACGAATCAGTATTTTCTGTCATATATGTAAATACATATTTCAATATAAGATCATACAATGATCTCATATTTGATCATATATTTGTTCAATTTGACCATATATGTTTGGAGATCTCAAATTTTGAATGCGAATATATGTATATGTTCATATATGGTCATATATTGAACTGAAGCCAATTAACACTCATGTTTCTCGATATATGTATCTTGATTTTTTTATGCCCATGTAAAAATTTAAATATTTATTAAAAAATGTGATCATACATTGGGTGGTATAAAATCATGCAAGGGCATATATGATCATATAGGTACATTCATAGCAAAATATATGACCATACATAAACTCATATATAACCATATATCTTCGGATCCAAAATTTGAGGTTATATGCCCCCATATCTCCATATATGATCATACATGGCCATATGTGAATAATATATGATATATAATCCGATATGAGATCATGTATGGTCACATATTTTACTATGCATGATCATGTATGCCCATGCACAATCATATACCAGCCAATATATGTTCATATATCACATCGGCTGGAAAGTTCATAGGATAACCAGTAAAACAAAAATTTGTTGGCAAAATTTGGTACAATCACTCTAACGCCTTTCTAACATTTCGATACCTTTTTTATAAAATGATTTATTTTGCCCTCAAACTAGGCCTCTGTTTCGGCAATCATATTTTCATTTGAACCAAATCTCTGTCCAGAGAGGATTTTTTTTTTTGAGGTCTGAAAACTGGTAAAACTTGCTGGGAGTCAAATCTGACAAGCAATTGATAGTATAATTCGTGTAATTCGATAGCCAACGGCTTGTGATACGGCGCACTGTCATGGTGCAGCTATGCCGGCAACTTCACTTTACGGTGTGCCAAAATGATTTTATGAAGTTTTTCTATGTTTTCCGGTATCACCACCTTTCATCGGTGTTTAAAGTCAGCAAACCACTTATAGTTGTTGGAACAGACATTTGAAAGAAGTCCTAAATTCAAATTAAATTATATTCCCACATTAGTTAAAAAAATAGTTTCTTTAAAATTATTCGCGAGTATTTCTGTTAAACTTCATATATTTCCATCTCTGCTCACTTTATTCACACGCATTCCCACCCTCCTACTTCGAGGCAGCAACAAAAACATGCATGAATAGATGCCAAACCCACAGGGTGAAATGTATTACGGTTTATTCACTCTTATTATGTGGACAACGATTATAGAAACAAAAAAACCAGCAACAAAAAAAGTAACAACACCAAAACAACTGCGTCTACAATGTAGGCATCTAACGAGTGAACCAGCAACGTATACACACACACACACACACGCACACATGTGAATGTATAAACAAATGAACGATCTTCATCATCAAGAGGCTCTTTATTATACTGTTAAGCCATTGAAAGTGTTATGTGTGCTACTCTCTATGTTTGTTTAACTGTGTATATGTGTATTTTTCCCCAACTTTTTGCAATGTTGTTGTTTTGTTTTTGTTGTTTATTTGTTTACATAAAACACCACTTAAGTGTTATTTAAACAGCAAACGTTAAACAACTTTTTTCCCGCTTTGATGTTTCAAAAAAAAAAAAAAAAGAAAGATTTTCAAAGTTAAAAAAAAAAAATAGAAAACTCAAAATAAAAATAAAAACAACAAGAACAACAACTTTTACATATAAAGTAGGAATATAGGACGATTTAGGTGCATTTATATAAATGGGGATTTACTGAAGCTACTCTAAGTGTATAAAACTCTTTTCTATACCGTGCCTACTTCCTTGAAAAACAAAAAGATTTCACAGGTTTTCAATTTACCGTTTTTATGTATTCTTTTTTTTTGTGCTAAACAAAAAGTACCAACATTCAAAGTGAAATATAAATGTAATTTCTTTTGAAAATTACTGCAGCTAGTTTGCGCTTTTTTATAGTAATTGCTTTGAAAAAGTGGACTTAACAATATCCCTGGGGTTTTCTCTTTAGAAATTAAAATTAAATCCAGGAATAAAAGCATTTTTTTTTTTTTTTTTTGTTTTGCATATTAAGATGATTTACTTAAAAATGAAAGAGTTAAATAACAAAATGAAACAGTGACAGAGGTTGAATACCTTTTGTTAAATATTTTAAATCATTTACAAGAAGTTTAGTGGGATGGAATTTAAAAATTTACATTGAAAATTTAAGAAATAACGAAAATAGAATTTAACGATAATAAATAGTGGTTAAATTTTAAGGGCCGATGTTGATTTTAAATTAAACACAAATTATTTAGGAAATAATTGTAATTTCTTTTTATTATAATAATATGGTATGGTTCAATTCTGTATGGAACAAAATATCGGCCAAATGGCCGCCGCGACCTCGGCGGCACACCTCCATCCGATGGTCCAAATTTTCGATGACGCTGATGCATAATTGAGGTTCTATGCCGTTAATCTGCCGAATTATCTCATCCTTTAGCTCTTGAATTGTTGCTAGCTTATCGACGTACACCTTTCTTTCAAATAACCCCAAAGAAAGAAGTCCAACGGTGTCAAATCACATGATCTTGGCAGCCAATTGACATCGCCACCACGTGAGATAACACGGCCATTGAATTTGTCGCGCAAAAGATCCATTGTTTCGTTAGCTGTGTGGCAAGTGACACCGTCCTGTTGGAACCACAATTCGTCCAGAGTCATATTCTCAATTTCTGGCCACAATAAGTTCGTTATCATCTCGCGATAGCGAACACCATTCACGGTCAATGCTTGGCCTTCCTCATGACACACTATCGCGAACAACAGCAATGTTTTCCGCAGAACGAACTGGGCGAGCATGCACAGGTGTTTTCACGGACCTGGTTTGTTGAAATATGCCTCCAATTTTCCCGATTGTGGACACATTTGGCCGAGTATGCTGACCGAAAAAAATCACGTTGCTCGATTGTGTATCTTTACATGGTTCAAATTGAGTAAGTCCGAAATTGAGAAATGTCAAATAAAATGCAGAAAAAACTTGACGTTTAGGTGTGGTTCACATTCAACATCGGTTCTTAAAATTTAACCACCCTTTATATATTTTTTTACAAGATTTTGAAAAATTCAAGAAAATTTAATTAATTAATTATGTGTAAAGTTTTTTCATCGTTCTCTAAATTTTATTTTTAAAAACTCCATAAAATATTTCAATCATAACATATGAGAAAAAAGGGGCTTAAATACACTCACCAAAAAAGTATGTAATGGCAACTGAAAATTTTTCTGTTATTACGGGAAATTTTGCTATTTTGAGCCCAGCGGTATTTTTTGCCAATCTCAAACACGTGTTTGCTGACGTGTAGTACAATGAAATTAGTAAAAAACATTAGTAGCCGCTACTAAATTTTAGTAAACTTTTTGTAAATATTTAGTTAATTTATTCGCTGATTTTAGCCAACAGATTTTAAATTCCTCTTTACAAAAAATTTACTAAATAATAATAAACATTAGTACAAAATTTCAAATTTATCTTTTTTTATCGAGCATCAAAATTTTTTTATTTTATTTATTTTTTTCAAAAAATATTTTAGACAAAATTAAAAAAAAACAAATCAAATGTTTAAAATTTGTAAAAACATAAACGAAAATATCATTTTGTTATAATTTCTTTTTGAAAAATATTATAGTCAACTTTTTTACTTTTAAGGTCAAATTTTAATTGTTTTTAGGGCTGATTTTTAAAATTTTTTTAGTACTATTTTAAGACAAGAGTCGGTATGAATATACCCCGGAAGTGAATCTTCCGATCCCATTTTTTAATATATGTTACAGTTTAAGGCAATTTAAGTTTGTAGGTGTTAGTTTTGATTACAAATAATATTAACTTCAATATCAACTTTTTTAAAATTAGTAAATTTTTTGCTAATTTTAGCAAATCGGATTTCAAAAATTTTTAAAATGATTTCTGAAATTAGCAACAAAAATTTGTAAATATTCTTTAAAAATTCTGTGATTTGTAAAATGTAAAAAGCAAAAAGATTTGCTAAATAATAATTTTTTTACTTAAAATCAGTACAAAAATAGAAAAGTGAGATTGAAACCCGTTTTCAAATTTGTATACTAACTCTCTTTTTATGAGTGTAGTAAAAACATAAACCAATTTATCATTTTGTAATCATTTGCAAATTTTTGTTTTGAAAAGTATTTTTAGTAAATTTTTTGGATTTTAAGGTCAAATTTTAATTGTTTTAAGGACTGATTTTTAAAACTAAGAAAATTTTTAGTGCTATTTTAAGTGGATGTTCTATTTTTAGGCATGAGTCTGTTGTGAAAAATATCTTTACTTCCGCTCCCTTTTTTTTTCAATATATGTAACATTTTAAGGCATTTTAGGTTTCTATCTCTAAGTTTTTATCATTAGAAATAACATTTCTTTCAATATCCAATTTTTTAAAATTAGTAAATTTTTTTTGCTAATTTTAGCAAATCGGTATTCAAAAATTTGTAAAATAATTAGCACAAAAAAATTGCAAATAATCTGTAAAAATTCTGTTCTAAAATGTAAATAGCAAAAAATTTACTTAATAATAATTCTTTTACTAAAAATTAGTACAAAAATAGTAACAAATTTTTTTACAAATTTTTTTTTCTGAGACCTAAATTCTATTGTCAGTTTGCAATTAATAGTTAATAAAGACAGGAAAATTCTCTTAAACAAATTTTGTAAGGTGATTTTTTTAAATAAACCTTTTTTATATTTATTAAGCATTATTAAATGATAATTTAAGAATACTATGAATGTGAATTGTTCAAATAATAGAAACAAATATTTCATTTAAATAAACTAAACACCTACATATATATTTATTTAACAATTAAAAAGATCATTGCCTACCTCACGGCGCCTGAATGTTATCATAATAAATGTCTATTTTAAGGCTTATAATCATGATAATATTATTTGGATATCATTTCATTATTTCTACCAAAATTCCATCATAATAACAAGAGTATATTTACTTTTCGAAAGAAAAAAAAAAAAACACGTTGAGCCGTCTAGACTGCCGTACTCACTTATAATATTATAGGAATTTTCGACACCCTAAAGGCAAATACTTAAATTGTACTTTGGTATTTAAATTACAATAATATATTCACATATACGTACATAAATGGTTGTCTTAAATTGGAGATTTTATTTAGATTAAAAGAGTAGGAAAACAAAGCAAAGCAAACAAAATAAAAAAAAAAAATCTTATGAATTTTAAAAATAATTTAAATACTGAATTTCCTCTAACACACTTAGTACATTTAAAAATATACTCCCTGGTTTAGCATATAGTTCTTTAACGTAGATGGTTTTAAAATTATTGGGTGTTTATCATGAAAGAAGAAATTTAAATAAAAAAAAATACATTTCATCATTCACTTTGTATAAATTTGAATTACCGAGAAACTAAATATATTTTCTAATTATACAAAAATGGTTTTAGAAACTCATGCGGCTATGTAATCTTAAAGATAAATTTTAAAAATATACAATATTTAATACTTTTTTTTTTCAAAAGAATTTCATCACCTTCTCGTCATTTTCGGGGGTAAATAACACATTTTTCAGCAAACATTTTCATTTTTATTTTTTTAATCACTATACACCAACTCTAAACGTTGTTATCAAACTAAAGATCCCCTAAAAAATTTGTTTTATTTATTTTTTCCATTGTACAAGAAGTACAACTAAAGATATCTTTAAAATACCTTTCACTTATTAGCCAAATTTATTTTCTTCTTTAAAATTCCTTTAAAAAAAATTAAAAATAAGACACTTTCTAAGTCGCTGTTTTAACACCTAAACATGAAATTGGGCCGCTAAAAAATTCATTAATGTTTTCTCTCCGCTATCACATACACAAATTTCAACAAAATCGGGTGGTGGCAATGAGAATTTATAGCTTGTAAGGTAAATTATTATGAAGTGTTTTTTGTTTAATCTACTTAACTTGATACGACCCTCGGACGTATGAGCGATATTAATCGCAAATCAAAATAAATCATACGTACAGGGATTTTAGCAAAAGGCTATTAATGGGTCCGCCATCTAACGTTTTTTTTTCAATTAGTTCTTATTTCGTGAATGGTAACACTTAGCTCATGTCTGATTTGACAGATAATTAGTTTTATCCTTCCGCTGAACGAATATAGTTGTGTATACGCTTGAACAACGCTGGGAAATATTGCGACATTACTTTGCAAATCATGGTAATGTTGCAGAATGTCATCTTTTCAATGTCATCTTTTCAGATGAATTTCATTTTGATCTTGGCGGATATGTAAACAAGCAACATTGTCGCATTTGGGTCACAGAAAACCCGCACGCATACATTAAAAAGCCGATGCACCCAAAACGAGTCACTGTTTGGTGCGGATTTTGGTCCAGAAGCATAATTGGGCCATTTTTCTTCGAAAATGAGCAAGGAGTGGCCGTTACAGTCAATGGCGATCGTTATCGGGCCATGTTGAACGAATTTTTGTTCACAAAAATTGAAGAGGAGGATATTGACAACAATTAGGTTTCAACAGGACGGCGCTACGTGCCACACAGCCGAAGCTATACTCGATGTTTTGCGCCCTGTTTTTGATGATCGCATTATCAGCCGCAGAGCTGATGTCGTTTGGCCACCTCGGAGCTGCGATTTGACACCGTTGGACTATTATTTGTGAGGTGCCGTCAAAGATCAGTGTTACGCCGACAAGCCAGAGACAATTGACGCTTTAAAGGACAATATTCGTGAAGCCATTGGTGAAATACAGCTGCACACAATCGATAATGTGCTTAAAAATTGGACCGATCGTGTAGACTACTGCATGGCCAGCCGAGGCAGCCATTTGAATGAAATTATTTTCCATTATTAACCGGAAGAATTGTACTTTTAAATAAAAAAAGAAATTTGAGAAAATATTCAGTAGTTTTTTTATAGCATTTTCAAAAAAAAAAAAAAAGTTATATAAATTTCAAAATATACAATGCGATGTGAATAACTTATTCTGAGCTAAAGTTAAAAATGTATTGAGTCATCCAGAAACTTTATCATTTTTTTTTTTTTCTCAAACAGAAAATTTCAAAAACCTTGAAATATAGATCTTTTGGTTTTCCATATACTATCAGAATATCTTTACATATATTTTTCATTAAGAACTGGAGTTTTGTGCAGTAAAGGATGTGAATCATTAGAGAATTTATCGCTTTTTAATTTCATGTATAATAATAAGCCTTCTAAATTTGTCCCAATACCTGGTGATAATATCACACATTCAACAATTCGATCTTCCAAATTAAAAGCGAGATTTAGATTTCCGCAAATGAAAAATAAATTTTATTTTCTAAATTAAATCGACCCATCAGACAGTGTAAGTTGCAAGTGCCAACTTTCTAATCCTCAATATTTATCATACAACCTACGCTGTATACATTTTTCATTTGTAGAGGGAAAAAACCATAATTCATAACTAAATTCATAAAGATAGACTCTAACAACAGCAGTAGCAGCAAATAATAATAACAGCAACAACATTAAAAACAAAACAAAAAGGTAAACACTAGACGTGTTTTGTGAATGAAAAACAATTCTTTTATATTTTATTTCATAGATCTGCTGTTCTACTCTATCCATACGGTATGAATAGAGTGGGAGCATACAATAATAACTGAATGATTCTAAACTGACTGTTGAATGCCTCTAAGGTTTGTAAATATGTACGTAGGCATGCGATATGCTATAATGTGTGAGTGTTTATGTATTATTTGTATAATATTTTACCCAGTTGTTGTAAGCTTTTGTTTTTTAAAATAAAAAATCCATTTAACTTCGTATAGAAACAAAAAAAAAATATATAAAAATCTAAAGCTTTGCCAGAAATTCTGTGTGTTGTTTTATTTGTATTTGTGTATTCTTATGGCATTTTTGCTTTTGTCTGTTTGTTTGTCTGTTTCTTTATACACATAAATATTTTTCTATATAAAGTACCAACATATTTTTGTGTTTATATGGCTGCTGTCTGTTGCAGTATGTGTGTGTGTAAGTAATCTTGTGGAATGTCAGTCAGGACTTCTTTTTGTAGTGTAGGTGGCATTTTCATTGCTGACTGCCTGGTTTACTCGTGTTTTTCTTTTTTTGCTTTCAAACAGATGCTTAATGTTTAATTTTATCTAAAAGGTAGTTGTGAAAAAGAAATTCTTATAAAAACAACGTATTGAGATAGAAATGAAAACAAAGTAACTTGGAAAAAAAAGTAAATTAGTGTTTTGGCACTCTTAACAAGGTGGTTAGTTTAGATGGTTAAGGTGAAACTTTAAAAGAATTTTTCTACAATTTGCCAACACAGAACTGTAACAACAATAACATACATACAAAAAAAAATTAACCCCTTTTTGCAATAACTACATTGTGAATAAAAATTTAAAAGTATACATTACAATGCAACACAATTCTTTATCAGAAGTACGGGGTGGCCCGGAAAGAGCTCATATGGTTCGAATTGTTTATAACATTTTTAATTACGATATTATTTTTTTCAATGCTTTTCTTAAGTATTTTGTAAACAAGGTTTGAGAAATTTACTATGGAAGACTTACACTATTAAATTTTATTTTTTACTACAGGGACTTTTCTTGTACAGAAACCATTTTAAGCGGATTTAACAGCTTCTGACTGTTTTCTTTGGGAGTATTTGAAGGAAACATTCTAATTAAATCATCAAAATTTTGCAAAAAGTTATGGAAAATGTGTTAGATAGAGCACGTATGCGCGAAGCAAAAAAATAATTTTTCATACACTCAAAAAAATAAGTTAGTAGAAAATTTAGTAAAAGGGGCTGTATAGCAAGTATACTAGTTTTCAGCAATTTCTTTGCAAATTTTTTTTTAGCAAAAACTTTAGTTTTATTTTTTTAAGCAATAAACTAGTTTTGAATTAAATATTTATAAATTTTTTTTTTTTTTTGCTGATCAAAACATTTATAGTGAGGATCAGCAATCAGATAAATAAGAGGTAGATGTATTAGCTTCTTTTAATGTAGTACAGACAAAATATACCATTAAAAATACAACACTTCCAAGACATAAAACTGCAACAGTGAAAGATTGTTGTATTTCTATCTTTCATACATTCAAGGATAAAAGAAAAGGACGCTAAAAATGTGTGTATCAAGGAAATTTGAATATAGAAAAATAAAATATTAAATTAATTCCAATTTGCTTAAGTGGTGATTTAAATTTAAGACAATTTTTTTTTTAATTTAATAAAGATAAAGTTGAAATGTGTATTTATAAACAGAATATTTTTAAGTAGTCATTCTTTATTAAATCTAGCGAAAATTAAAGAAATGTGCAACATGTAAGTAATTGAGAAATAATTTTGTTTTTATGGCATTTACAATTATTTTAAAGTATTTTTAGATTTTCAATTTAATCATGTCGACATTGCAAAAGTCTGGATATTTTTATATTTAACAAATTTTTGTCAACTATTTACAGAATCACAAAAAACAATGTATAGGTCTAAATTTTTAGGAATTAAAATACTTTAAATATATATTTTTAATTTGTATATTCTACTAACATTCAAGGATAACAAGGATTTTTTTATTTACAATTGCTTAAGTGAGTGCCTTGGTAGTCTAGTTAGTAGCATACTAGCTTATCAGTGCGGGGATTCAATTCCCAACAGAGGCTTTGGTCTGTTTTAGCTACAACAAGCCGACAGCCTTTGTTGATTGTGCTCGGTTAGGGTATTAGGATATAATTTGAATTATATGAAAAATATAAATAAATATAAAAAAATTTAAAAAAATCGCTTAAGTGTGAGCACATCATTTGCTGAATTTACTATTTTTTTGCTAAAAATTAACTCACGGGTTTGCTGACATTAGCAATTTTTATGCTGCCTCCTGACTATGGGGCAATAAGTCTCATCCTATTGGAAAGTGCTGCCATTTTTGCAAATAGCAGCGCATGTCAGTTTGGTTTTGACATCCCAGCAAAAATGAAGCTGCCAAAGAAGCAATAAAAGCATCACTACTATGGCAAAGGCATCACTTCTTTTCTAATGGTTTCATCGATGAATTTAATATTAGCGTGTCATAGAATGGAAGTATTTAAATGTAGCTACTAGCAATACTCATACTTAACTCTAAGGAAGCAATGACGATGCAAAGATTAGATATTCTGATGCATGAGTGGAAAATGTTCATACACTTTGTAGTATTTAAGCTTTGATGAAAATTTAATTCATAAGAATGCCAAAAAATAAGTTTAAAGAAGCGAAATTTATGCATTGATATACAAATACTCTTTATTAAAACAAATAAATAATTCTGCATTCCCATGTAAAAATCGAAATATATATGAACATACATGATCCTACATGGGCTTTTATATGATCATACATGGGCATACAGGGTCATATACGTCCATACATGATCTCATATATGATCATATATCCTCGGATCCGAAATTTAAAGGGTATATGGTGATATATGTGCATATATTATCATACATGCTCATATAATATTCATATATGCTCGTATATGATCATATACGTCCATATACCCTCAAATTTCAGATCCGAAGATATATGATCATATATGAGATCATGCATGGTCATATATTGACCAATGTATGGACGTATATGACCATGTATGCCCATGTATGATCATATACAAGCCCATGTATGATCATGTATTTTCATATATATTTCGATTTTTACATGGGTTAGTAAAAAAGCATTTTCGAAACATTTTTCAAAAATTTTAATGAATTTTTAGAAAAATTTTAAAATATTTTTGGATAATTTAAAAACTGATTGTACAATTTTGAAACATTTTTTGACAATTTTAAAATATTTTTGAACAATTTTAAATAATTTTTTGCACAATTTTAAAACATTTTTGGGCAATTTGAAATAATTTTTACACAATTTTAAAATTATTTTGGTAAATTCTGAATTTAAACTGGAAATGATGTAGTATTAAATAATATACATAATGCAAAAGGGCAGAGATTGCGTCGTCATAAATATTTAAGGTTGAAAAAATGCAAATAACAGGCCAGCTAGTTTCTATTAAAGGTCAAAAAAAAATCTGTTTTTCTTGATTTTTCAAAACTTTTATAAAAATTGCAAAACTGCATAAATTCTAACCCTCATAAAACTTTATTTTATTTATTATTATACAAAAACTAAAATATAAAAAATTATTTAATAAAAAAAATAAAAAAGTTCATCAGAATTATTTTTTTAATTTGAATAAATGCTTTAGATTAAAAAAATATACGATATACTATAACTTATGCTTTAGAAGTAATAAAGAGAGATTTTTTAAGATATGCATCGGGTTTATATCCAGATCACTGCATTTGAAATATAAACACATGAATTCTTTCGGAAGTGCCTTAGAATAACACCAAAAAATTATAAAAGAATGTCAACTGAAGTTTAGGAAGCAATAAAAGAAGTTATAGTCACAGAATGACTACCATTTTTTTTAATGGGATTCGTAAAGCAGAAATGTGTGAAATTTGTAATAAATAACACTTAATCTCTATATGACTCAGCCAAGAGATTTTGGAATTCAACGATGAAGTGGATGATTCTTCCATTAAGATTGATCATAAGCGACGAAGCTTATTTTAATCTTAGCCGCCGCATGAATGACAAAAATTGTTGGTTCTGCCGTAAGTAAAATAAACTTTATACGCTCTCAAAATAATCGTGTAGCTGGAAAAAGTGATTCGACCATATTTAGAGAAGCTGATGATAAAGCTATTTGAGAGAACAGCGACACCTTTTAAGGCTTTAGCTGATTAAATTTTTCCTTTTTCGTCCAGGCCCCATATCTTGGAAGAGTTATATGTTGCGCACAGTTATGAAAAATCTCATCAAAAGAGACCAAATTTGCATTAAGACCGACGGCGGGCATTTGTTAGACATAATTTTTCACAATTAATTAAAACAAAATTTATAACTGCGAGTAAAAATAATCTGGTAAAGGCCAAATTAGTTTTAATTTTAAAGAAAAGTTATACTGAAATAAAATCACATGATGGTTCTTGCTCCACCTTGTATAACATATTCTGTATTCTTGATCCTTATAAGAATCAATATTATAACATGGTGGTGTTCGTCTATTAAAATTGCGATCACATCTCAAATAAGTTGGGGCAGTTGTTCATTTCTAACAAAAATGTATGTGATTATCCTGAGCAGATAAATGATAAAAAGGAATCAAATTCCATGCAGGGTTGCGAGTGAAATTGTGAAGATAGTTCTAAATTTTGCTTACAAATTGATGAATTTTAGAATAATTTCATGCTAGTATCTGGCTTTTTTTTCATCATACTCCAGGAAGTGAATTATATTTTATTTCAGTTCTGTTTAATATTTTTCCACTCCAAAATTGTTCTTTCACCTTTAACTTGTTTTTATATTATGCGATATTTTCTTAAATATTTTGCTTATTTTGCAAAATATACAACTTCAGACTTTATGTTTTTTTTTTCTGCCACCTCCAATTGTTAAAAAGTGGGTTAATACTGTATACAATGCAAAAAAAAATCTAAACTAAAGGTAAACTGAAAATTAAGTTAAAGCAAAGACACGTTTGGGTAACAAACCAAATAAAAAATAAAAAAAAAAACGTAAAATTTTCTAAACACTTAAAAACAAAGTGTGAATGCTAAAGCTAACATTGATGTTAGATGCCAATGACTTGGCAAAATTTAAACTTTTAAAGATGGACAAGGAAAGGGAAATATATTTTCTTTTTCAAAAAAAAAATAAAAAAATAAAAGCCTGTTAACTGAGTATTAGGAGGAGTAGGAAGTGATATTATATAGGACACCATGAATTGTTATGTAAACGAATTTTTGTAGTTTTGTTTATTTTTGGTATTTTGTTTCTCTTTTTGTACGTTTCGTTTTTTTTTTTTTTTTTGTTTGTGCCTCTGACTGCTAGTCAAAGTTATATTGCCACAATATGGTAATGTTGGCAAAACCCAAAAACTTGTGTTTGTTAGAGCACTGTAAAGCTTATTTTATTTAAGCTGCTGCATTTTTGGGATACATTTTTTTGTTGCTTTTGCAATTGTTTGTTGTTCGTTTATTGTTTACTTGAAGTTTTTTTTTTATAGTTCTTTGTTGCAGTAGATTTTTAGTTTATATTTTGAGTAAATTTTAGGCCGTTTGCTTTGTAACTTTTATATTAACAAATATTTTATAATTCAAGCATACATTCAAAATGAAGTTTGCAATTGTTGTAGAAGGAAAAAAATAAATTCACAATAAATAAAATTTAATACAAGTTTATAGTTTTGCTTACATTTTGTCCCTAGGCAAGGAAACAAACTAATCAATTTCAATACAATTAAAATTTAATATAAAAAAACTTTTAAACCACAATGTTTATAAAAACATGCACAGTAATATAAATATTAAATTTGAACTAATATTATTAAGGATAATATTATATTACAAGGAAGATCTGCAGAATGGTTTTCTAGGATTTTCATGAAATTTGGTTATAATGTAGAGCAGACAAAGTTTATGTTCCCCTTAATTTTTTATATAGGCCCACTGTCATATTTAGCAGCTGAGAGGAAGGAAAAAAACAGGAAATATTTTTGTGTGGCAGCCTGTTTTAACTCCAGGAAATAGTCGGAAAAATTTTACTTTTTTTCAAAAATTAACTAAGTAAATTTCGAGCCAATGAGGATGAGTTCGATTTCTAAAAATCGTTTATTTTCGAATTGTTAAGAGCTTGATGTCATTCAAAGACAGAGTTTTAACACTATTTTGTGTATAAGAAAATTACCGTAACTATAGGAATTTTAAGTTAATTTAAACGATATTTTAACTCAAAATAAAACGTACTGTATTAAGAATAAATTAGAAAAAAATTAGGCTAAAAAAAATAATATTATATAACATGGGAATGTGTATTTAAAAGCACGCGAAATACGAATTGAAACCTCAACATATAAAAATAAAAACAATTTTTAAAAATCCGATGAATCTCCAAAATTCCTTTCACTACATTTTCATATGGCTGATGAAGAAGAAATTATTGAAAAATTTTATTGAAAATTAACATTAAAAATTATAAAAAGCATTCAAAATTTATTATATTACAGTGTCTTATGAAGATGACTGAAATCAGTGTTTTAAAAATATATTTACTAAAAACTAATCAAAACGATTTGAAACACAATTGACAGGTTTTTTTTTGACGTATTATTTTCCTACTTAAAATATCTTATTGAACTTAACAATGAAACTCGAAAGTTAAGTAAATTTGATATTTAGCCTTTCCTTATAGGGCCAATTCAAAAATAAATTACATCCTGTTTTTCCTATTGTCACATATTAAATAAAGTTTAAAACAATGATGTTAAAAAAAAAACAAATATGGTCATATACATATTTAGTTGGTTCATTGAAGGCAATCACACACATACATATATAAAAACATATCATACACTTACAAATGTACATGCAACATAAATGCCCAACAGCCAGAAAAATATACATAAAAGAACATTTATATATACTAACATACATATATACATATAAACCCAGTAGAAAATATATGAATAAAATCAACAAAGTTGTAAAATATTTAACAAAGTCATCTCATATAGATTCTACTAAATGTGATAAATTTTTTTACAATGACATCGGTCGGACTAGAATTTTATTTGCCCACTGGGTATCTAAAAGAAACATTTTATGCAAACATTTTTTTTATATACGCACACATGCATATAATTTACACAAACTGCATACTTCTGCAACATTAAATACCCAGCAACAAAAGTTGGCATTCAATGGCAAAATGTACAAACGAGGCCTTTTTTGTTAATATTTAAATACAATTTAGAAGAGAATTTGTACAACAACTGAAAAAGCTGAAAAAAAAAGACTTAAAATAACAAAAAGACCAACAACATGGCCAGTATTCTCTATGTTGTATTATGTATAATGTAGGCAATTGCCAAAAAAAAAAAAAAAAAAAAACAAAAAAATTAAAACAGAGGATTTTATATACATGAAGATAAATGTATTTGTTCTATATATTTTATTTAGTTTAAAGTCACAGGGAATATATAGAATTATTTGGAAACTGTTTAAAACAGTGCCATTTAATTTAAGTACTTTAAATAAAACTAAAATAGTTTTTTAAAAAAAAAGTTTAAGATAAAAACAATATTAAAAGAACAAAAATTGAAATTGTGTCAAATAAGTGTTAAGTCATCCTTGTAAAGAAAATAAACTTTTAAAAGTTTCCTTTCGTACAATGTAAGAAATTTTAAAGTAAAACACAAGTTAATACATGGAGTACTAAATATAATGGTAATAGAAGTATTTTTAAATTTATATATAATATTTATATTAATAATTCTACATAAATTTTATTGTTGAAATTTCTTAATTATTTTTTTTTTTTGTCAAAAACTTGCATCTACCATATTCAAAGTGGAACACTTAAATCAGTAATTTTTGTACTTTCAAACTTGACCTTTATAGAAATATATGTTTCCTTCTTTTTAAGATAATCATATTTTCTAAATTTAGCTAATTTTTTTATTTAAATTGCATTTAATAATTTTCACTAAATTTATATGCATTTTATAAAGTCAAAAAAAAAAAACAATTCCAATAAATCATATTTCAATTTACCTTTTACCTTTAGCTGACCGCAGACAACTAACATTATTTTATGGTATTCCCTATAACAATAGCTCTAAATTACTCTTCACTACTCAAATGCTCAGTAAAATTTATACTCAAAAATTTCCCAGTATTTGCTAAAAATCACTCACTATCAATTTACTTTTACATTCACTCATTAAAAGAGAAATACTGTTACATATTTTTAATTTAATTTTTAAGGGAAATTCTTAAATTAAATAAAATCATTACTAGAAAAAAAAAAAACAAAATACTTGACATAGGCTTATGTACGAAGTTTGGCAAAGGTCAACTTTAAAAGTTGTTTAAATTTAAAAAAAATATAAATATATTTAAAAAAAAAGCATTTTTAGAACCCGAATTTTGTAACAAATTATTTTATCGCTGAATTTAAATGACAGTTTATATCTATTATATATAAAAGAATAACTTTACTGACTAATAGGATTTTTAAACTGAACAACATCTTTATGAAACGCGTGGAAGATGTTGAAAACGTGATGCATGAATTAACACTGGCAACATCTTTCATCTTTCATTTGTCATTTATTCAGCTGTCAAAAAAAAAACATAAATGAAAAAGACGCATAAAATGGATTTAGAGAAAGCATTAATCATTGGAGCAGTTGTTGCTTTGCACGAACAAACTCGAATTTTAATGCAGAACATGTGTCGCTCCTTTTCCCTTATTGAATAAATTTGTTTTGTTTATTTTCTGCAATGTCAGTTTTCTAGTGATGGCAAAAAGAAAATCGATTTTTTTTTTTTTTCATTTTTAAGTGATGACATTTAAAGCAACGAATAATGTGAGATTGAACAAAATGAGAAAGGATCAACTTTTGCAGATGTAGAAAGATGTAAAATTTTTGGCCTGTATAATTCTTTTGGGAAGATGTTAACATCTTTGCAAATTTATGACAGATGTAGGTCAGTGGAAAAAGGCTATAATTGACTGACTGACTGATTGATTGACTAACTTTACTCAGAAAAAAAAGTTAGTAGAAAAATTTTTAAACGGTTTTCAATACCACTATACTATTTTTGTACAGATTTTTAGTAAAAAAATTATTATTTATTTTTGCTATTTAAATTTTTTAAATTACAGAGTTTTTAAAGAACATTTACAAATTTTTGTTGTTAATTTCAGAAATAATTTTACAAATTTTTAAAAGCCGATTTGCTAAAATTAGCAAAAAAAATTTACTAATTTAATTTGAAATAGCACTAAAAAGTTTTTTCGTAGTTTTAAAAACAATAAAAATTTGACCACAAAAGCAACAAACAAACAACGAACGGGGCCCCAGCAAAATTTTGTAGAATCGGTTACCTCTGAATCTGTTCCAGAATAAGTTCTTATTTATTTATATTAATTATACACTTAAAAAAGTTTGTAAGTTAAAATAACTGAAAATATCATTTAAAAGAAATGATATTTCATTTAAAAACCGATCTACTTAATTTTCATTTAAATTAAATCCCATTTGTTATTTATTTTTAAATGTTGATTAATCAACTGACACATCCGTAAGAAACAAATGATATAATCAGTTAAAATAAATGTCAAAATTTTACCTACAAATCCTTAAAAAATAACTGTTTTTTTTATTTATTTGAAATTATTTCCGTTTTTGTATTTTTTGTTTTTTTTAATATACTCGTACAATACAAAATGTATGTATGCATATGAAGCTATAAACACTTTTTGTGTGAATGTTTTTGTGTATGTATGTGTGTTTATGAAGTTCTTGTAATTTGTATTGAAAAATTTTGTATATACACAACCAATTTAAATAAAAAAACAAATTGAAATTTTTTGAATATTTTTTTTGGAACAGACCCCAAACAAAATTTTAATTTGTAATAACTGTTACGTACACAAATAAACCACAAGTTTCCGTTTTGTGGGTAAATTTTTATTAAATTTCAAACAAATGAAAAAATAAATGAAACTGAAAAAAATCGGTAAATGATAGTAAATTATTTCGAATAAATGTATAAAAAAGTTAATATAGATATTTCTTTGAAAAATAAATGTATCTTCCATTATTTTTAAATGAAACGGAAAACTTTTTTATTAAACTACAAACAGTTAACTACATAATATTCTGAGTGTATGAAACAGGTTCTAGACCTTATTACTGAGAGCCACAACGTAAGCTTGCACTGTCCCAGAACCAGTTTTATAGCTGATTCTACAACTATTGTGGAGAAATAAATATTGCTGTTAGGTCATACTCCATACAAAAAGAACCGGTTGTATTGCAACCTTCTGTTAGGAGTTTACAATTTTACTGGGGTGGGGCAAAAATGGGAAAGTCTTAATCATGAAGGCCTGTCCAAACTTCTTTGACCAAAAATTTCAAATAAGAGTTCCCTGAGTTCTCCTTTTCCCATTTCCCACAAGCCGCTTTGGCTAGAAACCTGATATTTAAAATATGTGTTCAATTGAATATGACTGCATTCCATTAAGGCATTTTTTTCGAATTTTTACCAAGAACTTGCTAAAAATAAGGGGTTGGAAAACATATAACCTTTTAGGTTCTGTTGAAACCGCTTTGGCTAGAAAACTGATATTTGAAATATGTATTCCCTGGAATATGTGCAAATTTACAGATAAGATAGTTTTTGTGCCTCCTTTTGCCTTCGGTAGAAACGTAAAAATTAAAGAATGAATGAAGCTGAAACATTTAAAATTGGAAATGGAATGAATCGGGGTACAAGTGGAATTAAAACACTAAGCAATGGAAACGAAATGGAATAGAACGGAATGAGGAAAAAGTATAATTTAAACACTAAACACAGGCAAATCAATAGAATGAAAGGGGTACGAGTGAAATTCAAACACCAAACAACAGAAACGGAATGTAATGGAACAGGGAAGCAGTAAAATTGAAACGAGTGAAATTGAAATGAACGAACGGAAACGAAATGTAATGAAACGGGAACGAGTGGAAGTGAAATACATAAAAAGTAGGTAATGAAATGGAATGTAATGAGCGAGCCTGGAAAACATGAAAAAAAGCATGAGAACGTACAACAAGCCGACTTTTGGACTTAAGTTTATGTCCTATTGATGAATAATTTTTGCAAATTTTATTAGTTATTTAAAATCTTTATATTAAACTGATAAATTGCTTTTGGATTTCTATATTATTTTTTATAAACAAATGTTCTAAAATATAGTTTTTAAAAAAATCTTTAAAATTTAAATTTTTGTTAATATTTATTTTATATGTTTGTAATAAAAAAGCATACTCTACAATTTATTTTGCATTGTCTACAAAACAAACAAAAAAACAAAATGGAATTCATAAAACACAACAATAGTCTTATCAAACTGAAAATCAGCTTAATTTTTTAAAAGTGCTCTGTGTTCACTAGGGATACAACATTTTACACTTTTTGCAAGTAAGAAAAATTACATTGCAAAGCTGTCTGGAACTAGGAAAAATAAAAATAAATATATTATTTTTTTTTCAATCCATTACGATGAAACAGAGTTTCGCAAAAAATCTTTAAATAAGTCGATTAATTTAGGCGAACCAATAAAGTTATAAACCTTCTGGGCAGCTCTGTATGCAAAAAGGTTAAACAATCAATTAAAAAAAAATCATAAAAATTGTTATTAATATTTCCAATAAACATTAGGGCAATACATTTATTCTGTTGGATGTGATACAAATATGTTAGTCCTTTTCTATACAACATAACAAAACTTTAAGGGCGGGTAACTTGCAACTAATTCTAACAAAAAATTTTACAAAATAGAAAAAGTTACTCTATATTTCAAAATTTTTCTGAAATAAATATGACGCACAACAAATTGAAAAGTTCATTTCGGTTGCTACAAAACTATAAATTTATTGAGCACAACCATAAGCAAATTGAATTCCCAAATTTATTCTTTGGGTGTTGCCACCAAAATTCAATTCGATTAATCAAATTTTGTTGTCAAAAACAATATTCAATTATTCCAATCGATTTTAATAGTAGTAACCGAATTTCAGTTAGAAACTAACAAAATTTTTCCCTTTAATAATAATTTTTTTTTCCTATTGCAAAATTAACTGACTATAAAACTATAACTGCACTTTCCCTTATAACTATCAACGTTAAGTTATTAATTTAAATGTACGTTAAACCGATTAAAGCTAAAAAAAAGTGTTAAACAGTTAATATTTATAATATTTGCGGTACAATTGAACGTATGCCGGGAGTAAAATGTAGCAACATTGATTTTTGAACGTTTCCACTGAGCTACATCTTTCATCAATTTGCAAAGATGTTAATATCTTCCCATAAGAAATATACAGGCCAAAAATTCTACATCTTTCTACATCTACAAAAAAAGATCCTTTCTCATTTTGTTCCACCTTACATCTTTCGTTATTTTAAGTGTCATTACTAAATAAATGACGAAAAAATCGAGTTTCTTTGTGCAATCACTAGCAAACTGTCATTGCAGAAAATAAACAAAAAAAAATATTCAACAAAGGAAAATGAGCGGCACATGTAAGAATTTTATTCCTATGTCTACCAAAAAGTCTTCTTCATCATCATCTTCTTCCAGAATGACCTTTAATATTTCAATGTACTGCATCAAAATTCGGGTTTGTTCTTGCAAAGCAACAACTACCCAATGATAAATGCTTTCTCTAAATCCATTTTTTATTTTTAACAAAAAATATACGTCAGCTGAATAAATGGCAGATGAAAGATGTTGGCAATGTAAATACATGTTTCACGTTTTCAACATCTTCCACGCGTTTCACAAAGATCTTGTTCAGTGTAAAAAGCCTATAAAGTTTTCAGCTAAAACCTTTTTTCGGACTTTTAGATTTTTGTGAATTATCGTCTACAGCTTAATTAAAATTAAAAAAAACTTAGAATGCTTTTCAAATTTAACGTTCTTTAATATTGATATTCGAAATATTTGTTTGATATCAAAAATAAATTTGGAAATTTCTCCATGGATTTCCCTAATGTTAATTGGGGTTTGTTTTTATTTAAAAAAAAAATAAAAACTCACACACAAAATGGGTTCATTTTGTTGTACCAATTTGTTTAATTTTTCAATAAATTCTTGCTAACAATGTTTTTTGTATCATTACTTTAAAAAGTCTAAAGCTAACAAAAACGGTATTTATACATAATTTATAAAGAGAATTTTAACTCGATGGTAAAAAAAAACAAACGGAAAAAATATAAACAATACAAATAAACAAAAAGAAAGAAAAATATATTTTTTATGTATTAAAAAAACAAACACCAATACCGGGGATTATTTTCATACTCAAATAGACAATATACTTTTCATATTTAGTTTATTTTGTAAAAAAAAATAAATGTATTTATATACAGTGCTACCTCGCCTAATGTAACTAAAGGCAAAAACATCTGTTGTAATAAAAAATTCGATTTTTTTTATTAAAAACTCTTCAAATCCCTGATGTTTGATCTTTTGGTAGTCATATTTATGTTAAAGGAAATAATATGGAATTTTTGCCTTAAAATTTTTAGCTTTAGAAACATTTCTTTACTTAAAGGCAGAGTTAATTAAATTGAAAAAATTTATAAAATATGCAATACAACAATACAATAAAATTTTAAAATTAACTCAAATTATTTACCACACAATCCTTCTTTAAATGTGTATAATTTTTTGAACTTATCCTTTTTAATACTTATTTATTTTTGTTAATAAATTTACATATAAAATGCGTATGTTTATATAGCTGCATGTATATAATTCTATATAAATAGGTTCAATAAACAAAAACAGGGAAAAAGTTGAACGTTTTAAATATTATGTTTGCTTGTTTACAATAAACAATACAATTTTAAAGATTCGAAATAAAAACTCTAAATACAAACACAATAGCGGAAGTTACATCATCAGCAGTAGTATATTTTCATTCATATATGTATTGTTTATATGTTTTTCTCTTTTCTCTCATTATTATTATTATTATTGATAATGATGATATAAATATTTATATTTTTTAATATTCTACATGTAAATTTAAAATTATTGTAGGGATTTTTTTTTATTCCCGTTTATAAAAGCTGCTGAATTATATAATGATTATAATTGGCGTGAAATATATTACTTCATATACAATTTTATTTTTTAGTCACGTAGTATGCGCCACACTGCGTATGAGTAATATTTAATTTGACAAGAAATAATGCGTATACAATAATAAACACTTATTTGTTATTACAAAAGTTTTTCTTTCTTGTATTAATTTATAACAATAGTAAAATTTAAACAATACAACTTAATGTACATAATTATAAAGTGTTTAAGAAGGAACAATGTTTTACTTGAATATCCCATTCGAGTCGTGGCATTATTATATACATATATTTTAAATACAGATAAAGTTATGAGCAAAAAAAAAACAATTATTTAATGAGAAATTTTTAATAATATATTCAGACAATAACACTAGTTTACAAAATTTTAAATAACATACTTACAGACTTCTTTAAAGTTGTTTTTTTTCCTTTAACCCTTAGTTCCCTTTTTAACACCTGACATTATAAAAATTTTCTATGGCAAAGAACTATTTAAAAATATTTTTATTTTTAAGGATTTTATTTTTATATAAAATTACCGTTAATTTGAGTATGAATATGTCGGGAAAAGGTCACGAATAAAACATTGATAATTGGTATAAAAAAAGAAGTTAAAAAGGGCTAAATTCGGCTGTGCCGAATCTTTGAATACCCTCCACCATAGGGGCTGAAGATGATATACGTATATACTAAATTTTGCATGAACTGTAATATGAATATGTTTTGTCAATTTATGTAACGAACTTTTGTTATTTAGTTTTAGTAATGTTATTTATTTAGTTTTAGCAATGTTATTTACAGAGGTCTGCTCTGTTAGCGACTTTAACATTGTTGATTTTTACGTTAACTTAGTTATCAGAGTAACACACATATAGCTTTAAGAATGTTTATATTCTCATATTATGTAAGACAATAAATGTAATCAAACAATAAGAAGACTTAATAACATTTTTACTTACTTAACAGAAAAAAAAATAGATACAGAAAAATTGTACAAGTTTGTATGGAAAATTTAGAGGTACCTTCACTTTTTCACTCATAACTTTTGAACCGCTTAACCGATTTTGCTTATTTTAAATACCAAACTGCTCGGGAGGATGTTCAATAATCTGGGTAAAAATAGGCACCCCTGCTTGTGTCTTCGCGTCGTGATCGCCATTTCAACAGACAGACAGACACACAGACAGACAGACGGACATCGCTAAATCGACTTTAAATTGCATAAGGATCACGAATATATATACTTTATGGGGTCTTAAACCTATATTTCGACATGTTACAAACGGAATGACAAACTGATATATACCCTCACCATATATGGTGGAGGGTATAATAATTGACGCCAACCTTTGGCTTCGCACTTCATATAAATTTTAAAGCGTCATAATCACATTTCAAAAAAATATTTGTGCATTATTTATAAGATTTTGATTTTCTTTGAAAAATATATTTTTAAATTATTATTTTTTTGCAATACCGGTAAGCATATTTGTAACCCATTGCCTTTCACGACATCCTTACATAAAAGTAGTACGAAAAGCAACTAATTACCGTTACCAGGTAATGGTTATTTGGAAACGATTTTCTACACTGCATATTTATTTTTAAATTAAATGCAAGTTGTTAATCAAAAATTCAACTTTGGTCACCAAACTAAATAAACTCGACACGATATTTTAAAGTCTGGTAACTCTGGGAAATTTGACTCATTGGCAACTCTATCTTTTTTGGTGTTAGAATAAAAGAATTATATACACTCAACAGTTTCCAAAAAATACAATTAGTAATCCAATGTTGTTCTCACATTTCATAACAGAATATATAAAAATAAGATTTTTAAAAATATTTGGACATCTGTCACTTGCCTCTTGACTATTTAATACGTAATTTGATCCCACGGTTTCTTTAAAATAAACAATTAAAAATATTAAATTCAGTATAAGTTAGATCATATTCTGGAAAGGGAAGGCACCTGATCCTTATTTTAAGGTTGGGACCAAAACAAAGAGAAACATCTAAATGAAATGACCATAAAAGTAAATTTTGGAAAGGTGGTTTATATGGCTACTAGGTCCATAAGTGAACCAATTTTCTTTAAATTTAGATTCATGATTTATGCGTCAATATTTTATTCATAACCCAAACAGATTGATATCCATGGTTTTGTATGTTTGAAAACTATTTTTGTTTAATTAAAATATGGCCTTCTTATGGGGGCTACACTCAAAATAATTTCTAGTTTAAATTGACAGAAATTGCAGCTTAAAATAAATTAAAAATCATTCAAAAGCCGTTCTACTACCATTTTATTTACATCAAAATAACTCTTCATTTATTTTTAAATATAAATAAATGAACTTTCAATATCCGTAAATGATTTTAAAAACCAAACGATATTTACTTTATTTGTTTATTTCTTTTAACAGTAAACTAATTAAAAAAATCCGTAAAACGAATTAATTTTTCAATGAATTTACTTCAAAATCCGTAAAAGTAAATGATATTTCGTTTTTTTTAAAGTCACAAACATTAACAACTAAGTCTGCAAAAATAAAAGATTTTGTATCTACATATGTTGTTTATATTATTAATTAACTGTAAAAACCATAAACACCCTTTTTTTATATATAATTTTAAATGAATATATAAACTGCAACAGAAAATTTGTATTTATATGTAATGTAATCTTTAAATAAATTTAAAAAAGGTTTGACAATATATTTCTTTGTATTTTAACTATTTAGACCAAAGTTTAATGTCTGGCCATAGTTATTAATGTCAAACCTAAATGGAAATATCTGTGATTAATATTTTATTCCGGTTATTTTTTAGTCAGTTGGAGCGCCCCGGTAGGCTAGTTGGTAACGTGCTAGCTTATCAGTGCGGTGGTCGTGGGTTCGATTCCCACCAGAGGCTCTGGTCTGGCTGCAATGCGCCGATGGCCTTTGTTGATAGTGCTCGGTTAGGGTATTAAGATATAGTTTGTAATTATATGATTAATATAAATAAAATAAAAAAAAATTAGTCAGTTGACCCCCTTAATCATTTAAATCAATTTTTCAATAAACTACAGTCAGCTACAGTAGTAAAAATATTTTGAATGTAGGTCTGAAGGTACAACGATTGTAACCAAATTCAATAGAGATTGTCTGCAGGCCAATATAAACCTATTTATCCAAATTTCTTCATATTTCAAGTTTTACACAGACGAAAATCGATAATTCAACTTATAAAGCGATTCTGAATTGGTGCATAACAATATTTTTAATATTTTCTTACTACGTGGTTCAGATTTAGGTTCGTATTTAGGAGGCCTAAATCGATTAAAAAAATAAAATTGTAAAATAATGTACATAGTTGTTCTGCTCTAGCTTAAAAGTTTTTATATTTTACTTAAAGCAATTTGAGCTTATAAAATTTAAGTATATTTTTCATACGTATACGTAATATTTATGAACTTTTATATTAAGTATACGCCCCATCGATACTTCTGTATGCACTTACAAAGTTAGTCCTTTCCGGTATCATTATAATCTTCACCACAGGTGAAAGGGTATATATAAGTTTGTCATTCCGTTTGTAATTTCTACAATATTGATCTTAGACCAAATAAAGTATATATATTCTGGGAAGTTGATTTAACGATGTCCGTCTGTCCGTCTTATTATTTCTGTTACATGTGATCCATTTCTGTTTGCTATTGAAAATCACCCACAGCGGTTGATAAATGGCTGAGATATTAGCAAAAAACCAGGACAACCTATAATATTTTCCGTAAAATCCCTTTGGTTTTTATATGTATGTTGAATATTACGCATAACAAAACATCCATTTGTTGAAATACAAAGATATGTCATTAAAATAAAAACCAAACAAATCCCTATTGAACGAAAACTGTTTATTTAAATCTGTTAACGATAATTCCACATGACGTTAATAGCTCAGCTGTCTAAACGGTATGTCACAAATACTTCTTTTTTCTCTAAGGCGCGGGTTCGATTCCTACACCTTTCAATTCAACTTTCTTTTGTACAATTTTTTTTTATTTTCTTAAGACTTTCTTTTTTTGTTTATTTTTTGGTTTTTTTAAAATTTAAAAATTAATTTAGTTACAATTTTATATTAATAATTAAATAATCCATAAAAAGGCTAAAAACATTAAAACTTTTATTAAAACCCTCTGATACAAACAAAATATAAACGGTTTTATTTCTATTTTTTGCTCCGATTTAAAAGAATTTATAAAAAGATTTTTAAATCATTTTATTTCTGATATATTATGAAAATTGTATACATAATTCCTTTTTGAGTGAAACTATTTTAGGTGATAACTGATAATAATTTATACAACAAATTTTTATAAACTATTTTCCTTTAAATTTTTAAAATTAAAAACATTTTTTAAAAAGGCGAAATAATATCCCAAATGCAAATTTGCCAGCTAAATTATACGTTTTTTAGAAATAAAATACTTGCAGTTCTAGTGAAATTCTTTAACGATTTGTAAAAAAAAATATTTTTTTGTTCGAAAAAAGCTTTTTTTAGAACTAAACAGATTTTTGAAAAAAAATATGACAACACTGACTGTCATTATGATCGTGATTGTTGTTGTTTTTATTTGATTTGTTGAACTTTTTAGTTTTCACCTCTCCACCTTTTATATAAAAACAACAAATCCATACAAAGGTTTGTCATTTATATAAAACCCAAACAAATCTGTTTTAAACGAAAACTCTTTATTTACTTCTATTAACGACGTTTGCTTATGTCCTTTAATGGCTCAGTGGTCTAAGCGCTTTGTCACAAATACTTTTTTTCTTTTAGTCGTTCGATCGAGCCCCGTCTATTCAACTTTTTTTATTTTTATATTTTTTTTAACACTTTTTTTTTTTTGATTTTCTTAAGACTTCTTTTTTGTTAATTTATAATTTCAATTTAAATAAGTTGAAAGCATCTTGGTTATCAATACACAACATCTGACCAAATATGGGCGGGATCCTTGGATTGGGCGTGGTACAAAATAGATTGATTTATATCTTAAGAACGGTAAGACCGTAATTAAATACTCCATAAATGGGCTAAAAACATCAAAATTTTTACAAAAACTAAAATTTTAGAGCTATAGAACCTATTTGCTGAAAGTAGTTATGACCAAAACATACATTTTTTTAAATACCTATTTTCAGGAACCATAAATCTTCCCGAGTCCAGGTTTAATCACCAAACTAAATGGTAAATTTCCACTTAAATATGTCCGTATATAAATCTGTCCATTCCATATATGTCCATATATAAACTTCACTATTTTCCAAACCATGGTGAAGGGTATATAAAATTCGGCATAGCCGAATTTAGCCGCTCTTACTTGTTTTTCATTAAGACGAAATTTATAAATGTGACAGAGCCTCACTCTCAATTTTATGAGTTTGCGAGCTTGATTAAGCATATTCCAATTGAGAACCTAAAACTTGAAGGAAAAAATGTTAAGAACATACAAATTGTTAAGAAAATTTTTTTAATAATAATTTTTTTTTTTAATTATTTTGTCTTATTAAATTCAGCTAACACAAAATTCGCATGTGTGTAAGAAGATAATAAAATAAGCGACAAATATACTTTTAGCGTTCACACCTCGCGTTTAGAAGTTAAGAAGTGAGAAGAAGATTACCCATGGAAACAAAAATATTGATACCCAGATACATTCACGCTTAAATAAATTAATCATTATTGTATGAAAAATCGTTGGTCCTGTTTTATATACCTTTTATTTTATACCCAATTTGTCTATAGTTTTCCCTAATTTTTCCATAAGCAAATATCCGAATTTTATTTATATCGCATGGGACCCATCTGGATAGCTTCACTGTAAACTCTTTTTTTATTTTTATTAAAAGATTATGTGTTTTCAAACGTTAACTTTATTCTGGTACAAAAACAAATCGATAATTATGTTAAATTTAAAGTAAAACAGAGCAGTATATATAAAACAAATTAAACAACAAAAATATTGTTGTTACTTAGTTTTGTCTTCTTACTAAAATTTATCACAAATGGAAAAGACCCCCAAGTGGTCACCCCCAAAGTTTTAACAAAATCACATATAAAAGTTTAAATAAAATATATCCGCTTGCTCTATATACCACAAATATTGTTATATTTAATACACTTAAAATGGTTTGTAGTTTAAATTAACTGAAAATGTAATTTAAAATAAATGAAAAATCACTAATTTAAATCAAGAGATATTTCAATTCATTTTTAAATTTTAATAAATTAATTTACAATAATCGTAAATAATAAATCATTTTTCATTAATTTTAACTGTCAATAAGCTAAACAAAATTCCTTAAAAATAAATGATATTTTCGTTACTTATGTTTACTGTCAAATAATTAACTACAAAAACCATAAAAAAAAGATTTTTTATTTTTTAAAAAATTAAATAAAAATTCTGTAAAAATAAATGACCTTTCAGTTATTAATTTTAACTGTCAATTAAAAAAAAATAAAAAAATATTTTTTTAAAAATTTTTTTTAATGAAAATATTAACTATGATAGAAAATCCGTATTAATGCGTAATTTGTTCATTAAATAAATGTAAGAAGGGGTTGACTATTTAATCATCTGGTTTTATGTATGGATAACTTTTTAAATAGAGTACAGTTAATTACAGTAGTACAAATATTTTGAGTGTATACAAAATAGTTTCTTAAAGTATCCATAATGTAACAGCTTCTGTATCAATTTCCTAAAAATTGTATAATATTTCCTTTCTAAATGATTATTTCGTTTATTTATATTCCAGATAAAAAGAGAAAAAAAAAACAACCAACCAACCAACATCTTAATATCAATCAACAAATATGTTATAAAATATAAACAATTTTCCAAACTTATATTGATGACTGTGATAACAATCGACATTTGTTACATCCACAAAAGAAATACAAAGAGATAAACATATGAGAATAAACCCTTTAAATACGAGTAAAACCATGAAATCTTTTTCAACAAGATTTAAATTCACTTTTTTTCTTTCTTTTAAAAACAACTTGAACATATTTAACAAATTGTTACAATTTTTTACAATATTTACTTGCCTGCTTACATATCCTTAAAGCCCCATAGTCTTAGCATGCAAACATACATACCAGCGCACATATTAAAGGATGTAGACTTATTTGCTTTATAGGATATACTTTCTTTTCTTAGATTTAACGTAAATAAGGAAATGGAGGAGTTCATAAAAAATGTATGTATGTATTTTTTATATTCACACGCACTTTTTGTTGCTGTTTCTGCGTATGTTTTGTGTACTTTGTACTTTATGAAAAATGTAGGGAAGCTATGTTGATGATGAGGAGTTGGAATATTTATACTTATTTTCTGCCTTATGATGGCAATAATTCATTTTAAGCAATTTACAACATATTTTTGTATATTTTACCACTTCTTAAAGCTGATTTTCAGTAAATTTTCCATTAGGTTTTTGAAATCCAAAAAAAAAATGACATAAATAAGACAAAAAATATGTGAAAATTATAAAGTGAAAACAGTGTTGTCAAAACTTTTGTAATAAAAATCGAAAAATTAAATCAGTTTTTTTATAACAATTTTCATAACTTTTGTATACATAGGTTACCTTTATACTTACCACTATTGAAAAAAGTAATGAGTTTGAATTTAAGTGTTTAAAATTTTGCTTTAGTATGAAAAGAAATTTTAGAAAAATAAATTACAAATTTAAAAAAAAAATTTGTTAAATACGTTTCAGATCGATACCTAGCTTAAGTCACTTAAGCTAATACTGACTCACACTTCAAATACCTTTAATTTGACATATTACAAACGAAATGACAAATTGATTTATACCCTCATCACATATGGAGGAGGGTATACAAATACGTGTTTGATGAAATGTAATAAAAAAAATAATATACGACAGTCTTTGGGGAATTCATCTCTAAACAATTAAACATCAAGAGAAATGGTACAATCAGCAGTATAATCTGCTTTCACTCAAAATATTTTCACAGTAACTTAATTTAGTTTATTCATAAAATTATATATAAAATACAAAGAAATATAGTTTTTAAAAATTTTTTGACATTTATTTAAAAAATATTTTACAAATATTTTACAGATTTTCTGTTGCAGGTAATTTTTTTATTTTAAATGTTTTGTTAAAAAAATTTTCTTTTTATTTTTTTATAGTTTAAACGAAAAGTCTTATAGTTTAAACGAAAAGACTTCGTAGTTACACTCACCAAAAAAAGTCTGTAATGGCAACTGAAAATTTTGCTGTTATCACGGGATTTTGCTAATTTGAGCCCAGCGGTATTTTTTGCTAATCTTAGCAACACATGACTGCTGAAATTTGTAGAAAAAATAAGCTGCCGCTGCAAAATTTAAGTAAACTTTTTGTAAAGTGGAATTTAAAATATGTTTGCTAAAATCAGCAAACAATTTTACTAAATATTATTATCGAGCATCAAAATTTTTTTATTCTATTATTTTTTTTTTGCAAAAAATATTTTAGACAAAATTAAAAAAAAATCAAAGACTAAGAAATTGTAAAAACAAACAAATTTATTATTTTCTTTTAATTTGGTAATTTTTGTTTTGAACCAAATTTAAGTAATTTTTTTTACTTTTAAGATAAAATTTTAATTGTTTTAGGGCTGATTTTTAGAACTAAAAAATTTTTTAGTGCTATTTTAAGTGGATGTCCTATTTTCAGACATGAGTCGGTATATTCACTGCCGATCCCTTTTTTTATTCTATGTAAAATTTTAAGGCAATTTAAGTTTGTAGGTGTAAGTTTTAATTAGAATTAACATTTCCTTCAATATCCACTTTTTTAAAATTAGTAAATTTTTTTTACTAATTTTAGCAAATCGGTTTTTAAAAATTTGTAAAATAATTTCTAAAATTAGCAACAAAAATGTGTAAATATTCTGTAAAAATTCTGTAATCCGTAAAATATAAATAGCAAAAAGATTTGCTAAATAATAATTTTTTTTACTAAAATTTAGTACAAAAATAATAAAGTGGGATTGAAAACAGTTTACAAATTTTTCTACTAACTTTTATTTCTGAGTGTAATTATTGGTAAACCATTGATTTTTACGCATTTTGTAGTAAACTTGTTGACAGTTGAAAAACCGAAATAAAAGAATAATCATTACTTTTTACGGATTTTGTAGTTAATAAGTTGATAGTTAAAAAAATTAACAAAGGAAATATTATTTGTTTTACGGATTCGTGGTTAATTTAAAATAAGTGTAAAATCGATTAATTTTTTTACGGATATTCAACGTTAATTTATTAACATTGAAAAATAAATGAAAAGTTCTTTAGATTTAATTGAAAAGTGAATAGACCGGTTTTAAAGTGACATTTATTTTATTTTAAATCATATTTTCAATTATTTTAAACTACAATTTATGTTCAGTGTTAAAATCTCATTACATTTTATTCTTTAGAAAAAATTTTAAAATAGAAAAAAATTAAAAAAGTACCAATTTTTGTCACCTTTTTTTATCCGGTAACTAGGTGACATTTAAAAATATCGCTAAACCTTAGATTTTTATTTTTTTTCATATATCCAAGTTTCATTAAAATCAGCGTATAAGCGTCGTAGGATTACCTTGTAAGCTATCTCGACATGTTACATATTCACCCTTATTCTAGTTGTCGTTATCAATGTCGTCGTCGTTTTTGAGTCAACATCACTTTGCTTCGACGTCGACATCACTTCGACACCAAATTGGTATTCTAAAACAGTGTTGTAACGACGTCGACAGTTTATCGATTTAAACAAAAACACATCTCTAAAAATTGAGTCGGCAGATTTATTTTGTTTATTATTTTTGCGAAAAAATGTTTTTTATGTGTAATCTAGTATTGGAAAGAAGACTTCTCATACAGAAATCCAATATCTTTAATCTGTCGGATAACAAGTGAGTAGCAAAATCAAAGTCTGTTAGTTTAAAGAATGTTAATCTTCTAATTTTTTTAAAAGGTTTGAGTTACTTTCGGCTGAATAAAACAGCCTTCAAAGATGTGCTGGAAACAATAGCACCTAATTTGAAAACTGGAATCAAGTCCACATTTATTTCCAAAACAATAAAGTTGGCAGCTACATTAAGATTTTTAGCCCAGGGGTCGTACCAGCTCAGTGTTGAAAACGACTTTAACTGTTTCTGAAACTGTAGAAGATTTGCCACAGCTTCCTCCAGCGGGCTCAATATAAATTGCTGGAATCTTCCGCCACCTGTAGCATTACACTCGGCTTTGTTGGCTACCATTTTCTTTTTAACTTTAAATTTTAAGTCTCGCCAAACCTATAAATAAATTTTGTTATATTTTTATAATGCACTTTATATGATCATGCTTTCTTTACCTTCTGCCATCCATCTCACATAATTCTCGGTGGGCCAAGTGCATTTAATAAATTTGATATTTCTTCCCATTTTTTCAGTTTTTTTTTTTTTTCAGTCATTACTTTTCCTCAAGTCGTTACTAAAAATTGTGTCGACAAAATCAGAGTCGTTTCAAGACAATATCGTCGTCACATTTTCTTACAGAATACCAAATACTTGTCGACCGTTATCAATTATTTTCGATAACGACAACGGGAATACCAATTTCAAAAAAAAAAAAATCCCAAGACGACATTGTCTTGTGTCGATGACGACAACTAGAATAAGGGTGATTATGTCTCATCATTAACGTGTAGCTTGACAATGTAATGATATGTCATTGTAAGGTCATTGACAAATGCATGCTTGTGGCCAATAGCCTAAAAACTAGAAACGATTATGGGAAAATATTTTTCCGAATCAAAGAATTTTAAACCAAATATTAAGAAAATATCTGTATTAATTTTAATTGTCCTTTCACCAACAATAAATATGAGTGTTAATTATTAAACATTTTATGTTTTTTTTTTAGTTTACAAAATAATCAAATTCTTCCGAAAACTAAGTGCAACTAGTTTTATAATTTATTGTGACCGTGTGCACTAAAAAATTAAATTTTGTATTTTTTTATAAACAATTAGTTCTGGGTAATAAATATTCAAGCCCATGGTAATTTTTATAAAAGAAAATATTTATTTTTAATTAACATAAGAAAAGAATCCCTGAAGAAGTTATCCATTGAGATAGCGAAATATTGGATTAAAAATAAATATTTTCTTTTATAAAATTCACCTTGGGCTTGAATATTTATTACCCAGAACTTATATTAAAAAGGTCGAAGAAATTAAACTAAATAATTTATACACTTAAAATAGTTTGTAAGTTAAAATAACTGGAAATATTATTTAAAAGAAATGATATTTCATTTAAAAACCGGTCCACTTAATTTTCATTTAAATTAAATGCCTTTTGTTATTTATTTTTAAATGTTGATTAATCAACTGACACATCCGTAAGAAATAAATGATATAATCAGTTAAAATAAATGTCGAAATTTTACCTACCAATTCCTTAAAAAATAAATGTTTTTTTTTCATTTATTTGAAATTGTTTCCCTTTTTATATTTTTTGTTTTTTTTAATATACTCGTAGAATACAAAATGTATGTATGTATGCATAGCTATAGACACTTTTTTTGTGAATGTGTTTGTATATGTATGTGTGTTTATAAAGTTCTTGTAATATGTATGGAAAAATTTTGTATGTATACAACCAATTTTAATAAAAAACCAAATTTAAGTTTTTTAAATATTTTCTTTTTTTTTTTTTGGAAACAGACAGCAAACAAAATTTAAACTTGTAATAACTGTTACGGACACAAATAAACCACAAATTTCTGTTTTGTAGGTAAATTTTTATTAAATTTAAAAAATCGTTAAATCATTTCGAATAAATGTATAAAAAAAGTTATAGGTATTTCTTTGAAAAATAAATGTATGTTACTTTATTTTTAAATGGAACGGAAAACTTTTTAACTAAACTACAAACACTGAACTACATAATATTCTGAGTGTACATATTTTTTTTTTTTTTGCTTTATTTTTTATTTCATTTATTAGTACTAATTATTATTAATCATACGCCTATTAGTACTTGTATTTGTGTCAATTTAGTGAAACACACAAATTTTCTTAAAATTTATCTTAAATTCTTTATTGTAATATGGACTTTGTGCCCATAATATAAAACTATTTCCCTTCACACTTTTTCCACTTTTCTACTATTTATATATTTTTTTTTTTTTCAAATAACTTAAGAAATGTTAATTTTGACAAATTTTTATTTATTTTGCAATATATTTCTAACTACAGCACTAAAACACTAAATCGCTTAAATATGAATGTTCATAAAGAGTATTTCTTCATTAATTTTCTTTACATTGCTACTGTCCACGAACAAATCGATATACGAGTCCAAATAATCAAATTGGCTATGACAAGAATCATAAAAAATTTGTAATTAAAACTTAACTAATAAAAAAAAAATCTATACAAATCTGAAACCCCTTTTTCCTTTCTAAACAAAACCCCTCAAATTGTCAACACTCTAAAGAATAATGTAAAGTGTTTGGTTTAGTTGATTTGTGTTATTACAGACGCCGACGTATGTTAATAAAACTTAATAAATATACGAGTATGTAGCAACAAAAAAAAGTGAAAAATATGAAAATATCTTTTTAACATAGAGTTCAATGTTCTTCTTTTGTGTTTTCTATTCCATTTTTTTTGTTTTTCAATGCTTCTTAAAAGACAGACCTGGTTTTGTAATATACATTCATTTTTTTCGTATTTTTCAATATTGTAATTTTTTTTTTTTTGTCTTCATAAATTTGACATGACGTGACAGTGAATAATACATGTTATGATTTTTGTGCGATTTTCATAATACTTAACAATGTTGTTGTCTCTTGTCATTATTATGATTATTTTTCATGAAACCGAATGTTAAACAGGAGAGAAAAAAAAAAGAATGTTAAAATATTCAACGGGTGTAGCAGCAGCCGCCACGACAACAATAGCAACAATAAGAGGAAACTCGGTTTAATTTTTTTTTTTTTTGTGTTTAAATGGTTGATCTGGGTAGGATTTCCAGTGCGTTGTTTGAAAAGTTTTCTGTATTTTTTTGTAGGCAACCTTAACAGCAATTTAAAACCATTTTACGGTGTTATTTTTTTTTTTTTTTTTGTTTTTGGTATGTTGAATTGCACAACACACACTATTTAGTATATTTTAGTATACACCAGCAGTTACAAAACCTTCTTTTTTTATGTGATTGTTGTTGTTGTTGTGTGTGAAGCTAATATTTTGTTTACTAAGCTCAGCATCCACCGAACAGTGTACACTTGAACACTATAAAAAAAACAGGATGGAAAAAATCAAGCTCAGGTTAATGTCAGCAGGTTGTAGTGATATCGTTGATGTTGCGCAAATACTAAATTGTATTGGCAGTTTAGTCGGATATGCCACTTTAATCGTACCAAAGGGAAGTCACGCGTACTTTTGTTTATAACTTCTGACAAAAACACAAACTGTGCAAAAAAATAAAAATTACTAAAAATAAATATACACACACACACTAACATACTTACATACTATTTACTAACACCTCTACATATTTTTTTATATACTTTCATTATTTTCCGTGCATTGCCTAGTATGACATCTATATAATAGAGGTTAAAAACCTTGGCAGTATTATATAATATTCCACGATAACATCAACAAATAAGTAATAGCAGGGTTAAGGCGAATTTTGAATACCTTTTTTTTAAATATCCCTTCTTTTCTTTATAATAAAACTCTGTATTAGATAAGGGAAAAAATGTACCGAGCTTATTCTTGAACTTCTAATTAGTGACCCAAAAATCTCAAAGAGCTAACTGGCACAATTACCACATTTCATACAAAGTACAGTTACCAAAAAAAAAAACTTGTACACTTATATTAATAAATTTTGAACCACATTATTTCTGTAACTCATTAAGCTAGCACAGCCAAATAAACTGTAAATAAAAGTTTATTCAATTTTGAATTTATATTTAAAATTTATAAAGTTACCCGTTAGAGAATTTTTAACATAACCTCAAAAATACTACAATTACTCAGGCAAAAAAAAAAAACTTGGACACTGCAAAATTTTACAAATAAAACCCAAACAAAGACTACCAATTAAATAAACTGCATCCAACTTTAGTCTCAATCACTTTTTTATCTATTTTGAGTTCAATAATTTTTTTTTTTGTATTTATATCATGTGAAAATTTCCATGGGTGTGAATCCAGGCCGTTTTATATAATTTTTAAAAATGTGTGTTTAACACTGGATTTGTTTACTTTAAACAAGATTAAATTTGTCCAATTAGGCTCGAATGTAAAGGGTTGTTAAATTTTAAAGGCCGATGTTGAATGTGAACGTCAAGTTTTTTTTTGCATTTCATTTGACATTTCTCAATTTCAGACTAACTAAATTTGAACCATGGAAAGATACATAATCGAGCAACGCGTTAAAGTTATTCAGGCTTATTATGAAAATTGACGTTCAAATCAAAATGCATTTCGTGAACTTCGTGACCATCGACCAAATGTGTCCACAATCCGGAGAATTCTGAACAAATTTCAGCAAACATTGCTGTTGTTCGCGATAGTGTGTCATGAGGTCGGCCAAGCATTTACTGTAAATGGTGTTCGCTATCGCGAGATGATAACGAACTTATTATGGCCAGCAATTGAGGATATGACCCTGGACGATATGTGGTTTCAACAGGACGGTGCCGCTTGCCACACAGCTAACGAAACAATGGCTCTTTTGCGCGACAAATTCAATGGCCGTGTTATCTCACGTGGTGGCGATGTCAATTGGCCGCCAAGATCATGTGATTTGACACCGTTCAACTTCTTTCTTTGGGGTTATTTGAAAGAAAAGGTGTACGTCGATAAGACAGCAACAATTGCAGAGCTAAAGGATGAGATAATTCGGCACATTAACGGCATATAACCTCAATTATGCCTCAGCGTCATCGAAAATTTGGACCATCGGATGGAGGTGTGCCGCCGAGGTCGCGGCGGTTATTTGGCCGTTATATTGTTGCATACATAATTGAACCATACCATCATAATAAAAAGAAATGACAATAGTTTCCTAAATAATTTGTGTTGTATTCAAAATAAACATTGATGATCCTAAAGATCATATTTGTGGGATTAATTTGAAAATTTGATTCCTAACATGTGTTATCAGGTATCTAATTCACAAATGCATAAAAAAAAGAATCTAGATTCCGATACGTTTGTACTCAATAGTACCACACACTTTCATTTGAATTTTCATATAACTGCTCCCGAATTTGAAATTTATGTATTTTTACAAAAAGTAATCGGGGATTTTTTTTTGGTATGTGTTCCAAATACACTCCCTGATTTTATATTAGTTACACACTCTTCTAGAAAATAAGTTCCTTCTGAATTGTAATAGTTATCGCATTGGACTGTTACACAGAAGGTTGCGGGTTCGATTCCCAGCGACGACAACAACAATTCAGAAAAATAATATGTATGTTTACCAAACGGATTTTCGCAGTTTAGAAATTTTATGTAATATGGTAGATATTTAACTTTGAAAGTGCAGAATAAATGATAATCTTCTTATAGAATCTGGGCACTGGCTTTTTACCAAATTTAAAGATTACCCCTTAGAGTATGCTATAATTTTTTCGAAAAGAAAATTGCAGATATTTTTAACACTTTTTCTGCTACACACAAATCAACCTTAGCACAACTTCTAATTTCTTCAGTTACAGATGACATGATTAATTTAATATATTTACCTTTGCTATGAAAAAATTTAAGACTTAAAAATAAGGTATGTTTGCTTTCTTTGTTTTCTTAATTTACAATGTTGAATGCGTGAGCATTTTTACTTTTATATATTTTGCCTTTTGTTTGTTTCATGGCGTTGTTTATATTCAACGAATCTGTTGGTTATCGTTTTGTTGGTGTGTTACTTAAGATTTGGCGTACATACTACAAAGATCCGTTGTATCGGAAATAATTACTTACAAATATTTTGTCAGCGGAAGTATAACAAATTTCTAAAGGCAAAGTTACTTAGATTTGCCAATGTTTGTAACATACACACACATGCAAAGACATAAAAACATACTCACACTAATACATTAAATATGCTCTAGAGTCAAACAATATTATCTTTATGCTAAAATTTTTTAGGAATTTTAATAACACAACACATTACTTGCATTATTTGTGGCATATATATGTATGTATGTGTGTGTACAGATGTGTGCCAGTGGCTGGCTGGGTGGGTGCGTATGTATGATGTTGATTATAATATATTAAATTTGTGGTATATGCATGTATGAACATGTTTCCATTACAAATTTGTAGGATACAAAATATTTGTTAGTTATCAAAATATGTTACATATTCACTAAATAAAGCACGAACTGATTCATTCATTTGTTCCATCATTCATTTGGTTCATAAGATTTTGTACCCCTCTTATAAAATAATTACATTTCCATGTGACTGTTTTTGTTTTATCAGGTCTTTGTCGTCATGACATCAAATGAATTGTAAGTAATTGTATATTTATGTAGAAAATTTCGAATTATTATAGAATCAAGGAAAATATGTTTGTATAGACAAAAAAAATGCAAATAAGTTAAGAGGAAGTAGATGGTTAGTTTAAGTATATTCTTTTTTTAAGTTAGTAAAATTTTAAATATTTATAGCTTAAATCTGGAAAATTTTATACACATCAATAAATAATAAGGAATTTTTGTTTGTAAAATTTACTATGAAGAAAATAATTGCAAATTCATATGTTGTGTTAAGAAACTTTATAGAGAGTTCTAAAACAGAAACTCCAAAATGAAAAAAAAAATCTATTTTATACCATATTTGTAGTTAATCTATCGATTTAAAATTTGAATAACATAAAAATAAATAATATACTAAAACATATATGCTACTTCCTTCAATCTCATTTGGTTTCTTTACATACATATTTTCCTAGCAGCATAGGCTGGATCTTCTTCCAAAGTAGTCAACCGCTAGCATGGAGCATACCTTGACGGTATGCCCAAACCACTTTTCTAGAAATTTCTAAATATGTCTTCCCAAAAATTTGAAATTCCTGTGTATGGGGTACTTTTTAGAAATTTGTACTAGGAACGTGGTAAAATAGGAGCTCAAAAGGGGAAAAGTCTCCCTCTTAAAATCTTGTTCAAACCGCTTTGGCTAGAGACCTAAAATTTGAAGAACAAGTGAAAATAAAACACTAAATAATAATCAAAATGGAACGGAAAACCAGTGGAATTGAAACACAAGATAGGGGAACCGAAGTGCAATGGAACGGGGATCAAATTTAATTGAAACATTTTACAAACGAAACAAAGTGGAATGGAACGGGGGAGAAGTGGATTTGAAAAATTTTACAAGAGGAACAAAGTGGAATGGAACAGGAAATGAATAAGCAATAAGTGGAATCAAAACACTAAACACCGGCAACAAAATATAATGAAACTAGCCTAGATTTTAGTGATATTTATCGATTTACGCTTTTCAAATATTTATTATTATTTATTATTATTGTTAATTAGTGCATTACTAATGGTTATGATATTAAAAATGTTTGTCATTAAGCAATGAAATAAAATCCTTTAAAACATTATCAAAAATTTAAAAGAATGCTTAGAAAAATAATTTTATTACAATTACCGTTTATTATTCCCATGTATGGTAGACATTCAATAAGACAGGATTTCTGGAGATTATTACAGGTGAGGTGAAAAGGAAGAAAAGTATCTGCCTTAATATTCTAATAAAAGCTTTTATTATAAAATCCCTGTATCATGGAATCATTCACTGGATGGGATTTTAAGAAATTTTTACGTGGAGTATCAAGGCGGAATAGGGCAATCTCCTGCGGCTAGATATTTGAAGTTCAAAAGTTGTGTGCTCAAGAATCTTTAATAAAATCCATTCCAAACTAATGGTTTTGAAATTTGTGTGCTAATATTGCGGTGTGGGCATCTACTACAACGGAGGAGGAAATAGGGGAATTATATTCTGCCTTAAATCTGAGAATATTAATAACTAAAATATCAATTTAAAACCTGGCAAAAATTGGGATTAATAGGGAAGAAAGTTATTCTTGATCAGCCAGTCCAACCATCGGAGCTAAGAATTTTAAATGTAGGCTCCTGAACCAGCGTAGATATCCACTGAGACTGGATTTTTGAAAATTTTTGCTCATCCAAAAAGGGAAAAAATATTCCATAGTAGCCTCACCAAAAAAAAATCAGCTTGAAATTTGGCATATAAAAGATATTCTCCTTAGGTTTACCAATTAAAGTGTGGTTAATGTGGGATTAAAAAGGTGTACAGTGCCCCTTTAATGACATGTGAAAAGACTTTAAATTAAAAATTTTAATCTCTACTACAAAAATGTCAGACAAATTTATTTAGTGAGGAAAATCCTTAAAACAAGGAATTCAATTGTTTTTTGAATATATTCCGATAATTAAAAAAATCAGTAATGGAGTTTTTATGTTACGGTTATCGGATCGTAAATGATGATATACGACTTTATGCCTTCAAATATCAAATTCGCAAATATAAGGTCATATACGAGAATATTTATGGTATTAATCTATATATGGATATAACTGATCATATAAGTTCACCTACGATCCCATGTTAACATAGAAAAACCGATTATCTACAGTGTTTAAGAAATCTACAGAAATTTTGTCAAAAGTTTAACCTATATTATCTTTTCGTTTTCAATTTCTATTTTAATAAAACTCATCTTAAAAGTATGTATGTATGTATGTTATTATTTTTTTTTTTAATTTATTCTATTCAACTTTGTTATTCCTTCATTTTGAAAATTCACTGTACCTCTCCTACATTGTCTATTAATACTTAAACTAAACTAAATTATGGTAATTACTCACTATTAAGTCATACTTTTCTTTTATTATTCCATACATTTCAATGAATTTCTAATGTCGAAGTATTTTAAAATTTTAATAAAGCATTTAATTGAATGTAAGAAATACTTAGAAAGTATCCAAAGGAAAAAAAATGTATACAAAATAAAACTATTTTTTCAATTACCTAAGCAACAAAAGAACACGTAACAACTATGGTAATTCGTATTTCTCCCCCTTCTATTCCTCCACCCCCACCACCTTCTATGCATTTTTCAAGCAGCAGCAGCAGCAGCAGCATCATCATCCGTTTTATTTTTAATTTTTATTCATTCTTATTTTATTTTAGCTTAATTCAAGGTGATTGTTAGTTAGTGTAGTGTTAGTGTTAGTGTATGCAGGGTTTGTTATTCAATCACAGCACAATAGCATAGCAATGCATTGAGTTTATAGATGTATTTGTAAGAGAGTATGTATGTATACAAGAGTATGTATGTATGTTTTGTGCATCTAAGTGTAGGGAATTATATTGATAGTACATTCAATTTTATAGCTGTGTTGCAATTTTAAGTACATGTTCGATGTTGTTTATATAGGAAGAGCGTGTGTGTGAGTGTTTTTTTTTTTTTTTTTTTTTTTGAACAATAACAGCAGTAGCACTTTTTAAATTTCCTGAAAGCGGAAATCTATTTAAATTGAATTTTTTAACTTATTCTAGTTTATTTTTTTTTTTACTTTTTTTGTTGCATAGTTAAACTTCTTATGCTCCATAGCAATAACATAATAAAAATAGCAAAGAATAGAATATGCAAGTGATTTAACTATAAAGTGGCAATGGGTGAAATGAAGTATAATAAAGGTATAGAATAAATGAGTGCAAATGAAATTGCTGCACTTATTCATACGAACTTTTGTAGTCGTGAGTTCAATGCAACAAATGAAGCAGTTAGCAGCAACACAAGGTAATACAAATACATATTATCTGTTGTTGTTGCTGCTGCTGCCTCGTTTCTTATTTCCACTGTTGCTTGATTTGAGTTGCTAATGCCTAAAGGCATTTTTTATAAGATCGTTTAACAATGCAACAAGCGTAACTATAGCTGCAACATTAACAATTGCTTAACTTAACAAAGCAACAGTAGTTGCTGTAGAAGGGGAAAAAGCAGTAATACAATTTCCTCTAACATACACATTTACATTTTGTTATGCACTCACTAATTGCGTGTGACCAACTGAATTCAAATTAAATGGAACTTTATTGACCCAAATGTTAAATTAATAAGTGAAAGATTTTCGTTCTATTTGCGATCATATTATCATACTAATTATAAGTTCTAAAGCATAGAATATAAAATTAAAAAAACCATAAGAGCCAGCAGGATGGAATAAATATTTTGCTGTTTCTCCGCAAAACCATGCTTAGGGGTTATATTGAGTTATGAAACTTACACTCAAAAAAAAAAAGACATGAACTAAAATGTAATCAAAAATTTCCTTTAAAATAGTTTATAATTTGACCTTAATTTAAATAAAATTTTATTAAAACTTAGAAAAATTTTCTTAAAAAGAATAAAAATTCCTAAGTTTGAGGAAAAACGAAATAGTTTATATACTTAGAAATAGTTCATATTTTTCCTAATTAATATTTCTTAATTCTAGGAAAAAACAAGTCAATTAAATAAAAATTTATTAATTTTAAGAAAAAACATCTTAGTTTTAAGAAAATTGCATACTTAAAATTAACAAAATTAAGTTTAGTTCGAAAAAAAATTTAGGACATAATTTACTCCCATTTAGTTCAAAAAATGTTTCAAACTTAAATCGAGAAAGTACTTGAACTAAATGGGTGTTCATTTTTTGTTCGCGAGTAGTAAAATTAACTAAATTTTAGAAAGCCATTTCCAAATTCTCTCTCCTTTGAAGAATTGTTTTCTTAAAATTAGTTCAGACAATTAAAAACAAAAAGTTATACATTTTTTTCTATGTAATTATAAAAATTTACTTGAGTTTAGAAATTGATGAACTATTTCTAGGGAAAATTTTCATGCAACTTAGTTCAGATAAATTTGAAAAATTTTAATAAAAATTCTTTTTTTCAAGTTAAAGTTTACTAATTTTTAAAAAATAATAAAACTTGGTATAGGATTTTTTTTTGTTGGAAAACGTTTAAATTATTTTTAATATTCTATCAAAAAAAACAATTAATTAAAAACAAACCAGTTAGCTTTCCTAATTTTTAAGAAAAAATATTATTAAATAAAAGAAATTAAAGTAACCATTTAAAAAAAATATCGTGCATGATTGTAATTTTTGGTTCTTGATCGTGCGTGAGCGTGGGCCACAAATCTCTCACGTGCCCCTCTCTAATCCTAACAGTCTTAAATATTGAATTTAAAGTAACTTAAAATATATTTTAAAATTCTGTTAGCAAAGGGTAAAAAATTTCGAATTTGCGCTTATATGTAATAAATTTGTTTGTTGACTACAATACAAAACATCGCAGGCATATTTTATACATTACGGAATAATGGTTTTCTTATAATTGACGTAGCGCTTATTAAACTTTATATTTATTGAACTATTTTTTTCACTTAATAATAAAAAAGTTTAAATTTGTATATGTCAAATAAAGTTTAAGCTAAAAATCCCATAAAATAAACTTATGACTTTCCAATAATAACAAGAAATGTAACTTTGATATTTTGTATTTTTGATTTTTTTGTATATTTTCTTAAATTAGTTAATTTAAGAAGACAAAGGACCCCCAGTGTTCCTTACCCATAAATGCCGTGTGTCACGTAGTTCCTTTTGGTAGTTCTCTCAAGCAGAACCGTTAATTAACTACGAAAAGGATCTGACTTTGTCACAATTAATTACGTTTCAGAATATCTTGCAGTACATTTTTTTTAATTTGTTTACCTTTTTGCTAATGAAATTTAATTTATATTTTAAATACATGAATTTAGTATAATTTAATTTAATTTAATTTGAAGACAAAATTGTATAGCAAAAAGCTTTTTAAGAGCAGTGTCCTCTCGGAGGACTTCCTCCGAGAGTGGGAAAACACCTACTCTGAGTGTAAATAACTTTAAAATATATGGTTAAATATATTACCTTTACAATAGAAGCAGAGGATAAATTAGGAGGAAATTTTACTGTTTTCTAATAAAAATTTACTTCTCAGTAGTAAAATTTTGTTTCTTAATTTCAAGGAAAATTTTATTAAATATTGATGAAAAAAAAGTGTCTTTGGCGCCGTTTTCATTTAAACTTTTCCTCTAAATAAGTTAATTTTTCTAAATTCTAGTTAATTTTTTTTAGTGTATTAGAAAACAATTGGACTTATATCAGCAACATTTTACAATGCTTCGTTTATTGTCCATTATTACTGTTTTTTGCTCAATATAGGTAAAATTTCAAGAATGAATGGAATTGAAACACAAAAATTGCCAAACGAAATTGAATGAGAAACGAGCGATATGGGAATAGACAAGAGGAACGAAAAAAATAATGGAATGAAAAGTGAGTGGAATTCTAACTCAATACGAGAAGAATTGTATGGAATAGGGAACCAGTGGAATTGAAACACTAAGCAGGAGGAAGGAAATGGAATGGAAAACTGGGATTAAAATAATATGCAAGAAAAATTAAATGGAACGGAACAAGGAACGACTGAAATTGAAATACTAAAAAAGTGGAACCAAATGGAATGAAACGGGGAACCTGTAGTATTAAAAAGATACAACAATATTATCAATAACATAAAAAACCTCAATGAAAATAATTTCAATACAATTGATATGAATTTGAGGGTAATGAAATCATAATCCAGTTCTTAAACAAAAATCTTATAAAGGGTGGTTAATTGATTTTGAATAAAACACAAATTATTTAGGAAATTATTGTCCTTTATTTTTATTATGATAATATGGTATGGTTCAATTATGTATAGAGCAAAATATCCGTTAATGTGCCGAATTATCTTATCCTTTAGCTCTTGAATTGTTGCTGGCTTACAGCACACCTTTTCTTTCAAATAACTCCAAAGAAAAAAGTCCAACGGTGTCAAATCACATGATCTTGGCGGCAAATTGTCGCGCAAAATAGCGATTGTTTGTTAGCTGTGTGGCAAGTGGCACCGTCCTGTTAAAACCACATATCGTCTAGGGTCATATCCTCAATTCCTGGCCACAATAAGTTCGTTATCATCTCGCGATAGCTAACACCATTCACGGTTAATGCTTGGCCGACCTCATGCCACACTATCGCGAACAACAGCAATGTTTTTAGCAGAACGAACTGGGCGAGCATGCACAGGCATTTTCACAGACCCGGTTTGCTGAACCCGGTTGTGGAAAAAATCACGAAGTGCACGAAATGCATTTTGATTTAAATGCCCATTTTCATAATAGGCCTGAATAACTTTAACGCGTTGCTTGATTGTGTATCTTTCCATGGTTCAAATTGAGTTAGTCTTAAATTGAGAAATGTGAAATAAAATGCAAAAAAAAACTTAACGGTTAGGTGTGGTTCACATTCAACATCGGCCCTTAAAATTTAACCACCATTTATGATGGAAGTTTTTGCAGACCCAGATTAATTACACGAACTTTCGTTATTTTATTTACATTACTTTACATTTAAATGTTATAGGGGGATTGCTACAACTAAATATACTGAAAGCTCTACTAAGGGAACTCTCCCAAAGCCGGACAGGTCCTATAGACGCACAAATTACTTGCTCTCTTCTTGGAACTTAAAAAGCATAAAACTATTCCTGTAGGTGGACGTCCCCGGTAACCGGACAAAATCAGAGCGACGGTCGGTGGCGGTCTGCGGCATGCTTTCACTATAATTCCGTTGCTCTAACCTAACAGAGAGCAATAAAAACAATTTTCCAAAGAATCTATTGAATATTTTCTTTCAATAGATGGTTATGTTATGAATTGCATTTGTTAATATTGTTCCACTGTAAAGTAATTGTTGTTATTTTTTTTTATATTAAATTTTAACCTGCTTCACATACTTATTTCCAATTCAATGGATGATCATCATGAAGCATAATAGAAAAATGTTTTCAAAATAACTACAACAATAACAACAGCAGCAGCAGAAATACTCATACTGTACACTTATATAACTTTTTATATAAAGTTTATACATTTTGTATGTTTTCTGGTGGTACTGCTGCTACATACAGGTGGGTGTTTGATGGTTAGCTGGCAGGAGAAAAAACAAACTTTAAAATATGCAGATTTTCACTTTTGCATTAAAAGACAGACGAAAGCAAAAACTGCTAGTAGTAGAAGAATTATAAAAATCTACAAAACAAATGCAAGTGAAAAGATGTTTATATTGTTGTTAAAATTCATATGAATGAATTTAAATGTAACATGCAACACATTATAAGAACAAAACAGAAAAAAAAAAACAGAAAAGTAAAGAATGTATTAAGAACAGAAAAACCTTGAAATAAAAGGTGTGAACAAACATAAGTTTTTTTATACATTCATGCAACAACAAAAATTGTACATTTTTATATCATAACATACACACATACAGACACATTTTAATATACATGCAAAAACAAAAACAAAAAAAAAAACTATGCCAAGATCTACACAACACATATTATGTATAAGTATTTTACATTTCATCATAAATACATGCAAAAGTAAAAAATTTATATATATTTCATAATAGTATATGTACACACACACACATAAATAAGCCGTAATACATGCATACAATATAAAATACAACAGCAATATAAATGTGAAAAAAAGAAAAATATTTGCAGATTTTTTTTTATGAATTTTACAAACATTTTGTTTATTCAAGTATTATATATGCACACATCCACACACATGAACACACTCACACACACACACTCATATTTACATAAACTTTAGTATAATTTTTATCCAAGCACACACACACACACACACAGACATCAACATTTAACCATATGCATTAATATGCATTAGTAGGTGTTTGTTTATATATAGGTGTTATGATTTAAGCATGCATACATGTATATTAGGGACACGCTTATTTATTAAAAAAACATTAAATCAATCATAAAATTTTTCCCAAAACTTTGTGTTAAAAGGAATTTTTATGACCAGCGTTATCAACGAATTTTTATTAAAATCTTACTTTCATCAGTAGCCTTTATATTTTTTTTTTGTCAAAACCCATAATCCTACAAATGAATGCCACCTTAAATAGACATCTATAAGAATTTATATAACTGTAATGCTACATGTGTTTAAACGACAATTCTGACAGCAAATACACAACTACATACAACATAATGTTAGTCTTGAAATTTAGAAAAGAATGCTGTTGTTTTTTATAAAATAAACTTTCATTTTTGTGCAAATTCAAAATGGAATTATGTATGTTGAATATGTTTTTTTTTTTTTTTCTGTTATAAACTTAACTTTGAGTTGAATTTTTTCAATGTACGTGCAATAAAATATTATTATTATTATTATGAACGACGACAACGATGTTTTGGTTGTTGTTGTTATTTATAATTTATTTTATAGTTGTTTGCTTTATTAACTTCAAAAGAAATATATAAACTAAAGAAATTGTGAAAAAGGATTTTGTAAAACTATTCTTATGAAAACAATTAGATTCTTGAATACACATTTAGATATTTATTTTTGTTTATTATAATCCATACAATAGTTCTTAAGAAAGTCATAAACCAATTGAAAATTCTTTAGAATTCATAGATTTTTTGAAGTTATTTTTTTAATAAAAAATGTTAAAAACCCTTTTGTTAAAGAAAAATAATATATCTGAAAAATCGTGTTTACCTTTAAAACCGTTGATTTGTTTCTTTGTTAAATAAATGGAGTTCTTTTTATATGGCAAGTAATGAAGAACAATTTAAATTTTGTTATTTATATAATCACACAAAGAAACTTTATTCAATTACACATTAACCTTTTTGCACAATTAATCGAAGCAATCGCCAATTTGCTTTTGGTAAGTTGTTGCCATATAAACGATCTATCTGAAACTAAAGGTAATCATTTATATATGTGGTAGCAAAATCTTGTAGAAAGTAGAAAAAAAAATCCAGATGTTTTTACGCAACCTTATATAAAGTTGTGTGGAAGGTTCTGTTGATAGTGACAAAATGGTACTACATACTAGAATTATTTAGAACATAACATCGCCACCAGATGTCTCTGGCAATATCCAGAACATTATACACCCATAAAACAGTATCAGTTGTGGCCACCGAATTTGTTGCCAATCGAATTCTGGCGGTTACGAAACTATCTTCATATTAAATTATAATTTTAGTTGTGAAAGTCAATATTCAATTGTACAATTTAATATTTATATTCCACAGAAATATTATAACGTTTTACAAAATTTTATTTAAAAAAAAAAAATTATTTTAAATTTTTCCGGTATCGAACCTGGACATTAAGATTCATAGTTCACACCGTTGCTTACTGCACCACAACTAATTTTAATTTTCTTTGATATATTTGCCATTTAAACTTATGAATATTTTATTTTAATTAAACAAATTATTTTTTAAATGTTTGCCTTTTCCGGGATTTGAACTCGGAAATTCTGAGTACTGAGCTGCCTCTCTACCCACCACACCACAAACACTTGTTAATTTTGATGGCTAACTTTAAATTTAAACAGTTTGTAAGGAAAACAAATATTAATTAAAATAAAATAAAAAAAAATTAATTAAAATAAAAAAAAAATATTAATTAATTTATAAATTTGATAGATTGTACCAAATTTTTAATATATTCACTAAATAAATGGTTGCTTCCACCGCACATAAATACTAAACGAATTTTATTTTTAAAGACTATTGAAAATACCAATAATTGAATAATATCATTGATTTTTAGTTTCTTTTCCCTTGTTTTAATTCCCAAAACAACATTTTTGCTTTATTAATGAATTTTAGGTTATTCCAAATAAAATTAAATCCTTACAAATAAATGTTAACGGTTTTGATCGAATTGCAACCAATCTTTTCTGCGGGTGTAGAGAGGTGTGTTCGTTGCTATTGTCAAACTTGCTAGTAAAGAGTTCCAAGGCGGAATTGATTTACACTTGCTGCCTTTAAAAATTAATGATTCCAATTTCTGTAACAATTTTTTTGACGCATGATTTAAAATGTTTTAGTTTTACTGTTATTATACATATATTTCCCTGCAAACATTGTAGTTTTAAAAAAGATATTTTTTTAATTATAAATTTAACATCACAAAGTTTGTAGGATTCAAACATAATAATAATAAACATATATTGAATAAACAACATATTTTCCGTTACCGATTATAGTTTTTTTTTTCTAAAGTAAAGTTTGTTTTTAAATGAAAAATCAATTGAAATTCATAGAAATATATTTTTTAACTATTTGAATCAGTCATTCAAAAAACAAACTATAAAATATTACAGACATCCAGTAGGAGTTAATATTTTCAGTTAAATATAAAATTTTATATTTTCTGTTTCTAAAAATAGAAATTCTAATAATTCCTTTAGTTTTTTAACCAAAATAGTTTGTATAAATTATTCAAATATACATACACACATAGAATATAAAAATATATACATTTGTGTGTGTGTTGTGCTTTATAATTACATACAAGTAAGAAATAAATTTCAATTTGAAAAACAAACCACGAAAATCTTTTTTTTTTTTTTTTTTTTGTTTCTAACGTTTTCTCAGTTAAATATGGTTGGTTATTTTAACCTACTTCCGATTGTTTTTACTGCTTTTGTAGATTATTAAACAATGACTGAAAATAAACAACAAAATCGGCTGAATATAATGAAAAATCAGTAGTCCTCTTTTTGATTAATTTAATGTGGATTTTAGATTGAGTTTAACGAAATAATATTGTGAGTCTAAATATATGATTGCCGGTAGATGCATTTCATCTGATACAAATATATATATATATATATATATATATATATATATATATATATATATATATATATATATATATATTGTCACAGAGGGCAATTGACCCCCTCCTAGGACAAGCCCATGTTAAAGTGATCGGTCCCGTGACCGGTCCCTATCACAATGAACCGGTCATGTGACGTGTCCTGGGATAGGTTCTTTTCCCGCAGAGTACAGAGACGTCTCTTGAAAATAGAAATATATAAGAACATACATGATCGTTCATGGGCTTGTCCACACGCAGAGAAAAAACATAGTTGCAAAATGATCACTGCTACTATATTGTACTTGCTGCAATCGGGTATGATTGTTACAACCATATTATTGGTTGTCTAACCATCAACATGGTCGCTACCATCATTATTATAGTAAATCTTTCACTATTTTATGATTGCCGCCTTCTATTTTATAATATGATTGGCTGTAACCATACTGTGTAACAAAAATTCCGACTATGAAAAAAAAATGATAATTATGCAACCATAAAATGCTGGCAGCAATCAATGAATAATTATACATCAAATAAAACAAGACTTTGACATATACAGTCCAAATACGAGTATTGTCTTGATTTCATAAAAAACAAAATGTCTTAAAAAAAACAATCATATTTTGTTTACTTAAACTGGACATATATCAGACGGGTAGAAAATACCTTTCATGTGGCATTAAAACATTGACCTATTCAGATCCAGTTTATTTTTTTTAAACTTTAGAAGATTTTTTTGAGGGTTTTTTTTCGAAAATTTCTTATACATGTAATATTATTTACAATAATTAATTCATTGTCAAAAAGATTATATATAAAGATTTTATATGGATCATATTATGATAATCCAGAAATCATAATATAGTTATGGGGACTATAATGTAATCAAATATGATAAGTTCAATACCATAATACGTTTATTTAGAATCATAATATGGTAATTTTTGGATCATAATATAACTGTAGGGTCCATATTATGGTAAAATTATGGATATTTTATTATCATAATATGATAACCATAATATAGTACGACTATGGTTGGCACAATCATAAACCCAAAAATATATGGTGCTCTTCGAATATGATTCTCCCAACCATGTTTTTTCTTTGCGTGCATGCATGTCCAATGGACATTGTCCATACATGATCTCATATATGATCGTATATATTTCTATCATGAATTTGTGGGCATATGGCTGTATATGGTCATACATGATTATTACATGCCCATATATTATTCACATATGCTCATATATGATCACATATGACCATATACCCTCAAATTTTGGATCCGAAGATAAATGCTCATATATGAGATAATGTATAGTCATATATTCAACCATGAATGTACGTATATGACCATGTATGTCCATATATGATCATATAAAAGCCCGTATATGTTCATATATATTTCGATTTTTACATGACATAGGAAAATAAATATACTTGTATTACCAGCAGGCCATTCTTTGTTAAATTAAAGTTTTAAAGTTTTTAAAGATCAGTTAAGGGGAACATTTTGCCTTCTTATCCCAAATTTTACCACGCTTTAATATAAAATTCCAAAAATTGGAACATGTATTTAAAATGAAATATTTCTAGCCATAGGTATTTGGGCAGGAGTAGGAACACAATTTCAACCTACACTTCCTTAAGCTTCATTATATTTGTAAAAAACTTCATAAATATGACGAAAAACTTCACAGATTTTGACCCCATGTAAGACTTCATAAAATAATGAAGCTGCTCGATATAAATATAAATTGATAATATGTTTCTTCGCATTAATTAAACCTTCCTTAAATATAATGAAAAAATTTTTAGAAAATATTTTCTAAAATTTATTTAACATATTTATTAATAAGTTTGTTCCTTTTTATCAAGAAGTTTTATTAATATTTATGAAAAACTTTAATTACATTTATGAAAAATTTCTTCATATTTATAAATAAAAAAAACATGACTAATGTTGTAGCAGAAGTTTCATCATATTTGTGAAAAGGTCTTATCAATATGATACAATTTTTTTTTTTTAATTTAATTTAATTAAAATTAAGTAAATAAAATTTCAAACTTAATGAGAATTACAAACAGCTTTATTTTACAACTGAAATAAATAATTTGTAATGGTTTTTTTAATTTTTTTTTTTAAATTAAAATAAAATATATTAAAGGCAAGTAGACTCTTTATATTTGGACCACCATGCAGTATAAGGTTAAATTCTTACAAATATGCAATTTTCCTTAAAAAACCACATAACATTTAACTTTACCTAATGACATGCAAAATTTTTGTATGCAATATAAATAACGTTTTCTAGTACATTGAACAATTTTTTATTTTCAATAATTGTAATCAACCTTTGATCATAATAAAATGCAAACTATAAAAAGAAACGAAACTGTCACAGTGACAAATTTCCTTCACATCAATTTAATGTGAAGTTAAAATATGTGTTGAACGTTGTTACAAAATAAATACTAACAAAAAAAAAAACTTAAATAGCTTTTTATACCCTGAATACTAACTAAAACAACAACAACACCAACAACTTTTGCGGCAAACTAATAAAAAAAATAAAAAAAAACCTGTCAACTCGTCTCGAACTCATACTCTGCTCAACCGAAGATACCACAGAAATAGAAAGTACACAAAAAAAAATCAAGAAACTTCAACACTTATGAAGTGTCCTTTATATTTTAGTATATAATTTCTTTTTCTTTTTTATTTTTTTGTCAACTTTATACAAACTAGTCGTTTACTATACTATACACCTTTTACAACTTGCAAAAAGAAAAAGTAACAAATTTCTGTATATGCTCATATGTAAGTGTATCCTTTAGGAAAAATTATTTAAGATTGTGTGTGTATGTGTGTTAAAGTTAACGAAGAAGTGTATGCATGTCAACATAAATCAAAGTTTACTGACAACCCAAATAGGATTTTTTTTCCTTCTGCTTGTATTTTTTTTTTTTTTTTGTATATTGTAGTTTATATAATATATGTGTTATGTAATAGGAGAACTATAGTAAATAATAAGCAAAAAAATAAATAAATAAAACGAAAAATCTTGTTTTATATTTTAGCTTTCTTTAAGCTTCATGTTTTTTAGGTCCTTATCAAAAGGTACGTCTATGATTGCGATTTTATTTTGCTGCTGATTTTCTACGTTTTAGTGGTTACTATGTTTGTTCGTTTGGCTGTTTTACGGTAATACCCGCTGGGCTTATAAATTTATTACCAAGATTTTGAAACATTCTTTTATGGGTATTTGCCATTTTGGTTGTAGTTTTAGTCTCGCTCAAAGTTAGAATTTCGTTAGTATGTAAGCATGTAATACCCACAACGCTTAGAAGTGGACAACAACTATTATTAATATATATAAATATATATCTAAATATATTTTCTTCGGTAAAGTAAAGCTGTCAATGATAATTCTTTTCAATTTTTGTAAAACATTAAATCATTTTTTATATAAAAAGTGTTATTTAAGGGATGTGAGTTAAAGTTTAAAGATTAAAAATGTAAAATTATAAAAATTTATTGGTGTTTCCAAATGCAATCAATTTTTATGTTTTAAATGTTATTTAACATTTTCAACACATTTTTAACATTTTTAACATCTACTTAATTGCAAAAGAGTGGAAAACGATATCGTTTCGATTTAAAAATTGTGATGTTAAATGTGTTCCGATCCCTCCCCATTAGAAAAAGCATTCCCAGCCAAAAAAAAAATGCAAACATGTAGGAGCTAGCAAAGAATTTTAACAGGTGGTGCAAGTGCTGCCAAAAAGTATTTTCCCAATCTCGAAATCAAAGCATAATGTAATAAAAGGGCTGGCTATTCAAAATACGTCGGAGTAGCACTGGGGTAACAAAATTTTTAGTGTTGGCAAAACAAATGCAAACCCAAATTTAGGTGGTCTAAAAATAGATTTTCCACAATAAAATTTAAAAAAAAGTTAATTTAGATTTTTTTTAGCCATGCTAGGATTCGAAGCCAGGCCGTCAGTTTGTCAGACCAGAGCTCTACCTTCTACACTCAGTGAAAAATTGCATTATATTGATGACTAAAAACGTTTCATAACTCCCTTGTTGTTAATTTATAAATATTGTTACGGAAATTCTGTTTATCAATTTTCATTTAAACTTACACTCACAATATTATTTCGTTAAAAGCAACTTAAAATACATATTAAAATAATCAAAAAGAGGACTACTGATTTTTCATTATATTCCACCCATTTTGTTGTTTTTTTTCAATCATTGTTTAATAATCTACAAAAGTAGTAAAAGCAATCGAAAGTCGTTTAAAATAACCATCAATTTTTAACTGACAAAATTTAGAAAAAACTAATTTTGTGGGCTGTTTTTCAAATTGAAAGCTTTTTTATTTGTATGTAATTTTATAAAACACAACACACACAGATGTTTCTGTGTGTATGTATGTATATTTGAATAATTTCTTGTAATTTTTATTAAAATAATTTTGTATATAAACAAACTATTTTTGTAAAAAAAAAACAATAAGGAATTATATAAATTTCTATTTTTAAAAACTGAAAACATAAAATTTTACATTTAACAGAAAATATCAACTCCTACTGAATGTCTGTAAATTAGTATAGTTTGTTTTTTTTTTTTTTTTTTGAATGACTGATTCAAATAGTTAAAAAATATATTTCTATGAATTTCAATTTATTTTTCATTTAAAAACAAACTTTACGTATTAATTTTTAAATTTACTACAGTCAGTAATGGAAAATATATTTTGAGTGTGGAAACACGAATTCCCATATGTCAACCTTGAAATATAAAAGCAATTAAATGGCAACCCTTCACCATAACTAATATTGCATTAGTGTTTCTGCTGTCAAACTTCAAAGAACATTGTAAAAGTTGCCAATATACGGCTTCTGGTTATTTTTACCCGCACATGTAAATACGCCAGCATGGCAGTTAGTTGATAATAAAACGCTAAAGAACAAGCATTGGCAATTATTTGAATTGTGTATTCTGTGGTAGTGTAAACTTAATACAGTTTAAATAAAGTCTCTTGTGTAATCGTTTTAAGTTTGTATTTAACTAAAGATTAGCTAAAAAAGAATTTCAACGGTGTTTATTATTTGTAATAAGAAAAGAACTACATTTATTTAAAGGAAATAAATCAATGATTTTAAAAGGTAAAATCGTAATAATATGATTAAAAATTTGATAATAATTTATAATTAATGTGTAAGAAATTTTAATCACTTTATAAAAACTTCATAAAAAAATTAATAAAAAAAATTGAAACAAATCTTTTGTTCGATTATAAAATACTGTTGTTTGTAATTTTCCTTTAATTTTTAATTACATAAAAATTAAAAAAAAAACAAAAACAACCAATTAACATTAAAAAACACTTATTTATGTCAATAAAACTTCCTCACAAATATTAAAAAGTATTTCATAAATCTTTCTAAATATTTTTTAAATATTATTCATCAATATTTTGTAAATATAATGGAACTTGTAAGCAGTTTTAATTTTTTTTTAAACAAATTCATCATATTAATGAAGTATAACATTGAATGAACATCTATTCATTGCATCCATGAAGTATTTCTTAAATATGATAAAGCTTTTGAAAGCTAATGGTACCCTCAGAAAAAAAAGTTAGTAGAAAAATTTGTAAACGGTTTTCAATCCCACTTTACTATTTTTTACACAATATTTACAAATTTTTATTGCTAATTTCAGGAAACATTTTACAAATTTTTGAAAACCGATTTGCTAAAATTAGCAAAAAAATTACTAATTTAAAAAAGTGGATGTTGAAGGACATGTTATTTCTAATTAAAACTTACAAACTTAAATTGCCTAAAATGTTATATAGATTAAAAAAAAATCGGAAGTGAAGATACCGACACATGTCTTAAAATAGGACATCTACTTAAAATAACACTAAAAAGTTTTTTAGTTCTAAAAATTAGCGCTAAAAACATTTAAAATTTTACCTTAAAAGTAAAAAAATTTACTAAAATTTTGTTCAAAACAGAAATTACCAAATTAAAACAAAATGATAAATTCGTTTATGTTTTTACAATTTTTAAACCTTTAATTTTTTTTTTAATTTTGTCTAAAATATTTTTGGAAAAAATAAATAAAATAAAAAAATTTTGATGCTTGAAAAAAAAATAAATTTGAAATTTTGTACTAATATTAATAATATTTAGTAAATGTTTTTGCTGATTTTAGCAAACACATTTTAAATTCTATTTTACAAAAAGTTAAATAAAATTTTGTAGCGGCTACTAATTTTTGTACTAATTTCATTGTACTATATGACAGCAGACATGTGTTGCTAAGATTAGCAAAAAATACCGCTGGACTTAAATTACCAAAATGTTCCATAATAACAGCAAAATTTTTAGTTACCATCACAGACTTTTTTTGATGAGTGTAACTATTGGCGCTAATTTGACGGGCAAATAAAAAATGGTTGATCTTAAAAAAGATTTCCCGAAAGAATTAAAAAATAATATGCCTGTAATCGAAATCGATGACAAAACCTTCCGAACACACACCTTTTTTAACGCAGCATCAGAACTCTAGATAGATAAACAAAAATTCATTAATTTTCAGTTCAAATCCGCAGATTCCAAAACCCAGATTTAACACGCAAAGAAAAAACATGGTTGGGTCAATCATATTCGAAGAGCATCATATATTTTTAGGTTTATGGTTGTGCCAACCATAATCAAACTATATTTATCATATTATGATAATATGGCAACTACAGTGATATTATGATTCAAAAATTCCATATTATGGTCCTAAATAAACATGTTATAATGAATTTATCAAAATATGATCGCACGTAATCATAGTATTTTCAAAATGTTATCATATTATGGTCCCTCATACTTATATTATGATTCCTGGATGATCCATAATCTAAGAAAATTTCTTAAAGGAAAAGTTCTTAGAAACTATGAAAAAGCTCTTTAAATTTAAGAATATTTCCTCTGGAAATGCTTGTTCTAAAAAAAATTAATATTAAGTACTTTTTGAAGTAAAATTGTTAAAGAAAAAATCATAGACTTTAAGAACTTTTTTTTTTTAATTGTATAATTATTTATTGATTGTTGCCAGCATTATATCGTTGCAAAATTATCATATTTTTTCATAGTCAGAATTTTTGTTACCACAGTATGGTTACTTACAGCCAATCATGATATAAAATAGAATGTGCCAATTATAAAATGGTAAAATATTTAATAAATAATGATGGTAGCGACCATGTTGATGGTTAGAAAACCAATAACATGGTTGTGACAACCATACCCGATTACAGCAAGCACAACATAGTAGCAGTGATCATATTGCAACCATGTTTTTTCTCTGCGTGAAGGCGATATTTTAGCAGAGCATTTTAGCTTAGTCGGAATATATGTATTTTATTTATTTATTTATTTTCAATATTAGAACCATAAGAATTGAATTCTTTTATGGTTCAATTGGTATATCATAAAGAGATCATAATTTTATTTTAAATGTAAAGGTCAATAATAATATAAAAAATATATGCTAAGTTCACAAACAAAATCAACATATTAATTAAGTTTAAATCTATATTTGGCTATCTATTTTGATGATAAAAAGATTAAAGGGTTGATAAAAATTAAGATTAAGCAGAAAATTAGAATAACGAGTTATTTAAGGATACAAATTTAAATAGTGCTTTTCCGAAACCGTTTTTCTCTGAATTAGTTTAATATAAGCAGGCAAAGTATTCCCTATTTTAGTGGCGTTGATAAAAATAAAATCTGCCAAAGTTAAGACACGTATATCTTGGTATTGTTAAAGTCATGCAACGGGCCGATCTACCAAATGTAAGTTTAAAGATAAGATGGGGTTTTATGATTCAGAAGTTTATGCAAGAATATTATGTTTTGCATACCAAATCGCAACCAAGAATAATTTTTCGCCATGATGACACACTATCAAATCGATTTAACCCATATGCATACCGTGTCGCATTATTAAAAGATACTTGAATTTTTTGTAGTGAATGTGAATCTAATTTACTATGAACCACTGCCGCATACGTAATCAGCGGTAGTATTAACTGAGCTACAGGCTTTTTCTTTATTTCAGTGGGTGTAAAGTAAGATGATATTCGCTAATTACGAAGTTTTAGAAACACATTGCGAATAGTATTATTCACATGATCACTGCATGACAGAGTGGAATTAATATGAAAACCTAGGTATTTCACTATATTGACATACTCAAGTGCAGTATTATTGAGAAATAGAGCGGGAAAATCAGAGAAGTTTAGCTTGTCTCTGCTGATTGGTATAACCAGTGATTTTTTTTTTTTTGGATTAAACATCAAATTGTTATTCTGTTTCACTAGTTTTACTGAAAATTTCTAAAACTAAATTAAATAGCCTGTGATTCTCAACTTCATTGAAAATTATGCAGGTCAATAAGACCATAACTTTTTGAATTTCCCACCTCTTAACTGAAAGGTCACCACTGCTCCTGTCAACAGGTATTTGTCAGTTGACTCCTGTCAAAATTGCAAGTAGCTGCTTTATTCAGTTTTTGTTTGACAGCCATTGATAGCCTACAATCGCATGATTTGAGGGTTGAGAAGAAAAGGGAAAATAACAGTTTCTATAGCAAAAGTCCATGAATTGCTCTCTCATCCACCTAATTCTCCAGGTTTAGCCCCGAGTGACTATTTATTGTTTCTAAACCAGAAGAAATTGCTCAGCGGAAAGAGATTCGACCCCAAGTATTTAGTCATTTCAGAAACAAACCTACTTTGATGACCTCGACAAATCTTATTTTTTTGAAGGGATAAAAAATTCGACAAAGTATACAGAGCTAAAGACAGGCTATGTTAACCTGTGTTTTATTTAAAAAGTCACGGACTTATTAGCCCACCCTCGTAGGTACTACGTGTTTTGTTTTTCTTGCTGAAAATAACTAATTATGATAACTTAAAATAAAGTAATTTTCGAATTTGGAAGTTGCAGTAAAAAAAGGAAATATTTTGTAAACTAGTGTTATTTAATAATTGAATACTTATTAAAGTTTAATGTTTAACAAATAACCTCTCAATTACGAATATTTGTTTTACAACATCATTTGTTTTTCAAAATCTACTCAAGTAAAAAATTTAACTAGAACAAATTAACCCAAATGTTTACATTGAACTTTTCAAATATATTTTACTTTAAAGACTTTGACATCTTCAATAACATCAATGTTAAGTAAAACCCCCATAAACACTCTTATGAATTGTTTAACCCACAGGTTAACTACTACAGTAGCTTCATGTTATACAAAAGGACATTTATATGTCCTCAATATAAATAAATAAACAAACAGACATACAGAACTAGAGAGGAGAAGAAGAGAGAACCACAAGCAGGCATTATCATCGACATGCCGACAGTCATCAATGTAAATTACCATGATATATATGTATGTAAGAACATTTCTGCAATATACCAAACAATTTGACCATTTAACCTTTTTCATACTTTTCTATGGACTTCAATTACAAACACGAGACAACAAGATATTAAAAATAAAAATAAAGATAAAGATATAAACTTTGCACTTTCTGAACAAATATAATTTAATAGAAAAATTTGATTTACAGCATAAATAAGTAAGTGATTAAGAATGAAAAAAAGAAACACAGTTTCATTACTAAATAGATGCTAGAACAAGCAAAAAAAAAAAAAAAACACAAACAAAAACAAAAAAAGTTACAAAAGTATAAAATAAGTAGAAGATGATGGCGACGATGATGATGATGATGATTCAACTGATGACCTTAACTTAAATACATAAAAGTAAGTACATAAAGTCAAGTGAAGGTTTATATAGTTTTTGTGTTTATTCTACAGTAAGTATGTACTTAAACTGAAAACTTTTGCACAAAAAAATAATAATAATCTTCTGTGAAAAATGACATTTCTAAATAGTTTAACAATTTACACCCATCCCTTGAACACAGTTTATTTCTAACACGGTTTTCAAATATAGATCTTAAATTTTGTAACACTAAGTTTTCTCTCCTTTAAGGAGGATTTTTTTGCATTTTTTCTACAATGAGGTATTTTTGTGCAACGAATTTACTGTATTATACTAGGGAAGGCTGTCTTAACAAATATAGTAAAAGATTAAAAAATAATTTATAAAGAAAACATTATCAGCATATTTAATAAGGATAATTGCAGACTTTGGAAAGAGTTTTTTTAGAATTTTGAAACTTTTAATTTTGTCCTATTATGGCAAAGACCAGACGGAAAAGCGTTCCTTCTTATACGTGTTTTTAAAAAGCTTTAAAACAAATACAAAATTCTATCTAAGAGCGACAACTACATCTGTTAAAAATTGTCCCTAACTTTATTTATTTCATGGAAAAGAAAATAATAGGTTTCCGCTAGTAATGTTTGAATATTTATACACATTTAAATAATTTTCTGATTTCTTGGCGAATATGAATTTCAGTCACAACATAAACTCCAAATGTCATAATGTCACACTACTCAAGTGTGACACATATGTCAGCTAAATAAATTTTAATCCTCTTTAACGAACATATGCAAATCTGTCAAAGGCTTAATTATGTATTTTTTTTTTGTTATCTATTATCTCGTTACATTTATGAACTGTTTAAAATCCATGCACACTAAATAGACCACTAAAACACCTTTTTTAATCCTCAGGCTTAACAATGTTCTTTATGATAACCTCTATCACAATTTTAATGATTCGACATAAAAATAAAGTTAAGAAAAACAACACCTAAAAGCTTACAGACTTATTATGTCAACCAGAAAAAAAACTGTAACCATAACTAGAGTTTTTTTTATTGTTTTAATTTATAAGGAATATAATATTTTAGTTCTTTAAAAGGACACACATTACATATGTATTTCCAGCTACATTATAACCCCACTTAAAAACAGCATCAAAACATGCAGCATAAATAAACTCATAAATAATATTTTTATATCAAATTATTGTCTAGAAAATAAATGCAAAAAAAACACACAACAACAGAAAAAAAAATAACAGGAAAAGGACTTGTCATTTGGCGTACACTTAAATGACACAAGAATCATGGGAAAAAACGGAAAATAAAATAATAATAAAATAAAGGATGAAAGCTCCAAAAATAATAATCTCCTAGTAGTTAGCTTCAACATACACACTCGCACACACACACACACACAAGTCATATACACTCTGATCAAAAAGTATAAAAAAATCCTTTCACAATTGTTAGCCTGTTCCTCGATCTCGAACGAAAAACTAGTCGAACGAAAGCAAGTCACTCGAATTCGAACCAATTTGGGTTTCTCTATTTCGAAAGCCTTCGATCGACTTGACTTACGTGTGTCAATTTTTTGTTTCTTACGCATTTACAAACCACAGAGATGCCAGATATTATATTTTGAGCATATGTTACAATTTTATTTAAAAGTAGCAAAAATACTACTAAACTGCTTAAAGACAAAAACAACCCTGTTTAACAGTGAGCAGCTGTATATGAAAAATGCAAAAAATAACAATAAACAAATCAATTTTTATTTGGAAAATGTGTTTATTTGTGAAAATTTTTGTTATCGATTGGTTGTGGGTGAAATTGTTGTTTGGAGAGCTTTTCTGTTGCCTGTTGTCTGTTCGGTGCGGTCACTGCTAAAGTCCTTGTAAAATAAAAAATGTAAATATGAGCTTCTTGGGCAAACGTAAGCCGCAAACAACACACACATACCTTTTACCACTCAGCAACAGCATAATAGGGGGTGAAACGGAGTTTAGTTTTCTGGTCAAATTTTTCTCCTCTGCGGAAAATTTGTTTGCTCCGAACACTAGAGTCCTTCTGGCAAAATCAGGTCTTTCTTCCATATAAAATACAAGCGTCTTCGGATGGTCCATTGTTGATTTCTTTTAACTAAAATTTAAAATTCTCAAAAATCTATTAATATTTGTATTATTTTGTACTTACTTTTTCTTATCCATTATTTTTTTTACTTCATTTTGCTTTTAAAAATATCAAATACATATTTACTCGACAAAAAAACAGCAAGTGACTGATTTTGACATTTAGAGAAACCAAATTTTGTATGAAAACAGTTACGTTTTCGTTCGACTTGTCGTTCGAGTCATCGTTCGCATAGAAATAGAGTTAGTGGAACCCAAATCAGTTTTCTTTCGACTAGAAAGCGAACGAACGTGTTCTTTCGAAATAGAGGAACAGGCTATGTTTCCTTACAAGAAAGATATTCAAAGCTAAACATCCGAGCAAAAAAACTTGATATGACACAATATTTAATCATACCCAATTTGACATTTTTCATTAATCTAGTTGAACTTCTTTGATCCCAAAAATGGTGGATCGAATGAAGCGGATTTCGTAACATAAATATTAGTTGATCCGAAAAATGCCAGATCAAATTAGATCCATCAATAAATTCAGAGATTTAGTAAGATCTAAATTGATTCCAAAAATGGTGAATAACATTATATCCAGCAATATATTTAAATATACAATATCAAAAAATATAAATTGATCCAAAAATGGCAATGATCTAATTTGATCAGATTAGATAAAAAGTTGTTTGTAAAAAAAAAATTAATCAAAAATAAAACAATTAAAAATGCTAAAATCTGCTCGGTCGAACCTTTGCATACCCTCTACATATGCGCTAAGAAAAAAAAATGATTTACCAAATCACAGGTAATGCATTACACATGTCAACAAAATATTTTTAAACATAATCGATATTTTTGATAAATTGATGCCGCACAATAATATATTTGTTTTAGTTGCAAACTTGGGAGCACTTTCATACACAATCTTTTAAAGCAATAGGTGTTGATCATGTTTGTTGATTCCACATATATTTGCCTTAAATATGTAGAGAAGTGTTTTAATACAAATAATGTACAAAATTTTAGATGTAAAATTATGGAGGTGAAGAAAAATTGTTTGAGGTGAAAAACTTGTTTGTATGTGTAACCGATTTTTGTGGTGGAATAAAATTTTTGGCGTGAAAAGAAAATTTTGTGGTGAAAAACAAAATTTGTGGTAAAAAAATTTAGTGGTGAAAAAATTTTTGGGGTGAAAAAATTGAGGTGAAAAAAATTTAGTAGTGAAAAAAATTTTATTGGTGAAAAAATTTTTTACCATTTCTCAGATTTTAATCAAACTTACTGAAAAATCCAAGAGGATTTAATTTTTGTACGCGCGACTTTCGGTTCACGCAAAAGAAAGCATTTTGAAATTCCTGTTTGTGTGCCTAGTGATTTAGCTGTTAAAATTTTTTTGTTAGAGATATCAACGCGACCAAGGTATCGTTCTAAAGCTGGTAGTTTCTTAAAGAAATAAAATAAAAATTACTTATTTCATATTTGTGTTTTTCAATGAACTCCAGGTTTGGCGCTGATGAATATAAAAGTATAATAATTCTCACATAAAAAAATACACATGTCGTAGAAAAACACAAAATTAACATTGATTTGTGCAAGCAACTCGTTATGATTTGGGGACCATTTTCCTTCAGAGCAAAAACAGCTGCATTTATAGAAAATATGACTTTACCATTCGATTCTATGCCAGAATTAATAAAAATAAATTTTCTTACGCTTTCAAAATGCTCTGGATAGACATTAGAGTGGTCGAAAAATTCAGTTTTTTTTTAAAAAAAAACTTCTAAAAAAATTCTTTTTTATTTCACCACCAAGACGACTTTTGAAAACATATGAAATTACATGTTCCAAAAATATTACGGGGCTGGATCAATAAGTCCGTGACTTTTTGAATGAAACACGGTTTTTTTCAACACAATCCCCTTTTAGCTCAATACACTTAGTCCAACGTTTCTCCAATTTTTGTATCCCTTCCATAGGATTTTTTGAGGTCCATAAAATAAGCATTTGTTTGATCAATAATTTCATCGTTGGAGCTAAATCTCTTTCCACCGAGCCATTTCTTCAGGTTTGGAAATAGGAAATAGTCACTGGGAGCTAAATCCGGAGAATATGGCGGAAGAGGTACCAATTTATAGCCCAATTCATGGAATTTTGCCATTGAGACTACACACGGTTACGTTTATGGTCAATTGAGAGAGAACAAACGCGACACCCATCTTGCAGACAGCTTTCTTAAATTCAACTGATCATTTCAAATCGAAACCACACTGCCATATGAAATGCCTATGGCATCAACAATCTCACGCACTTTTACTCTTCGATCGGCCAACACCATATCGTAGATTTGTTCGACATTTTCGGTTGTATTGACCTCAATTGGCCGTCCAGAACGTTCAGCGTCATTTGTACTTGTGCGACCACAACGAAAGTCAGTAAACCACTTTTTTACCATTGAAATTGATGGTGCAGAGTCCCCATAGTATTTATCAAGCTTTTCCTTGGTTTGATTGAGGGTTTTTTTTGCAAAAAAAATTATGTTTAATGAGCACCCGAATTTCACTTTTTTTCATTTTTAAAAAATCCACGGGACTGTATGTTTTGAACAGCTGTTAAACGCAAAGTAAATGACGGAACTTGCACAAAGTTTTACAATAGTCTATTAACAGGTGGTACTTGATGGGAGCAGTGTTGCATTTCATATAACTACAAGGAAAGTTCGAAAAATCACGAACATATTGATCCGCCTTAGTATAAACTTAATTATAACTTATATGGTATCAAAAATTTCCAACTACTGCTGCCCCAAAATGCGTGAATATTTTAAAATTTTTCAAAAAATATTATTATGAAAATAAAAGTAAATTAAAAAACGCAATGTTATTATTTTTATTTCCCTAGTAGGGATTCGAAACATTGACATGGAACCATATAGAATTATATCTGAAATCATGTAAAAAATTTTTAGGTATTGCTGTCTCGAAATAGGTTAAAATTTTAAAGTTAAAACAATATAAAGGGTGTCCCAAGAAGAACGCAATTTTTAAATCTGGCAACATTCGAAGTGTCATTGTTTGACATTTGAACAATTGTTATTGTTTGCTAGTAGAAGGTACGAGGTTAGTAAAAATGGAGCGCTACACGAATGAACAACGCATTCTCATTGTGAAATTGTTTTACCAAAATGGTGAAAGTTTTGCGGCTACAGTTCGCAAATTGCGATCAATTTGGGGTCACAATAATGCTCCAAAAGAGTCAACTGCAAAGAGATTAATGGATAAATTTGCCGAAACTGGGTCTGTTAGTGATGTAAAGACAACAACGCGCCATCGACCAGGTCGATCGACCGAAAATGTCGCAGCTTTACGTGATGATGTCGCTCAAACACCATCCACCTCAATTCGACACCGAGCTCAGCAAATTGGTGTCTCCAAATCCACTTTGCAGCGAATTTTGACGAAAGATTTGCATCTTCATGCATACAAAGTTCAATTGACTCAGGAACTGAAGCCAGCTGACCATGGACAGCGAAGGGAGTTCGTTAATTGGGTATTGGAGAGACAACATGAAAATGCTGATTTTGCCGATAAAATCATCTTCAGTGACGAGGCCCATTTTCATCTTGATGGCTTCGTCAATAGGCAGAATTGTCGCATTTGGGGTGAGGAAAATCCTCGAGTGATTCACGAGAAGCAAATGCATCCTCAACGTGTCACTGTGTGGTGTGGTTTTTGGGCTGGAGGAATCATTGGACCTTTTTTTTATGAAAATGAGGCAGGTCAAGCGCAAACAGTCAATGGTGTTCGGTATCGTGAAATGATAACCAGTTTTTTCTTGCCTAGAATTGAAGAAATGAATGTGGAGGGCATGTGGTTCCAACAAGACGGCGCCACATGTCATACAGCCAGAGAAGCAATTCAATTGCTGCATCAGTCATTTCCCGGTCGTGTTATTTCGCGTTTTGGAGATCAGAATTGGCCGCCTAGATCGTGCGATTTAACACCATTAGATTTTTTTCTTTGGGGTTTTTTGAAGTCGATGGTTTACGCGAATAAGCCGACGACGACTCAAGCCTTAAAAGAGGAAATTGGACGCTGCATTAATGAAATACCGCAGCATTCATGCAAAACGGTCATTGAAAATTTCATTAAAAGATCGCGTGCATGCCAGCAAAGCCGCGGCGGCCATCTGCACGATATATTGTTCCATACATAACCTCATTCTGTCTACTTTACGATATGAAAAAGTTTCACGATATTTTTTTAAATATCTGTGTTTTATTTAAAATTTAAAAATTGCGTTCTTCTTGGCTGGGTTTCGATACCATTGACATGGAACCACATATAATTATATCTTATGCCATATCAAATATACTCTTTATGTGAAATCATATACAACTATATCTTAAATTGAATGGTAAATGTTGTAACATGTATATTTTTATCTTATACTAGCGGATGTCGGCGTGCTTCGCTACGCATGAATATTAACATTGAATCAAATTCATTGGTTCATTGGTTTCTCGATCCGAGTGTTCGATGAAAAAGAACCTTAAAATGAACACTCACTGACAGCTGTCAATATGTATGCGTGTATGCGCTACAACGTGTATTTACCGTGTGTATGAAGTCAGCACACAGTATACATACTGCACACGCTTATGGGCGCCTACGTATTTGTTATTGTTTTTTATATGGACAAAATCACATGTTGACATGAAAAGTCATAACTCACGAACGCGTCGACCGATTTCGTGCAAACTTTAGATAAACCATCTACATGACCATAAGAACAAACAATCGAATTCGATTCGACCGTTCGTGAGATATAAAGTCACAACACACTTGCAACAATTTTTTATTTATATAGATGATTTACAAAATTTGTTGGATATGAGACAATATTACATAATAATTTTGATAAGGCACTATATGTTATTATATCTAAAATATGTGATAGCATATATAAATATATATGATATAAGCCATATATAAATACATGGTCCTGTGTGAGAAATGTATAATTATATAAATTTTAATATGCCATATCTTATCGTATTAAATATTATTTAATTTTATAAAGATCAATGTATGTGATTATATATGACAATATAAGAAAATATAAAAAAAATCATTTAATATATAATTGTATATGGTTATGCTGTGCAATTCCTTAGAATTATTTAATTAAATTATAACTCAAATATAAAATAAATTTTAAACCGAAATTCTACTTTCTCCATCAATGTTCCAGCAACTTATTTTGCACAGTGTAAACTGTGACATACCAAAAAAAATAATAAAAAAAACAGCATAACCAACGCGTAAAGATGAACAAACCCAGACAATAGTAGTTTTAGTGGTGGTGTTGTTGGAAAACATAAATGCAGGAGTATTACAAGACCCAAAATATAAGTTGAGATTTTGTGTTTGTTATTGTGGCTGTTGTTGTTGTTATTGTTGTTGTAGTCACATGGAAGTAAAAACTATGAAAAAGTAAAAACAAAAAACGGAAACAAAGTTTATGCTTTTAACTTTACTTGAAAGACACTCAAGGAAATAAGAGGAAGAGAAGTGTTACGAGTAGACAAAAATAGAAGAGTTGTTGGTGTAACGAAATGTATTTGTATTTGTAAGTGTAAATGTATAAGAAATCATTTATCAAGATTAAAGCGGAATTCTAGCTCAGCTGTCATGAACCACATTAAGTCATTTTTTGGAGCCCCTCATGACACATATTTGCCATGTTGTCAACTTTGTAACTGCTGCTGCTGTTGCTGCTGCTGCCATTGCCATAAAAAAAGCAGCTAATGTTTTTAATGTAAAAACTACTAATGCCACGAGTAGTTCTATAAATTAGTTTTACAAAAATAAGAAGAAGATGATTTATTAAAAAAAAAATGAAGAGGAAGAGGAACGGAACCTACATTCCTACTAACGATATAAATACTACTTTTATATCATTATATATGATGTATGTATGTCACTATGTCGTCTTTGGAGTAAAAAAAAAAAAAAGCGAAAACATAATTATTTTTGTACATTCTTTTGACATTTATGTGATAAATCCTTAAAGATTCAAACTGTTTCAAAGTAGTTATAATTAAAATCTTTTGCAACTGTTTTTTAATATGAAAAATAAAAATGGAAAACGGAAACACAACGAGCAAAAATATTTTGTATGTCACTTCATTTCAATGTTACAGATATTCCCTAAAGAATTGTACTTTTTTATTGTATTTTTTTTTCACAAAAAGAAGCTGAACAGTTAAAGGCTTAAATTGATATTTAAAAAAGAAAAGAAGAATGGCATTCTTATCTTTATAGAATGAAAAATGGAACAACTAAACAGTTAAAGATGTCCAAAATGATAAAATTAGGAATATAAATTTCAAGACCTTAAAACAAACGTTTTACTTCAAAGGATATTTTACAGCAATTAAAGAAACTCAGTAGATATTTAACAGGTACTTTCAAGCAACAGTTGTTTATATTTTATGAAATATTATAAGCCAGTCCTATACTTTCTTCGTTGCTTCTTTCATTTAAATATTTGGCATACTTTTGTGTTTTGAAAACTTTATGAATATCTCTTGTATAACAATTCTTATCTAAAATTTCCTTAAAACCTATTAGTTACCTGTGCTATAATTTTTATTAAAACAACAATTGCTAATGACATTTAATTTAATACTAAATGATTATTGCTTTTAGCATGTTTTCATATCTTATGAACTTTGCACAAATCTAAAAAAAAAAAAAACAAAAATCATTTATTATTTGTAACACATAAAACCCCCATAGAAATCTCCTAATACTTAATCGCTACAATGGTGATTTGAACATAATAATTACATTAACTGGCTGTGAATTAATGCATGCATTTGATCGTTATACTACAACCAGTCTTATTGAGTTGCATGTGTGCATTAATGTGTGTTCATTTGCTACCACATGCACCTTCAAACACACACACACACATACACAAGTTTAACATGCAAACACTTTCAATTTAAAATTTCCCCCATATATTTACACATTGGTAATGTCAACAAAAAATTAATTTTCAATGAGTTTCTAATTGTTTTCGAGTGGTTGGACATGTTTTACACACACTGTATGGAGTGACAAATAACAACATACATTTACACATATGTAATGGTCAGTAGTGAGGTTGACAAGTCGCTGGAATATTTAATATAAGCTAAATAACATGTTGTACTTAACTGATATGAAGCTAAGGCACCATAAGGTAAATATTTTTTTTAATTCTTCTTCGATTTGAAATCGATGTTGCGATTACCATTTGTCTGTATATTGAAATAACAATCACGTCGCGAAGGTGTAAGCAAGGGTGATTAATAGACTTAATAGAGGAGGAGGAGGATGTCTTCCCGTAAAATTTGGTGTTGAAAATGAGCAAAATCTGTTGGGGGGTTAAAAAGTTGTAAGGGAAAATGTGCAGGTACCGCTAAATTTTCCATACAAATTGGTTAATTTTAATGAATAAGTTATTTATTCACCACTTTTTTCACCACAAAAATGCGTTAAAATTTTTTTTCACCTTAAAATTTTTATTCACCACAAACTTGTTTTTCACCACAAAAATGTCTCAAATTTTTTTTTACATCAAAATTGTTTTTAATTCATTTATAAAAGTTGTTAACCTTAAACAATTTTGTTTACCTTAAGTTTTTCAATTCTACTTTTAACATTATTTGTAACAAAATTTCTGCAAAGTACTCATTTGGAAATAATTTTTTTTTACCAAATGTTCTGTTTCCCATACAACGAGCCGATAGCTTTCGTTGATAGTGCTTGGTTAGGGATATAGTTTGTAATTATATAATTAATATAAATGAAATAAAAAAATAAATTTTATTAACTTTTTTTCACCACAGATTGTTTTTCAAACCAAAAAAATTTTTTTTACCACAAAAATTAAAAAAAAACAAGATTTTCACCTCATATTTTTTTTTAAATCCATAATAGTTTAACTTCTATTTTTTGATAGAAAAGAACTTTTTCGAGGATGATAACAGGTCAATTGAAAAGTCTCCGGCCTACCATAGTAAAACACATTTTTTTTTTGCAAAATTCGTTTTTTTTACTAAACATAGTTCCTTTCAAAGGTGATACACTGATTATAGCGAACCTCCAACTTTTCGATACTATTTTGCTTCAAAATAGGCCTCAGTTCCGGCGATCACCTCTTCATTCAACGAAAATTTCTTCCCAGCGAGCATTCTTTTGAGATCTGAGAACAGGAAATAGTCGCTGGGGACCAGATCTGGTGGATGCGGAAGCAATTTGAAGCCCAATTCATGGATTTTCGCCATCGTTTTCACTGACTTGTGATACGGTGCATTGCCTTGGTGAAACAGCACTTTATTTTTTTTTTCAAGTGCGGCCGTTTTCTGGCGATTTCGTCCTTCAGACGGTCCAATAACGCTATATTATAGTCGCTGTTGATGGTCCTTCCTTTTTCAAGGTAGTAAATAAAAATTATTTAATGCGCATTCCAAAACACAGACGCCATAACCTTGCCAGCCGACTGTTGCGTCTTTACACGCTTTGGAGTTGGTTCATCACGTGCAGTCCACTCGGATGACTGTCGATTGGACTTCGGAGTGAAATGATGAAGCTATGTTTCATTCATTGTCACATATTGACGCAAAAACTCGGGTTTATTACACTTGAACATCTCCAAACACTGCACCGAATAATCAACTCGTCGTTATTTTTGATCAAAAGTAAGCTTGCGCGGCACCCACTTTGCACAGAACTTTCTCATACCCAAATATTCGTGAATGATATGATGTACACGTTCCGTTGATATCTTAAGAGTACCTGCTATTTCATTCAATTTCAATTTACGGACATTCGAAATCATTTTGAGGATTTTTTTGATGTTTTCGTCCGTTAAAACCTCTTTTGGGAGTCCAATGCGTTCACCGTCTTCGGTGATCATTGCACCACGTCTAAACTTAGCATACCAAGCCTTGATGGTTAATTTTCCTGGGGCAGTGTCCGGAAACTCGTCATCAAGTCAAGTTTTTGCTTCAACTGTATATTTTCCCTTCAAAAAGCAATATTTTATCAACACGCGAAATTCCTTTTTATCCATTTTTTTCACAATAACAATAGTTGCTTCACTCAAAATGCACAAACTAATGATCCGACAGTTGTCAAATTTATACATGTATCTTTTGAAGCTAAGGGCTAGTAGCGTCATCCATGTGTCAGGCTGGGGACTTCTCAATTGACCTGTTATAGTTGATAGTGGGTAGAAACTCAAATGTACTTTTGTAATATAACAAACTGAATTGAAAACAGTTAACCTGTTTTGGCGGCCGATTTTTATCATATGGTTTATATTTTTTCTTCTACATTTAAAATAAAAATAATGAAACTTTTTTAATTTTTACGAATTTTTTATAAAAAATTTTAAAGTATATAGAAAAAAGGACACTTCCTCGAGCTTAAGTATAAGACCTGCTTAATTTATAAAAATGTTTGTGTATATGTATTTTAAAATTTTCTTAAAGGTGCCGGAATTTATTCTTCCAGTTTATCTTATGGAAAAAAATAATCAAATTGAAAAACTGTTATACTATTTTAAATTATTGATATTTTAGTTGAAGCAATTTGGAGTTCTACTGCTATTACACTATACAAGAAAATTTTAATGTCATCACCGTTAACCTTAATTTCCATAACAAATTTTTGAAAAGTTTATTGTCAACAGCTATCGAAATTGGTCTAGTGCTTTAGGAGTTGTGCGTGAAAATATGAAGACATTTCACCTTGTAACTAAAATTTCTTTTACCATAGCGTTATTTAAAAAAATATATTAAAATTATTATTTTTTAAAAACAGTTGTTTTGACTGTATTTCCACAAATACAAAATATTCACAATATTTTTTAAGTTTTTCAGGTTAATTATCAATTAACGCATGCAGGTCGAACATAAACAACACATAAGGTACTAATATTTTCATGAGCAATATCCATTAGAGTGGATCAGTACTGTTTTCAAATCCAGATTATAACTGAAAGAGGTGAAAAACACTTTCGTTTTTAATTTAACTAAAATTGCACAGTTTTATAATGATTTCTACAATTCTGTTGCTATAATTTATTTTTTGGTTTGTTTGTCTCAAAGAATCACCCGTTCGATGGAAAACATGAAATTGTGTAGTTTTTTTATACCCTCCATATAAATTACTTATCATTCTATTTGTAAAAAGTATAAAAAGTACTGATTTAATATCCGTCAAAGGCAAAATCTTAAACTATATAACTAACAAAATTTTCAAATAAGATTTTATTGAAAACAATGTTTTATTTGGCTAAACCTTATACCTAAAACAAATTTTGAACTTTTAAGATAGGCATATTATGAAGAAAACACATATAATATCCTCTTTACTTATGAATTTTGATTTCGACGCTACAAAGTAAGGTTTTTTTTTTTAATTTGACTTCACAGTTATGTGAAATAATTTTCTGCCAGCAGGTAAAAACAATATTTTTTTTACTTTACACCCATGTTGGTAACACAAAAGCGTTAATCTGTCCATTAAATTAAGATGCAGAGAAAAAATATAATTTTGGATTCGAAATCATTATAGTATAATTCTTACTGATCACATTATGATCACTGAGGACGATTTTGTCATCATTTAGGATCGTTTTATATTCAAATGACGCTATAGTGCACAAACATCTTATATTTGTAAGAAGCATGTTATTCTCTCTTCACTCCCTAACATTTTTGAATCACAATATGATCTGTTACGGACATTTTTATAATTAAAATTATACAATAATATGATGATATGTTAACTATATTAGTTTGACAACTATGGTTAGCATAATCATGATTGCTCTGATATGCCTGCAATTCTTTAACAGGTTTATAATTATTTTTAAAATTCCACCCCACTCTGAAATAATTCATATTGTTAGAATAATAACAATATGCTTGACGTATGGTTTAGTTGTTGCTACAGACTTAATTGCATAATTGCATTAAATTTTTCTCTACCTTCGAACATGTTAAAATGGTGAAAACTCACAAAAACACTCAAATATAAATATGTTCATATGTGAAGAAAGAAAAATGAAATAATCCCTTGAGAGTGCATTTTTAAATAAATATATTTTGAAAAATTTTTAGTCATAAAGTATATGGATTCATTAGTGTTTTAAACAAACAGGGAAAGTTTTAAGAGTTTTTTAAAAATCCATAGAGTATACAAATAGTAAATTATTCGATAATATTGCTTACACACAATGCAAAACAATAAAAAAAATCGATATACACGTGAAAAAAAAGACATATATATTAAAACTGCTTTTGTTTTTTCCACTAATACAAAATTATATGTTAAATGTCCCGTGAATTTTTATATTTTGAAAAAGAAAATTTTCTTTATATTATCAATGAAGTGTAAAGAGTAACCCCTTCCGACATAGCTGATACTCATCTTGGATAAAAGAAATAAAAGCTTTGTTGCTATAATAATAATATACTTAAATGTTTAGAAGTTCTTTAAAAATGGCATCCCCTCAGTTTATTATTGGTTTGACCCATATACCAAAAAGTCGTTATTGAGAAAAACGTTAAGGTTTTTATTTTTAAATTTTTGTATGCTAAATTGGCAGTCCGAACAAACTTGACACTGGATATCTCAGATATGCGACTATATATTAATATACAGGTATTGGAATCATTTAGGGCATATTTACATTATTGAGACCTTGAATTGGGACCTTGAAATTTACAGATTTATTTTGCTGAAATGATTACAAATATAAGACTATTACTCAAAGTATTGTCCATCGCTGGCCACAACTTTTTACCATCTTTCTAGCAATTTTTGAATACCAACTCGAAAGAACGAATCGTCTTTTGAGGCAATCCAATTATCTAGCTATTTTTTGCATTGTTCTTATGAAGTAAACTTCCGCTGGGACAGGCCATGTCTCATCGACTGGTACAAGTAGTAGTGGGAAGGAGCTATGACTTCCAAGTGCGCTGCTCAAACGCATAAGTTGAGTCCGATAGCGTTTCCCCTTGATCATTTTATTTGGTTTGAGCAAATCGATCGAGGGCGGATCAATAAGTCCGTGACTTTTCAAACTTTCCTCGTAGTCATATGAAATGCAACACTGCTCCTATCAAGTACCACCTGTTATTAGACTACTTTCAACTTTACTTTGCGTTTAACATCTGTTCAAAACATACAACCTCGTGGATTTTTTTTTAAATTGAAAAAAGTGAATTTTGAGTGCTCATTAAACATATTATTTGCGAAAAAAAAAACCGTTAATCAAACCAAGGAAAAGCTTGATAAATACTATGGGGACTCTGCACTATCGATTTCAATGGTAAAGAATTGCTTTACTGACTTTCGTTGTGGTCGCACAAGTACAAATGACGCTGAACGTTCTGGACGGCCAATTAGATCAATAAACCCGAAAATGTCGAACAAATCCACGATATGGTGTTGGCTGATCGAAAAGTAAAATTGCGTGAGATTTTTAATGCCAAAGGCATTCCATATGGCAGTTGTGTTTCGATTTTAAATGATTAGTTGGATTTTAAAAAGCTGTCTGCAAGATAGGTGCCGCGTTTGCTCTTAATTGACCATAAACATAATCGTGTGACGTGTGCAGTCTCAATGGCAAAATTCCATGAATTGGGCTACGAATTGGTACCTCATCCGCTATATTCTCCGGATTTAGCCCCCAGTGACTATTTCCCAGTTCCAAACCTGAAGAAATGACTAGGTGGAAAGAGATTTAGCTCCAACGATGAAATTATTGATCAAACAAATGCCTATTTTATGGACCTCGAAAAATCCTATTTTTTGGAAGGGATACAAAAATTGGAGAAACGTTGGACTAAGTGTATTGAGCTAAAAGAAGATTATGTCAAAAAATATTTTTTTTTTGCATAAAAAAAATTGTGTCTCATTCAAAAAGTCACGGACTTATTGATCCGCCCTCGTAGTATATCACGCTGCATTGGACCCACCTTATACAGAGCATAAGCTTTATTTCATGAATATTTGGCTTTTGGAGGGCTGTTCGGGGAAACCCCATGATTTTTGCGCTTGGTGTTGTTATAATGGATCCACTTTTCATCGCAAAAAAGTCTTTCTTGTTTGATATTCGGGGACCTCGTTCACAAGTGGAAAATCGCCATTCGATGTCAGGCGGCTTCAACTCGTATGACACCGAGTTTCCTTGTTTTTGAATCAGTACCATGGCTTTTAGGCGTTTGCTGACTGTCGACTCATCTACTCCTAATGATTCTAACAACTCCTAAAGCGTTTGGTATCATCTTCAAACTTTTTGGGTTTACCCGGCCGTTGCTTGTCTTTGAGCCAAAACTTTCGCTAAGATTCGATAACTCTCGGCAGCATTTTTCTTCATATTAATGTAATAAATAACTCCCAGCAAAAACACTTTATATGATACGGAAATCGACATGTTCAAGGCAGTATTTAGTATTTTCGCTTATTCACAATTGGTTTTAGTGGCAAGACATTGGAAGCCGTAATAGTAGTTCATATACTAGTGTCAGTGTGTTGTGTGAAACGCTCATTATTAGTTCAAGGTCCCACCTAAATTTTTCAAAAATGGTAAATTTGACTTTATATGATTTCTACACTCAGAATATTATGTAGTTAACTGTTTGTAGTTTAATAAAAAAGTTTTCCGTTCCATTTAAAAATAAAGGAACATACATTTATTTTTCAAAGAAACATCTATATTAACTTTTTTATACATTTATTCGAAATAATTTACTATCATTTACCGATTTTTTTCAGTTTCATTTATGTTTTTCATTTGTTTGAAATTTAATAAAAATTTACCCACAAAACGGAAACTTGTGGTTTATTTGTATCCGTAACAGTTATTACAAATTTAAATTTTGTTTGCTGTCTGTTTCAAAAAAAAAATATTCAAAAAATTTCAACTTTTTCAATGCAATTTACAAGAACTTCATAAACACACATACATATACAAATACATTCACACAAAAAGTGTTTATAGCTTCATATGCATACATACATTTTGTATTTTACGAGTATATTAAAAAAAAAAATACAAAAACGGAAATAATTTCAAATAAATGAAAAAAACATTTATTTTTTAAGGATTGGTGGGTAAAATTTTGACATTTATTTTAACTGATTATATCAGTTGTTTCTTACGGATGTGTCAGTTGATTAATCAACATTTAAAAATAAATAACAAATAGCATTTAATTTAAATGAAAATTAAGTAGACCGGGTTTTAAATGAAATATCATTTCTTTTAAATGATATTTTCAGTTATTTTAACTTGCAAACTTTTTTAAGTGTACTTTTACGTGCTTACGAATTTTTTTATTGGTGTGAGCGAAAGTTGAAAATTGTAGAATGAATTCGTAAAATGTCTTAATGATTCTCAGTTAATAAAAAAAATAGTTCTTAAATGGCTCAAGTATTTCTGATATTTCCCTTGTATATTTCATATGTACGCTTGAGTGCTAACTCTGTCAAAAACAGTAATAATAAAATAATAAAGAAAAAAAAAAAAAACGGAAACAAGTCATTAGTTAAGTGTTTTTCTTTAGAAACTCTACTGGTGTTTTCTTTTATAAAATTTTGTTTTTTTTTTTTGCTCGTGAGTGGCAGAATTTTTATTCATTATTTGCACGTATTCAAGTCAAAGTTGCAGAGAAACTACAGGAGAAGGAAGTAAACAATTTTATACATTGTTATAAATTTAGCTCATAAACACTCACGTATTTTTAGCATACAAATGTATAGAGGTATTTTACTCGTATATATGTATGTATGTTATGTATAAACATAAGCATATAAGCTTAAGCATAAAATACACTTATATACATACATACATATTCAAACATCCTAATTGTTTTATCAAAAGTTTATGTGGGTATATGTGAGTAAGTGTGTGTGTGTGTGTGTGTGTGAATTTATGTGGTTTCATTGTGTTTGCCTAGGTGACTTTAAACATAAGATGAAAGAAAAAAATCAACAGCAACAACAATGTTATTATGACACCTGCACTAAAGTTAATATATACTAATTAAATGCTTTTCATCAGCTTCACCAACACACATGCAAACAAAGCAACAGAGTCTACTTGAGGTATAATCTTCTATATAAAATTTTAAATAACTTTTCTTTTCACACCCACAGCCTGCTTAATTTAGAAATAAAATGAAACAAGAACGAAAATATGTGGCCTATTTAAAGGATTATTGTGCTAATTGCACTTTGGCTGGCTTTAGTTATATAGCCAGCGATAAGTATGTGTGAAATTGCGAAATTTAATATAGCAAAACATTTTCTAATTCTCTCTCTCTCTCTCTCTCTCTAATTTCATAAAGTTTACATTTTATTGAACGTATATTTTGGTTAATATGTGTGGTAATCTCTACATTTGGCTCATACCTTTTGATAAGTCAATATCAACGTGATTTCGATAGTAGAGCGGTGAGTATTGTGTACGAGAGTTTACCTTCAACCCAGAAGATTTTATTTCCAACTGTTGCGGCTTGTGACATGTGGAATAAAACCGAAGAAGTGGAAGAAGTAATATCATATGTTGAATCGTAAGTTTTCCATTGGCGAAATTCTTACTATTTCTCGGTTAATTTTTCTTCCAATCCATGCAGTTTAGATGATACGGATGATTACAATTTTGATATTGAAAATTTCATAAGCTTTTTGATATATCCATATATTTATCGTGAGGGCAATGTTAAGGGTTGGTGTAATATTAATTGTCGAAATAATGAGAAATGCGCCCAATGCCCGAACAAAGATTTACGTTTACTACACAACAAAGTAAGATTTATTTAATTATTTAAAATATATTAAAAAATTATAATAATGATTTACAGTTTAAGAAAAACTGCAGTAGTTTCTTTGAATATTGTGAATTTTCACTAAAGCCTTTCAATTGTTGTCAGTATTTTTTGCCATTGATAACACCACATGGTACATGTTTTATGCTTAATTCATTGTTAAACAATAAAAAGTAAGTAAAGTAAGCGTTACTTATGATTCCAATCTAAAATTTTTTACGACATTTCTCTATAGAGGTAGTCCCCATTGGTTTAATAATGAAATTGATCCCATGACAGATACAGCTAAATTAAAAATTGTCACTAAAAGAGCAACACAGGTTGGTAATAACTTTTAAACATAAAGATTTTATTTACAAAATTTTCTTCTTTATTTAGTTATCGGTTTTAAATGAAGAGGATGTTCCTCACGACGCCTTGCCCGGTAATAAAATTGAAGCCAATAAACCGGGCCAAGATAAAACATTTCAAATATTTATGGAAAGTATGATTAATGATCCTGATGTTAAAGAAATTGCTCCCGAATTTCGTCAATGTCGTTTTCCCGATGAACTTTTAGATGATACCTCGTATAAAGCATACAGCTTTAGTACTTGTTTTGTTGATTGTTTGCGCATTTATCAGATGCGGGAGTGTAATTGTTCAGTTTTTCCATTTATGCCCGAACCGAATCCTAAATATACAGATTGTGATCTGCAGGGATTTTTGTGTTTGGAACGTTTGATTTTGGTAAGACCAGATGGTAGAAATTTATTGCCCTGGGCTAAGAGTAAATATACTTGCAAGTGTTTGCCATCTTGTACGGAAAGTGATTTTAAGGTGGTTTTTGACTATCAATTGAAGTAAGTAAGACATATTATTAGTTTTAAAATATTTTAATGCTATTTGGGACACTTTATAAATCCAGTGATCATTTTAAAACCAAACTTAGCAGTTATGTAGAAATATGCTTTATTTAGAAATTTTTAGTTAATTTTTTTCCCTGCAAAGCAGCCCTCTGAACTTGTTATGCCATACTTCGCCAGTACATATATCTGTGGCATGTATAAAATGGTCCTACATTTCAAAGGTATTGTCAGTGAAAGGAAATACATCCCAAAAGAAACCGAAGGATCATAGACCAATGAACCTGATGTGATCAGGAATGACATACACCTTCGAATTTAAATTATTTTTGCGATGCAAATGCAAAAAAAAAGAACGAACGTAGGGGTCGCATTTTTAAATTTTTCGTTATATCTCCGGCATTTAAAGTCGGCCTTAAAAGTTTATTATATCCATGTTCTTGTCTCGAGGGGACTAATATGGTGCTCTAAGAGGCCCAGCAAAACTTTGGTAATGGGTGCGATATTCTCATTGTAATGATAGCTCGTTACCTTTTTCATTATTTGCAAGCATAAAGTAATAAGTTACTCATTATTGATTACGTAATATATGATTTATAAATGTAGAGTAATAATTGAAATATTTTTGAAAATCTATTTTTAGATACATTACTTTGTGATTTTTTGTAAGGAAAAGGGTAATGTACATATGTTTATTTTGATAACACTAGCAAAAAAACGAAGCGCAACAATTCATTTAAGTTTAAAGCAATCAAATACTATATGCGTCGATAGCTCAGTGGGTAGACTTCTTGGCAACCAGAGTTCTCCCTGGTTCGATTCCCATCATGACCACATTATTTTTAATAACGTTTAAAATATTTGTAATAATTTTTTTAATCAAAATTCCTTTTTTTAAAAAAATCTCTTTTTACACACATTACTTTTTCCATTCTTGTAACCATATAAGTAAATCCCTAGATTATCACCTCTAAAGTAATAGGTATATACATTATTTTGAGGCTCACCGCCTGTAAAATTCATCAATGAAGTAAGGTGTAAAGTAATCCATCGGTCCCTATGGCTATACATTACATTACCCATTATTTGGTAATGTGTGGTTTCTCTGGGGCCATTTACCCCAAGTATCTCGTTCTAGTATTTACCCACCAGATCTCGGTGCCTATTACCTTAATGTCAGAAAATCGAAGCTCGCAAACAATTATTAAACTCCTGCTAAGGAAGTATCGACAATTATAGCCGAACCATTTTTTTTTTGTTGCCGATATCATGAAAATATTCGGATATTATGTCACTCAGACTAAAGAGTCAAAGGTATCTTTTGTTATTTACTGGTATAAAAATACGATAGAGGCACTCACACCACACGATCTTCGTACATCCCCCCCAACGAAGGCTGTGTTGATAATTCTGCACTGGCCGCAATTATGACTTTCAAGGATGGTGGCAATGGACTTACAAGTCGTTTGAGCATGCCAGGATACTGAGGCTACAAAGGGACATCACGGTACACAATCAATATCAGGCCCCGCAGCCCTCAATCGATTTTGAGTTTAGGGCTTGAATACCGAAAGAGGTCAGAGGGGCTCGACTTATCCACGGGGCACTCGAGGTTAACTCGGATGGCTCTAAGTGAGGGATGGAAGGAAAGGGGGTGGGGTATATGTAGGTCGTTATGATTATCAACTCTCTTCCAGGCTGCTGCATTAGTGCAGCATTTTAGAGATTAAAATATTGATCAAACTTGATTACCGACATGCAAACGCTTTTCAATCCTATTTAGGAGATTTTCTCTTATGTATTTTGTAGTTTTTTTCTTTTTGTTCTTTAAAATAGCTTTTATATTTACCCGCTTTATCCATATCAACTTTGAGAAAAACGAAATAACAGTTTCCTTTTTTTCTATCGAACCGATAGCCTTCGTTGCTAGTGTTCGCTTAGAGTATTAAGATATAGCTTGTAATAATATCATTATTATAAATAAACAAGTAAAAAAGGCTTAAATTAGGCTGTGGCGAATCTTTAAATACCCTCCACCAATGTTCTCTATTGTTTTTGATACAAATAATGTAAAAAACTTTTGAAGTAAAATTATGGAGGCAAAAATCATTTTTCGAGGTGAAAAACTTTTTTGGATGCGGAAACGAATTTTTTTACGTGAAAAAATTTTTTTTAGGTGAAAAAAATTTTTTGTGGTGAAAAAAAATTTTAGTGGTGAAAAAAAATTTTTGAGGTGAAAAATATTTGAGGTGTACAAAATACTATTAATTTCTAAGGGATTTGTAAAAAAATATGAGGAAATATATTATATACCAGTCACTACTATGAAATTGCACTAAAATACACCAATTTGTATGGAAAATTTAGAGGTATCTTTACATTTTCACCCATAACTTTTTAACCGCTGGAACGATTTTGCTCAATACCAAACCTATTCAATACCATTTAATACCAAACTGCTCCGGAGAATGTACAATAATCTGAGTAAAAATAGGCACCCCTGCTAGCGTCTTCGCATCGTGATCGCCATTTCAACAGACAGACGGACATCTCTAAATCGACTTCAAATTGCAATAAGGATCATGAATAATATATACTTTATGAGGTCTTAGACCTATATTTCGACATGTTACAAACGGAATGACAAACTGATATATACCCTCACCATATATGGTGGAGGGTATAAAAATATATTAATTTTACTCAAACACTAAAATTTTGATTGAAAATTTTGAAAAACACTTAAGGCAATGGTTGGCATTCAATATTTTTTCATAATAACGGTAGCTGGCTACCACAGCTACTTTAAGAACGACATGAAAATTTTAAAATTGCAATTAAATGTAAGGCATTTGACTTTTTGTATAGCCGGGCTTACTGCTCTATTTTACCGGTTTAATTTTGAAAAATCTTCAACTACAGTTATAATAACGCTTAACTACCGAAACACCGATTTATTACCGTATTTTCCTTATATAACCAAATTTAACATGTACGACAGCGGATCACTAAGTCCGTGACCTTTCGAACTTCCCTCGTAGTTATATGAAATGCAACCTTGCTCCCATCTAGTATCACCTGTTAGTAGACTACCGCCAAGTTTTGAGCAAGTTCCGTCATTTACTTTGCGTTTAAAAGCTGTTCAAAACATACAACCTCGTGGATTTTTTTAAACATGGGAAAAAATGAATTTCTAGTACTCATTAAACATTAGTTTTTGCGAAAAAAAACCGTCAATCAAACCAAGAAAAAGCTTGATAAATACTATGGAGATTCTGCACCATCGATTTCAATGGTAAAAAAGTGGTTTACTGACTTTCGTTGTGGTCGCACAAGTACAAATCTCGCCGAACGTTCTGGACGGCCAATTGAGGTCAATAACCCGAAAATGTCGAAAAAAAACACGATATGGTGTTGGCCGATCGAAGAGTAAAAGTGCGTGAGATTGTTGATGCCACTGGCATTTCATATGGCAGTGTGGTTTCGATTTTAAATGATCAGTTGGATTTAAGAAAGATGGGTGCCACGTTTGTTCTTAAATGACCATAAACGTAATCCGAACAGTAAAATTCCATGAATTGGGCTACGAATTGGTACCTCTTCCGCCATATTCTCCGGATGTAGCCCCCAGTGACTATTTCCAAACCTAAAGAAATGGCTCGGAGGAAAGAGATTTAGCTCCAACGATAAAATTATTGATCAAACACATGCCTATTTTATGGACCTTGAAAAATCCTTCCAAAAAGGAAGGGATACAAAAATTGGAAAAACGTTGGACTAAATGTACTGAGCTAAAAGGAGATTATGTTGAAAAAATATTTTTTTTTTTCCAAAAAAAAAAACTGTATTTCAATCAGAAATTCTCGTACTTATTGACCCGCCCTCGTAATATTATGGAGAAAAAAAACCGTGATATCAGAAAATGCATGTCACTATTGGTATCGCTGTTTCAAAATTGTCGTATTGGCATTAATCGGAGCATGGTAGACAACTATCGTTATCATGAAAAGGTATTGTTGCCAACCATGCTTAAGACTAAAAAAAATATATTTTTTCTTTGAGTGTATATTATGATGACCTTACCTGGCATATTTAGCTTATATTCTAATTAACACTAAATCTTAGCTTATGTTATTTTATTTGTTTCGTTTTCAGAATTAATGAATCTAATCCTAATCTTTCAATCTCTGTAACGATGCCAGAATTTGCCACTGAACGTTATCGACGGCAGGCTTTGCGAACACGTTTAGATGTAGTTGTCACCATTGGTGGTATATTGGGTTTGTTTTTGGGTGCCAGTATTTTGAGTGGCATTGAATTTGTATACTATTTTACCTTAAGATTATGGAATAATAATAGGATGGAACGACGCCAGAAACAAGAGAAACAACGTAATGAACAACAACTACGACAGCGGCAACACCAGCAATATTATTAAAAAAAAAAAAATATTATATAACGAAGCAGCAACAAATGAACTAAAGCATGGGGATGGGAAGATTTTATTTAATAAAAAAAATATTTTAGCTAAAGGAAAAAAAAGGACAGCTTTTAAAATTGTGGCACACTTTTGTTTTAATTCTCATTGACACTTAAAAGGAAAATGTTTCTTTTAGCATTTTCTTTTCTTCTCGTTACACTTACAATTACACCTCAAGTTATTTAGCTTTTATTTTTATGTCAAAATGTTGAAATTATAAAATATTTATGAGAACGTTTAATAAAATTTTTAAACTAAAAGCACTGCACTATAAAAATGTTTATCATTTTGCTACAAAAAAAAATAAAAAACGACTAAAGAAACAACAATAAAAATCTAAACTCTTTGTGAAAATTGTTGTTTCTTTATTGTTGCTGGTTTAGTTTAAGTTCGTAAGCAACAAATAAACAGTTGAAATTTATTGTTATCTATTTTTTTTACTAAATTGTTTTATTTAAATTTTAATGAGTATTTTTGGTTTGATATAAATTTTTAATTTGTGGGCTGTTCATTTGGTCATTTGATGTTTTTTACCGCCATTTGTTTGTACTTTTTTATATTGGGGTTTTGTTTCCTCAGTTTTTTTTTCTCTAGATGATATTCCACAGTTGTTGTTTAACATTTACATTTATCTTTTGATGTCCTGCTTGAATGCTGCCTTTTTTGTATTGTTGTTTTTTTTTTGTATTGCCTTTGTTACAACAGTATAAAGGACTAACTGCAGTAAGTTAGATTTTTATTTCATGATTTCGAAGGACCATCCAACCATAATCTAGTAGCGAGTGTTTCAAAGTCTTGCCAGCCATTAATTATTTATGTTAATTTCTTTTAAGGCTTATATAAATGGGATTTGTTATTGCAACATATTTGCTGTTACTGTAGGTAGTTGTAGTTTTTTATTTGTACATCGATTAGTGATGTAGAATTTTTTTAAGTAACGAGTATACGGGTATTTGTGTAGGGAACAAATGGTTACAACAAATTTTGATATTTTCACGGAAGTGAATTATGAGAAAGTAAACATAATGTACTACAGCTCTAGACAAAAATTTTTCATGAATAGTGGTTGCACGTGATAATAAAAATGAATCTTGAAAATTACTGCACTGAAAAAAATTATATCTAACTTCAGAAATCTAGTTTAAACTATATTTTGGTATAAATCTGGCTACGAGTACTTAATTTAAACCAGATTTTCTGTACAAAGTTTCATATCCAGACTTTGAAAAAACCCAGTTTCTTAACTAGATTTTAAATGTGTTTTTACAGTAAAAATATTATAGGGAAATTTAAAATAAAATCCTTTTAAATACATGTAACAACAAAATAATGAAGTTTTTATTTTATAGTTGATTATTTTACTAATTATTTTTCCAAATGAAAAAAGGTTTCTTATTTTTATTTAGTAATCATGAAGAATACACAGAAAAAGTTATTAGACACAAGCTGAATGGATTGCATTTTTTGATCCGCTACGACCCTCATCAACATTCTTCGTGCACTTGAAAGTGCTAACTGTAAATATCTCTATTCAACTCCCAAATCAAAAAACTCCAAAAAATCCCTTTTAAAAAATAGGATTTTTCGAGGTCCATAAAATAGGCATTTGTTTGAACAATAATTTTATCGTTGGAGCTAAATGTCTTTCCACCGAGCCATTTCTTTAGGTTTGGAAATAGGAAATAGTCATTGGGAGCTAAATACGGAGAATATGGCGGATGAGGTACCAATTCGTGGCCGCCCAGAACGTTCAGCGTCATTTGTACTTGTGCGACCACAACGAAAGTCAGTAAAACACTTTTTTACCATTGAAATCGATGGCGCAGAGTCGCCATAGTATTTGTCAAGCTTTTCCTTGGTTTGATTGACCTTTTTTTTGCAAAAAATAATGTTTAATGACCACTCGAAATTCACTTTTTTTTCCATTTTTAGAAAAATCCACGAGGCTGTTAAACGCAAAGTAAATGACGGAACTGGCTCAAAATTTGACAGTAGTCTATTAATAGGTGGTACTTGATGGAAGCAGTGTTGCATTTCTTATAACTATGAGGGAAGTTCGAAAAGTCACGGACTTATTGATCAGCCCGTATGCACATCAGACATCGTTGAAAGAGTGTTATTTAGTATTGAATTAAAGCTCGAAAAATATGTAGCAAAAGATTTTTTTAGTATTCTGAAAGGATTTTGGAAATTATATATTTGTCACGAACAGTTTTACAATAGTGAAGAACAAAACTCATCGTATGTTCGTTGAAGGATTCGAGTCCCACTCGATTTATTTCACAAAACTGTTTAACATAAAAAGACACTGTATGAGTTTTAAGTTTCACACTATTCAACGAAAAGGCAATGGAGTCTGTTTTTAAGCTCAATTTTAGACAACTCGGACTTTCTTATTGAAAGTAAAATAAAGACGTAAACTAAAATGAACAAAATTTTTTCACTATGAATTTCATAATCACTTGAAATTTAGAGAATATTTAGAAACCCCAATGGCACTTTTGAAATGTGCAAATCCGAATTTCGTAAAATTAATCATAATTTGTTTCGTTAAATTTAATGCAAGTATGTTGCTTTAGACTTTCAATAAGACTCAAAAAGCGGTATTTTGAATTTTCAATAGCGATTTGTTCACAAATGGGAGGTGATGAAAAAATTTGGAAGCCAGAACCAGAAGACCAAACAACTTTTGTTATGAGGGAGAAATTTATTACTTTTGTCCCCTCTTTTTAGTGTTTATATTTGCGGTCAAACACATAGTTTAAATTTAATTTAACACAAAAATTCGTACACTAAAAGGCTAATTTGAAGAGATTTTAACATAAATCGTTAAGCCTAAAAACTATCCAGGATTATATAAGTAATCTAAAGTAATAAGACGTAACGATTATCAGTTTAAACCCCATTTAAGTTAAAACAAACTTTTAGAACACTAAACCTTATGGAATTTTTGTTCAATGTCCTTTAGAGAATTGTTCTCATCTTTCATTTGTGGAGTATTTGGTTTGTTGTTGGTTTCTGAAACTCCTTTTTTTTTGGATAAAATGAAACAATTATAAGATGAACAAATAAAACGTGACCTCATTGGTAAATGTTGCTGGTAAAATAAATTTGATGTTGGTTTGTTTTATATATATATTAAATATTTATAAAAAAAAACTATGTAGCTAGATAAAAGAAGAAGAATAAATGTGGAATTTTTCTTTAAATTCAACTCAACAGTAAACGTAATACTGTGGTGCATGTTTATGGTGTTGATTTAATGAAATCACTGAATAAATGTGAACTTTTTTTTGTTTTATAAAATGTTTTTCCACATGAACGAAATAAATTTATATATAAAAAAAATATGAAATTTTATTAAAAGTAAATGCACTAATAACAAGGCGAAATTGTTATTTGTTAGATTAAATCAAAAGATTTTTAAAGATTATATGGCCATTACCAGGTAATGGGAAATGGATAAAAAAATAAAAAAAAATAGTAAGTTCATACACATTGGTCAAATATGGTTACCCAAAGCTTACGACTATAGCTATAAATAAGTCCTTGCCAAGAAGGTAATATTTAAATCACTGCTTACCAGTATATGCTAAAATAAGTACATACTTGTAATGAGTAAAATAAGTCATATAAAATAAAAGCAAAATAAGAGCATCAACATATAAAATTTTAATTAAAATAAATTGAGACTATAAACTTCTATGAAATCGTAATTGCTTAATGTAAGTAGTTATATAATGTAACACCAAAAGCAAATTATTTGTGTGTAATAAACACAACCAAAAATAAATTGGTTGAAATTCTATTGGAACTATCAAAACTGTATCGTTATTAAAAAATTTTAATTGTAAACACTTAAAGTTATTTTTCAGAATAGATAAATTTTATTATAAATATATCCAATATATGGGGTTTTCTAATCAATATTAAAAAAAAATATTTTATCTTCTACATTACCTTTAATACCAATAATTAACAATTTAACGAAGATTTTATCATTTAAAATGAATATTTTCTGCAAAACTCTAATATTAGTTCTGTTTCAATAAAAACTATTGCTCTATCTAAAATATTAGTTTTTTTAATCAATTTTAGCATAATGTTACATTGTTTATCAACATAAGTGCAATCAACCATTAATTTCCACAGTTTTGGTAATTAGAATACTAATATTAAGATTAGCAACTGAAGTTTTTATTATTATAACAAAATTGTTAAATGTATTATAATTTTGCTTTTTCTTCATTCTTTTATATTCAAAATTATACAACAACTTAATGCAAGTGTCTGTGGTGCAGTGGCTAGAGACACATCCTGCTAGTCTTCGGGTTTAAACAAATAAACATTTTTTTTATTTTTTTAATAAATTTTTATTTATTCTAATTAAAAGGCACGGCTTATTTTCTGCTGTATCTGCAATGATATTTTTAAATAAAAATATTAAAATTTTAAATTAAAAAATTTTGAAATTTTTTAAAAAAAAAAATTAATACATTTTTAGACTAGAGGAATAGCCCAGTTCACGGCGTAAACAAATTTTCTTTTTAAAATAAATTTTGTGGAATGCGATTCTATTAGTAAAATATCTATTTATAGTAAATCGATTTGTAGAATGTCTATTTATAGAGTATTATAATCTATAAATAGAAAAGCAATCAATTATTACAATCAAAATTAAGAAATTGTAAACAAAATTCGGTTATTACAGCAGTATTTAAAATTAATAAAAGTGATAGTACTTGGAACTACAAGAATTTGGTTGGCAAAATATTCGGTTGCAACTACAAATATGTTTTCTGTGTGTACTTAAAACCATGGCAGCAACACATTATTTTAAAGCCTCTAAATAGGCAGTGATATATATTAATATGGGTAACTCTTTATTTCATAACTTTTAAATAAGTAGTGATATATCACATTATTTGTAACGTATTATTTTAGGTTTCAATGCAAAGTAAAGGGCAATTTACACCCTTTACCAGTTAATACCTGATTAGTGTTAAAAATCCACTTCCAAGTTAGAAATTTCAATGTTAAACTAGCTTTAGTCTATAAAAACGTTAGTTTATTAGATTATTTAGTTGTTTTTTATGTAACACTTAAATTTTTAAATATTGTCATGTCTTTTTTTTTCTTTGTAATTAAGAAAATTTTGCACAGAAAAAACCAACCTATAAAACTGTCAAATATAAAAATAACAACTAAATTAGTCTCCAATCAAATAATGATGTTGCCTGGTCTAAATTACAAAATATAAATATAAAACAAGCCGCCATCATTAGAATAACTACTGCAATTTAACTACCAACTACTATGTCTGCTACTCTGTCTACTCGACACGACACTTGACAAAGACCAAATTACTATGTAAGGTAGACTATGTAAGGTAAGTAACTTTATTTAACACTTGTTAACCCAAAAAGCATTCTAAATAACAAAAACAACAAAAAACAAGACACTTTAGGCAGCCATATAAATATATGTATTAACGTGAATTGAATTGGTGGAATTTCACAGCAAACAATTATTTTTGAAAAGTTTCAGCCAACTCGGAAATTAATATACAACTTGCGCTTTTCATCTAAAAATCAGAGATTTTCAAACAAATTGAACAAGAGCAAAAAAAAATTTTATTTTTAATTTATTTTTTATATTCTTTTATATTACTAGAAGGAAATGGAAATTTCGATTGGAAAAAGTTTGCGGTCTTTACAATAAATTATTTTAATAAAAAGTATTTTTTTAACAATACCGGTGAATTGGAAGTTTAAATTAGCTGAGGAGTCTGCAAATTATGATCGGTATAGAATTCCGTATCATTTCCTCGTAATACTGGAGAATGATGAAATTTCGAAAAAATTATATTTTTTAAAAATTTTAGATTTTCTTGTGAAAAGCACAAGTAGAACATCAATACCGACTTGCCTGTAACTTGACAAAAATATTTTAAAATCTATCCACAACACACAGAGAAAAAACATGGTTGCAATATGATCACTGCTACTATATTGTGCTTGTTGCAATCGGGTATAGTTGTCACAACCAAGTTATTGGTTTTCTAACCATCAACATGGTCGCTGCTATCATTATTTAGTAAATATTTTACTATTTTATGATTGGCACCTTCAATTTTATATTATGATTGGCTGTAACCATACTGTGGTAACAAAAATTCTGACTATGAAAAAAATATGATAATTATGCAACGATAAAATGGTGGCAGCAATCAATAAATAATTATACAATCAAAGAAAGAAAAGTTCTTAAAGTCTATGATTTTTTCCTTAACAATTTTTCTTCATAAAGTCCTTAATATTATTTTTTTAATTTCTAAAGGAAATATCTTTAAATTTAAAGAGCTTTTTCATAGTTTCTAAGAACTTTTCCTTTAGGAAATTTTCTTAGATTATGGATCATATAATGATAACCCAGGAATCATAATATAATATGATAACATTTTGAGCATACTATGCCTACGTGCGATCATATTATGATAAATTCATTATAACATTTTATTAAGTACCATAATATGAAAATTTTTGAATCATAATATAACTCTAGGGACCATATTATTGTAAAAATATGGTTATTTTATTATCATAATATGATTATAGTTGACCCAACCATGTTTTTTGCTTGCGTGAATTTTTCAAACCCAGCATTTAAAAAAAATTCGTCATGAAATGTTTCATAGATTTCTGTACTTTTCATAAAAAATGAGGATTATTTATTGGTCATTATTAGTAAGTAGTAAGGTTCATGAAATAATTCATAAATATTTATGAAATTATTACATTGGTGGATAACTGAAGAAGATTTTCTCTGGATGTAACCTAAGCAAATTCCCCCAAAGGCCTAATTCGATCCACCCTAATAAACGTATAAACATACAAAATTTATATTGAATTGTGTTAACATAAACAACCTGTAAACAAGTTTAAACATGCAGTTTTACATGTTTTGAGTGTACAAACTAAGATAAAATATACATTAGGAGAGCAGTTATCCAGTTTTTTTTAAACTTTATAAACCCTAAAAACCATCCTGTGATTAAAAATGAAAGAGTTTTCTTACACATAAGTAGCACCCTAATAAAAATTCGTAAGTTTAAAGGTTTTAAATTTAATGCAAATAAAATGTGTTCAAGTCAAATCTCTAAGAAAATTGCTAAGAATTAAATATTTAAAAAATTGGAATCATTAAATATTTAAGCGAAGCATTATTATCTTGAAACACTGCTAATTTTACGAAAACTTGTAATTTCATACAATACTATTTTAAAATTATTTAAAATTTTTTACATCTTGTTTTCATTTATTTTAAATTAATTTTTCTACATTTTATAATTTACTTTCTTACAGCATAAACACACTTATTGATGTTGACATCATATTTGAAGTTATCTGGGCATGAACCACGAATAGGACGTTCAGTAACGCAAAATTTATTTTCATATAATGTTGATTTTCCAGGACATTGTTGTGCCGAGACGATGGAAAACAAAGCCAAGATAACGGCAAAGATCCAAGTGAATTGCATGATGATTAACTAAATTAAAATAAAATTATTTTAATTAAATAGAATTTAAATTTTGCTTAATTTAAAACTCACTTTATTTTAATTTGAAATATAAAGATGAACTAAATTTTGTTTGCCAAGTTTAGAAATACTTATAAGTATTCTACGATTATTCTTTATCGCCTTACACACACAAACACACACATACAAATAAATATTTAGAACTTATCAGTTTTTACTAAATACTAATGACCCTGTTCTATGACCTACAGCGATTTGTATTGATTTTTATAGAAAACTATTATATAGGGGGAAAAATAATTTCTTCCAACAAATATTTATAACAAAAAAAATTATTAAAAAATTTGGAAATAAAATAAGTCGAAAGCATGAGCGCCCTGGTAGGCTAGTTGGTAGCGTGCTAGCTTATCAGTGCGGGGTTCGTGGTTTCGATTCCAATCAGAGGCTCTGGTTAATAGCCTTCGTTGCTAGTGCTGGGTTATGGTACTAAGATATAATTTGTAATTATATGTTTAATAAAATAAATAATAATAATTCGAAAGCATTTTAAATCAAAGAAAATGCTTTACCATAAGCATTTTTTCAAAGCCTTTAATAGCTTTGTTAAAAATTAATAAATTATTATCATACTAAAAAAAAGTTTTACCAATTTCTCAAAACGCTTTATTATATTTGTAAAACATTAGATACAACTTTTTAACCATTTCATCAAATTTGAAATAATTAAAAAATAATAATTCAAAATGTTGTTTATTTTGTGAAAATTGTTTAAGGTTTTCTTTAATGACAAATTGCTATAAAGTTCACATTGGTTTAGTTTGAAATATTATTAATAACGTGAAATTTCCTTTTCCCTTATCCAATACTCACTCACTGCTTGCATTTGTGTTAATTTAAAGAAAAAAAGTATATATTCCAAATTCCAGAGAACTCTAAATTTTAATCAGTTTAAATAAAATTTGTGCATATTGTTTTTTTTTTTTTATTTTTATTAATAAAACTGATCTTATCACAATTTCTATACATATTTTGAGAAAAATTCTATTTAAATTTAAAACTGCCTTCGACATTGACATCTTCAGATTTATACATGTATACATGGCATTACGAGAGTATATTTATAATTATCTAAATAGACATAATTTTTAGTAAATTTTAAAATAATAATTTCTGTTTTTTTTTTTCCTAAAACAAATATTTTCAAATTTCCATACCAGCAGCTTATCAATTAGCCCATGTAGACATTTAAAATACAATAGTCTGTTGTAAATTTGAAACATTTTAACCCATTCATAACTACTGTTACTTATAGGTAACGAATAAATTTTAATATAAAAATTAATTTTTGTTAGTTTGTCACGTAATTTGAAATACATTTAACGCCTACAATTATAAGTATTTAATTACTGAGTTAGAGTTTCTTTACATAAGTTACTTAAGTCAATTGTAATAGAGCCTTCAGTCTTCTTACCTTTTATTTAAATCAAATAGCTTTTGCTATTTATTTTAGATCATTTTTTTAACGACTGATCAATCATTCAAAAATACATTTAAAAATTTTACCTACCGATTTGGTAAAAATAAATTATTATTAATTTTTTTGAAATTGCCAACGATTAAGTAAATAGTATAGTAGGATTTTAAGATCATATCATATTCTTTTTAATTATTTTTATTGTAAAGAAACATGAAAATTTTATTAGTAAGTTATAGAGAATAAAAATTGAGAAATTCCACTGAGCCAGCAGGATAGAATACTTAGTATTTTCGGTTGGCGCTACCCAACCTTGTCCATATCCATGCTCTTCTTCTCCCTTTGCGGTCATTGCTTGTTGATGATTGTCTATTTTATATTGAGTGTAACGATTTTTATATTTTAGTTTGTTATTTAATTTGAAAAATGTAGACACACACATAACATGTACATCTTTAGTGAATTGCGCTATGTGTGTGTGTGTGTCAAGTTCATCAAGTTTTTGTAATTCGAACTAAAATAAATTAGTTTATAAAAATATAAAGAAAAAGGAATTTTTTTAATATTTTTTCAACAACAACCGATAAAAATTTAAAAATGTATAAAAAAGTTAAACAACTTTATCCTTAAATATTTTTTTTTAAGAGAAGCAATACTCAGGAAATTCTTCCTACTTATTACTCGTAATGTGTTGCATTCTTTAGAAAGGGAACAGAGGAGATATGAAATGGTGAAAGATGAAACACTTCAAGTATGACAACAATGTAATTGAGCGAGATAATAAATCTTATAACAGTTTTTGCTCGCCATCTCATAGAAAATTGTTCAAGCTTTTCAGTTAATAGCCCTGTTTAGTTATTTTACTTTAAAACACCAAAGGAGGATGTTGCGATATGTATGAGGAAGAAAAAAATTAAACATATTAATTATTCTAAATTAATGGTGCCGTTGCAGGGAATCGAACCGGCAACCTTATGTGTAACAGTCTAACGCGCTAAACATAAAACCACAATGCCCACATACACTTAGAACATTATGTTGTGTACTATTTGCAGTTTAATAAAAAAGTTTTTAGTTCAGTTAAAAATAAAAAAAAACATAACATACATTTATTTTCAAAGAAATATTTATTTTAAATTTTTTATACATTTATTCAAAATGAATTACTAACAATTACGGATTTTTTTCCCGGTTATTTTTTTCATTTGTTTGAAATTTACAGATGTAAATCTGTAAATTTGTGTGCCTTCTGTTCCAAAAAAAAAAAAAAACATTAAAAATTCCAATTTTTTTTATTTAAATTCTTTGTTTAAAGACAAAATAATTACTATTCAAATTATAAGAACTTCATAAACACACGCACATACACAAAATGCTTCTTTAGTCTGTGTGAGTATATATTTTGTAAATAAAAAAATAAACAAAAAATACAATAATTTAAAATAAATGAATAAACAGTTATTTTTTATGGAATTAGTAGGTGAAATTTTAATATTTAACTGATTTATCATTTGTTTTTTTACTGATGTGTCAGTTGTTTAAATATCGTTTTAAAATAAATAACAAAAACCATTTGATTTAAATAAAAAGTAAATATACCGGTTTTTAAATGAAATATCATTTCTTTTAAATGGTATTTTCTGTTATTTTAACCTACAAACTATTTTAAGTGTATGTTATCGGCAAACATTTTTATTAAACTTCGTAACAACTCTGAGTGTACAAAACAAAATTTTAGACCTCTCTCTTCAATACCGCTATAGGCACTAATGGGTTAAGGCATGTAAATACGTGTCACTGTAACTTTATGTGCTTATTGTTATATGCATGAGCTTTTAAAATGTCAAAACAATTTGCGATACAATTTAAGTATAAAGGATGACAACAAGAACATGAATTGCAGTGATAATTGCATGCCTGCATGGCCTACAAAGAAACTATTCTGATGGGTTCCATTCGATCTTAATGAAATTTGGGCATGTAATAGAGAAGACAATAAAATGGACAAGTATTTTTCAGCAGTCCGAATTTCATATTAAAGGCCTAAAATCTATTACCAAGTTTTTGATTTTTTTAAAATTAGTTTCTTGTAAATAAAAAGAACTGCAATAAATTAGATATCAAATATTTTTTTTTTGAGACGAATCTACTTGTGTATAAGTCTTAGCATATTAAAGTTATTCCTTATTCAATTATCCTTTTTTGCTGTTGGTTTGAGTTCAAATTTATATATTTATTGAATATATTCGTATTCGTTTGAGTTGAAAAGTTCCTACGCTCAAGTTGGTATAACTGTCCTGAGAACACATGCAAAGTTGCAAGTCATTCTGTCAATTCTGTCTTTGTTTACAAGCCATTTGAAGTTGACGTGTCATTGATTTTTTTTAATATGGAAAAAATTGAATATCGTGCAGTCATTAGATTCTTTGTTTTGAAGGGTTTAAAAGCAAAGGAAATTTATGAACAATTGTTAGAAGTGTATAAGGAGTCCTTACCTTCAAAACGCACAGTTGAATTTGGGGCTGGTGAATTTAAACGTGGTCGTACCAGCCTTGAAGACGATCCACGCGAAGGACGACCAAAAACTGCACCCACAGCAGAAATCATTGAGCAGGTACATGATATGGTTAGTGAAGATCCAAGTTTGACTAAGCGAGAAATTGCTAATGCCATAGGCATCTCTGACGAAAGAGTACTCCATATTTTACATGAAGAATTATGTATGAAAAAACTGTTTGGAAAGTTAGTGCCGCACACATTAACAATTCAACAAAAACTGAATCGAAAACAAATTTCTCAGCGTAATTTGGAGCGTTTTAAGCCTAATAAAACCAACTTCTTGCGTCGTTTTATAACTATGGATGAGACTTGGATCTACCACCATGATCCTAAATTGAAACAAGAACGTTTACAGTGGACTGAAGCTGGTTCTTCAGCTCCAAAGCAGGTAAAGTCACAACGATCAGCAAAGAAGGTTATGGCATCAGTTTTTTGGGATGCAAAGGGAATTTTGATGATTGATTATCTTCAGAAAGGTAAAACAATCAACTCTGAATATTATTGCAGCCTTTTCGATCAGCTGGATGAAAAAATTCGTGAGAAAAGACCTGGTTTAAAGAAGAAAAAATCATTTTTCATCAAGACAATGCACCTCCTCACAAAAGTGTTTTGACGATGGCTAAATTCAACGAATTAAAGTACGAATTGCTTGAACATCCACTTTATTCACCAGATTTGGCTCCCAGTGACTACTATCTCTTCAGAAATCTCAAACAATTCCTTCGTGGAAAGCATTTTTCGTCGAATGAAGAGGCCATAGCAGCCGTAGACGGTTATTTTGCAGAGCTTCCGGAAAACTATTCTAAGGATGGGTTAAAATTATGGAAGATCATTGGAACAAGTGTATTCAGCTTCTAGGAGATTATATTGAATAAAAAAAAAAATATTTCTTAACAAAAACAGTATTCTTTCATTTCGAGCGCAGGAACTTTTCAACCAACCTGTATATATTGAATATATTCGTAGGGAAAAAGTATGTAAACACTTTTGGCTAAATTTACTATGAAAAAATCTGCTGAAATTAGTAGTTTTTTTATTAAATATTAGTAAGATAAGAACAGTAAAAATAAAAAATAAATTTACAAATTTTTTAACAAATTTTAATTAAATTTTAGGTAATTAAAAATAATAATTTGTCCTGTTTAAATTTTGGAAAAAATATTATTAACCGATTGAATTACAAAAAATTTACATTTTTCTTAGTTTTTTTTTTGGGTTTCTTAATGCGAATAAATATTTTCTTTTACCAAAGATACACAATATGGGTATTAAAATGTTTGGTTTCTTAAGTACGATAACACATAGCTCAGTAAAAATAAATCTAAAGTTCTAAATATTTATTTAAAAAATTTTTTTTTAATAAAACTACTTAAAGCAATAAAATTATAGTTAAAATGTATGTTTATTTTTATAGAAAATCATAATTAACTAACTTAAAAAAAACTTAAAAAAATTCGCAATTAAATATAAACAAGATAAGCTTATTGTTAAACTTTTATAATTAATCCCATAAATAACTAAACAAAAAACTAATACAAAAAACCCATATCTAACGAACGCATAAGCAACATAAAAAATTAACATCTCCAACATTTTCAAAAAACAACAACGAATAAATATCTGTATGCTACGTGTGGTAGTGAAGGGCAACACCAAAAAAAAAAATTAGTTGTGCATATTAAATTAGTTAATATATGGTAAAAGTGTATGAAAAGTCACCTTACAAAGCTATAAATTGCACACAGTTAGTTACGTACCACTAAAAACAACAATAGCAACTACATGTTACTACAATTACAACATGCTACATAAGTACAACAGCAGCATCCGTAGCGACAACAACTACAAATTATATTGCTGAACTAAGAATGATTAATTCTCTTTTTTTTTTTTTGCAAGTTTATTTTGCAACATGCACAGTTTTGTTATTATATATTTATTTTTTTGAAATTCTAAAAGTAATAGGACAAAAAAAATAGTAAATAACTAAAATGAACAAATGTAAGGCAAAATAAGTGAATATATTTTTTTGTAACAAAACTTCTTTAATTTACAAACAAAAAAAAACCTATTTGGGTTGTATATAATATTAAAAGAAGATAAAGGAAACCCTGCTTTTGCTAGCAATATGCTTAATATTTTTTGCTTCACCCAAAACCCTATAATTTGTTGTTGTATTTTAAATCATTCTTACCGCACTTGTCGTATACATTGTTAGTTTTACTTTAACACCCTCTACAGAAATAATTAAAAAGTTTTAAAAGCTCGCCACTAGCAGGCAATAGAACTGAGAACGGAACTTTTTTCTGCTTCTTCTTCTTCTTCGCAGCAAACGAACAGTACTATGGCAACATCAACCATCAGCAATAGCAAACGTTTGTACTAAATGGTCGTTTGTTGTAAAACTTTTTTTTTTTTTTTCAAAACCACATACAACATTGAAAAATATATAAAACACAACTCACACCTCAGATAACAAAAATATTGTATAAAATACGAAAAAAAGGACATTAAACTAAAACTTAGTACTGAAGAAAAACTTTTTTTGTGTAGTCCTTGCAGTTTTTTTTTTTTTTTTTTTTTGGTGCTGCTGCTGCTTGTCTTGAAATAAATAAGTTATCATGTTACTGCCTCTATAGAGAGGCATCTTTAAACATAATAGAGGAGATGGTATAGTAAAGAGTAAAAATTCAAAACTTAAATATTTAATTTTACAAAATTTGAATCGTGTAAATATCAAAGTTTTTGGTAAAAATGCAATAGTTTTTTTTTTCTTTTTTTGCAATAACCAAAGTTTTAGATCAAAATAAGCCTGATCACAAATTTTTGTTATTTTTTCAAAAGCTTGTTATTTTTTTTATTATGAGCGATCACAAATCACTGAGAGAATGGTGGGGACAACCAATTTTTTGATTTTGACAATAGAATTTAATTTAAATGTGACAATACATATCGCAACGTCCTCCTTTGGTATTCCCATAGCACTTAACCCCACCGAAGTAAAATAGCATAACAGGGCTATGAACTAAAATGCTTCATCAATTCAGCTAACTCTTCATTAGATGGCGGGCAAATAATATTATCTCGCGCAATTACGATGTTGCCATATTTGAGGCCCTTCATCTTTCACCACTTTTCAGCTTTTCTTTGTCACCTTTCCAAAGAAAGCAACACATTAATTAGTAGGAAAAATTTCACGAGTACTGCTTCTGTTTTCAAAAAAAAAATACATAAAAATTTGGTAGCCTTATCACAAATTTTGTAGTCCAAATTCGGTTGACTATAAACTCGTTTCCCATAGAAATATTTTTGAGGCTGAGGTTGTTTTTCAATTTTTTTTTTTTTTTGTGGAAGAGAAACTAAACACCTACTGTGCATCCCCGCTACATAAAGTATGTTATAAAGGGTGTCCCAAGAAGAACGCAATTTTTAAATTTCAAATAAAACACAGGTATTTAAAAAAAAATCGTGAAACTTTATTATATCGTAAAGTAGACAGAATGAGGCTATGTATGGAACAATATATCGTGCAGATGGCCGCCGCGGCTTTGCTGGCATGCACGCGATCTTTTAATGAAATTTTCAATGACCGTTTTGCATGAATGCTGCGGTATTTAATTAATGCAGCGTCCAATTTCCTCTTTTAAGGCTTGAGTCGTCATCGGCTTATTCGCGTAAACCATCGACTTCAAAAAACCCCAAAGAAAAAAATCTAATGGTGTTAAATCGCACGATCTAGGCGGCCAATTCTGATCTCCAAAACGCGAAATAACACGACCGGGAAATTACTGATGCAGCAATTGAATTGTTTCTCTGGCTGTATGACATGTGGCGCCGTCTTGTTGGAACCACATGCCCTCCACATTCATTTCTTCTTGACCTGCCTCATTTTCATAAAAAAAATAGGTCCAATGATTCCTCCAGCCCAAAAACCACACCACACAGTGACACATTGAGGATGCATTTGCTTCTCGTGAATCACTCGAGGATTTTCCTCACCCCAAATGCGACAATTCTGCCTATTGACGAAGCCATCAAGATGAAAATGGGCCTCGTCACTGAAGATGATTTTATCGGCAAAATCAGCATTTTCATGTTGTCTCTCCAATACCCAATTAACGAACTCCCTTCGCTCTCCATGGTCAGCTGGCTTCAGTTCCTGAGTCAATTGAACTTTGTATGCATGAAGATGCAAATCTTTCGTCAAAATTCGCTGCAAAGTGGATTTGGAGACACCAATTTGTTGAGCTCGGTGTCGAATTGAGGTGGATGGAGTTTGAGCGACATCATCACGTACAGCTGCGACATTTTCGGCGATCGACCTGGTCGATGGCGGGTTGTTGTCTTTACATCACTAACAGACCCAGTTTCGGCAAATTTATCCATTAATCTCTTTACAGTTGACTCTTTTGGAGCATTATTGTGACCCCAAATTGATCGCAATTTGCGAACTGTAGCCGCAAAACTTTCACCATTTTGGTAAAACAATTTCACAATGAGAATGCGTTGTTCATTCGTGTAGCGCTCCATTTTTACTAACCTCGTACCTTCTACTAGCAAACAATAACAATTGTTCAAATGTCAAACAATGACACTTCGAATGTTGTCAGATTTAAAAATTGCGTTCTTCTTGGGACACCCTTTATTACAACTATAACTATGATAACAGTTTTGTGTAAGTTTTAAGGGTTTTCAGAAAACGAATTTCAACTTTTTTTATACACTAAGACTAGGTTGGGACAAACTACGAGGGACCAGAGAAATTAGTTCGTGATAAGCGAAATTTGAATTAACCAGAATAAAATTTGTTTAACTAATTTTTATTAACCACAAAATATTAAAATTTATTTTAAAACAATTTAAAAAAATGGGCAAATTTGTTCTTTTGGTATTTTAACAAACTTCATGTATGCTCATATATCATCATATATGACCATAAACGGCCATATACCCTTAAATTTTGAAAATGAAGACATATGGTCATATGTGATCATATAAAAGCCAATGTATGATCATGTTTGTTCATAAATAATTCCATTTTTACATGGGCAGTAAAACTTTTAATTACGCACATTTCCCCCTCAACTCAAATCAACTTCTTTAAAAAAATTTATTAATTTCAGTTTGACAAAGGAATCTATTTTATTTGTAACATTAGACGTTGTTATTTAAGCGATTTCTTCCATGTACAAACAAATAATTTTGAAAAGAAATTAATAAGGTAAGTAAGGTTTTTATACAAACAATTCTATACAACTGGAAAATGTCTGTTTTTGAAATGAATGCTTTTGTCAAAAGTCTACAGAAAATAATTATTTTCTGTTTATTATTTCAAGAATTAATAATGGAAAAATTTAATTGTGACACATGTCGAACAAATTACAAAAATAAATTTCTAATAAGAATTTTAGTATATTAAAAGTAATGATTTAGCTATTATGGCGTCGTAGAAATATTGTATTGTAGTTATTGTGAAGGTTTGGGGTTCAATTCTCACTGAAACTCTGATTTCTTACTGTACATAAAGGTGAAGTAGATGTAGAATTTGAAGGGTTTCTAGTACATTTGGGATTGTCTTAGTAGAAACCCTATTCCATGTTCTACATCTTCCACATCCTGTACGACTCTTTAATGTTACTTGTATATTGTCATCATTGCTCTACACACCATTGTCGTTGTTGTTGCTGTCCATGTTGTTGCACGAACATTAGTTGAAATATTTGTCTCACTTGCGACATTTATCAGTCACTACAAGTACGAGTACAACATTTTTAACACACACATTTATTACTTTGTCTACAATTTTTTTTTTGCATTTTTCTTTTTGTGCAAACTTTCATTTGTTATACTAAAATGTAGCTGTGCTGTGTGTGTAAAGTACAATTTTTAATTTTTAGTATCTTTTTTGATTACATGCTTTGTTTTTTGGCAAAATAAAATATTATCAAAAATAAGTATGAGAAAATAAAATTAAAGTTTAGATAAAGTTAAGAACCAACAAAATGTTGTACTACCCAAAAAAAGTTAAGCAGATTTATTTGAAATGATTTATGGGGGGTGGGTGGGTGTGACAAATGCAAGCCAGTGATGATCATTTAGATTTGTTTAGTCTTTTAAACCGATTAAATTATTTCCAAGTGTCCATTATTGTGTAGTTTTTTGACACTTTTTTTGTTATCAATATGAAAGGTATTTGATCATTGGTTTTGGTTTTTTCTTTAGATTTTGTTTTGACAAAAGACATTTTTTTATTTAAAATTGATTTTTATTTCTATTTGAAAAAACAAAACTGCAAACCTCAGCTTAATTCTATCGTGGTGTTTGTAGGGCATACAAAACTTTATAAAAAGTTTTTCTTTTTTTTATACTGACTATACGAAAAGTAAGTGTTTGGCTATTTTATTTAATCTCAATGTCCGTTTTTTTTGATAAACATACAAACATACCGACGTGTGTAGCACAAATTAGGGTGATATACAAAGCTTGTGATGTAACACCAAAAATATTCAAGGCTTTCTTAAGGATCAAAGTTGGACCACATCAACTATTTTTTTAAGTCTTTCGTCCTCATATTACGTTTTTTTTTTTTTAATATTTTTACAATTTATTTCATTTATTTAGTTTTTGCCTCACAGGATTCAGTTAGCTACTATCCGGTACTTTAATTTACACCCCTTCATATCTGAACAGATCTCATTCTGTTTATACCAGATCTGATAAGATCCTATATGACCAGATCTGGTCATATCTGGCAGTAAAAATCACACAATTTTACAGATATTAATAGATCTGACACCAGATCTGATCAGATCTGAGCATAAAATGTATTACACATGACACATATGATCAGATCTAGCACCTGATCTACTGAGCTCTAATAATATGCAATTTTATCTAAATAAACTTCAACAGATCTAATCTTTCTTACACAAGACATTTGTTGCTGTTTCCCATTTGAAATTGGATTTCAACTGTTTGTTAAATTTTAAATAGGCATTCAGTAATCGGCTTTAAAAAAATTCAATAACATTGAAAATGTATTTTAACTCTTCCCCAGCAAAAATAAATGGAAGTGATTTTTAAGAAATTAATTTTTCATTGATTTCAAATTATCATTTAGTTCCTCTTCTAAGGCAGTTATTTTTTACAACTTCCAAAAATGTGATTTTTTTAATGAAAATTAACAGTTTTTGTATCTATGACGGGCAACTTATTTTAAAAACAACCAAATATAAACATTAACCATAGATATTTGACATTTATAACTATGATTAAATTTCATTTTTTAACTTACAATTTACCAGATTTTAATTTCTTATTATTGATACAAAAAATATTTATTTATTTATATTTATATTTATATTTATATTAATCATATAATTACAAATTATTATTAATACCCTAACCGAGCACTAGCAGCAAAGTCCATCGGCTCGTTGTAGCAAAAACAGACCGAAGCCTCTGGTGGGAATCGAACCCACGACCCCGCACTGATAAGCTAGCACGCTACCAACTAGCCTACCGGGGCGCTGATATACAAAAAGTAAAAAAAAAATATTGTATTAAAAATTGCAAGAATTTCGGATAAAGTAATTTAATAAATAAGGCCCGTTTACTGAATGTTTCGTTATAAATTAACCAACAGTCAAATTTTAACTTTATATGGGAAACAATAGCAAATGTGTCTTAAATTCCCAGATAGAAGCTAAGGGGAGTTTTTAAAGTGAGGCTAAGACCCGATTACTGATGTCCTGTTAAAATCTAAATTACAAAAACAAAATTTATTTGGGATCTAATTTTCCACTAATCCAATGAAAAAATATCATAGAAGGAAACTTCCACCCTATGACGCCCTTATGTAAAAATCATTAATTTCGATCCAAATTTTCACAACACCGGAATTAAAATCAATGCTTTCTTTTTCTCTTCTTTAGCAACTTTTTGTTTTGCTGGGTCACCATATTTCAATGTATTTGGCAAAAATGTGGCCAAGGTTTACTAGACGTATACTTAATATTTAATATATTTATTAATAATAATCATACGCCTACAATTGTATTTGCAATATATTCCGCTATTTTTTTATTTTGTAGCCAACTTAAAACTCCAGTCATTATAGTGACCTTTTTTTGAACTTTCATCAACTAAATTTTTTATTCGCAAGCATAGAACTTTTTAAACATTTTGAAGTGCCCTGCGGAAAAGCCTGCTGAATTTAGTAGTTCTTTTTTGCTAAATAATAGCAAGATGAGAATAGCCAAAGTAAAATCTTAAAATAAACAAAGTTTAAGTTACAATTTAGTTAATTAAATATGATAGTTTTCTCTGCTAAAATCAGAAAAAAAAAAAATTATTTTAGTATGCAGTAATTATAGTCAAATTACTTGACTTAATCTCTATATATCGATGGCTTAATATAAAAAGGCCCTAACTCTGTTTTTTTTTTGTTACTTGATAGGAGAAGGAAAAATCTTAATAAAATCCCTAAAATTTTAGATAAAAAAGTTTTAATGCAATTTCCAAAAATGTGTTGCCTCTTTTTATTAAAAATTACATTAAAACTTTTGTTGTATCTAAAATTTTACGTATTTTATTTAGTTTTTTCCTTCTCCTGTCAATTAACATAAAATTGAGTTAGTGCCTTTTATATTAAGCCACCGGTATAAAGGAATAACGTTACTGACTCACTCATTCAACATCGCCCAGCCCAAACCGCAAGAGGTAGAGAGTTGAAAATTGGTATGTATAGGGTCCGCCAAATAACTTTTTTTTTTTGAAAATGCTATAAAAAAATACTGAGTATTTTCTCAAATTTCTTTTTTTATTTGAAAGTACAATCCTTCCGGTTAATAATGGAAAATAAATTCATTCAAATAGCTGCCTCGGCTGGCCATGCAGTAGCCTACACGATCGGTCCAATTTTTAAGCACATTATCGATTGTGTGCAGCTGTATTTCACCAATGGCTTCACGAATATTGTCCTTTAAAGCGTCAATTGTCTCTGGCTTAACACTTATCTTTGATGGCACCCCACAAATAATAGTCCAACGGTGTCAAATCGCGTGTGGCACGTAGCGCCGTCCTGTTGAAACCGAATGTTGCCAATATCCTCCTCTTCAATTTTTGGGAACAAAAATTCGTTCAACATGGCCCGATAACGATCGCCATTGACTGTAACGGCCACTCCTTGCTCATTTTCGAAGAAAAATGGCCCAATTATGCCTCTGGACCAAAATCCGCACCAAACAGTGCCTCGTTTTGGGTGCATCGGCTTTTCAATGTATGCGTGCGGGTTTTCTGTGCCCCAAATGCGACAATTTTGCTTGTTTACATACCCGCCAAGATCAAAATGAGCTTCATCTGAAAAGATGACATTGAAAAGATGGCATTCTGCAACGTTACCATGATTTTCAAAGTAATGTCGCAATATTTCCCAGCGTTGTTCAAGCGTATACACAAACATATTCGTTTAGCGGAAGGATAAAACTAATTATCTGTCAAATCAGACATGAGCTAAGTGTTACCATTCACGAAATAAGCACTAGTTGAAAAAAAACGTTAGATGGTGGACCCTATATGTTCCCCCTCCGGCGTAGACAAGATGGGGTTTATGGAAATTCCTTTGGTGAGGGGCAAAAAGGGGGAAAAGTCCCCTTTTACAGCCTGTCCCTTTAGCTAGAAACCTGAAATTTGAAATAGGCCTTAATGGGAGTAAGTGCTAACTCCTTGATAAGGTCTATTTAAGAAATTTTACCAGGGATGTGATAAAAATTGGGGTTTAAAGGGTGAAAAGTTTACCCCTTTACGGCCTTCCCAAACTGTTGGACTTGGGAAGTTGAAATTTGGTATACAGACTCATTTTCCAGCTAAGACGTGATTTTTGAAAAATCCAACGGGGAGGGCAGAATAGGGTGAAATTCTTCCCCTCGACGGCCTTCCCAAACCATTGGATATGGGAAGTTGATATTTGGTATGCAGTCGCCTTCCCAAGTGTAGATAACAGATAAGACGTGATTTTTGCAAAAATCAAACGGTGAGTGGCAGAAAAGGGTGAAATTCTCGCCCTGCCAAAACCGTTGCAGCTGTAAGGTTGAAATTGTGTATATTGGTTCCACTTGAGGTGTAGACATCCACCTAGGTGGGATTTTTTGTAAATTTCTACGGGGAGGGGCAAAAAGGAGAAAATCTCCCCCTTAACGGCCTGACCACACCAAAATAGCAGGATGCCTTAAATTTTAAATATGTATTGCCAGGAATATGGACCAACTCACTGATAAGGGAAAAATCTGAAATTTAAAATATGTGTTACCTGTAGTATGGCCTAACTCATTATTGAGGTACATCTTAGAATTTTGGTCTGGGGTATGGTAAAAATTAAGGACTTCGTGTAATTATCTGGAAACTCCGTATACCCACGGGTGTAACATTTTCTACGCTAACAACGTAGCGGGCTTTGCCAGCTATGTTGTAAATGGGAAATATTTGCAAAGTAAAATTGCAAATTGGAAGGAGACAGAAATTGAATGGAAAGGGTACGAGTAAAATTGAAACACTAGACAAGGGATACGAAATGGAATGAAACGGGGAACGAGTGGAATTAAAACACTTGACAAGGGTATTGGAATGGAAAGAAATAACGATACACTTGATAGGGTAAAAAATAAAATGGAATGGGTAACGAGTGTAATTGAAACATTAGACGAGGGAAAATAAATGGAATGGGAACAAGTGGAAATGAATCTTTAGACAAGTAGAACGAAATGGGATGGAAAGGAGAACAAGTGATATTAAAATAGTTTACACTGGGCACGTCCCCCTTGAATGACCTATAAACTGGAAATCCGAAACTTTTTATTTAAACATCTACTTCAAAAGATGAAACAAATTCATTTAAATAGTAAAATCTTTAGAAAATAGAATAATATTTTTTTCTCAACATATTTAAAATATATAAACTACCGGGCTTTTAAGCTAGTATCTTATAAAGTAATTGCACAATTTCAATAATATGAATCGGCTCTGCAATCTTAAATTCATATTATCGATCATTTACTGCATTTAAAACAACATATTTTTAACATGAAAAAAGTTTTTTTCAAATAAATGGAAGTAAAAATGCTTGAGATCCAATAAATATGTACCAATAATAATTATGTAAATTATTTTATGTATATCCTTTTTTTATATTTCAAAGAATGATATTTTATAACTCACATTACAAACAATCGGCTTATCGCTTAATATATAAAAAAAATATTTGTGCTATTTGTTACTTGAAATTATAATTTAAAAAAAGAATACGCTGGAAATTCCCTTAAAGCGTGTAACCCTAATGTGGATAACACAAACACATTCTAATACTTTTTTCTAATGGCCACTAGAGAAAGAGTTTTAGTGTTCTTTTATATCTTTTCTATATACAATTTTTTTTTTTTAAATAACTGTTTATAACTTTAAAATGCCTTAAGCGGTTATCAAGAATATTTTCTTGTTCATGTTGTATTTCTGTATTTGAATGAAAGCAAAAAGTATACAAGTTTGAGTTTTAAGCCTGAAACTATGCTTGTCATTGAGTTTTCATTTCAGTTTTTTTGTGTTCATTTTATTGTTTCGTTGTTTAACTTGTGTTGTAGTAAACAGTATGCGTAAATATAAATTACAAAATGCGTACTATTTCATTTTTTTTTGTTTGTATGTTTTTTTTTTTTTTTGCAAAAGACTCAATGTACATATATTTTCTTGATATAATTGTATAAGTGCACTGTAAAAAATTAGAGCTTAAAATTATTTAAGAATTTTTTGGTAATTTTTTAATTCTTTTAGCTTAAGGTTGGTTTGTTATATAAAAATATTATTTATTTTTCAATATTTTCCTACTCCATTGTGTAGTAATAATTAGAAATGAATGAAAAATAAAATAAAAATTTATATTTAAAAGTTAAGTTTTTAAGCTTTCAATTGAAAGAAGAAAACAAACAAAGACTTAAAATTTTTTATTTGGCTAGATGCTTATCACAGAAGTAAGGCTATGTCTTTTGATAGGAGCATGTGGACCAACGGGACTTGGGAACCTGAAGTTGGGGCCCAGTTATGGTTAACAGATGGCTCGAAACAGCTGAATAAATATGGGCAAATATCCCTCCATTTTTCAGGCAGAAATCTGCGCCATATGTGTAATTGTGGAGGAATGCCAACGGAGGCGTGTGGTAAGATCTCGTATCTATATTCTCTCTGACAGTCAGGCGGCACTCAGGGCTCTTATGTCCCACGAGGTGTCATCTAAACTTGTCATAGAATGTATTACGGCACTCAACCAACTCGGTAGGAGCAACTCCCTTACCCTGGTATGGATTCCGGGCCATGAGGGGCATGAGGGCAATGAAAGGGCGGACTGTCTGGCCAACCGAGGTGCCCGTCGGCCCTTCATAGACCCTGAACCTTTCTGCGGGGTGCCCATGGGCTATATTAGGGAGAGGCTCAGGTTGTGGAGAGAGTCGAGATTTTACGATTATTGGCAAACATCTCGTGGCCAACGACAGGCTAAGAGATTAATATCTATGCCCAGTGGTGGATCTGGGCGACTACTGGCCCTTGGTCGAAGGGACCTAAGGACCCTAACTGGATACTTTACTGGGCATTGCGACCTTAGGTACCATAGAAGGGTCAATCGCACACTGAGCTGTGCAGGTTTTGCGGGTTGGAATCGGAGACGTCAGAGCGTGTCCTCTGCGATTGAAATGCGAAATAATGTTCTAAGTGAGTAAGAAAAATAAAAAGTCTAGTACCACTTCTAATCGAGTGCCATTTTTCTTTATCAAATTAAGTCTTTTGGGAAGCCTTATAAAGGTTATAAAAACTAAAATTCTATGGCTTAAAAAATAAACTCTTTTTCGAAAATTTCTTAGTATAATTTATGAAATAATCTATTTTATGAAATCCATAAATTCCTTTAAGTGTATTAAATTGTATTTTATTTATTGCATAAATATGTTGGTTTATATTTTAAACGCTTGCAGAAAAAAAACTACTTTATATATTTACTGATATTTTGTTCTTTATTTTTTGCTTAAATGACCGTTTTTCTGCGTCACGTTCTTTCATAGTTTTGTCCTCAATATCAATTTCTTCGGTTTTCTTTTTTTTTCTAGGTCTACTCAACTGCCATTATGAAAATTTAGTTAAAAGTACAAACAAACCACGTACATGTAAAAGTAGTCTCCTTACTGCTATTGGATGCATTTCAAGAATGTGTTTAACTTCACTTTTGCTACTTTGAAGGAACGTTACAATATTTACAGAAATCCTTAAATGTATAACACAGCAATAGTTTTTATTTTTCGAAATATTTTTTGCCTTCAAATTTCATTTAAACTATAAAAATGATGACTACTTTTACAAAAAATGTTGCTGGGATTTACTACATACATGTATGCACATAACAAACTAAAACTTCGGCTACTTTTTTTTACATTTCTTATCGTACTCGCAAACACTGAGCTGGTACAAGTAGAAATTAGTAAAGAAGGAACTTTTTTATTATTGCTCATATATATACTTTTGTAAAAGTTTTTTTTTGTATATGCAGCTTTCGATATCAACTGTACCGCTAGAGTATATTGTTTTAGTTACAGTTCATATTGTTAAATATTGATCAATAAATCCGCTTATTTTTTGGTTTATTATTTATAATCTAAATTGAACATATATGATCATACATGGGCATATATGGTTATATACGTCCAAGCATGGTTGAATATATGTTTAAACATGATCTTAGATATTTGCATTTAACTTCGGATCCTAAATTTGAGGGTATATGGCCATATATGATCATATATAAGCAAACGTAAATCATATATGAGCATGTATGATTATATATAACTATATATGGCCATATACCCTTAAATTTTTGGATCCGAAAGCTATATGGTCATATATGACATCATGTATATCATCATATATGCCCATGTATGATCATATACAAGCTCATGTATTTTAATACATATTTCGATTTTTACATGGATATATCAATAGATTTTTTCTAGAAAATTTGAAAAAATATTTTTTTTTATTTTTATTAAACCAAGCTTTCATTTGAGTAAAGTTACACTCACAATATTATTTCGTTAAAAACAACTTAAAATACATACGAAATTATTCAAAAATACAATCAAAAAGAGGACTTCTGATTTTTCATTATATTCAGCCCATTTTGTTGTTTAATTTCAATCATTGTTTAATAATTGACAAAAGTAGTAAAAACAATAGAAAGTCGTTTAAAATAACCATTATTTTTTACTGACAAAAAGTTAGAAAAAAATACTTTTATGGTTTGTTTTTCAAATTGAAATTTTTTTTATTTGTATGTAGTTTTAAAAAACACAACACACACAGATGTTTATATTTTTATTTTCTATGTGTGTATCTATATTTGAATAATTTCTTTTAATTTTTATTGAATTGATTTTGAATATATACAAATTATTTTGGTAAAAAACAAAGGAATTATATAAATTTCTATTTTTAAAAACAGAAAACATAAAATTTTACTTTTAACAGGAAATATCAACTCCTACTGAATGTCAGTAAATTTTTATAGTTTGTTTTTTTTAACGACTGAATTTCAATTGATTCTTCATTTAAAAGCAAACTAACGGAAAATATATTGTGAGTGTAGGGGTGTAGAAGTTATGAATGAAATTATGAAGAGACCTCCAACTTTGGCATAGAAATTTGTGAACTTAAGTACAATTTATAGTAGCGACTGGTAAATGAAATATTTTCTCATAATTTTTCACTAGTCGATTAGAAGTCTCAAAAAATTTTCTTTGTTTGAAAATTTTTTATACAAATATTTTTTTTAAACAAAATTTTTTTACACATCAAAAAATGTTTTTCACGTTCAATTTTTTTACAGCTGGACAATGTTTTTTCAAATTAAAATTGTTTTATTTTATTTAAAGAAAAAAACTGTGAAAGTTATAAAAAACTTCGGTAAATCCGAATTTACCCCTTTTATTTGTTTTTAGTTATAAAAAAATCAGATGTTTTTCTATTGATTTAGAAAATGTAAGCATGTGACTCGACTTCGTTCTAGAGAAAATATTCATTTCATATTGTACGTCGTAAATATTTTGTAAAAATAAATACAATTGCTCTACATATAAGTATTAGCAACAACATAACGTATGATTTATATTACGTTGATCATACGTACTGTAGAACCACAGTACTAATAATAGAACAAATAATTGAATATCTGAAATCGACAATATTCAACGAATATTTTCTTTAAAATAAAAACGAGTAATGCCCGGGAACTTTCAAAATCATTAGAAATTCATCTCTAATGCAATTCTCTAACTCTCTTAACGATTTTATCGATTTCTTTAACTAACAATAATAGTGGGTTGAGTTAGTGTAAAAGATATTCTGTATTTTTTGAAATTATTGACTGACAAAAGTAGTTAATTAAAAATTTATTTGCTTTGAAATATTATAAAGTTACGACAAAAATCGAAAAATATCTGTAGATAAGTTAACGTTTTTTTTTAACTACAAGTATCAATAGAAAAATTTTTCAGAATAACTTTTAAAGAATCTTGTTTTTAATTATCGAATTTTAACAATGTAACTAACGAATTATGTCATTAAAAAGTTACCGAATTGCACTACTGAACTTTTCTTAATTAATAAAATAAATTAGAAAATGGAAAATTTTTAAAGAAATTGACTTTTATGTTACACTAAAAATTTTAGAGTAGTTCTCAACTATTTACAAAAAAAAAAATAAATTATTCGTATTACACAGTACAATTTTTCCGCATTTTTTCAAATACATAATCACGGCTATTTTGCCCACTTTTGTAATTATACCAAATGGGACAATAGATATCACGAGTTTGACATTGATACGATATATCCTGGACAGTTGGTATAAAAAGCCTCATATGTAAGAGCTTGATAGCCATATCATTGAGAAAAATATCTACAGGCAGTCAGGCATTTTTTTTTTTTTTTTTTGTTACTTTGGCACAGGCTATCTTTTGGTCAAAATCGAAAGTGTAACCATATTTTCATGGTGTAACCAATAAAATCTTGTTAGTAAACTTATGAGCAAAAGTTTGAGGGTTTCTTGCTTAAAGTGCCCTACACCTTTTTGTTAAAATTATTAGTTTAGATTTAAATTTGTTTTAAAAATAATAAATTTCATAGAATTTTATGCATTTTATGTATTTTAACCATTTAGTGATTTTATACAGGTTAGTTAGGTTACAATAATGAGTGAGTCTGGACGGTGGACTTTACAAGCATACCGTTCGATTGACCATAACTTTGGTTATCAACAGAAGTCTGTTTTCAGTGTATATATACTTTTGTCAAACTAAAGTTAATCAGAGAAAACTGATTGTCTTAGCAACCGAATTTGTTGCCTACACTTAAAATATTTTGTAAGTTAAAATAACTGAAAATATCATTTAAAAGAAATGATATTTCATTTAAAAACCGGTCTACTTAATTTTCATTTAAATTAAATGCCTTTTGTTATTTATTTTTAAATTTTGATTAATTAACTGACATATCCGTGATCGGTTAAAATAAATGCCAAAATTTTACCTACCAATTCCTTAAAAAATAAATGTTTTTTTCATTTATTTAAAATTGTTTCCCTTTTTGTATTTTTGTTTTTTTAATATACTCGTACAATACAAAATGTATGTATGCATAGCTATAGACACTTTTTGTGTGAATGTGTTTGTATATGTATGTGTGTTTATGAAGTTCTTGTAATTTGTATTGAAAAATTTTGTATATATTCAACCAATTTAAATAAAAAAACAAATTGAAATTTTTTGAATATTTTTTTTTTTTTTTTTGAAACAGACAGCAAAAAAAAATTATATTTGTAATAACTGTTACGGACACAAATAAACCACAAGTTTCCGTTTTGTGGGTAAATTTTTATTAAATTTCAAACAAATGAAAAAATAAATGAAACTGAAAAAAATCGGTAAATGATAGTAAATTATTTCAAATAAATGTATAAAAAATTAATATAGATATTTCTTTGAAAAATAAATGTATATTTCTTTATTTTTAAATGGAACGGAAAACTTTTTTATTAAACTACAAATAGTTAACTACTTAATATTCTGAGTGTATAAGATAATATTGTTCAGGAAATTGAAATTTTCGTCTGTGGTGAGGGAAAATAAACTCAGATAACTTTATTTAGGCTGTTAGAATAGAATACCCTTAACGAACATTTGTTAATTAAAACCATGGAATTTGGTTCCAAACAAATCCTTTGACAACAAATTCGGTAGTCTGCAGATATCTGATTTTTAAGAGTGATCTAACTCATATTCTTGTTAGCGATTATAAACGGTTTCATATAGCCGGACATGTCGAACCCATATAATTTTAAACTCTTGTTTTTTTTAAACCTTGTATTGTATTGGTTATAGGAAAAGTCGATTTCTGTTGAAATAAATTTTTGTTACGTTCATTTATATGCATCGAACTAGGACTTCAGAAGATTTTTGCTTGCGGCAGAAGTAGACAAGCTGTGGATTCAGATTTGGGCATTTTGCTGACAACTTTTTTTTTAATTTTTGCAACTCTTAAGGCGGCATATGAATGCTTATGACCCAAAAGATTTTAAGAATTTTATACAGGGTGTCCGCCGGAAAGGCATACTACTTTGTTTTATCGCTATTTTGGTAAACATTAGTCTTGACAGTTCATATTTGGCAGTCGTACAGTAGACACGTGGCAAATTTATTATGGAAAAATATTCGATAAACCAACGTGTTTTAATCGTTAAAGCATTTTATCAAAATCAATCATCGATTACTGTGACATAACCTTTTCATGTGAAATTTTTGAAAGAAACAACGTGCCATCAAAACCAACTTTTTATCGTGTAGTGAAGGATTTCGAAGAAAGAGGATCTGTATGTGATATGCATAGACCACAACGTACTGCAAGATCAGCCAAAAAACATTACTGCTGCTCTAGAAAGTGTTCAAAACAATCCATCAACCTTAATTCGACGCCGTGCTCAGGAGGAACATGGTCTTCAAAGAACAACTTTGGCCACAATTTTGCACAATGATTTGCATTTGTTTCCATTTAAAATTCAGTTGACACAAGAGCTTCCTCCACAAGACCATTTACTCCGCCGTACATATGCCAATAGGATCTTACATGACAACCCCGATTTTAATGAAAATATCATATTGAGTGACGAGGCACAGGATGATGTTGATTAGCCTCCAAGGTCGCCTGATTTGACTTCTCCGGACTTCTTTTTGTGGGGATATCTGAACAGCAAGGTTTATGCAAACAAACCAGAAACGCTTGAGCAACTCAAACAAAATATTTGTGATGAAATTAATGAAATACGGCGTGAAATGTTTGAGAATGTAATGAAAAATGTGCTCAAAAGGGCTCGCATTTGTGAGGTTACAGAGGCGGACATTTATTTGATATTGTATTCCATACATAATTGCCGACAATAAAAAAAACATTTATCTCTTTCATTTAATCAAAAATTTTAAACAAAGTAGTATACCTTCCCGGCGGACACCCTGTACTTTAAACTTTTTCCTGCAGAGTGCTTGTTAATATGGAAAGCTGCATACGGCTTTGCTTAAGATTTACCAGACGTATACTTAATTTATAGTTTTGTATGTATTAATAATAATCATACGCCCTCAACGGCATTAATATATCTAAATGATGTTGAATAACTTATTGGTTTTAAAATTTTAAAATTAAACTATTTATAATTAATTCGATTTTTAAAAAGTTTTTTCTCATACCTAATAGTTTTTTTTTTTTTTTTTTTTTTTTTGTTCTTCGAACACCATAGTTTATGTTACTAAATTATAATGTTTTTGTAAACTGTTTTATGTATTTATTAGCGCAAGGATAAAATGTTTATTTAAAAAGAATTGCCATAAAAATAAAACTTTAGCTGCTATTTGTGAATAGTTTTCATCTTTTTTACAAAAGTTGAGTGTTTTAATATGTTTTTTTATCATACTTTTTTATCACTACAGTTTAAAATCTTTTGTTATATGATATTTTTTATCTTTGTAATATTTTTTTTTTTTTTTTACTCATTATCTTTTAGCAGAACTTTAAATTTTATTTCTTTTATATTTTCCGTTTTTGCATGTAGAATTTTCCATTTTATTTTTTGGTGGAGTTCTATGTAAGTGTATATTTTTTTAACTTAAGTGGCGTTAAATTTCTTTAAATATGTATGGATTGCAAACAACCTACATACACTCTTACAAATAGTACATACATAATACATTTAAAACTTTACGGAAGAAAAAAAAAGCAACTCATACCCCTTTAACTTATAAAGTTATCGTGAGTTGATGTGTACGTTTTGGTGTGTATGTGTGTGTTTATGAAGAAAACCTCCGTTTTTGTTGGCGAAATATAACAATTGAAATTATGTACGCATTTTCTGGCAACATCCGCCAAAAGGAAAAAGTTTAATTTGAATTATTTTTGCATGGGCTAAAAAAGAAAGAAAATTATATTTTTGCAATTTTACGACGACTTGCCTTAAGCGGTATGTTCCTACTTAACAACAGCGAAAGCTGTAGCAGCTCCAACAAAAACAAAAAAATAAAATAAAACCCATTCGTAGTACTATACTTCTTTAGTTGGCAAACTGTGTGTTTTTATTCTTTTATAATTTTTTTTTTTGTTTTTTTGTTCAAAATGACATTAAGAGTTACTACACATACACACATATATTTACACTAGATGATGAGATTGACGATAAGCCAGCAACAATATGATTTCATACCAGCGAAGAAAATGCCATCACAATTACATACGTATTGTATATAGAAATGTTAGTATTTTCCGACTATGGTTTCAGTTTAAAAAGTTTAACAGATGCGTATTAACAGATAGCAGAGACTATAGAGAATTACTTAAGAAAATGTAATTTCAGGATACTTGATGTTTAAAATAGAGTTAAATTTCACAAGAACAAAAGGCATAATCAAAATATGAATGAATTCCTAAAAATACTTTAAGAAAATTGAGCGCCCCGGTAGGCTAGTTGGTAGCGTGCTAGCTTATCAATGCGGGGGTCGTGGGTTCGATTCCCACCAGAGGCTCCGGTCTGTTTTCGCTACAACGAGCCAAAAGCCTTTGTTGCTAGTGCTCGGTTAGGGTATTCAGATATAATTTGAAATTGAATTTGTTTTGTAATAAAATGATATTCATTTATTATTTATTTATTTAAAAAATTAAATTTCAAGCCATATACAAAATTTAGCTACTTTTGGGCCGTACCTATAATTTCAAAATAGCGCGATTTACCAAACTACCTCATTCTCCTCCATTAAATAGTTGAAATTAATTTAAAATATAATTTTAAATAACGAAAAATCACTTAAAAACCGGCTTACTAACTTTTCATTTAAATCAAAAGAATTTTTCATTTATTTTTAAATATCAATAAATTTACTTACAATATCCGTAAATAATAAACGAATTATCTCTTGTTTTTAGTGCTAACAAACTAAGCACAAATTCGTATTGATTTCTGGCAACTGTCAATACAAAATAAAAACCGTAAAAAGTAATGATTTTTCTATTATTTCTTTTTCCTAAATGCTAACAAATTAACTATAAAATCCATAAAAAGAAATAATATTTCCTTCTTTTAAATGTCATAAATATTAACTGCAAATTTCGTAAAAATAAACGACTTTTCACTTATTTTAGCTAATTAAATCTCACTCAAAAACCGGTCTAGCAACTTTTCATTAGGCTTTCCAAAGGTTTTTTTTTATTTTTTGTAAATATTAAAAAATTAATTTGCAATAAATAATTTTTCATATATTTTAACTGTTAATAAACTATATATAAATCCGTAAAAACAAATGATATTTATTTTAACTGTCAACAAATTAACAACAAAATCCGTAAAAATAAATTATATTTCGTTAATTCCGTTTTTCCAAATGTCATAAATATTAACTACAAAGTCTGTAAAAATAAACTACTTTTAATTTCCTTTGTTTAATTAAACTACAAAAAGAATAAACTCACTTTTTAAAAATTCTATACTTTACACTCACCAAATAATGTGAGTAATTGCAACTGAAAATTTTGCTGTTATTACGGAAAATTTTGCAAATTTGTAGAACAATGATCTTTGTAGAAAAATTGAGCTGCCGCAACTAAATTTTAGTAACCTTTTTGTAAGATGGAATTTAAAATCTGTTGGAAACCAGCAAAGAAATTTACTATATATTAATATTATTAGTAGAATATTTAAAATTTTTTTTATCGAGCATCAAAAAAATTTTTTTTTTTTTCAAAAAATATTTTAGACAAAATTAAAAAAAAAAATAAAGGCTTAAAAATTGCAAAAACATAACCAAATTTATCATTTTGTTTTTATTTGGTAATTTCTGCTTTGAAAAATATTTTAGTGAATTTTTTTTTTAAATTCAAGATAAACTTTTAATGGTTTTTAGGGCAGATTTTTAGAACTAAAAAAACTTTTTAGTGCTATTTTAAGTGGATTTCCTATTTATAGACATGAGTCGGTATATTCACTTCCGAACCCTTTTTTTAATCTATGTAGCATTTAAAGGCAATATTTAAGTTTGTAGGTGTAAGTTTTAATTACAAATAACATTTCCTTCAAAATCCACTTTTTTAAAATTAGTATTTTTTTTTTGCTAATTTTAGCAAATTGGTTTTCAAAAATTTTTAAAATGCTTTCTTAAATTAGCAACAAAAATTTTTTATTATTCTGTAAAAATTATGTTATTTGTAAAATGTAAATAGCAAAAAGATTTGCTAAATAATAATTTTTTTACTAAAAATCAGTACAAAAATAGTAAAGTGGGATTAAAAACCGTTTACAAATTTTTTTACTAATTTTTTTTTTCTGAGTGTAGTAAAACAGAAAATCCGTAATAATGTATAATTTATGCTTTAAATAAATGTAAAAAGTGTTAAAAATGTATTTCTTTGTATTTTATTGTATTTAATAATTTAAAACAAATGTTTGTATAAATTTTTAAATAGACTACTGTTAGTTACTGTAAAAATATTTTGAGTGTACAAATAAAGAATTAAGTGGACTAATTAAATTATGACTTCATTGACATTGCATTCATATCAATTGCAATTAAATTATTATAATTATCTTTGCCGGAGAAGCTTTCAAATCACAAAAAAAAAAAAATTGGGAAAAGCTGCTTATATTGACTAAAATGTACGATCGGTATATTCCTTCGCGTTATCTTCATCTGGTGTTTCGATTCCACTCGTTCGCTCCATTTCATTTCATTTGTCTAATATTTTAATTCTACTCGTACCCAGTTCTACTTAATTTCATTTCCCTTGTCTGCTGTTTCAGTATCACTCTATCCCCGTTCCATTTCATTTCGATCCACTTATTAAGTGTTTTAATTTCATTCTTGCGTTTTGCGCATATCATCAAGAAGGAAGCTATTGAGTTAACCGAGTTCCTAGAGAAATTTAAAAAAAGTAACTTATCAGTGCCACATATTTTTGTGGCTTTTTATTACCCACAGAAAAAATATTTTAAAATCAAGCAGAAACAACATTAAATTAAATAGAAACAGCTTCAAAATTATATTAAGTTTGTATTCTTTTTAATTTAAATATGTTTCCACTCATTTTTAAAATGCAAAAACAAAATTAATAATGTTTGCATATTAATAAATATATGAGAAAGTTTATTTTAACAAGGAGCATATTTACTTCAATAAGATTTATAGTTAATTTAAAAATTTTCGTAAAAATACAAAAATGTTAATTCAAATATGATTGGAATAATTTATTTAACTCTGCATTTTTTCTTTCTGTGTATCTTATGTATTTTATTGCGCTGCCATATACTGATTTGAATACATCGTTTTTTTAATGTCGTCATATGGCGACGCTAGCATAATAGTTATACTTTAAATGTCCAGTATTAAATTTTTTTAATTCTTAACCCATTAAAGAGCTACAGCATATTAAAATGTGGCATCTGTTACGAATGTTAGTTATCTGTTAAACTAAACCACTTCCATTATTTTGTCCACAACTGCAAAAAAATATAAACGTTGATGTATGTATAAAATGAACTGTTCAACATTATCAGCATATTCATACTGACTCACAAAAAAAAAAAACAGGAAATTAAAACGCTAGTACTTCTTTCACTCTCTACACACACTCGGGTACATTAGATATTAAGACGAATTATTATTGTTGGTAATAGTGTTGGTGATATTTGTTTGTTTGGTTGGTTGTTCACAGTGTTGTATTTGTTGGTGGCATTGTTGATGCTGTTGCTGCAACAGCTGTCATCTAAAATTGAGTTTTCATGTAATTTTTGTCAAGTGTCGTTTGCCATGCATTGCCATTGTCATGTTGTTGGATTATAAACAGCTGTTTTTAATTGCTTTAGTTACAATTTTTTTATTTATTTTTTTGTGTTTTTCATACTTTTACTCCCTTCGAAATTTATTATATGAATAACAGTCTGTCTGTATGTGTGTGAGTGAGTGAGTGTTTTAATAGATATGCAATAGTATATCAGTATTTGTGTATGTTTATGGGTGACGCTGTGTCATGTTATAAACTTTAACTCATATAGAATTGTATAAAAAGTATAATTTTTGTTTTAAGATAAAAAAGTTTATATTTTTTACCCCAAAATAAAAAATATATATTCGTATAGGGAAACACATATCTGTTTTATTTTGTCATATACTTCTTTTCTCTTCTTAAATAAATTAGTTTTTTTTTTTTTGTTCTTTGTTTCAAGTGATTTTTATTGTATTTCAAGCCAGAAATAAATAAAATAAAAAGAAACAAAATTGCGGTTTTATAAGGATTTTATGGTATTTTTCAGTTCTCCTAAGAACTGTTGAGTGCAAAGTGGTTGTTGTTGTTTTTTTTTTTTTTCCTTTACTTTGGCAAGGAAAATAAGTATTGAAATAGTTATTTAATGTGTATTTAAACTAAACTTTTTGTTGAAGTTTTCCAGTAGTATCATACATTAAAACATTTATTTTGTCATGATTTACTTTTCTCATTTTATAAAATGAATAAGGAGTATATTTATAAAAGTGATTTAAAAAAAAAACAGATGACAAAAAAAATAAATGAACGATTTTGTATACAAATTATGGAAAAGAAAATGAATATTTTAATTATATTGTTTAACTGACTGTTAATTAAGGCTAATCTGCAGCCATGTATTAGATTATGCCGCTTACATCCAAAAAAAAAACTGTTGCAATGACCTCAATGGACGATAAGCCTTATTTGATCTTCTTAAGATTGTTGCTTTGCCTTTCGCGTGTGATTAACAATGCCCAACACTTTTTCATACGATTGCGTTTATGGTCAATTGTAAGTAAAGATGGATGCCGCATCTTGCGGTAAGCTTTCTAAACCCCAACTGATTATTTAAAATCAAATATTGCAGAGCAATCCTGTGCATCGTTACTCTTCGAGTAGACAACACCATCATTTTTCGGGTGTAGTGACCCCAATTGGCCGTCCAGGACATTCGGTGTCACTAGTGCTTGAGCGTCCAAACAAAACTCAGTAAACCACTTTTTTACCACTGAAATTGATAGGGTGCCCAAAGTGCTGATTTAAGTAATGCTTATATACCGCTAACAAATAATGCTTTCTGTTTCAGTTAAAAATAAAGGAACAAATATTTATTTTTGAACGAAATATTTACTTTAAGTTTTTTATACATTTGTTCAAAATGATTTACTGTAATTTACCGATTTTTTCAGTTTTATTTATTTTTTTCAATTGTTTGATATTTAATAATAATAATTAAGTAATAGCAAACTTAAATTTTGTTTGCTCTCTGTTTGGAAAAAAATATTTAAAAACCTTTAATATGTTTTAAATTTAAATTGTTTTTATATTTATATACAAAATTATTTATATTCTAATGACAAGAACTTTATTCACACATAAGGCTATTCACACAACATGTGTTTATATAGTTCGTGATTAAAAAATAAACAAAAAACCGAAACAATTAAAAAAATCAGTTATTTTTACGGAATAGGTAGGTAAAATTTTTAAATTTATTTTTAACTGATTAATGAATTTGTTTTTTACAAAATTTAAAAATTAATATTAAAAATCATTTGATTTAAATGAAAAGTAAGTATACCGGTTTTTAAATGAAACACCATTTATTTTAAATGGTATTTTCTGTTATTTTAACTTACAAACTATTTTAATTTTATCTTCGAATGAACTTCAAAAAGACACGGACTTATTGAGCCGCCCTCATAAAATTAAAAACACATATAAAAAGATATAATTTTTTGGAGAAATTGCATGGGAACGTAAATGATTGAAGCCAAAAAAAAATATTTATTTTATTCGCCATTCGATTTAAGCGAGAAGGTGTTTTGATTTTTTTTTTTTGTATTTGTAGTTGCTATAAAAAAAATCAACAATATTCCCAAAAATGTCAATAATAATCGCTGTTTTTTTGATTTATTATATACACTCACCAAAAAAAGTCTGTAATGGCAACTGAAAATGTTGCTGTTATTACGGGAAATTTTACTAGTTTAAGCCCAGCTGTATTTTTTGCTAATCTTAGCAACACATGTCTGCTGTCGTGTAGTACAATGAAATTAGTAGAAAAATTAGTAGCCGCTACTTAATTTTAGCAAACTTTTTGTAAAGCGAAATTTAAAACCGGTTTGTTAAAATCAGCAAAAAAAATTACTAAATATTGTAAATATTAGTACAAACTTTTAAATTTATTTTTTTTTTTATTGAGCATCAAATTTTTTTTATTTTTTTTTTTTCAAAAAATATTAAAAACAAAATAAAAGTATAAAAAATATGAAAAATTGTTAAAAAAATAAACGAATTAATAATTTTGTTTTTATTTGGTATTTCTGTTTTGAACTAAAAAAAACTTTTTAGTGATATTTTAAGTGGATGTCCTATTTTCAGACAGGAGTCAGTATATCTACTTCCTATTACTTTCTTTATCTATGTAACATTTTAAGGCAATTTAAGTTTGTAGGTGAAAGTTTTAATTAGAAATAACATTACCTTCAATATTTACTTTTATAAAAGTAGTATTTTTTTGCAAATTTTAGCAAATCGATTTTTAAAAATTTGTAAAATGATTTCTGAAATTAGCAACACAAATTTGTTAATATTCTGTAAAAACTCTGTAATTTGTAAAATGTAAATAGCAAAACGATTTGCTAAATAATATTTTTTTACTAAAAATCAGTACAAAAATAGTAAAGTGGGATTGAAAACCGTTTGCAAATTTTCTACTAACTTACTTTTCTGAGTGTAACAGAAAAATAAACGATGTTTAAAAATTGGCCATAAGAAATCGGTCCAAAATTTACTAATTTAATTTATAAAATTTTAGCTTTTAAATTTTAATTAAAATTGTATGCTGTAGACAAATTTACTCAAATAAATTAAAATGTTCCCACTGTGCTGGGGAATATTAAATTTCATCAAAATCAGAGTGACGAACATTTTTACAGTAACTGACTGTAGTTTAAATATAAAGTTGAACGCTCCGGTAAGCTAATTGGTAGCGTACCAGCTTATCAGTGCGGGGGTCGTGGGTTCGATTCCCACCAGAGGCTCTGGTCTGTTTTCGCTACAACGAGCCGATAGCCTTCGTGCTCGGTTAGGGTATTAAGATGTAATTTAAATTATATGTTTAATAAAAAATAAATAAATCAAATATAATGAAATATATATATTTTGCAACCCCTTTTATACATTATATATAAATACGGATAATCTGTTACAAAGAATATTTTTTTCAGACCTGTGTCATTCACTTGTTCATAATAATAATTTCATCAGACCTACGCTCACATTTGTGGAATTAAATAAAATTCACATTTTCCAAGGAAATGTTTAATTCTTCACATTTGTGGGATTGTTAAACATGATTTAAAAAATAAATTTTTTTTTATTTAATAGTTAATTCCCTGATAGTTTAATGAACAATATAAATAAAAAGTCGTTTATTTTTACAGACTTTGATGTTAAGTTTTATGACATTTAAAAAAAAAAGTATTAAACAAAATATCATTTATTTTTACGGATTTTGTAGTTAATTTGTTGATAGTTAAAAAAACGAAATAAGGGAAATATCATTCCTTTTTAAAGATTTTTTAGTTAAAGATTGGTTATTTGATTTAACGGATTTGTGTTTAGTTTATTAAGAGTTAAAATAAACGAAATATCATTTATTATTTATGTTTATTGTACATTAATTTATAAACATTTAAAAATTAATGAAAAGTTCTTTTGATTGAAATGAAAAGTTAAAATACCGGGTTTTTAATGAAAAGTGAGTATACCGGATTTTAAATATTTTTAATTTATTTCAAATTGCATTTTCAAAAATTTTAACTTTAAACTATTTAAACTGTATTGTTTTAAAATAAAAATTCACAACAATTAGACAATTTGTATTAAAATTATATGAATATTTATTCGAATACATTAAATTTTAAATATGCAATTTAATATTAAAAAATATGACAGTATTAAAATTAATATTAATAATACAAACATGTAAGTAAACATCTATAAAATATTAACCACAAGCCAATAATGTAACATGTACCTGTAAATCACTGATTTTCACTAACTAAAAGTATTAAGTATTATACGTACATAATATGTAACATTTCCTGAGTGTCTGCAACTGACTATAAACATACGTAAGTATATTGGCTTATCTGATTAATAAAGCAAGCACAAGTTAATGCTCACGTTTAAGCGATAAAAAAAAGTTTTATTTTAAAAAAAAAATATATATATATATATATTCGAAACGAATAGAACCAAAGAGCCAAACAAACGACCAAACCCAACTATGTGCTATGTGACTATAAATCACAGTCAAATAAATCAATATTATTTACTAGGTAAGTTTTTGTTTTGCCCTCGCTCTCGCCGGTTGACGTTGTTAATGTTGTTGTAATTTTCCCCCCAATAATACCAACCAAGAGATGTTAAAACATGATTTCTGTTTTTTTATGTTTATATTTTCAGACATGTGCGTGAATCTTTTGACCAATATTATATTCCATGGCACAAGTATTGGTAGCAGTAATCTCTAATGAGAAATGACAATGGAAAGCAAACAGCAAGCCAGGAAAATATTAAACACAGTACAGAGACACCATCATCATCATTACTACTACCACCATTGATGTCCCCTACCAAAATCGTATATGTATACAAACGCAACAATAGTTGGTGACAAAATACTGACTGACATTATTAATTGCAACAAATTTATTGGGTTGTTAAGTTCCTGTTTGTATGTGTGTGTGTGTGTACTTTTTTACTTTTACACATGCTGCTGCTGATAATATTTTATCGCTGGCTCTTCTCCCTGGTTATGTTGTCGCAGTTGTGCCTTTTTTTATTTTTATTGTTATTCTGATAACAAACCATCTTTCTACCATATTGACCAATTAGTTATCAGCATTGCACAAAAAAATACTCACTCCACTTCAATACTCAGTGTACTTAGTTGAGGCAGCCAACCAACAAACAAACAAACAGACAGATACATAAATATTGTATATATGTTGATGGGTTTTTATGAATTGTCTAAAGTAGTGAACAATAAATGTTGTATGTTAAATATTATATTGTAGATAAGTTTTGTCATGTGTCATTGTTGTGACAGAGTTACCACTATAAATAGCTACAGATTAAAAAAAAAACTAGAAAAAAAATTAAAGCCAATTCTTTAAGTTAAAGATTTTATTGGTATTTTTGTGGTAGACATATTTTGAAATAAGAATTTTAAAATTATGCATTTTAAACTAAGTTTTTTGATAAGAAAATTACTGTTGCCGAATCGCCTGCTAAATCCTTAAGATTATTAAAAACTTAAATTTGTTAAAAAAAAAAACTGAGTTCCTCGATTTGTCGGTCTTTTTTTGTCGATATCAAAATTTGCACGCAATACAATTTTGATACGAGGGCGAATCAATAAGTCCGTGACATTTCTAACTTTCCTCGTAGTTATATGAAATGCAATACTGCTCCCATCAAGTACCACCTGTTAATAGACTACTGTCAAGTTTTGAGCAAGTTCCGTCATTTAATTTGCGTTTAACAGCTGTTCAGTACATACAAACAACCTCGTGGATTTTTTTTTAAAATGGAAAAAAGTGAATTTCGAGTGCTCACTAATCATTATTTTAAAAAAACCGTCAATCCAAAAAAGGAAAAGATTGATAAATACTTTGGAGACTCTGCACTATCGATTCCAATGGTAAAAGAGTGGTTTACTGACTTTCGTTGTGGTCGCACAAGTACAAATGACGCTGAACGTTCTGGACGGCCAATCGAGGTCAATACACCCGAAAATGTTGAAAAATCCCCGATCGAAGAGTAAAAGTGCATGAGATTGTTGATACCATAGACATTTCATATGGCAGTTTAGTTTCGATTTAAAATAAACAATTGGATTTAAGAAAGCTGTCTGCAAGATGGGTGCCGCATTTGTTCTCAATTGAACCTAATTCACGGGTGCACACGTGTGTAGTCTCAATGGCAAAATTCTTTGAATTGGGCTACAAATCGATACCTCATCCTCCATATTCTCCGGAGTTGGCCCCTTGTGACTCTTTCCTATTTCCAAACCTAAAGAAATGTCTCGGTGGAAAGAGATTTAGCTCCAACTATGAAATTATTGATCAAACAAATACCTATTTTATGGACCTCGAAAAATCCTATTTTTTGGAAGGGATACAAAAATTGGAGTAATGTTGGACTAAGTGTATTGAGCTAAAAGGAGATTATGTTGAAAAATACTTTTTTTGCAAAAAAAAAACTGTGTTTCATTCAAAAAGTCAAGGACGTATTGATCCGCCCGCGTAAGTGAATCTAAGATAAAACTGTCTTTCAAGGGAACTCTCCCAAATGACAACTCAGCTCAGTGAAATTCGGATATTTTCAAAAAAATTTATTGCACATAAATCCATTAATATTTTCGAATATTCGTTGTGATATTTTTGAAAAGTTTCAGCCAAACCGGAATTGATCTTGGACGTGAGCTTTTCATCTGAAAACTTGAACTTATTAATATGCATTTTATAAAATTTTTCGTTTAGTAAGGCTGAGGTTAAGAAAAATAATTCGAACAATTCGCTGTAGAGACTGCAAATTTTGTTAGATTGAAAAATTCTTCAAAAAAAATTAAGAAAAATTTTTCGTAAAACTAAATAAAAAAATTTTTTTACTTTAATAAAAAATTAAAATTTTCAGCTAAAAAGCGGAAGATGAAGATCAATTAAATCAATTAAAAATATTTTATATACTCAAAATATTTATACAATAACTGACTGTAGTTTATTTAAAAAGTTATTAAAACATTTGTTTTAAAATGATTTAATAGTTAAAATACAAAAAAATACATTTTTAAACCCTTTATTGGCATTTATTTAATAAATAAATTACATGTAAATACAGATTTTTTGTTACGGTTAATACTTTCATTTAAAATTATTTGTTAAAAAAAATGGTTTTTATTTTTTTTTTTTTTTTGTAGTTTATTGTCTGATAGTTAAATTTAACAAAATAAATAAAAAGTCGTTTATTTTTACAGACTTTGTAGTTAATTTTTACGACATCTAAAAAGCGAAATAAACGAAGTATCATTTATTTTTACGGAGAAAAGTTAGTAGACCTGTTTTTAAGTGATTTTTTTTAGCTAAAATAAAGAAAATAAATTTAAAGTCTTTTATTTTTACAGACTTTGTAGTTAACAATTATAACATTTTTAAGAGGGAATTATCATTTGTTTTTACGGAGTTGTGCTTAGTTTGTTATCAGTTAAAGTAAAAGAAAAAATATTTATTTTTTACAAATATTATAAGTTGATTTATTAACATTTATAAATTATTCAGTTTGATTTCATCGACCTTTTTAATATAAATTCCAGGTAATAAGTAGTCAAGCTCGTGGTCTATTTAATACAAAATTATTTATTTTTTATCCAATATTTCGCTATCTAAATGGATAGTTTCTTCAGGGATTTTTTGTTTTGTTCAATTTTAAAATTTTTTTTTTTTTTAATTTATTTAAAATTGAAAAAACAAAAAATCCCTGAAGAAGCTATCCATTGAGATAGCGAAATATTGAATAAAAAATAAATAATTTTGTATAAAATCGACCTCGAGCTTGACTACTTATTACCTGGAAAATTTATAAAAAAATAAAAAAATTATTTTGATTTAAATGAAAAATTATTTAACCGGTTATTAAGTGATTTTTTAATTATTTTAAACTACATTTTCAGTTAATTTAAACTACAGACAATTTTTACAGTATAATCTATACACAACTTGTCCAACCCTGCCATAAGCAATACAAGGTGGCGCAAAAGTAATCCTCCTATCAGAAAATGCTATAAATTTTGCGATTGGCCCCTAATGTCAGTTTTGTTTTGACATTTGTGTAGTAAACACATGCGAAATACACGTTAATAAACAATGTTATGCTACACTGCTCCAGAACGCGGAATATTGGTGACTATTTATTTGAGCAATAATGAAGATGATTTTTCATCAAAAATAATTATGAGTGATAAGCAAAATTTACGCTTCTGGGGCACTGAAAATCCACGTGTAACCCACGAAGAGCCATTACACCCGCTCAAAGTCACTGTATGGTATGCTGTTTTCGCTGGAGGAGTCATCGGACCTTTTTTCTTCAAAGACGTCGGGGGCCAAACGGTTGCTGTGACTGGTGAGCGCTACAGAGCAATGATCAACGAGTTCTTTTTGACGCAACTTGATGAATTGGGATTGGAAAACATGTGGTTCCAACAGGACGGTGCAACGCCATACACTGCACGTGCCACAACCGATATGCTGAAGGATGCATTTCCCGGGCGCCTAATCTCCCGTTTTGGCGATTTGCACTGGCCAGCAAGATCGCCTGATTTGACCGCTCCATACTTCTTTTTGTGGGGCTTTTTAAAGTCGCGGGTTTATGTCAACAAGCTTCAGACTCTTGCAGCTCTTAAAGACAATATCCGTCAAGAATGTGAGGACCTATCGCCGGAAGTTTTGGCCAAAGTGATGAAAAATGCCATAAAAAGGGCTCAAATGGCAATCAACTGTGGCGGCGGCCATTTACATGACATCATATTCTCGACTTGATGTAAAAAAAATTAAAAGATCAAATAAAAATAATCCACAAGAAGAATCAAAGTTTTTCATTTTTTTTTTTTAAATTACAGCCAAAAAACATCGGAAGGTTATTTTTGCGCCACCCTGTATTCTTGCAAAGTTCAATAATAGTGCTATTGTATTATATTTCTATTTCAATAATGCAAGTAAGTATTCCGATGTATTTGTAATGCTGGCAACTCTACTTATTTGCAAACCGCATACACATAACGCAATAAGCGCTATTTTTAGGCTTTAATGAGAGTATGTGTGTGTGTGTGTGTGTGAACATGTGTTTATTAAAAGGCTTTTTAATGGCAACACGTTTATTAAAGCTGTGATTTTAAAAACATAAAAATATGTTTATTATGCAACAAAAAGTTAAGCTGGCATAATGTTGCATTTCCTGTTGCATAGTATCTGCATACAAAGGAGGATGGCAACGTATGCAAGTGAGAAAATGTGCATATAAGTGTATTGAAATGTTTGGATATGTTTTTAAATCATGTGTATAGTAATTATCGGAAATAAAATTATGCACCTGCAGCATAAACATTCTAACGACAATACTTACATTTAAACCACAACCAACAACCACATACTATGAGGTTATTTTCAAACATGTTGACCACACACGATATGTATGTAGGTGTATGATTTGATATGTTGTATGCATTTAAATACATAAGTATTACACATTTCATATTCAAATACATGTTCATAACAGAACACAAAGTGATAGAAAACCGTCAAAATTTCTCTAAAAGTTAATAGATGGTATTTTATAAAATCTTCTTTCTACATCATTTCGATATGAACATTTACTATTATGAAGTTTACATGTGTATGTGTGTGGTTTGCTATAATTCTCATAATTTTTTATACATAATACTTAATTATGAATTCTAATGATTTTATATCATCAATCATATAAAATTGATAATAAAAAACCACACTTCTCTTAATCATGATGAAATGTTAAATTATGTGATATACGATTGTATAGTTAGTTGCTTTAGATGTTTAAATGATAAATGTGAATATATTCCATGAACGCTGCTTGTGACTACTGCTGCTGGTTTTTTATCGCCTGTTTTAATCTATTGTTGTTGTTTTTTTTTATATTTAAATTCATAGCTGGGATTATTTTTATTTTTAAATTGATTTTCTAAGTATGTAGTTCTATATATATATTTTTTTAATCTAACTTCAATGTTATCGAGTTGTTTTATTTTATTATTTTTGTATTTGCTTTTGTTTCAATTCTTTTGCTTCCACTAAATAAAAACAACTGTCGTTACTACTATTGTCTGTACTACATTTATTCAGTCAGTCAGTCATTCGTCCATTGTTCCCATTCGATTCGATTGTTTGTCAGGTCATTCAATACACAGTTTTATAAAATTCTATTTATTGATGGATTTTATTCCTTTTCACAGCAACACACATGGCTGGCTGTGTTTTCCCACAGGCACGGCATGTGCTGGCCAATATAAGAATACACTTTTTAGTTTATTACCATATCTGGGTTAAATATACGCCTCTGACCATTCCAATTATATTAAAATAATATCACATGGAGAAATTCTTTTCCACACTTTATACTAAATTTTCAATTTAAATGAATTGCAGTATGAAAAAAAAATATTCTGCATTATAAATATATTTATTTTTTTATTTTATTTTACAACAATTTGAACCCTAAAATGACAGCTGATCGTCTACCATTATTTTCCCATTTATATCTTTCATTTGTTAGAAGGAATAGAAAAATATGTAGTGGTCAATATGATATGATATTAAATGTAGTATTTTGATTTAAATCTACATATTTTTGGCTTGGGGCACGGTTGACTGAACAAGTTTTTTGCATTAGAAATAAATTGAAAATCAACATTATGAAAGGTTAAAAAATATACAAAATTGTCAATAGTTATAAGCACAAATTTTATTATAAATTAAAACAAGCAGAGCGTGGATAATTCTAGAAATTACTATTTTTTTATAAACTTTGGTTTAAAAAAATAGAAAAAATATAGCAAAACGGGCAAACATTTAAAATACCACGAATCAACCTAATAACCCTACCAATAATATACCCGTGCAGAATATTGGTTAAGACCAACTTGGTCGTATGTTTTTTTTTTTAAGACCATTTAATCAACAGATCAATTTCCCCCAAAAAAAATGCGGAGTACTTATATTTTGTGTAAACAAATATTGTCCAGAACTGGGTTAGGTGCAAAGACCTAAACATTCGATTAGCATTATCACTACTAACAGAGAAAACAGTAGATTTTTCTATGAATTTAAAATCTTGAGGTGACTTGTCACAATAAATCTGTTTTCTCTGTCCAATATATTTTAATAAACTAACCGCAAATCTGTAAAAACAAATGATATTTCATTTATTTATTTCTCTTAACTGTTAACTAATTAACTACAAAATCGGTAAAAAAGTAATGATTTTTTTCTTTATTTTATTTTTTAATTGTCAACAAGTTTACTACAAAATCCGTAAAAATAAATGATAATTCGTTTATTTGGTTTTTTAAATGACATAAAATTTAACTACAAAGTCTCTAAAAATAAACAATTTTTCATAAATTTTTTTTATTTTAATTATCAAAAAAAGAAAAAAAAAATATTTTTCAAATGAAAATGTTAACTGTAACGGAAAATCTGTATTTACGAGGGTGAATCAATAAGTCTGTGACTTTTCAAACTTCCCTCTTAGTTATATGAAATGCAAGACTGCTTCCATCATAGACTACTGTCAAATTTTGAGCAAGTTTCGTAATATACTTTGCGTTTAACAGCTGTTCAAAACATACAACCTCGTGGATTTTTTTTTTTTAAATGAGAAAAAAAAGAATTTCCAGTGCTCATTAAACATTATTTTTTTGCGAAAAAACCGTCAATGTAATCAAGTAAAAGCTTGATAAATACTTTGGAGACTCTGCACCATCGATTTCAATGGTAAAAAAGTGGTTTACTGACTATCGTTGTGGCCTTACAAGCACGGAAGATGCCAAACGTTCTGGATGCCCAGTTGAGGTCTCTACACCCAAAACAATTAAAAAAAATTCACGATATGGTGTTGGCCGGTCGATCGGATATTGAATGAGCGATAGATTGTGGAAGACATAGGCAACTCACATGCCTCAGTGCTTTCAATTTTGAACGATGGGTATGAGAAAGATTTCCGCAAGATGGCTGCCGCGTTTGCTCACAATCGACCACCAACGGAATCGTTTGACAGCTTAGTGTCCATGGCAAAAATCCATGAAGCAGACTAAGAATTGCCCCTCATTCACCTTATTTTTCGAATTTAGCCGCCAGTGACTATTTCCTATTTCCAAACCTAAAGAAATGGCTCGGTGGAAAGAAATTTAGCTCCATAAAATTATTGATCAAACAAGTGCCTATTTTAAGGACTTTGAAAAATCCTGCTATTAAACGCAAAGTAAATGACGGAACTTGCTCAAAATTTGATAGTAGTCTATTAACAGGTGGTAGTTTATGGGAGCAGTGTTGCATTTCATATAACTACGAGGGTAGTTCTAAAATCTTCGGACTTATTGATCTGCCCTCGTATATCAAATTAATTCAATAAATTAAAGTAAAAAAGGGTTGACAAATGCAACTACATTTATAATTTACAGCTGCTATTTATTGCAAAAACCAAAAGTTTTTGATTATTGAATTTTTTTATTCGTCTTCAATTTTATCTTCTTCAAAATATATAGTGTAAATATAGTTAAAACTACCGTAACAAGCACTATGACGTTACTTAAAATTTTAAGACAAACATTTTTATATTTATATTAAAAAATTAATTTTTATTTTAGCTCAGGTAATTTTTTTTACAGGTCTTTTTTGTTTTGAATTTCATAGACATGGAGATGTATTTATTTCATGTTTTTGTTATTAAATCCTAAATTGGTTGAATTAGTAGTAGTAATAAAAAACTGATAAGGTTTTTTTCAGCATACTCATCTTAATGAAGAGACCTTTCAGAAAAATTAAATGTATACATGTACACAATTTTACGCTACAATGACTAGTCATTAAGAAGTGTCTGCAATATTTCCGAACTATTTTCATTTTACCCCACTGTGCAATGTCAAAACTATACTAAAATCTAGTAGGCAGGACGTCAAAAAAGAAAACACCAAAATGTGAATCCATAGTGTTACTTTTTGACTTTTGATTTAACATCTCCTACTGAGTATTTAACATACTACTGATGTCTTCCAAAATTTATCCAATTCTTTTTAATATTCATCCAAATTCTGTTAAAGTAATGTCTACATAGAAGACCGATCCTTTATTTAAGATACCACAAAATATATCAGAAATAAAAATGACAAGCGTTTGACATTACAAACATGTTGAGTAAACGGTAAAATTAGCGATAAATCATACATTTATGTTGTTGTCATTTATCACAGTCGTATATATGTACATTGGGTTTTCTTTGTTGTTGATGGTTAAAAATTCTTTTAGATTAGCTCGAATGACAGACAAAACAATTGACATTTCTTATTATGTATTTTTGTTTTATTTTTTTTATCCTCGATTTGTATTATTCTCTTATTGTTGTGTAAAAGTCCAGTTTCTGGTAAAAGAAAAAAAAACCAAAGATGCTACTGTGATACGCATGAAATTTTACTTTATTTAAACAGATATACAATATTCTCTAAAGACACAATAACAACAACAACAAAAGCAAAATAAAAAATATGTTTAAATAAATGTTGCGTATTCAATTGTTCACAATAAAATGTACAAGTGTATGTGTGTTGGAATATTTTCACTAAACCCCTTGTTTTTATAAAGCGAACGTAATAAATTCGCCAGAAGAATTGTGAGGATTTTATTATTGCAACTACAGCAAAACACATACAATTCCTCCGGAGGAATTATTCCCTTGGCTTTATAAAAATAGGGGGTAAAACATAATCTAAAACCTAAGACAGACAGCCGGACCGACAACCAAACAGACCAGATACCTACTGAGAATTTTGGTTCTGTTTGTTCTTACTTTTGCACAACAAACATACATATTTATACTTGTATGCAAACAGTTTATTAAAAGGGATGGCACTTATAGTTTAAGTGAAAATTTACACTGTAAACCTCATCGAGCTTTTTTATTTATATTTTTTATCTATCATGCCAAGAATAACTAAAAATATGTTTAGGTTCAGCGATTGGGTTCAGAATTAAGCATGATGGTGATTTAATAAAAAAAGTGAAGATTTCGCTCAGATGGAAAAGAAAATATTTTATGTCTGCCCTACTAGTCAAATTTCAATTGAATATTCGATGTTTACTTGTATTATTAAAAGCTATCTACAGTAGATAATGGGGGTCTCTAATCCCCCATTACCCGGGTTTCGGCTTACCCTCTCTTTTGGTATGACCGGGTAGACCGTAAGACCGGGTATATAAATCCAGCACTTTCTTAATTGTATTGTAATTTTCGACACATTTTTTTTTCAAGACTTTCAAAAATGCCTAAAAGCCTTGGTCAAATTTGTGTCCAGAGAACTTCTGTAAAGTTTTAATCTATTTGTAGCATTGGTGTAAAAACGAAGTACGAAAAAGACCGTGACATTTGCATTCCACATTTTATTGTGATTTTTGGAACTTTTTGATTCTGGACCTAAACAAATGTCTTTAATTTTTGGTAGAATTTACGTCTACATTATATCCGTAAATTTTTATGTCATTTGGCACTTCAGTGAAAAAAAACATCATACAACTACTCCAAAAAGACCATGAAACTTTCATATGAAAAGTCAACTTATATTCAATTTAGAATTTTTTTTTTTTTAAAAGTACTTTTTCAAAAATTTTGCGATTTTTTACAGTTATATTTTGAAAAAAAAAAAACTTTTTACAAAAGTACTTTTTTACAAAAGTACTTCTTTATAAAAAGTACTTTTTTACAAAAAGTACTTATTTTGCAAAATGTACTTATTTTTATAAAAATTACTTTTTTAAGAAAAAGAAGAAATTTTTTGGAAAAAGGGGCTTTTTTAGAAAGGAAACTTTTTTACAAAAAGCACATTTTACAAAAAGTACTTTTTTAAAAAAAAAAATACTTTTTTACAAAATTACTTCTTCTTACTTTTTTACAAAAAGTACTTATTTTGCAAAGTGTACTTATTTTTAAAAAAATTACTTTTTTAAGAAAAAAACAAATTTTTTGGAAAAAGGGACTTTTTTTACAAAGGAAACTTTTTTACAAAAAGCACATTTTACAAAAAGTACTTTTTTGAAAAAGTACTTTTTGCAAAAATTACTATATTTGCAAAAACTACTTTTTGAAAAAAGTAAATTTTTTGGAAAGAGGCACTTTTTTGGTCTTTCGGTCAGATCGTTAAGACCGTTTAGACCGATTATGATCTGATTGATCTCATCCAGTAGATAGGCCTACGGTCTATCCGGTTAACCAGTCTTGACCCTAGACTCTAGAAGACATTAAAAAAAAAAAAAGTTTTTCATTACAAATAACTGACTCCCTAATAACTTTATATGAACTGTGCTTATACATTGTTTACTCTAGCAAAAGAAGATTTACTCTTAGCATATTTGCTGCTTAGTTTTTGGCAGGAATGTCAGTATTTCGACAAATTCTTGTTGGAAAATTTGAAATTTAAATTGGAAATTTTTAATGTTATTGATGTTCACTAAACAAAAAGTATTAAAAAAAAAATAACTAAAAATGCAAACAAACATTTTGAATTCAAATTCTAAAATGCTACTGATGATGTCAATGACGATGATGATGCTGATGATGATGGTAGTTGTGTTTGAGGTTAATCCATTCAATCCTCCTGCACAAACTGAAACTTCATTGTCCACGTCGTTATCGTCATCATTATTTTGGCATCATTATTATCATCATTGTTGGTATTATGTAAGTACTTTGTTCATTGATTATGGCGTTTGATCATCGTCGTCGTCATCGTCATCGCTGCCATCATTGTGCATAATCACATACGCATGTAGTCAATCGCTGGTAGCTGGTATATATGAATAATTTTGGATTTTTTTTATCGTTTAACTGAATGCATGTATTTTAATTTAAATTTGTTGTGATGTCTGTTGACAGTTTCGACATATTCAATCTTTTTCTTGCATTAAAATATATGTATGTATAAAAAAAAAACATTGCAGAGAAGAAAACATATCAACTTTATATATGAAAATAATCATACTTATACGATTACTACCAATGCATACAAACATATATGCCATGGCCAAAAATGGCATTAAACTTATGAAAAGATAAACAAACAAAAAAAAAGATATCTGCAAAAAAAACTTACTAAACTTCAGCCAAAAATAATACCGGCAATTCAATCAATAAATGCATTCAGTTCAAAATGAACGAACCGAATTCAACTAAACAAACTCTCAAGCAACCACCATCGCAACATCTACCACCACCACCAACACCACCGCCCCATACAAGTATGTTAAATAATGTTTGCTTTGTAAGAAGAACATTTACTTGCTTAAACATATCAGTAATATGTAAGTAGTAAAATTAATAATTTTTTAAAATTTTAAAATAAATTATCATACGAAAAGTTGATCTCTAATTGGTTAAATTCCAGTCATAAGGTCGCCAGGAAAAATATACAAAATTTCAGTTGTCGATATCGCAATATGGGCAACCTCTTGATATTTGTTTAAAACATAATTTCAGATAAATCTAAATAATTTTTTAGAATATAGACACCTTAAGCGTTTAAAAACTGAAATATTTTATTGACAAGTCGTTTGAATGAAAACGTCTTACATTTTGAAATGTCCCCGTGTAAAAAGATTAGATCTGTTTAGATCTGTTTCAGTTTAGATTTTCAGTGAGTAAAAGACGTGATTTTTTAAGTTACCAAAGTTAATTCATTTGTTGAGGTTATGACTATAGGATTGATTAAGAGAGAGAGAGAGAGAGAGAGAGAAGGAGAGAAAGGGTTAATGGTAGCGTTCAGATTCTATTGCACCTCAAAAGATTGCGAGTTCGTCCAGCAACTTCCTGGGAGGACATCCTGGGACGGCACGCTTCCTCTGTTGAGCAACGTCTAGGTAAGGGCAGCGACCCGGGTTGGCACACTCTCTCTAGTGTCTTCAAAATGGGAGGACAGCGACCGGAGACGGCACGCTTCCGCTGATAAGCTACGTCTAGGTGAGGGCAGCGACCTTGGACGGTACGCTCCTCTGGTGTTTTCAAAAGGGTAGCACAGCGACCGGGGATGACACGCTTCTCTTGGTGAGCTACGTCTAGGTGAGGGCAGCGACCTGAGACGGCACGCTCCTTCGGGTGTCTTCAAGGATATCCGCAGGATCTTCAAGGATGTTCGCAGGATACTTACAGATTGTCAAAGGATGCTCGCAGGATTTAAATTTAATGTTAGTGATGAAATTACCTTCTGCTCTCGTGGCGACTGTCTCAGATTTGTTCGATGTTGCTCTTTATATACCTTTAATGGCAGCTAATTGTAGTATAACACAGTAGAAACAGAAAATTCCATATGGCAGCTCTAAAGTGTAAAGCAATTCAGTTGGCAATTCTTATTAACTAGCAACTTTGACTATAGCAAAGACTAGAACCACCAATAACCGGTTAAGGCTGTATACCCACAGGTTTGCGTTTAGTTTGAAACAGAACGTTAATACGTCAACAACTCGATAAAAGAAAAGTGGCGATAAATTTACTTAATTGTGAAAAAGTTTAGTTTCATAAAGTTGTTTAAATAAAGGTTAGGTTATGTCGGAAAGAGAAAGGGTTAGTCGCCCTTCATCATCACCTAAAAATGGATGACAAAAACCTATGCCAGAGAATCGTCATGCAGTGCGCTATTAAATAAAGTGTTACTATAAAAATTTCAATTGTTGTTTATTACTTGCAATGTAAAAATAACTCAATGTACTTAAAAGTAAATAAAATAACGATTTTAAAAGGTAAAATCGTTCCAATATTTTGATTAATTATCAATTAACCTGCCTATGTACTTGGTTTTATGTTTAACGCATTTAAGAAGCTTTTAATATGTTGAGCGTAAGTAAATGTACGAGTACGTGGTACAATGCTTGGTTGGATTTAAGAAGGCACTAAAATTATTTTGGGGTCTAACAATAATAATGAACACAGTTTGAACAAGACAGAAGTTGTAGTAGTTTGTGGTTTTTAAACGAAGCTTAAGTAAAGCCAGTTACAGTGTGAACAGTTAGAGCTGGAATTGGAAATTGGAAATATAAACTTTTGAGATTATGAAATTTTAAATTTTAAGAACACCAATTCGCATGATGAATAAAGAATAAAAAGTTCAAAATTATTCATATTCCTTTTAGTCCAGCCAACCAACATTTCACTATACCTTTGCTGTACATTTGTTCAACAGCCTTTTAAAAGCTCCGTCAACAACTACAACTTGTGTTGGGCACTCATATCGTTGCATGGATTAAAATACATCACAGTTTAATAATCTTCTATTTATTTGCAATTAAATTTTCAAAATTGATGTTGTGGCTGATGATAATAATGCAACTGACAACAAATTCATCATCAGTATTCTACATAATATTGCAGCGCACTTAAGACTCTCTATTAAACTTTTGTACTTATGTATATTGTTATTCCCCACAATGTGGTATATAAATATTTTCAAATGTACAAATGAGTCTGATAAGAAATAGTAAAAAGGGAAAAAATAAATAAGGAAATTGTAAAGTATTAACTTATAATGTTAATAATAATAATAAATTTAAATTGAGTTTGTAATGGATAGGAAATTAATAGTGGTTGTTTAGTAAATAAATTATATTTAATAGCAAAATCTAGGCGGAAAGATTTGTCGTAAACAAACGTAGTAAAAGTGGAGCTAAAAAGGGAAAAAAATGCTAATTTAATCATCCAGCCTAAACCACTGGAACTATTAAAATTTGCATGTAGGTTTCTTCTATAAAATAGACGGCAGTTTTGGAAATTTTTACGGTGAATGCAAAAGGGACAACATCCTCCTTGGGATATGGGCTGATTCACTGAAGTATTAATTTTTGGAATTTTAAATGGAATCGTGATAAAAAATGTGTTCACAAATGATGAGAAATATCCCCTAAATTGTCGACTTCGACCCGCTGGAGATGCCTACTTCCCGAGTAACAAAGAAGGTCTTCGATATGGTTTACTCTAAAATGTTCTGATAATTCAATGAAGTCATACTTTTGAATTTTTTTTTAAGGTGGTATAAGCTGGGTTTAGAAGAGAAAAGGTGTCTACTTTAAGGTACAGCGCAAACACCTTTAGGCAGAAAAGTAAAACTTAGAATTAAAATAACCACCATAAAAATTAAAACAAACTTACTGAAATAGAATTCAATTTGCTTTTCAATATATGAGGGCGTATCAATAAGACCGTGACTTTTTAAATGAAACACAGTTTTTTTTTGCAAAAAAAAAAATAAAATTTTCAACATAATCTCCCTTTAGCTCAATACACTTAGTCCAACGTTTCTCCAATTTTTATATCCCTTCCAAAAAATAGGATTTTCCGAGGTCCATAAAATAGGCATTTGTTTGATCAATAATTTCATCGTTGGAGCTAAATCTCTTTCAACTCAGCCATTTCTTTAGGTTTAGATATAGGAAATAATCCGGAGAATAAGGCAAATGAGGGGGCAATTCGTAGTCTACTTCATGGATTTTTGCCATGGAAACTAAGCTGTCACACGATCCCCTTGGTAGTCGATTGCAAGCAAACGCGACAGCCATCTTACGGAAAGCCTTCTCATACCCAAGTGATCGTTCAAAATTAAAACCACTGCGTCAAGTGAGATGCCTATGTGTTCCACAGTCTATCGCACATTCAATCTCCCATCGGCCAACACCATATCGTGAATTTTGTTGAATTGTTTTGGGTGTAGAAACCTTAACTGAACGTCCAGAACGTTTGGCGTGTTCCATGATTGTAAAGCCACAACGAAAGTCAGTAAACCACTTTTTTACCATTGAAATCGATGGTGCAGAGTCTCCATAGTATTTATCAAGGTTTTCCTTGGTCAGATTGACGGTTTTTTTTTACAAAAAAAAAATATTTAATGAGCACTCGAAATTCACTTTTTTCCATTTTTAAAAAAAAAATCCACGAGGTTGTATGTTTTTAACAGCTGTTAAACGCAAAGTAAATGACGGAACTGGCTCAAAATTGACAGTAGTCCATTAACAGGTGGTACTCAATGGGATCACTGTTGCATTTTATATAACTATGAGGGAAGTTCAATAAGTCACGAAATTATTGATCCGCTCTCGTACCTCGTATATTTAGAACGATCAGTAAAGAAATAAAAGTCTTAATTTTTAAATAAAATCAGTACATTTTTTGACTCGATTTCTATTAGATGCGCCAAATGTTACCAAATTTGAAACGATAAAATATTATTTAAGGATTTAAATAAAAATTTCCAATGTTATCAAACACTTTTCATTTTTATTATTTGTTAATTCCATCGATTTGTAAGAAAACATCCCACATAATAACATATTTTCATTCATTCATTTGTCTTTTGACTGACTGGCTGACTGACTGGTTGACTGCATCAGGTGGACCACCAAAAAATTTTTATAAATTTTACCAACTTTTGTTTTTGTAAAAACTGTCAAATTGTCATTCAAAAAACAATTTAACGGACGGCCAACACAGAAGTTTTATTGACACGTATGTCAAACCAAATCAATGGAGTAATGATTGGCGTTGGCATACAAGCCCATTTACAACAAAAACAAACCCCCCTCTAAAAACTAATTTTAAAGAACTAAAATAATAAATTTTTTTTTTAATTATAAGCAGTAAATAGCCTGGTTTAAATAAAACTACTCCCCACAAATCTGTTTAAAAAAAAAAGATAAATGATGTTTATGTTTATGAAAACAAAAAAAGGCAAATTATACTTATTATCTAATTTATTTCACAAAAAAAAAAAAAGAAACATCAGATTTGTTATAGTTTTTTTAAAAAATAAATAAACTAACTTACCATACTGCTGCTATCGTTATTGCTGGCGCTACTGCTGCTGCTTTTGTTGCTACCACTAATAATGACTTTTTAATGCATTTAATAATAAATCTTTTGCCAGAGAGGGAGATAAATATACACCTGAAATTAAATCGATAAAATTTATACAAAATAAATAAATATATGGTTATTTATTGTATAATTTATTTTCTAATACATTAGTACTAACAAAGTAATAATTTTTTATTATAATTTTTCCAAACAACACAACACCAGAGTATTAAAGCAATATTCCCAATAGGAATATAAGACTAAAGGGAACTAATTTCATTAGATTTAAGCTTTCTTAAAATTTACGCTCAAGGATATTATGAGTCATACACACAATACGCGTACATTTTTTTTAGAATTTTATATTATATCTTTTCATTTATTTCCCATTGGGTTATTGTACAATCTACAATATTTATTTATGTTTATATTGAAAAATAAAAAAACAAAAACAAACAAACAACACAACAACTTTTTATCTAAACCATATAGTTTTTCAAATCTCTGTGTTAACAATAAGTCTTCCACCATAATACTTAAATTAGTAAATCATATTAACAACAACACTCTGTACAAACACCTTGAGAAAAACTTTCAACTACTTTTGAACAACATCTACAACAACAATGTTAAACATTATAATAATAACAACAAATAAACTGTTGTTGGCATCAGTGGTCTGTCTATTGTCGCCTCAAACAACCTTGCGCACGCGTTGCAAATTATAGTTTATTAAAAGCCTCGTTTTGCCGCCAACAAACTAGATTGACGCCTATGGGTAGCTATTAACAAGTCGTTGAGACTTGCATAATATCAACTGACTAAACAAACAACAACAACAACAACCAAAATACATGAGTTGAACACACACAAACAACTGATAACATGTTAAAATGTTTATAAACAAGCAGCTAAAATAAACATATACTAATGCAAGGAAAATCTAACTAATAATTCTTTAGTTTTCGTAGCCACTAATCATAATTAAGACTTGTTGATTAAAGCTAGTTTGTCCAATAGACGGAAGCAAGGACAGGCGAAGGAATGGACGGACAGCTGATGTTAGATGTATATATTACGTATTACGTATGTAGATTAGGATGGATCGAACTCAGAATTATGAAGGGATTTACTTAGGTTTGGTATAGAAATAAAAAATATTTATCAAAAGTCTCAACCAATTCTGAATTAATATTTGACTTGTTTTTTTCATCTCAAAATCTAAAATTTTAGAATAAAGTGATATTTATGTATTTTTTCATTTTTATAAATTTTTAAGCTTAGGTTGGTATTTTATAAATAAAAATATTCATTATTTTTCAATATTTCGCTACTCCATTGTGTAGCATCTTCAGGAAATAATAAAAGATGCTAAACAATAGAGTATCGAAATATTAAAAAACAAAAAATATTTTATTTTATAAAAAACCAACCTTAAGCTCAAAAATTTATGAAGTTAAAAATAAAGGGTTTTCCAATAGGTACTTGACAACTTTGAATGTAATTTGTGAACGCACTATTTCATCTAACTCTTAGGTTAGGTTAGGTCGAAAGGAGGAAGATGCATCGAAATGCAACCTCATATCGCTACGATATACACCTAGGCCTCTGCTGGGACTGTTGTGCGCTCCCTAAGAACATGGAGATTGTTAACGTCCGGTTTTCAGAACCTGGTTTCCCGGACGTAACTCCTTAAGGTTTTCCAGTCGACGTTCCTCAGGTATTCCAAGTCCGATATAACATCGCCCCCGAGGTGCCTGGATCTTAATTCTTCAAATGCCTGACAGTGTCAGAGAAAGTGCTCCAGCGTTTCGCTCTCCTCGCCACACGCTCTACACTCGTCAGAATCTGCCCGTCCAATCCGGTACAGTTGTGGCCGTAATCCTGATCCACTGACCTCGGACTTATTTCCATTGAGGAGGCCTCTTGTCCTCTTCTCGTCTGGGCAACCTCACGAAATCCTAGTAGTCCTGGCCACCGTCCCGTTGTTCCAACAGGCCGTGTGGGTTTCTCTTGCCCACGACTTTAGTTCCGCTTTCGTTGCCTCAAACGGTTTTGCGTTCGCCAAGTTAACTGCTAGTGTATTGGCCCTCTCGTTACCGGCTATCCCCTAGTGGCCCGGTACCCATATAATGAATCCTTCCCCCAGAGGAAAACTCAGTAATGGCTCTTATACGGTCCAGGAAGGTTCTGGACTTAACCCTACTAGCTGATATCGCCCTAATCGCCCTTTGGCTATCGGTGAATATGTTAGCGTCTACTCGCCCCATATTCGATTCAATCCATCTCACACACTCATCTAACTCTTCCTTTACTTTTTTTTCAGTAAACTCAACATTTTCCTTATGGTAAAGTACACGAACGAACAACGTATGCAAATTATAAAAATGTACTACCGAAATTCGTAGTCGGTGACCGCAACTTTAAGAGCGTTCACCCCAATTTCCGGTCGTTATTCTCGCCCTATTGAAATTTGAGTCTACATATTCATTGTGTCATGCCGCCGTACCAGTGAGACAACGGGTTGGTCGAAGTGATGAAAATATCGCTGTCGTTCAGGCGTCTGTAGCAAACGATCAAAATTAGTCGTTTCCGCGGCGTTCTCAAGAACTGAGCATCACCAAGATCACTTTAGGTCGAATTTTGCGTAAAGATCGTGGTTTACACCCATACAAGATCAAACTTACTCAAGAATTAAAGCCGATGGACCATTTCACGCGACGTACGCTCTCCGATTGGACTCTGGAGAAGATGCGCCAAGATGATGAAATTTATCGCAAAATCATCTTCAGTGACGAAGCTCAGTTTTGGCTAAATGGGTTCGTCAATAAGCAAAATATGCGTTATTGGTTTGGTGAAAATCCACATGTGCTTCATTAATCACCACTTCATCCACAAAAACAACTGTTTGGTGTGGTTTGCATGCCGGCGGCGTCTTTGGGCCATATTTTTTCGTCGACAATAACGATCGTTATGGGGCCATGATTACCGATTATTTTTGGCCCGAATTGGAAAACATGGACTTAGATGACATGTGGTTTCAACAGGAGGGTACCACAAACCACACAGCACACGTTACAATCGATTTATTGAAGAGTAAGTTTGGTGAGCGTGTTATCCAAGAAATGAACCAGTCAATTGGCCGCCTCGTTCATGCGATTTAACGCCTCCAGACATTTTTCTTTGGGGCTACCTCAGCGGACGACGTTGGAAGAACTCAGAGCCAAAATTGAACGCGAAATAGCGGCCGTTACGACCGAAATGTGTGACCGAGTCATTGAAAATTGGTTCCAACGAATCGACCGCTGCCGACGTGCCCGCGAAGTCGAGTTCCATTCATAAATGTTTTGATTGTATTTCAAGTCGATCATAAAGTTTTGGAAAAATCTCAAATGGTTTGCGTTTTGTTTAAAAAAAAGTTGTCAAGTCCTTATTGGAAAACCCGATACTTCTTAAAGTAATGATTTTTTTTATTAACGAAAACAATAATCTGCTTGTTTTGAGACTTGCTGATAATTAAATAAGTCAAGGGTTTTCTTCAGAAATCTTGTTTTGATTGAAGTCAGCCCTTCGAAAGCCCAGAAAAAAGGATTTGTCTGAAACACAGTGAAATTCGAACCTATATGAGGGCGCACAACACGGCTACTTCCGAGCTTAAGTATATGTCCTATTTCTGGACATTAGTCGGTTGTGAAGAGTATCTTTAATTATGATTCTTCACTTGCAACCAAACCTAACCTAATAAGAAACATAAAAATTTAATTTTCCGATTAATTCACTGTGGGGACTCCAAATTTTTATCGATCAAAATTTGCCGTCTTTTTCTGGTTAACAAGAAAAAATTTTAATGTAAAAAAAAACGTGATAATAATTTCTTTTGAAGTATTCAGATAAAAAGCACAAATCGAAGATCAATTACGATGGTCTGGAACTTCCCAAATATATTTTTACATATATCCACAACTTGTCTTCGCTTGCCCATAAGCGAAATTTCGCCAAACTTCAAATTCGATCCACCCTAATGTATGTCTTTACAAATTTACGGGTGGAATAACTAAATTGTATAAAAATCATGTTTGTTAATTTACTTAGACAAGCATCAAAGTTAAACATACACAATTAAGATTGTTATAGTTGGCATAAATGAATTTTATATACTCTACAAGTAATAATTAATGTTATTGCCTCTAACTGGGACATGACAAGCGAAAAATATGACATCTACCCACCATAAAGTAAGTACTAACTGTCACTGTCTTACTTAGTGGTACTTTATTGCAAATGCATGTCTTGATATTTATTCGAAATGTGACACTTAAATTAAATAAAAGTCAAAACTGTTATTTTTTCGCTAAAAAAGCGCTGGTTATTCTGCAGTGTTGTTTAAATAATGCTTTTTTTTGCTGGATATTCAACAAAAAAAAAACTCCTCATAGTGAAACAGTTTTCAGAATATCAAGTTTTCTTAGGAAAAATTTATCAAAAATGGAAGTTTTTCTTAGAGATAGAAGTCCATAAAATCTGAGAGTTTTCTAGAAAACAGTCTCCAGAATTCTGAGAGTTTTTTTGCTATAGGAGGTTCCGGAAGTTTTTTTTTTTTGTAGATAAAATGTAACCCAGTGCAATTTGTTCCTTTGAAAATGCCTCTATTGGTGAAGTCAGAGACATTACTATTCATTTATGCTTAATTTTTCAGAAAAGCGTAACTTCTCGAAACGTTTCTATGAAAGAAACATACAAAGGCCTGATTCGTTCAGCAAATATATAAGGATTCCTATCGAAACTTACTTACTCATCAATCACGCTAGGCAAAATGTGGTGCCACAAGTTAAACAGCAAGATGTTACCAGTGGTATTCAGCAGACTGGACCAAATGAAGGATAACAGGTTATAACAAATGTGGATAACATATACCAGAAACTGAGTTTGACCGGTACATTTATACAAACACCGACATGGTTTAAAAAGCTGTAAAAACATTTCCCCTTTAAGGCAACAGGATCAAATGGTATCTATTCTGCTTTTGTATTTTTGCTGCAGAGCCTCGAGGTGATTAACGTACATCTGGCGAATATTTTATCAGCATGCCCAAAATTAGAACTCATCTCTACGGTGGCAAAAGTTGTTTTCATATCAAAGCCAAGACAGAATAGCTTTGAAATTCTAAAGACTTATCGACCGATAAGCCTAATATTATTTTTGCTGAACGAATATTGAATGGCATGATTAAGCATCAATTCCTCAACGAGCTCCTTAAATTACAGCACTTCCAGACTTTCAGTGAAAACTTTCCTTCATGAGCTGATTTACTACAATGCAAGATTTTTTATATACATATGTATATTATGGGTATATTTATTGATATAGAGGGAACATTCAATAGTGTCCATACTGAAACAATTATCCGTTCGCAATAGCAGTTTGACATTAATCCCGCTCTTGTAGAACTGAGCAAGAAAATTACTTAATTGTTGTACAACTGGGCTAGACCGCGAGGACTTAACGTTTAGTCATGAACACACCTCAAAAAATGACTATTACAAAGATCCTCATTTCCTAGGCAAAACAATTAGTCTCTCCGAAACGGTAAAGTACCTAGGGGTAATTCTTGACGGGAAATTTGACTGGAAACACCATATTAAGAGCAGGATAAATAAGGCTCATAAAGCATGTCCCTAATGTAAAAGAGCTTAGACGTGTTGCAGGCATACAATTTAACAGAATTGAATTGTGATAGAATCAACTGGAGGTAAAAAACTGCAAGATAAGGTTTACTAAACCAGAGCAGAGAATCCTTGAAGTACCTTTTTGAGCAATAGTTCAGACATTCACTTCCCTACGGATGATTCGAAAATGAATCGAAGCATGGATTTTATAGATCCGACCCCTCTGTATAAAATGCTTCCGACCTCTAGAGAGAGCATAATATCGTCTTTTAGGTGGAGATCAGGTAAATCATGAGTGCATTAGGTTTATTAATATTGAGGGTATCGCCGGAAATATAATGATCTTTTCGGACAGTTAAACGACTATCCAAACAATCTCCTAGAACTCTGTAAAATCAGGCACTATCCCTTGGGAAAATCAATAACTTCTCAACTAAGGGCAGTCTTGAAATTACGAGGGCAGATCAATAAGTCCGTGACACTGCTCTCATTAAGTAAAACCTTTTAATAGACCACTGTCAAATTTTAAGCAAGTCCCGTCATTTACTTTGCGTTTAACAGCAGGATTTTTCGAGGTCTATAAAATAGGCATTTGTTTGATCAATAATTTCATCGTTGGAGCTAAATCTCTTTCCATCGAGCCATTTCTTTAGGTTTGGAAATAGGAAAGAGTCACAGGGGGCCAACTCCGGAGAATAAGGCAAATGAGAGGGCAATTCGTCTACTTCATGAATTTTTGCCATGGAACATATGTGAGAGCTTTCCGTTGGGGGTCGATTGTTAGCAAACGCGGCAGCCATCTTGCGGAAAGCTTTCTACCCAAGTGATCGTTCAAAATTGAAACCACTGAGCGATGTGAGATGCCTATGTGTTCCACAATCTATCGCACATTCAATCTCCGAACGGCCAATACCACATCGTAGATTTTTTCGATTTTTTCGGGTGTATTGACCTCAATTGGCCGTCCAGAACGTTCATCATCATTTGTACTTGTGCGACCACAACGAAAGTCAGTAAACCACTTTTTTATCATTGAATTTGGAGGTGCAGAGTCTCCATAGTATTTATCAAGCTTTTCCTTAGTTTGATTGCCATTTTTTCGCAAAAAAATAATGTTTAATGAGGACTCGGAATTCACTTTTTTCCATTTTTAAAAAAATCCACAAGGTTGTATGCTTTGAACAGCTGTTAAACGCAAAGTAAATGACGAAACTTGCTCAAAATTTGACAGTAGTCTATTAAAAGGTGATACTTGATGGAAGCAGTGATGCATTTCATAAAACTACGAGGGAAGTTCGAAAAGTCACCGACTTATTGATCTGCTCTCGTATGTAGGTTGCGGGCATTGTAACATTGCGGGTGACGAGATGACTGACAAATTGGCCAGCGATGGTTCTTCTCAACTTAGAAAACGCGAAATCTTTTTAGGCTTTTAGAGATGAGCTACATCAATGTTATGTAAGTGTTCATAGAATAGTATGAAGATCCTAAATTAAAACTACCATGATTCAATAGCGAGTCCCAGGTAGAGGGGTTTGATAAACTCCTCAAAAGGAAACTTGGTAACATGGCATTTAACGCTGAAGGCACATGGGTCATTCCATGTCAAACCGCACAGAAAACTGTCATTTTCGGATTTGTCATCTCCGACCACGTTTTCCTTCATAACTCAGGAGCCCAATAAGTATGGACACCTTTTCGATATTTTGACGTTTTTGTCAATTTTCATGACGTCATATTGCGAGAACCGAAAGGGTTTGGGATCGAAAGCTTAATGATTTGATAAACTCTACCCATTTACAATGTTTGTGGCGAATTTCATTAAAATCGGAGATGACAAATCCGAATGCTGTGCTGTTTGACATGGCATGACCCACATATACTCCGAATAGTCCGTTCAGAATTGGTTACATGTAGGGCCTGTGGAGAGAATGACAAGATCTTAACAGAATATCTTAAAAAAACTAGTCCATAACTTTGCTTAAGGGCAGAAGAAACCTATTGAAAAACTCGAAGTGCTAACAAAAAATGCAGTAATAATATGATATCTGTTATTGTGATTTTATTTTCAATTTACTAACACTTCTTATCTACCCGTATTTAATCTTAACTTCAGGTAATATCAATGAACTTGACAAACTTAATATACTCCTTAGATTTTAATAAAGCTGTAACATAAGACAACAACAAAATTAAGTCAGAGATAAAATTAATTTTTCCCTTTTGTAAGTCACTTTCTAGCATCACGTTACCATTTGTTCAAATGATGTTCAAGTATCAAGACACAATTTCAATTTACTAACTTGTCATTTGTAATGTAGTATGTCCTTCTAATACTATGATTAATTAACAACTCTCAAAAGAATTGTGCTTAAATGTTAATACTACGGCAAAATATTCTCTGTATTTTTATATTAGACAAGATAATAAAATTAATTTGCGTTTACACAATTTACACTTTTCCTTTTTTCTTCATCACTTTCATTTGCTACCTAATGAATTTTTATAATATAGTGAATTTAATATTAAGAGTAGGTATCCTTTCTTTAGCCAGTAGTTTCTATTTATATCTTCTCAGCATGTTTAACAGTTTGTGCTTGGAAATATTTAAGTAAGAAATCGTCAATTCCTTATTGGGTTTTATCTTCATCAATGTTTGTTGGCCTTAATGTGACTACAATTGGCGCCAATTACTTCTAACATTTAGTTTTGGCTTAAACCAAAAACTTAATAAGTAGAAAAAAAAACAGAATTACAGAAAATATCCAAAAATGGCAGCGCCAGCAAATTCAAAAGAATCCCAAACAAACAAACACACACAAACAAACACTCAAAATAAATAGTTAACAAACAAATGGAATACAAATGGCAATAAGTCGAAAACTAAGAAGAAAATTCATCCAAAACTCTCAAGTTATTATATAATTTTTCGTCCACAATAGACATGAAGACATGAAGATTTTAGTCGTGTTTATTGTATGTTGCTACACATGTTATAAATGATATGAATGAGTTAATACACACCAACACACACACACATGTCTAACAAGAGGCAACAACAGCATCAACAGCACAACATCAGCATTAGTCAGTTAGCAACACTAAAACAATGAGGCTTTAACAAATTTGCTATTATGTGTTTTTATTGACGTCGACAATAGTAGCAAAGTAACAAATGTCACGCGGCAAATAATACCTTACAATATGTTATTGTATATTTAGAGTCGTCTCAAACAAAACTACACGACAGTCAAAATTGAAAACAAATCTCATGTGAGAAAAGTAACATACTTAAATGGTATTATTTAATTACTATTCATACACGAGTCAGTCACACATGATTTTAATACCTTCAGAATTTTGTTGGCATTGACAACAAAAGTTCTTCTTTGAAATTGATGAGTGTATTTACTATCGACACCCTCACACGTGTAATAATCAATATTAGAAGACGTTTGGGGATTTATAACACAGGAGATGAGTTAAGACTTTTCAAGATATTAAGATTATAAGGTTGACAAAAAGCTTGCTCAAAATTCGTTATAATTTTTTATACTATCCAAAAGGATTAAAGGTTTTTGCAAAATATAGCACCAGGCGATGACAGGTCATAATTCCCACGGATATTATCTGCATTTTGATATTGGGGATTGTGACAAAAAAATTTTCGGACATAATACCCAAACATAAATGGGGGCCGCTTACAACACGGTTTCAGCTCCATGGTGGTTAATGCCGATATTTCAGCTAGGCTGATAAATGTATTTCGATCCGGCAAGAGATATCTTCGGAAACTAAAATTTTAGACAGGCGAGAGCCTCCAAAAGAAGGCAGAGCTTAAACAGAAAAACCGGTTGGTTAAATTCTTATTTTCCTAGTAATCAAACACATGGTTAAGTTACAAGTAATTTTCTAACAGACACAATGACGATACTAAAATTTGAATACCAAAAATGTTATATTTATATAAAAAAGATTAATATTCTCTGGCTCAAATAGAGTAATTAAAAGACAAACTTAATTCCTTCAGGGAATTAAAAGAAAAAAAATTAATTCATTCCAGGAATTAATCAAAAAAAATTAAAATTTAAGGGAATTAAGTACAAGTTCGAATTTTTTTAGAGAATTAAAAGCATAATTGAAAGGGGAATTTATGCAGTAAGGAATATAAACTAAAGAATATCTACGAGATAAATTGATTGTGGAAAATTTATTTAATTTCTTAAATTCGGCCAGGGAATTAATTTCGAAAATATAAATTTAATTCATAATGCAATGGAATTGAGGTATTAATTCCTTCGAAGCTCTGCCATGGGTGCAGTATTTAAAAAAGGCAGTCGAGTGTCCAACTTATTCTGCCAGCGATGCCATATAATTAGCACCACTAAGTACTATGACCATACGCGTACATGTTAGAACCCGGTTGTATGTGGCCATGTATTCCCCCTAGGCTTCAAGAATTTCATTTTTCATCGGATTTGGGACTTCATAGGAAATCCAGTACTTTATACTACGGAAACAATGATTTTTATTGGTAAAGGCAATTAGAGGGCGGATCAATAAGTCCGTGACATTATGAATGAAACACAGTTTTTTTGCAAAAAAAAAAAGTATTTTTCAACATAATCTCCTTTTAGCTCAATACACTTAGTCCAACGTTTCTTCAATTTTTCTATCCCTTCCAAAAAATAGGGTTTTTCGAGGTCCATAAAATAAGCATTTGTTTGATCAATAATTTCATGTTTGGAGCTAAATCTCTTTTCACCTAGCCATTTCTTTAGGTTTGGATATAGGAAATCGTCACTGGGGGCTAAATCCGGAGAATATGGAGGATGAGGTGCCAATTCGTAACCCAATTCATGGAATTTTGCCATTGAGACTACACACGTCACACGATTACGTTTATGTTCAATTAAGAGCAAACGCGGCACCCATCTTGCAGACAGCTTTCTGAAATGCAACTAATTATTTAAAATCGAAACCACACTGCCATATGAAATGCCTATGGCATCAACAATCTTACGCACTTTTCCTTTCCGATCGGCCAACACCATATCGTGGATTTTGTCGACATTTTTGGGTGTGTTGACCTCAATTGGCCGTCCAGAACGAAAGTCAGTAAACCACTCTTTTACCATTGAAATCGATGGTGCACAGTCCCCATAGTATTTATTAAGCTTTTCCTTGGTTTGATTGACGGTTTTTTTCGCAAAAAAATAATGTTTAATGAGCACTCGAAATTCACTTTATCCATTTTTAAAAGATCCACGAGGTTGTATGTTTTGAACAGATGTTAAACGCAAAGTAAATGACGAAACTTGCTCATAAATTGACAGTAATCCATTAACAGGTGGTACTCGATGGGAGCACTTATGCATTTCATATAACAACGAGGGAAAAAGTCACGGAATTATTAATCCGCCGGATCCGGATTGATACCAATGGACTAAATTTGGATATGTTATAGAAGAAACAAAACTAACGGACCAGTATCACTTCTTGTCGGCCCAATCATGAATTTTTCGTCTTATCAACAAAAATTAGCGGAGACAACACAATTTTAACTATAACAACTTTAAATTAAGCAAAAATGACATTAAATGAAATAGAAAGAACTTTGAAATAAAATTTAGTTTGTCTTTTTTCTCTGTATATAATCGAAAAATTCGATTGCTATTTTCTAGCCTGAGTCTAAATATTTTTAATTGGCCATATTTTGGAACCAGAAATACATAGATTGTAATCCGCAAGGTAGTCGTCGAACAGGGCGACCATCATACACCTGAAAACTAGAAATCGAAATTGAAACATCCCATCTTCATCTCTGCTGGAGTGTAATAAAACATTGTGCATTACATCGATTATATATGAATAGTCTTATTATGGCCCCAAGATCCTTATAGGAATAATAGGAACAAATATATGATTGGTAACCGAAACAATGCAATTATTAATAACGGTTAAGCTAATTTGCATTGTTACGGTAATGACATTTTAAAAGAAATGCTGTCATTTATTTTGGTATCGCTATTTTAAAGATATCGGTAATGGTATTTTAAGGTTAACTTTCAACTGACTGTAGGGGTTTTGAGTTAATAACTGTATTTTAGTGACTCTAATTTGATCAACCCACTTTGTTCATCATTCTGTATTAACCAGCAAGTAGCTTTTGGAAATAGAATAACTTTTTTTACAAATCACAGTGTCCACAAGGCACTTTATAACCAGATTATTTATTTTTGACACTACACACTGCATTTATCAATCGGCTCGGTAGTTCAGGAGTTAATCTGTAATAAGTTATTTTATTTTTCATATGGTTAAAATAGCCAACTTTTTTGTGTTTCTTTAAGTGTTGAATTTGCAATAATTAAGCACTACTAGACATGTCTATTATTTAGGACAACATATGTAGTTAACATAGTGTGTGCAGTTTTTTTGTTCTTTCTGTCTCTCTCTCTCTCGCTGTTAATTTAGTATATTAATCACATTTTCACATTATCATTTCAATGTTGTAGACGACAGGAATGTTGTTGTTGTTGTGGTGGAATATTTGTTATGAATTGAAAATCAAGACAAGATATTTTTAGACTGCGGTGTTGCGCGTGCGCCTTAATGAACTCAATGACTTTGCTGTGACCAGAGTTGATCTTAGTTGTCAAAAGATTTTGTTTTATGTTTTTCAATTCAATGTAAAGTATATTAAAATGTTTTCAGTTATTTGGCTTGTAAACGTGTGTGCTAAAGATAAACCCATAAATTTGACGTTAAACAAAAAGGAGCTGAAAGCAACAAAAATCGATATCACATTATTGTGGTTTATTGATTGAACAAAAAAAACACACAGTGTTGTTTCTTAATAAAACCCCTGCTGTGAATAGTTTATATCAGCTACTGTGTCGGTTGTTCTTGTCTGTCTGTATCTTTGTCTATCTAGCATCGTTATCTGTTTGTTAATAAATAATAATAATAAAAAACAATCATCTTTTTTGAACACAAAAAAAAAGAAACAATTAAAAAACAATATCTCAAATCCCAATACAATGGATAACCACAAAAATCAGAGAGAGAGAAAACAAAAAATAACGTACGAAAAAGACATCAACAACACTTGCCATCTGAACCCCAAGTTTTGATACATTGGTTGTATTTGGTTATACGGTCACTGAGATAGCATCGCAGCAACGTAATCATATTTTTTGTTTTGTTTTTTCGTAACACATTGTGTGTCATGGCGATAGAAGAAATATTATATAGAAAAATGCCGCCAACTATTAACAACTTTGGCTTTGGCAACTATGGTGCATGCAGCACTACCGCCACCACGCAATCAATAATTTTATATTGTTTTTGCTGTTGTTATTATAATTTTTAGTATTGTTGTTTTTTTTTTTATCCCGATCATATTTGGTTTATTGCCTGTATTGGCATAGTTGACTCTATATTGGCGGCGTCAGTTAACCAACCACAAATCGTGCTGACCGTGTTGAGTAACAATTGTTTTGTGAACCCAGACACAATGTTTAAGCGCCATCTATGAATAAATCACGTTTACCCGAAACCAAAAAAAAAAAAAAACACACACACACAAAAAAAATTGAAGCCACAAACATTGTTGTTTTTGTGTTATTTTTTCGCATCCATAAGTTAAGAAAAGATGAAAAGATCAATTCATAAAGATATGATTATTTCAGTTAATTTAACTATAAAAGGATATGGATGTGTTTGCCGTTGTTGTTATTGGTTTTCCACTAACATTAAGCGATCATAAAATTGTTGTTAAATTACTCTGCTGTTTTCATACATTAGTTTCTTGCATAAAAATAACCATATTTGACACAATATTGAGTCATACGCGCATCATCGCACGTTTTGCCACACGCCGGTTTTTACATTTAATAATGCAACGTTTTGTCTTTCAAAACAATGCAATATTTCATGCATAATATTAACCCTTGACTGGCTGTTATAACACGTTCGTTAAAATTGCTGAGATAATGGTGACAAAATTCTCAAGTGTGTGGTCAAATGTTTGAAGTAATAAAATTTAAATAATTTTAAAAATAAAAAATTATGTAGGTATTGTCAAAATGCATTTAAATGATTCATGATTTGTAGACGAGAATTTTAACATAGAAACTCTGTTGGAGGGTTCCCCTGGGTTTTAGAAGAAATTTCGGTGTGCTAAAGGGGAATATGTAGTAAACATGGCGGCCTAATCTCATGTGTAGGGTGTAAAATTGGGTTTATTTTTTATTATTTTAAATTACCCATGTAAAAATCTAAATATATATGAACATACATGGGCTTATATACAGGTTGGTTGAAAAGTTCCTGCGCTCACCAAGAGATGGCACTGCTAGCTCCAAACTTTTTTTTCTCAAGTTGGTATAACTGTCCTGAGAACACATGCAAAGTTGCAAGTCATTCTGTCAATTCTTTCTTTGTTTACAAGCCATTTGAAGTTGACGTGTCATTGATTTTTTTTAATATGGAAAAAATTGAATATCGTGCAGTTATTAGATTCTTTGTTTTGAAGGGTTTAAAAGGAAATTTATGAACAATTGTTAGAAGTGTATAAGGAGTCCTCACGTTCAAAACGTACCGCGAATTTTGGGCTGGTGAATTTAAACGTAGTCGTACCAGCCTTAAAGACGATCCACGCGAAGGATGCCATAGGCATCTCAGACGAACGAGTACTCCATATTTTACATGAAGAATTACGTATGAAAAAACTGTTTGGAAAGTTAGTGCCGCACACATTAACAATTCAACAAAAACTGGATCGAAAACGAATTTCTCAGCGTAATTTGGAGCGTTTTAAGCCGAATAAAACCGACTTCTTGCGTCGTTTATAACTATGGATGAGACTTGGATCTACCACCATGATCCTAAATTGAAACAAGAACGTTTGCAGTGGACTGAAGCTGGTTGTTCAGCTCCAAAGCAGGTGAAGTCACAACGATCAGCAAAGAAGGTTATGGCATCAGTTTTTTGGGATGCAAAAGGAATTTTGTTATTTGATTATCTTCAGAAAGGTAAAACAATCAATTCTGAATATTACTGCAGCCTTTTTGATGAGCTGGATGAAAAAATTCGTGAGAAAAGACCTGGTTTAAAGAAGAAAAAAATCATTTTTCATCAAGACAATGCACCTGCTCACAAAAGAGTTTTAACGATGGCTAAATTCAAAGAATTTAAGTACGAATTGCTTGAACATTCACCGTATTCACCAGATTTGGCTCCCAGTGACTACTATCTCTTCAGAAATCTCAACCAATTCCTTCGTGGAAAGCATTTTTCGTCGAATGAAGAGGCCATAGCAGCCGTAGACGGTTATTTTGCAGAGCTTCCGGAAAACCATTATAAAGATGGGATAAAATTATTGGAAGATCATTGGAACAAGTGTATTGAGCTTCTAGGAGATTATATTGAATAAAAAAATATATTTCGTAACAAAAACAGTATTCTTTCATTTGGAGCGCAGGAACTTTTCAACCAACCTGTATGGGCATAAGTGGTCACATATGTCCATACATGGTTCCAAAATTTGAGTGTATATAGCCGTATATGGTTATATATGATGGTATATATTTATATATGCTCATATATTATTCATAAATGCTCATATAAGAACATATATAACTATATACTCTAAAATTTCGGATCTGAAGATATATGATCATATACGAGATCATGTATGGTCATATATTGAACCATGCATGAACATATATAACCATATATGCCCGTATATGATCATGTGTGTTCATATATATTTAAATTTTAACATGGGTATTTGAAAATGTATTTCAAATACCTTTCATTTGATAATTAATATAATATATGACGGAAATCTACAAATAAGCTAATTTTTTATTTCACTTTTTAATAACTTAGCATGAGATTGGACCGCTTCAAATATGGATAGAGATATTTACGTAATATTTTTTTTAATGATCGTGACAGATCGGATGTATGTATGTATATGTCTTACACAGGACCATATAAAAATATACCCTTCAAATACTTATATATATGGCTTATACAAAACCATATATATTTATATATGCTATCACATATTTGAGATTATTATATCTCAACTATGTTTTAATATGATATGAGCTAAATTATATGTGATTCAATATATGGTATAAGAAATATTTTTGTTATCGTTTTAAGTCCCCAAATATATTTCTGGAGCTAATTTAAGCTCTCAGTTTTCGGAATAATAATATCCTTCCAAATTCCCAAATATATATATTTTTAGATTTAATTTATTCCACCATTTTCCGTATCAAATTAGATCAACTAGATATTGGAGCAGATTTTAAAAAAATATAAAAGTGGATATGATGAAATATTTTGCCATATCAGTTTTATTTATTTTACTCCGGATATCAAAAGAACACTTAAATTTCAAAAAATCACTTACAAAATACTGGCTCCAAGAAATATTTTTTTTTTTTTCGACAAAAGTCTTTTTTTCACTTCAATATAAACTAATTCACTGAAAAGTTACTTTTTGGAATATTCTTCAGAAACGTAGTAAAATGGACCTATAAAAGAAAACCAGTCTCCATTAACAGCACTGTTTTAGGGAACTTCTCTCAGCGACCTGGTAAAAATGGGGGGTAGACATCCACAAATGACATAAAGTTTGAAATTTTACATATTTATGTGTTCCCTATGTATGGGCTGATTCACTAAAAAGCTACTTTTTGAAATTTTCAATAAGAAAGTGATAAAAATAGGGAACATAATAAAAAACACAAAAACGTGATAATAGGATATTTTAGCGGGGAGGGAAAAGTCTTCCTCTTTCTGAAATTTAAAATATATGTCCCCTGGTGTATGGACTACATTATGTAAGAAAAATTTGTGATATTTCCAATGCGAACTTGCTGAAAGGGTAATATCGTACCATACAAGTTAGACCACTGGGGCTAGAAACTTCAAGTTAATCATGTGAGTCCCACTTCAGCATAGACATCCGCTGAGATAAAAAAATTTCCGAAAATTTTCGTTATATATTTGGCATTTACAGACGGATCTTAAAGTATGATATATCGATGTTTTTGTCTCGAGAAGACTAAAAAAGATATGACTAAAAATTTTAAAAGGCAACCCTAGGTTCGGCAAAAAAAAAATAAATTGTTCTGTTGGAACTATCAAAATTCTTCTTGAGCAAAAGTTTAATGATTTTTTGCGAGCTTTAATTTTTTGTTATTAGGGATGTACATTAGAGTGGTAGGAACTGAGATCTGGTGAGTATCATAAATACTAGAGCGGGATACTTGATGTTAATGGTCCTTAGAGTAAAACATTGGTCGCCTCTACACAAAAAACATCGATATACCACTTATTAAGATGTGACTGAAAAATGTCGAAGATATAAAGCTAATTTTAAAAAGGCGACCCCTACGTTCGTCAAAATTTTTTTTTCCAAAATTACCTTGCAAAATTAATTTAGATTCGTGCGGTGCACTTTTTTTTCAGGTACAGTCTAGTTTGTAGATGTATAAGCTATTTAACTTTTGAGTCTTAATCCTGCATTATCGATTTTAAAAAGTTGGTAAATAAATTTAAAACGAGTTAATTTCTAGCTGTGGGAGTTATCAACATTGTGCTACTTTTATTAATGTTATTTTATCAGATAACACGACTTTACATAATTAAATTATACAATTAATGAGTCAATAATCAGTTGGCCAAAAGAAAAAAAAACTGTTAACAATAGGCCAATTAAAAAGAAACTAAAACAATAATAAAAAAAATCAATACTACACATATATTAACAACAACAACAACAACAACAATAAAAAAAAGTATGTGCTAGTAATGAATTTATTTATTTTATTTAATTTAACAACTTTAGACTCCTCCATAAATGGTAGTCATGCATATGGATGTGATGTCGTTGTTGTACGAATGTTTGTTTGTATGTTTCAATATGTAGTGCCAAAAACAGAACAACAGCAACAGCAACAACAACAAAACAAACTCCACATACAAACCCAATTTTATTGACAACAATAAAACGCGACAAATGTCACGATTACGATTTTTGATTGCAACACTTTGGGAACACCAACAAACAGCTTTAGAAACCGAAAACAAACCAAACAAACAGCATCAGATAACAGATATAACAACATAAGAGCAAACAACAGCAGTAGCAGCAGCAACAACAACAACAAGATGTGACAAAAATCGCGGTAGTTTTTGTGTGTTGTGTTTGTTGTTGCCTTTGTATCTCTGTTGTGAGATAATGTTTATGGTGTATGAGAATACATTTGATAAAATGTATGTTTTGGGATTAATATCACATATAAAGTTTACTTTTGTATGTTAATCTATATAAATTGACAAAAACAAACAATTCCTCTTTATACATCACCTACATACTCGTACATCTCCTCCTTTTCCTTTACCTGGAACTCCTGCTAAAACCACACATAACCACACCACACATATTGAGTGCACTCTAGAGAATTGTTTGAATTTGTTATACTGGAGTAATGCATTCGTAGAAGAAATAAGGTTTGAAGTGGAATAACATTTGTTTAGTGTTGTTGCTGGTGGTTGTGGTTTCATATTAATTTTAAAGATTTTGTCAGATATGTAATTTGTGTATTTTGTGTGTTGTATGAGCAGGATTTAATTTTTTTAAATTTTCTTTAGATGAATTATTAAAGAGATTTTTATACCCTACATTCCATACATGGTAGGGGTATAATGAATTTGTGCTGATGTTTGTAACTGATAAAAATTATAGGTAAATGTAGACCCATGTTATAGTATACCAATCGACTCATAATCAATTTCTGATTTCGACTTCATCATAAATATACAGGGTGACCGCCGGGAAGGTATACTACTTTGTTTGTTTATAATATTTGATTAAATGAAAGAGAATGGATCTTATATTGATAAATGTTTTATTTAATGTCGGTAATTATGTATGGAATACAATATCAGATATATAACCGCCTCTGTTAGCTTCACAAATGCGAGCCCTTTTGAGCACATTTTTCATTAAATTCTCACACATTTCACGCGGTATTTCATTAATTTCATCACGAATATTTTGTTTGAGTTGCTCAAGCGTTTCTGGTTTGTTTGCATAAGCCTTGCTTTTCAGATATCCCCAGAAGAAGTCCGGAGCAGTCAAATCAGACGACCGTGGAGGCCAATCAACATCACCATTTCTTGAAATAACTTGTTGTGGAAAGAGGTCTCGCAGTAATTTCATTGTAATCCTGGCTGTATGTGATGTAGCATCGCCTTGTTGATATCACATGTTAATCAAGCCCAAAGCATGCAGTTGTGGCGTTAAAAAGTTTTCAATCATATTACGATATCGCTCCCCATTCACTTTTACCGTTACGCCGTTTTCATTTTCAAAGAATTAAGTTACAATGATTCCTCCTGACCAAATCGCACACCAGACTGTCATTTTTAATGGATGCAAAGGTGACTGATGAATAATTTGAGGGTTTTCCATTACCCAGAACCGACTATTCTGTTTATTCACATATCCATTCAAATGTAAATGTGCCTCTTCACTCATTGTGATTTTTTCATGAAAATCGGGGTTGTCATGGGCGAGCTGTAACATCCTATTGACACGTTGGTTTATCGAATATTTTTTCATAATAAATTTGCCACGTGTCACGACTGCCAAATATGAACTGTCAAGACTAATGTTTACCAAAATAGCTGCAAAACAAAGTAGTATACCTTACCGGCGGACACCCCATATTTAGTGCATAAGTTTTCACTGGCCCAAGAACGAACCTTATTCAAATTGATTATTATGTAGTTTACTATATAATAAAAAAATTATTTAGTTAAGTTATAAATAAAGGAACATACATTTATTTTTCAAATAAATATTCATATTAACTTTTTTATACGTTTGTTCAAAATGATTTACTGTCATTTACCGATTTTTCAGTTTCATTTATTTACTTTTTTCCATTTGTTTAAAATTCAATAAAAATTTACCTACAAAACGGAAATTTGTGGTTTGTTTGTTTCAGTTACAGTTAATTCAAATTTAAATTTAGCTTGCTGTCTTCATAAACACACACATATGGCAAATCACACAAAATGTATATGTAGACTGTGTGAGTATACATTTTGTAGATTAAAAAAACACAAAAAAACTAAACAATTTCAGATAAATAAACAAGTAAAAAAGGCTAAGTTCGAATCTTTGAATACCCTCCACCATTATCCTTAAAAGATGTTCTCTACTGTTTTTGATACAAATAATATAAAAAAACTTTTGAAGTAAAATTATGTATGTGAAAAAATTTTTTGAGGTGAAAAACTTTTTTAGATGTGAAAAGAACTTAAGAGGTGAAAAAAATATTTAAGGTGAAAAAATTTTTTGTGGTGAAAAAAAATTTTAGTGGTGAAAAAATTTTTGAAAAAAATATGAGAAAATATGTTATGTACCAGTTGCTACTATGAAATTGTACTAAATTTGTATGCGCAATTTAGAGGCACCCTTACATTTTCACTAGTTTTTTTAAACATGGACTGCACAAAAAACATATTTTAAAGCATAGTTTTTATCAAATACTCAATTTTGTTCTGGCTAGCTCTGCAGCTGAATATGCCTAATGGAGATAATGCACTTTCTGATGCGACACGTATTGATAAATAGTTGCAACGAATATTCTTTCTTTAAAAAATTGAAGTGTGTTTGTCTAATAGAGAGAATACAGCAAAGAAATTAATTTATTAAAGAAAGAACATGAGTTGTAACTATTTGTCAATAGATGGCCCATCAGAAGGTGCATTCTTTCCATTAGGCATATTTTGTGATTGTAGTATCTATAAAAATCTTTAATAGACTTAATTAAAAAATCCATTTTTTTAAATAAAAGTTGAAATGTTTTGAAAAATTCGAGTCCGATCGTTTATTCATTTATTCCGATCAAATGTATTTGTTTTTTCTTTCGAAAATTGCATTTTTTTAACAGAATAACATAAGAAACCCAACATATTAAAAATATTTTATTAATATGTAAATATAATGAAATCTTTAATATTGATTAAAAAAATCTTAAAATTTTTGTTTTTATACAATAAAAAAAGACACCCTAATGTATATATATATTTCTTTTTTTCCTTAAAATTTAATTTTTGTTTAATTTTTATTTCTTTAAAACAGTTTTACACAAAACATTAACAGTTTCATATTTTCAATAAAAAAAATAAATTCATTCAGATACTAGCACTGCTATTAACCCATTGAACATTTCTTACAGTGCAATTCTCATTTTCTCACAAGCACAACTACATTTTTATTTTTGAACAGCACTGTATTAGAGTAACACACATATAGCTCTAAGAATGTTGTTATTCTCATAGTATGTAAGACAATAAATGTAATCGAACAAGAAGAAGACTTAATAACATTTTTACTTACTTAAAAGAAAAAAAATTGATACAGAAAAATTGTACAAATTTGTATGGAAAATTTAGAGGTACCTTCACATTTTCACTCACAACTTTTGAACCCCTAAACCGATTTTGCTCATTTTAAATACCAAACTGCTAGGGAGGAAGTTCAATAATCTGGGTAAAAATAGGCACGCGCGCTTGCGTCTTCGCGTCGTGATCGCCATTTCAACAGACAGACAGACGGACATCGCTAAATCAACTTAAAATTGCATAAGGATTACGAATATATATACTTTATGGGGTCTTAAACCTATATTTCGACATGTTACAAACGGAATGACAAACTGATATATACCCTCACCATATATGGTGGAGGGTATAATAATTAGTTATTTTTTTACGGAATTGTGTGATAAAATTTCAACATTTATTTTTAACTTAATTAATCATTTGTTTTTATTGATACGTCAGCTAAAAATAACTATCAAAAATCATTTGATGTTAATAAAAAGTGAGTAGACCGTTTTTTTATGAAATATAATTTCATGGTATTTTTTTAATATTTTAACTTACAAAATATTTTAGGAGCACAAGTAATATTAATAATCTTACCAAAAAATTAACTATTAAATTTAAATAAAGTACAAAAGGTATTTCAAGTAGGCACTTATCATTTAAATAGTTTATAACAGCCCAGTTGTCTATTAACAGCTACATAAGAGTCACTAGTTATTTTGTTTTAACATGAAAAGTCTATAAATACATTGTATTATAAAAAAAATTCATTAAAAAGATCTGTTTATGTTTTTTTTAAGAAGTTTTCTTTTCACATTAATATGTTATGTATTTTAATTGTGGGTTATATAACATTTTTAATTGTTTTTATATTTAACTTTTATCATCGTCTTCAATTTTATTCATATGAAATGTAATTAAGGTCGTTCAAAACTGTATGGAGAAATAGCAGGTATTCTGATCGTTTCGTAAATGTGGATCGTTTGGTATAGACTACGTTAACCTTTATACAAAATTATACCAAATCGAATTTGTTATGACTTAAAATAATGTCCTTCAGGATTTCTTGAAAAACTATGTATCTCAGTTTAATATAGTTTTGTTTTTAAATTTTTTTAACATTTTTATTCATCTACAGATGTAAATTTATTGTCGTTTAAGGATCGTTATATAAAACTTTCCCATCTAATATTCGAAATATATATGAAAATTAATTTAAAAATACAGGATAATACATGGAGCGGCATATGATGATATACATGGGTATACATGTTCATATACATCCATGCATAGTTCAATATTTGAACATGCATGATGCCATGATCTCGGATCCGAAACTGCAGGTAATATGGTTGTATATGGTCATATATGAGCCGAAACAAGAACATACGTGAGCATATGTGATCATATATGAAAATATATGGATATATACCCTTAAATTTCAGAACAGAAGTTATATGATCATATATGAGATAATGTATGGTCATACACTCAGAATATTATGTAGTTAACTGTGTGTAGTTTAATAAAAAAAGTTTTCCGTTCCATTTAAAAAATAAAGAAACATACATTTATTTTTCAAAGAAATATCTATATTAACTTTTTTATACATTTATTCGAAATAATTTACTATCATTTCCACTTTTTTTTTTTTTTCAGTTTCATTTATTTTTTTCATTTGTTTGAAATTTAATAAAAATTTGCCCACAAAACGGAAACTTGTGGTTTATTTGGGTCCGTAACAGTTATTACAAATTTAAATTTTGTTTGCTGTCTGTTCAAAAAAAAAAATATTAAAAAAATTTCAATTTGTGTTTTTATTTAAATTAATTGTATATATACAAAAATTTTCAATACAAATTACAAGAACTTTATAAACACACATACATACACAAATACATTCACACAAAAAGTGTATACATACATTTTGTATTGTACGAGAATATTAAAAAAAAAAAAAAAAAAAAAAAATACAAAAACAGAAAAAATTTCAAATAAATGAAAAAACATTTATTTTTTAAGGATTGGAGGTAAAATTTTGACATTTATTTAACTGCTTATATCATTAGTTTCTTACGGATGTGTCAGTTGTTTAATCGACATTTAAAAATAAATAACAAATGGTATTTAATTTAAATGAAAATTAAGTAGACCGGTTTTTAAATGAAATATCATTTCTTTTAAATGATATTTTCAGTTATTTTAACTTACAAACTTTTTTAAGTGTATCATTCGATTTCCACATGTATTATAAAATATTTTTTATTATATAAACTTGTAATAGGTAGTTAGTGACTACCTATTAGCATTTAATACTCTATAAATTTCACCATCTTACAATCTGAACTATCCCAATGTATATACAGTTTCATTTCATTTTGTTGACATTATTGTAGCGGAATTTTTTTTTTAAAGTTTTCATTATAAACCACTTAATTAATATCACTCATACTTCATGTAGGTAAATTTTAAATACATACTTTATACATATTTAAATAAACTCATATACCACCACCAACTCGTATTTGTATTAATTTATCCACTTGTTGTGTGTGAATAAAAAATCCTTTGAGAATATATCGGTGAATAGTTTTTAAACCATATTTACGGACAAACCAGCCATGTCAATGGATAATTAGTTAAAACGAAAAAGATGATGGCCTGTTTGTTGTTAAGAATATTTAAAACAACAACAAATGTATATTCATTAATTTCAGTCAACCATCCATCCATCCGCTATGTCATTTGGTTTCGGTTTAATGATAAGCATACTTACATAATAAGTATGAATATTCTGCCACATATATATGTGGCATTCCATAGCAACTAGCCCACTATGGGGAAAGATTATCGTAGCAATGGCAAACTTACAGCGTTTATTGTCCCAAGTAATATGAATAAAAAATGCACCAAAATTTTTCAATATTTTTAGAATAGGATTTATTATAATAAAAAATATATAAGATACTTTTTGCTAAAAAAGAAATGTATATGAGATATTTTTCTAACGACTCTAGAAGTTTGAGCGTATTACTCGGCTTAATCTCTCAGGAAATATTAGTTTAGTATTACATATCGCAAATATTCAGTAAATCTTAATAATTTTGTTCTAATCAGTGATGCATTTTGAGTTTTTTTGTTTTGGGCCGAATTGACGATTGAAAAGGGCCAAAATACCTTTGATAGGGCCAACATATTTTGGAATATATTAAGCAGTTTTTTATTTAAATAAATTTAGATCTGCAAACTATGGGTAAGATTTAATCCAATCCGTTTTTAAATTTTCTATTGGATTTTATTTTTAAAGATAGCGTTGAATCACATCGATCGGAACATGAATTTTTTTTTTTCAAAAAAAATAAAAGTATTTTTAATTACATTAATATATAAAAGTATATATTTAAACTAACGTCTTTAAAAACGTGTCCATTTTTGTTTCATTTAAATATAACACACTATTTTTTCATTACTCAAAAGCAATAGGAAATTTATTTGTCAATACAAAATTTTATTTATCAAGAATTTTTTACCGTTAACGTTATTTAACTCTTAACTTTGCTTCTTTTATTTTGTATTTTTTTTTAAAGAATTTTTATTTGCAACAAGATAGATTTTTAAAGTAAAGGGTATTTCTTTGACAAATAAAACATTGTTTTAAATAAAAGTAGTGTCCAAAATAGGGAGAAAATTATATTGAAAAATGTACTGAACGTTTTGGAGTAGTTGAATTTTGAGCTGAAAGGGCCAAAATAGATTAGAAAGTACCACAGGCCCATCAAACCCACAAAAGTGCCACAAATGGCCCAATTGTACCACATTTTGCATCACTGTTCTACATACGTATGTTATACGGGTGATCAATTTCGAGGTTCCCTACTTTTTTAAAGAAGAAAACACAGAAAATTCAAATTTAATGGGGAATGTTTATTATCATTTGAAAGAACATTCTTTGGCATTTTTTTTTTTTTTTGGAGATTATGTCTATCAAATGTTGGCCGTTGCTACGTCTCAGATGGTCCATCCGTTGAGTCTAATTTTCGATGACTCGTTCGAGCATTTCGACTGGTAACTGGCGAATGACACGCGTGATGCTTTCCTTCAATGCCTGAATCGAAGCGGGTTTGTCCGCATAAACTTAAGACTTTACATATCCCAAAAGGAAAAAGTCTAACGGTGTCATATCACATGATCTTGGTGGACAATCCACCGGCCCAAAACGTGAAATTATGTGCTCACCGAAGTGTTCTCTCAATAAATCCATTGATTGATGCGATGTGTGGGAAGTGGCGCCGTCTTGTTGAAATAAAATGTCGCCGAGATCATAAACTTCAATTTCAGGCATCAAATAGCCGGTTATCATGGCACGATAGCGCCGAATTGACTCTCCACAGTCTTCGTGTACACTCTCAGCTACGGCCGCTATATTTTCTTCACAGCGTGCTGGACGTGGTCTATTCGGTCGAATATTATCCAATAATGAATGCTGGGGTCTCAAAATGGTTGATGGTGTTTCGAATAGTACGCTCAGTAGGCCGATTATGTTGACCATAAGTTGAGCGAAGTTCACGAAACACATTCCTCACAGAACGTGAATTTTCGTAATAAAGTTGAACGATTTGTAAACGTTGTTCAGGCGTAAGTCTTTCCATTATGAAATGCCAATCAATACTGAACAAAAATAACATGACAGCATAACACGACTCACACGTGATCTGTCAAAAAAAAGGCTATTGAAAAAAGTATCTCTACTTGAATCACACTATATATTAGGGACAACAGGACGTATGATCTATATGATGTTGATCATACGTACGTGGTTCCACTTGAGTACTCAATAAAAATGGACTAAGTTTGCACAGGCTTCTTCTAAAACCTTTTTAAAGTATTTTGGCCTCCTAAACACGAGTCTTAATATGTACCTTTTTTCAGCCCTCATCCAGTAACAAACAATTTATGGCCTAATATTGGAAAGAAGTGGTTCTAAATTTTTCGCTTTTTTTTTGGCATTTTAATTCTGAATAAATTACATTTCATTTTAGCATGAAACGTCGAAGAATGTTAAAATGTGTTTAGGACCTCAAAAGGATTTTGAAAATTGAGTTTTTAACTTGTTCCATAATAGTGTATTTGTCTTCCCACAATTAAGTTCAATTTGCTAATTAAATAATATAGTAGATTGGGAAATAACAGAAAAGGCCAACAATTGGCCCGCGTACCCCTTTGTTGAGATTCAGGGGCCTTAAAGTTGGCCTTTTTTGATATTTTTCTATCTATATGTAGTTACCCAATTAAAATAAGTGGATTTTAATTAAATAAGTCAACATTTGGCCCCCTGTGTATTAAAATCTAAAATTTGATAACCCCCCCCCCCCCCCCCCTCCCCCCATCCGGAATGTAAACACTAAAGGATTTGGGTTGGTTTTTCTGCAATTTTTCATACCAAAATTTGGTTTTAACGCGTTCTCCGTTTTTTAGAGAATATAAACCTTTTAAGGACTGTTTCAGAAAAAACTCAATTTTCGAGATCCTTAGGAGTTGCTTAAAATACTCTTTAAGATTTTTCGTCATAATTTTACTGAAAGGAGAGATAATTTTATCTCGAATTGAAATCCGTAAAAATGCAATAATAAAAAAATTTTAACTACTTCCCCTCATTATTGAGTCATAAAAAATTTTTCGCGGGTTAGTTTCCGAAACTAGATTTAATGAAATTTTTTGAATTTAGATTCATTTTTTTTTACCAGAAGTCTGTACAAAAACCTTGACAATTAGTGTTTGTAAACAAATACTAGATTTTAATTGAATATTTTAGATAAACAATATTCAACAAATATGTTTTCTAAAACAAAGTCGAGTAATGCGCTGAAATTTTCTGAATCTCTAGCAAGGCATATGAATTTTTTTATAAACAAAAAAAAAAGTAGAAAAAAATTCAATGATTTTAAAATGAATTAAGTTTTCTGTACTACAAGATATTTAGAACTCGTTCTGAAAAATTTAGAACTCTTTTTGAATTCAAAAAAACTTCAAATTCCTCATAAAAAAATTTATTAAGGTAATCAAATTTTTAGCATTTTCCAAATTCCATTAAACAACTCCTACCTACGCATTTTTTGAAAAAATTCTTCTATTTCTTATTCACATTACATAGGAAAATTAATACATAAGTTTGACATTGATACGATATACTTTTTCCCGCATTGTACCAATTCTTATGGAAAGCCTCATATGTATATAAAATGATAGCACGCATGTTATGCAATGTACACAGCATGACATTGTTAAAAAAATAATGAGGCTCTCACCATTAATTCTAGCTGTTTTTAATGGCTTACCTTAATTTCCGATATGTGGTGCAGTTTTTTATACAAACTTACTTTAAATTTTGACACATAAATATTCATGCAGTCTGATAATTTTATGATGAAATGTAAGTAAAAAATTTGAAGTAATATTTATTGTATTTATATGTATTTGATAAATAAAAAAATAAAACTTTAAATTAAATTTTCTTTTTTTGGGTTTTTTGTAAATTCATCGCTATACTAACCGCCAATCTACACAATTGCTTATGCAATCGAACGTGTCAATTACGAAGAGATATAATGACTCTGTACTAATATTGAAAATATATGCTGCCATAAAAAATTGTACATGTTAAAAGTCATTTCCCTATGGCACGTTCGCAATATAAACAGTTATTCATCATGACCTTATTAATTTAAAAATTTTTCAAATTGTGTCCGCCTGTGTAATTATCATTTACAATAAAGATAATTTATATTTATTCATTTTCTTTTTTTTTTTTTTTGCTTTCGTAAGTATTTAATGTAATTTGCTTTACATCTTTTATTTCATTTTTCTGCTTTATCCCTTGACTGTTAATAAAATTACAGTGGCCAATTAACTGTTGATGTGTCATGTTAATACAACGTGTGCATATGTAAAATACATACATTTACTTGTAAGTTACAAAAGAAAAAAAAAAGACGGAAAAACTTGCAAGTTTCAACACACATTTAAACTTCGTATGTTTCTTTTGAGTAGAAAAAAAAAAATTAAAAGAAAACTTTGTAATATAGTTGAGAACAAATACACAGACAGTTCAATTAAAACTTTATGTTTCAAGCTTGTTATGAATAAAATAAAGATACATCCAACTACTTTTTGTTTAAATTTTTTCTACTTTTTTTCCACCACAACTCCTCTTTTATTCTTTTTTTTTTTTTGAAAACCATCGATAGGTGATAAAGACCAACAACTTTTATGGATTTTTCATATGTTTTCTTTTGGTGTTAAAAAAAAAGAAATGAAAAACATAAAAACAATTAAATAAAACAAGTGATTATATTATCTTGAGATATGTTCTGTACAACATGAAGCAAGAATAATATGTTGCAACATTTGCACGTGTTACGAGTCACACATACATGGGAAATCAAAAGTATTCTTGCTGTGTTCATTTTGTGTTAATGATAAAAAGAACACATAAATACAATTAATAAAATATTGTAATCCACATATGAATTTATTTAGTAGAAATTTAATTGTTCATGAACAAATAAATTTTTGCTTTTGAACTTCTTAAATATAAATAAAATTAACCCGATAATAACTTCTTTTTGTCTGTTCTGCGTATATTACCTCATTTCAAAACTATTAGAAAAGAAAATTGTTGAGACATATATTGCTTTTGTTTGGGAAGCTGTCTTCCACTTAAAAACCCCGAAACATAACCTCGCTTTAATATAAACATATCGCTTAAATATAAACATATCGTTACCCCTTATAAAACCACTATTTTTATCACACACTTAAAATAATTTAAAGTTAAAATAACAGAAAAAAGCACTTAAAATAAATGCTATTTCATTTAAATTCCGGTTTACTTACTTTTCATTTAAATCAAATGGTTTTTGTTATTTTTTTTTTAAATGGTGCTAAACAACGGAGAGCTCAACAAAAACAAATAAATAATCAGTGAAAAATAAATGTTGAATTTTCACCTACCAATTCCGTAAAAAATAACTGATTATTCATTTGTTTAAATTTGTTTCGGTTTTTGGTATTTTCGTTTGTTTTTAATCTATAAAATGTTGAATTTTTTTTTTATTTTTTGAAAAAGACAGCAAACATAATTAAAATTTTTAATAACTGTAATTGAAATTTCCGTTTTGTGAGTAAATTTTTATTAAATTTTAAACAATTAAAAAAAATTAAATGAAAAATCGTTAAATGACAATAAATCATTTTGAAGAAATGTATAAATAAAAATTTAAAATAAATAAATTTTTGAAAAATAACTGCATGTTCCTTTATTTTTAACTGAAGTGAAAACTAGCTTTTATTAAACTATTGGGCATACAAGTTAATAATGTCGATTTTTTTTTTTTTTTTTTTGCTTGAAAAATGCATTTATTATAATAACAAAATTAATTGATACATTATTCAAAGTAGTGTACATCGTTAGCCACTACTTTTTCCCATCTTTCTGGTAGCATATGGATTCCGCGCCAAAAGAACTGCTCTGGTTTTGAGGTAAAGAATGAATAAAGCCAATTTCGGATACCCTGTTCTGAAGTGAAGCGTATTCCAGTAAGGGCGTTCTGCATCGATTGAGACAAATGGTAGTCAGAAGGGGCAAGGTCTGGGCCATAAGGCGGGTGAGCCAAACCTTCCCATCCACTGTTTTCCAAATAGTTTTTGACCGGTCTTGCAACATGTGGCCGAGCTTTGTCATAATGGAAGATTATGGCCTCGAGTCTGGTAAAATAATCTGGTCATTTTTGGTTAATTGCTCTCTTCAAACGAATTAACTATATTCATTACAGGTTCCCTGTGATCGTCTGACCCGATTTTAACAGCTTATAATACAAAACACCCTTCTGATTCCACCAAGTACAGAGCACTAACTTGGCGCCTTGGATATTCGGCTTCGACGTAGATTTGGCTGGTTGGCCGGGCTTTACATATGACTTTTTGCGCTGGGGTTTATCGTAATGTATCCATTTTTTATCACCAGTAACAATACAATGCAAAAATGACTTCATTTTGTAGCGTTTAAACAGCTTTTCCGATATGCAAAATCGCCTTTCAACGTATCTCGGCTTCAATTCATATGGGACCCAATTTAAATGAATGGTTTTGAATAATCCCAATGCTTTTAAACGTAGAGAAATGGCTTGTTATAATGCAAATTCTTCTTGCGTTTGACGGCAATCTTCATCGGGTAATGCTTCCAATTCCTCATCTTCTAACTTTTTCGGCTGACCAGGCTTCTCCTTGTCTTTTGTGTTGAAATCACCACTTTTGAATGACGCAAACCATCGTTCACAAGTTTTTTAAGTTGGTGCATGTTGACCGTAAGCTTCAGCCAACAACCGATAACTTTCATGCAAATTTTGGCGTCATCGATAGGTGGCCCAGAGATACCTTCCTTGTAAGTTGCCTGGGCGCAGCAGGGGAACAAATGGTGTTAACTGCCAATAAACTTGTTATAATTTCGTAATATTAGTGGGCGTCATTATATATTGCTTAACTCATATCTTAACCTTCATAAGGTCCTCAAAGTTACTGACGTTAACGGTCTTCGGGTCAAATTTGACCCAAGTAGTAAATTTCTTATTTGGACAATAATTTGCGTTACTAAAGTGAATTAATAGAGCTTAAAAGTAATTTTCTACAATATCCAGTAAAAATTGTACTTTTTATAGGCATTTATTTAAAATTTATATCAATTTTACAAAATTATTGCAAGGGTTATGTACATGAGATAATTAAATTCAATTTTATTATAATAGAAAAATTTATTACTGCGTTACTTATCATTGCATTGGGTACATAAAATAATCGTTTTAGAATGCTGCTTACATACAAATTTTTTACAAGTAAGACAGACTAATGGTGTTTTGTTATCAGTTTTGGGACATAATTGACATCGACTTCTCTTGGTTGCCTTTTCGATTGGTCCACTATTTCTTTCTTCGGATTGGGTTGAAGTAGGTGGTTCTTGATCTCGTTGAGTCAAATCGCGTATTTTCTTTGCAATTTCTCGTGAAAATGGTGCTCTTGGTAATGTTTTTCGTTTTTTTATATAAGGAGTAGTAAGCTGCATACCTAAATTCTCTAAAAAGTATCGTCGTTTAGCTAAGCAGCCTTCATTCCAGCCGTCATTAGCGGATGTAAATAAAATAAAAGCATTGTACGCTGATATATCTAATATATTACTAAATACCACTTGAGGCCATCGATTTGTCTTCCTTTTGCTAGTATAACAAGACACAACTTTATCCAATGTATCTACACCACCTTTGCATTTGTTGTAATCTAATATTATTTGTGGCTTTTTGTCTGCGCGATTACTAACTTCTGAGGTATGATGCAAAGTACTGAGAAGATTCACTGACTTGTTTTTTTTAGGGATATAAGACAAGAGGGTGGTGTCTTTGGTAAAACAGAAAAATGAAGAATTTATTGGTCTGCCTTTCGTTGCCAATATTTGTGGTGGTAATTCCGGCTTGTTTTTACGTACAGTTCCTACTAAGGTCATTTGTTTTTCTAGTAGTTTCTGCCCAAGTTGATATGATGTGAAAAAATTATCTGTCGTTACGTTAGACCAGCTGTCAAATCGAGAACCACACGCATACCTTGGTTTTTTCAGGCATGCCTCCTATTTCTTTGCCTGTATAAGGTTGAATATTCCAGGCATAACTTGTAACAGAATCACAAAGAACCCAAAATTTTATACCATATTTAGCTGGTTTGGATGGTATGTATTGCCGAAATGGACATCTTCCTCTGAATGCTACCAGCTGTTCATCTATAGTTACATCTTGAGAAGGATTATAAAGTCGAGGCAATATATCAACCCATTGATTCCACAATTCACGAATCGGTGCAAATTTTTCTAGTAATCGTCGTTCGCTTCGTGTGTCTCTATTATCAAATCTTATTACTCTCGATAATTTTTTGAATGTTTTTATTGACATGACTGCTCCAAATATCGGTCTACCTTTCTCAGAATCCCATAAACTTTCTGTACTTTCATTATTTGATCGAAACACTTCAGCTAATAAAAGTAATCCAATAAATGCGAACATTTCGTCATCGTCAACGTCACTCCAATCATTACCAAAGACACGTTTGCCCTCAATATTGGTATATTTCATAATAGTGTTCATTACGGGAGGTGGAAAAAATAATTGAAAGCTAGATATCTCTTCCTCTGTAATTCTTGAACACGAATAACGTGTCAAACCTGGCATCATGCTGATAACATTCTCCCTCGAAGCTCTTCCATATGCACTTGTACATGGTTCTTTGTAGTATCTTATTTGACCATTTTTTGATGTCATTGTCGGAGCAGCCGCAACTTCACCATCACTTTCAGAAGAACTATCAGATGGTTCAGCATATTCTACATGATCCTCATTTTCTGAACAAGGTTCATCACCGTCTGATAATTCATTCATCATGATTTCTATTTCACTATCCCTCATTTTTCGATAAAAAAAATATTTAGCACTAATTTCAAACTTAGACACGTCTTATTCGTTCTTTATTTACTCAACGACTGTAGCAATGTTGCGGTAAACAAAAAAAAGTAATTTGATAGCACTGTCTTTTTACATAAAAACCAAAAGAACGGGTATTCCCCTTTTTAGACACGTCTTATTCGTTCTTTGTTTACTCTACGACTGTAGCAGTGTTGCGTAGGCAAAAAAAAGTAATTTGATAGCACTGTTTTTTACATACAAACCAAAAGCACGGGTATTCCCCTTTTTCAAACAAATGTATTGACATCAAAGAATAAAGAAAGGTCTGTGTGATGAAATGAAAAGCGACAGATATGTAGCTATAAACTTTTATTTAGAATTTACTGATGTCAAAGTTATCTCAAAAATCGATTTACGATCAATGAAGCATCACAAAAACTAACTTCTTTACTCCGGGTCAAATTTGACCCGAAGACCTTGTGTGTAAAAAAACTTGTAACTGAAATATTTTTAAACATATTCATTCAAAAACTTTAAATTTCTATTTAGTTTTAAAATTAAATAAAAGTCATAAAATATCAAAAATGAAAATCACTTATTCGTGGAAAAAAATCAACTTTTCTCCTAAAATGGGTCAAATTTGACCCGAAGTCCTAATGAAGGTTAATTTGGCGTATGACTGATATTTATTTAAATATCAATCATACGCCTTAGTGTACTTTAATTAACATTTTTGTTAAAACTAAAAATGTCTCTGTTGTGGAAAAAAAACAATAAAGGCGTTTCTAAAATTAACGAGGTATTTTAAAATTAATCCAGAAAACCAATGATTAACTCTCAAACCTTAAAATTTTTATTTGCAATGAAATTTATTCCAAACAATTGTTATAAAATCTCAAAAATCCTTTAAAAAATTTTAAACGCACTAAAAATAGATTAACATTAAACCCATTTCCGGTTAGTTATTCCATAAGGCATTAAGTTAGATTCCGTGAAATTTTTAGTTCAGCTACGTGCTGAATTTTATTTCTAAACTCCTCCACCAAAATTCGACATTAAATTTGAAAAAAATATTGTAGCCAGTGTTGGGTTAAAGGATTTGGAAAACTATATTTTCAAATGGCCGAAAATTAGTGTGTTGAAAATTCTTTTAGAAAATATTTAAAATATAAGTTAAAGTGTTGCCAAAGAAATAACATTTTCTCAGTAAATATTTCCTAAGGTATTGTTTACAAAAAAAAAAAAAAACAGTTAGTAAATTGAGTGGCTAAAATTTCTTAACCTTTTTAAGAAAGATATAAATACTTGGAGACCACTATTAAATACCACTTGACATTCTAATGCATTTAAGTTGAACATTTTTCAAATTACTTTTTAACAACAACAAGCAAGTTTTCAAAACTGACAAGCTCAAATTACACTTCAAATAAAAAAACGCCGACACAAAATATGTTTTTTGTTGGTGTTGTTGTGGTTGTTGTTTGTTAAATCATAGATATATCTACATATAATAATAATAAGAAAAAACACTTTTAAAAACATACAGTCAAATAAACCCACGGTTTACGATTTTATCTGCATTTTTAACTTTTGTTTAAATTAAATGCCGTACATCAAGGTGTTTGTGTAGAATTTACAATTATGTACTAACAAGTAGTATTTAAACAACAACAACAAAAAAATGTAGATTTAACAAAATGTAAAACAACCCACACTTGATTTTTAAAAACAAAAATAAAATTCATTCATAAAAATATTGAGTTAAAAATTTTTCACTCAATAGTAAGAGAAGTGTTCCCTTAAAAATAACTACATATACTTAACAAATATGAGCATTAGGGAAGTTCAAAAAGAAACTAAATATAAACAAGTAAGAGCGGCTAAATTCGGCTATGTCGAATCTTATATACTCTTCACCATGGTTGGGAAAAAACTGAAGTTTATATATGGACATATATGGAATGGACAGATTTATATACGGACGCCTTTAAGAGGAAATTAATCATTTAGTTTGGTGATAAAACTTGGACTCGGGAAGATTTATGGTTCCAGAAAATAGGTATTTAAAAAAATTTATGTTTTGGGCATAACTTTTTTGTATCTGAACCGATATTTCCGAGTTTTTTCAGCAAATATGTTATACTAAAGATTTTCGATCTTTTGCTATATAAGACGTATCCATAGGTCATATTACAGCTCTAGAATAGTGTTTGTTGTTTGTGTATAAAAGGTGAAGAGGTGAAAGAAAAGAATTTCAACAAATAGTTAAAAGAAATCATTAGAACTGCATGTGTTTTATTTCTACAAAAACGTTTAATTTAGCTGGCAAATTTGCATTTGGGATTTTATTTCGCTTTTTTATTAAAAAATATTTTTAATTTCTTTATCTTAATGTTAAAAATTTGAAGGAAAAAAGTTTATAAATTTTTTTTTTTTTTATAAATTATTATAAGTTATGAATTCAAAGGGAAATTATGTATAACATTTTCTTAATATATGAGAAATAAAATGGTTTTAAAATCTGTTAAAAATTCTTTTAAATCGGAGCAAAAAATAGAAATAAAAACGTTTGATTTTGTTTGTATCAGAGGGTTTTTATAAAAATTTTGATGTTTTTAGCCTATTTATGGATTATTTAATTATTAATTTTAAATTTTATTTAAATTAATTATTTAATGTTAAAAAAAAACAAAGTCTTAAGAAAATATAAAAAAATTGTACAAAAAAATAAAGTTGAATTGAACGGGATTCGAACCCGCGGCTTTAGAGAAAAAAGTATTTGTGACATAGCGTTTAGACAACCGAGCTATTGAGGTAATGTGAAACCATCGTTAATATAATTAAATAAACTGTTTACGTTCATTAGAGATTTGTTTGGTTTTTATTTAAATAACAAATCATTGTATGTGTTTGTTGCTTGTGTATAAAAGGTGAAGAGGTGAAAGAAAAGAATTTCAACAAATCGTTAAAAGAAATCACTAGAACTGCATGTGTTTTAGTTCTACAAAAACGTTTGATTTAGCTGGCAAATTTGCATTTGGGATTTTATTTCGCTTTTTTATTAAAAAATATTTTAATTTCATTAGCTTTGTCTAAATTCATAAATTTAGACAATAAACAATTAAAAATTAACTACATTTTTTTATATATAGAATTGAAAATTAACTAATTGAATTTGCCAACAAAATTGAATTTAAATAAAATAGTTATAGTTGGAATGTTTAAACTATGAATTATTGTAAATTGTAAATAACATAGAAATTATCTAAATTCATATTCTGGTTCTGAAACATAAAGATAAATTGAAGTTTCTTTATACCTAACGGTGAGCACAATAAAGCACTTCGTAAAAATACACTAAAATAATTCTTTTATGTTTATACTTTTTCCCATTTTTCCCAACTCTACCAACAACTCCTTTATAATTGTCTCGAGCTGCGAGAAATTGTAATCCGAGAACAAAGGGCCTAACTCTTCTTCATATTTAGGTGCTCAGCCATACAGTCCACTCCAAAGTCAACCGTAAGCCCTAAATACTTCATCTCAAGTTCTGCCCTTTTTCAAGCTTAATTTTAATATAAAAATTTGAAGGAAAATAGTTTATACATTTTTTCTTTTTAATAACTTATTATAAGTTATGGCCTAAAATAGTTGCACTCAAATGGAAATTATGTATAAAATTTTCTTAATATATGAGAAATAAAATGGTTTAAAAATCTGTTTATAAATCCTTTTAATTAGGAGCAAAAAATAGAAATAAAAACGTTTGTACTTTGCTTGTATCAGAGGGGATTTATCTAAAAATTTTGATGTTTTTAGTCTATTTATGGATTATTTAATTATTAATATAAAATTTTATATAAATTAATTATTAAATGTTAAAAAAAAACAAAAAAAAAGTCTTAAGAAAATAAAAAAAAAAGTGAATTGACCGGGATTCGAACCCGCGGCCTTAGAGAAAAAAATATTTGTGACTTAGCGTCTAGACAACTGAGCTATTGAAGCTCACACAAAATCATCGTTTATTGAAGTACATATATAAAATGTCTTCGTTCATTAGAGATTTGTTTGGTTTTTATTTAAATGACAAATCTTTGTATGTGTTGTTGTTTGTGTATAAAAGTTGGAGATGAAAGAAAAGAATTTCAACAAATGAATGTGTTTGTTATGCGTAAAATTCTACATACATATTAAACAAAGGGATAGTACGGATTAAATTAGAGGTAGTCCTGGTTTTTTGCTAATATCGCAGCCATTTATTAACCGATCTGTCTGATTTTCAATAGCAAACAGAAATGGATCACATGTAACAGAAATAAATAACAATCAAGTCCTCATCATGTCTGGGTTCTTCGGAAAACCCATTTCAACACACAGACGGACAGACGGAAATTACAAACGGAATGACAAACTTATATATACTCTTCCACCTGTGGTGAAGGGTATAAAAAAAAACTTAACTTAATATAAATTAAATTAAATATAAAAAATACTGCTTTTTAATTCAGATGACAGCTGTTTAATTTCAGGGAGTTTGAAAAAAAGAATCGATTTTTGCATTAATTTTATCAACATAAGTATACTCAGAGAAAATTTTTTTTATCAATTTTCAACTGAAATTCTGTTTCCACAACTGAGATTGTATGTTACAACTGTTTAATGGTTTCCAGAACAAAATTCGGTTAATACAACTGATTATAATGTTATAACACCCGAAAAATTCAGCAATAAGATTTCAGTATGGTTTTTTGGTTGTCGCAACCAAAATATACTTCTTAATTCGATTGGCACTTAGTTTTTATACACTTTTTTTTAACTTTTCAAAATACTCCATACATCACTGAACCCCCTCTAGTGAGCATTTTTAACAACTACTTCTGTAGTCATTGTATACTTCTTTTGAATTTATTATCATTTTCTAAGAATCGATATTGTTTCTTTATGACCACATAAGTTGTTTACAGAAATTAGTCACTCAGTTATTGGTGTGAAATATAAAATTATCACCTGAAAAGGTGGGCGTAGTTGTTACACCAGTTATGTTTTAAGCAACCAGAAGAAAAAAAATTACTACAAACAACAAAATTCACCTTACTTTCAAAATAAATTACTCTTAATATCAATTTATTAAAAAAATATCTACCGCTGTGTAAATAAATGTTTTTTTGGTTAACTAATAAAATGGAATTTAAAAAAAAAGTTTTTTTTATTTGTAGGCGTTTAACAATTTCTGCTTTAATTGTTATAAAAAATAAAATTAAAATGTACAACAATTTTGTACAAAACCAAATCTAATTAAAGTTTATATATATCATATTGGTTGAATGTATTTTTTTTTTTTTAAAGCTTACCACTAACAAAAATAAATTGCAATATTATAATTATATATAATATTATATTTGTATTAATATTAATTCTATTCTAAACAACAACCTTTATTACATGACTGAATATATGGAATTTTAGGCCAAATATCACACAATCATACACATAAATTTAAAATAAAAATTTTATTGTTCTATGGTTAGATTTGGTAAAAGGATTGTCTGACAAAATTTTATATGTCCTCTATGGCCTGACTGTAAGTGTACGTGTGTGTGTGTGACGTGCATTTTCAAACACATACAATTGTTTCAATTTTCACATGTTCATTGTACATTGTACAATGTATTTAAATTTATTATGATAATCCCTTATTTGTTCATCGCAATTGATATTTTAATATTAACACTGGCGGCAACAATCAGCAGCATCCTAATGATATTAATTGTAGACCTGTTTGCCTTTACTTTCAGTTTTTTTTTTTTTTTTGTTATCCCTGAATATGTTTTGGTAAATATACTAAATGTATACAGGGTAAACTATATGTTTTGCTTATAACATTTACTATGAGGGATTCTTTGTTAACCGTGCCACCCCTCTGCCTTATATTGGGTGTAGGTTATCATTCCAAAAATTATATACAAAAAAAACAATTAACTTTTCAATGCTGAGTGGCAGTTTTGAAATATATTATGTCATTTTATATTAACGGGACTTTACGGAAAAACTTATTGCCAATAAAATTTCAATTAAATTATTTAATAATTTTTTATTAATCAAAAGTTTAATCATATTTATTAAATTTTTAATTGATAATGAACTTGATGTAAAAAATATTCTAGTTTACAATAAACACTATTGACAAAATATATACAAACACAGAAAAAAGTATCACAAAATTTTAAGTAATTAAAAATATTTGTTAAAATTTAAATTCGATTTCTAAAAATGTTTTGTTTGAAATATTTGTAAATTATTATTCTCCATATAAAAATTCTTTGAAAATAAAAATTTAAGTTAAAAAAAACAAAAAGTGTTTTGTATTTACAAATTCCATTTTTGGTGCCTTTTTAAAAAATATTTTTTTTGTATTTACAAAAATATTCTATGAGAGATGTTCAATATTACAGAATTTTGTAATTTTATTCTGTGTTTGAAAACGAAAATTGAAGTTACAAAAAAATAACGAAAACTTTATTGTATTTACAAATTCCATTGTTAGTGCCTTTTTAAAAAATATTTTTTTTTTTTGTATTTACAAAAATATTCTATGAAAGATGTTCAATATTACAAACAGAATTTCGTAATTTTATTCTGTGTACAAGTCATATTATTTTGTTTTATTTATATCTCAACTTTTATTACAGTTATTCAAATTGCAAAATTACATCTCAAATCCCTAAACAAAAATAAAATTAAAATTTGATGATTTTAATTGATTTGAATCTGAAATTTCAATCAAAAATTTGATCAAAATCTTAGTTGTTTTGATGCTGGAATTTTAATTAAAAAATTTGATAAAAATTTCAATTAATTTTCGGTTAGAACTTTAATTTAAGTTTTATTTGATATAATTAAAAGTTTAATTGAAAATGTTAAATATTTTTGGTTAAAAATTTAATTTATATAATTAAAAAAAAAATAATTAAAAATATTTCAACTAATTTTTACAAAAAATATTAATTGATATAACAAATTCTTTAGTCGATCCAACCTCAATTTAATTTTTAATTGTCTTCACAAATATTTTAATTAAAATTTTGATTTAATTTTTTTCTATGTACCTGCTCGCTTTTCTTGAAGGTGAATTAATTTAAGTGAAATATACTAATTTTAAACATAATACGAGGGCAGATCAATATCAACACTGCTCCCATCAAGCACCACTTTGAGCAAGTTCCGTCATTTACTTTGCGTTTAACGGCTGTTCAAAACACACAACCTCGTGCATTTTTTTAAAAAATGGAAAAACGTGAATTTCCAGTGCTCATTAAACATTATTTTTTGCGAAAAAAAAAACGTCAATCAAACCAAGGAGAATATTGATAAATACTATGGGGACTCTGCACCATCGAATTCAATGGTAAAAAAGTGGTTTACTGACTTTCGTTGTGGCCTTACAAGCACGGAATATGCCGAACGTTCTGGACGCGCAGTTGAGGTCTCTACACCCAAGATGGCTGCCGTCTTTGCTCACAATCGCCTTATTCTCCGGATTTACCCCCCCGTGACTATTTCCTATTTTCAAACCTAAAGAAATGGCTCTGTGGAAAGAGATGAAATCATTGATCAAACAAATGCCTATTTTATGGACCTCGAAAATCCTGCTGTTAAACGAAAGGTAAATGACGGAATTTGCTTAAAATTTGACAGTAGTCTATTAACAGGTACTTAATAGGAGCAGTGTTGCATTTCATATAACTATATAATTGAGTAGGTACCGATTAAAAATAATTTGACACACCATGAAAATATGATGAACCTTTTTTTGTGTGTGAATGAGAGTCTAATGTTAGATTTTCAAAATTCGAAGTAACGACCAGTTTATTTATAATTTAATACACTTAAAATGGTTTGTAAATTAAAATAAGAAAAAATACCATTTCAAAAAAAATTGTATTTTATTTAAAATAAAACATTTTCTCACATTTTTTTTTAGCAGACGCCTAGAGGTGAAAATATTTTTTTATTCACAACAAACATTTTTTTTATAAAAAAAATTTTGTTTTCACCACAAAAATTTTTCACCTCGGCAATGCTTTCTCAATTTTAAATTTATGCTATCTGTAGCAAGAGTTTTGTGCTATACGACGAATTTACTTCTTTTCAATTATACACTTAAAATAGTTTGTAACTTAAAATAACCGAAAATTCCACTTAAAAGAAATGATATTTGATTAAAAACCCGGTCTATTAACTTTTCAGTAAAATCAAATCGTATTTGTTATCTATTTTTAAATGCTGTTTAAACAGATGACACTTCAGTAAGAACAAATGATTAATCAGTTAAAAATAAATTTTATTTTAAATTGTTTCCGTTTTTTTCGTATTTTTTTTTTTGTGATTTTTAATCTGCAAAATGTAGATTCTCACAGTCTATAAGCACATGTTGTGTGACTTGCCATATGTGTGTGTGCGTCTTTTTACGAAGTTCCAGTAATTCGATTAGAAATAATTTTGAATATACAATTTAAATATAAAACAATATTGAAATTTTTTGAATATTTTTTTGAAACAGACAGCAAACAAAATTTAAATTTGTTATAACTGTAAAGGAAATAAATAAATCAAAAATTTATTTTTTTAGGATAAACTTTGATTAAATTTCATACAAATGAAAAAAAAAATATGAAACTAAAAAATTCGGTAAATGACAGTAAATCATTTTGAACAAATGTATAAAATAGTTAAAATAAATAGTTCTTTGAAGAATAAATAAATATAACTTTGTTTTTAACTTAACTGAAATTCTTTAATAAATTACAAACTGTAAACTACATAATATTCTAAGTGTAGTTATGTCATTTTAATTTTTATTTACAATTTAATTTCAGATTCTTGTTAATGCTAAAATGGAATAAAAAATATATTTAAACTATATTCCCAAGCTAGATTTATTCCTCTTCAAGGAACTTTGGAAAATCTTTGAAAAATTAAAGAATGCTACTTTTTGATTATTTTTTCCCCCTGATCATATTAAGTACACATATATTTAGCTCACCTTGTATTTTAAAATTTGCTAAAGAATTTGTGTGTTTATTGGCTGTTAATTATCCATATATTTCGACAAATCACAGAGCACAAGAGAATTCTATTTTTATTTTTTTGTTATGCACATTTCAAATGCAAAAATGTTTGCTAATTCAATTTTTTAAAATGCAAAAAAAAAAATTACGACAATTAGTTTACATGAATGTTATATTTAAGTAAAAAAAATTGGTAGTTGCAAAAAATTGTGAAATTTAATAGTGTGGAATTTAACAGCATTTTTTGTTAGGTGAAAAATGTTAAAGGTTTCGTTTCATCACTCTAAACGCACACACACAAAACAAACAACACTTGTCTAAAAACTGTTTACAAATATTATAAATATTTATAAAAGTTTTTTAAAAATACATTAAATAACACTTGTATTAATATCGAAAGGCGTTTGAAACACAGCAAAAAAAAATCCACCTACTCGGCTATAAAATTATATAATTTTTCATCTAATGATACACTTAAAAATGTTTTTCATCTAATGATACACTTAAAAATGTTTGTAAGTTAAAATAACTGAAAATATCATTTAAAAGAAATGATATTTCATTTAAAAACCGGTCTACTTAATTTTCATTTAAATTAAATGCCATTTGTTATTTATTTTTAAATGTTGATTAATCAACTGACACATCCGTAAAATACAAATGATATAATCAGTTAAAATAAATGTCAAAATTTTACCTACCAATGCTTAAAAAATAAATATTTTTTTCATTTATTTGAAATTATTTCCGTTTTTGTATTTTTTTTTTAATATACTCGTACAATTCAAAATGTATGTATGCATATGAAGCTATAGACACTTTTTGTGTGAATGTGTTTGTGTATGTATGTGTGTTTATAAATTTCTTGTAATTTGTATTGAAAATTTTTGTATATATACAACCAATTTCAATAAAAAAAACAAATTGAAATTGTTTGAATATATATATTTTTTTTTTTTTGAAATACACAGCAAACAAAATTTAAATTTGTAATAACTGTTACGGACACAAATAAACCACAAGTTTCCGTTTTGTGGGTAAATTTTTATTAAATTTCAAATAAATGAAACTGAAAAAAATCGGTAAATGAAAGTAAATTATTTCAAAAAAGTTAATATAGAAATTTCTTTTAAAAATAAATGTATGTTCCTTTATTTTTAAATGGAACTGAAAACTTTTTTATTAAACTACAAACAGTTAACTACATAATATTCTGAGTGTACTTAAGAAGATTCATACCTGCATTAGGGTAACAATAATTTAACATAGAGAGCAACTTTAAACCCAAAAACAGTAACATGTTAAAAATTTTAGATCAACCAGTTCTAGAAGAACATTAATGTTATCTAAATATTTCATACTAAATTAGATTGAAATAGAGAAATCGAAAGTGAAGATAATCTTCACAACCGACTCATGATCGAAAGTCTGTGTTGTTGTTCGCTCTCATGTACGTTCGAAATTTACTGAAGATCAGACCACTGCTTTATCTCAAACACTTATCATTTTTTCCGGGCTTTCGACTGGCAGGCTGACTGACTTTAGTCAAAACAAATTTTGTTAAGAAAACCTTTGGCTTACTTAATTATCAAACAAGTCTCAAACCAGCTACCATTTTGTACTCCATTAAATATATTAAAATTAACTTTTTGTGTGCTTAAAAACCTGATGTCTTGAAAATAAATTACAACCTAATGTGCATCTTAACTTTCTTCAACAACCATAAAAAAAACCCACATGTGAACAAGCAAATATTTAGTGCAACTACTAAAAGGAGAAAGTAAAAGGTATAAAATATTATTGATAAAGATGAAAAGGGAAGAAGGCAAAGAATAACAGTTACACGAATAGTTAAATGCTGAAATAAGTATCAAGTTTTCAAGTGTCTCTTAAACAAACTATATGAGAATAATGTAATATTTTGTATAGAAAACCTACTTACTGAAACCCTGCCCCCCATTAGTACGACATGTGTTCCACATACTACAAATAATCTTACTGGTGTATTTAACCGGAGGCAACTAAATTGTTAAAAGTAGTATAGCAAACTTATTCATATACTATACACAACGATGTTCTCATGTACATATTGTGTGTAAAGGTTTATAGTGTTGACAACAATACTCGAGCAACAACAACAACATAGACAATGACAGCAACAACAGTATTAAACGTTAAGAGGTAATATTGCAGATGCAGCAACAGCGATTAAATTGTTGCTGCTCTACAAATAAAAAGCCAATAACAATAAAATACAATAAATACCGATTATATCGTTGTTATAGTTTTGTTTTGTTGTGTTTGTTTGTTTGTTGATTTCATATTGTAATTGTTGTACAATTTGTATTTGTATTTGTTTGCTGTTGCTACTGTTATTATTATGATTATTATTGTTGTTGATTTTATTGTCGATTCGTGTGTAGACAAATGATTATGTGTAGTAAGAATGGTAATAATAATAAAATATTATACACTTAAAGAAAAATATTTCTTATAAAATTATATTTCAAGTTTAGAAAATTTCTTAAATTCTAATATAATTTTACTATAAATCCTCAAAACGGAAACTTGTGGTTTATTTGTGTCCGTAACAGTTATTACAAATTTAAATTTTGTTTGCTGTCTGTTTTAAAAAAAAATACACAAACACATTCACACAAAAAGTGTCTATAGCTTCATATGCATACATACATTTTGTATTGTACGAGTATATTACAAAAAAAAAAAAACGGAAACAATTTCAAATAAATGAAAAAAAAACATTTATTTTTTAAGGATTGGTAGGAAAAATTTTGACATTTATTTTAACTGCTTATATCATTTGTTTCTTATGGAAATGTCAGTTGTTTAATCAACATTTAAAAATAAATAACCAAAGGCATTTAGTTTAAATGAAAATTAAGTAGACCGGTTTTTAAATGAAATATTATTTGTTTTAAATGATATTTTCAGTTATTTTAACTTACAAACTTTTTTAAGTGCACCACCAATGGCTCGGCAGTACCTCATCCGATCAAGCTTTTCGATTGTTTTGGCTAGAATCTCTTCAATGGCAGCTTCGAGTTCATCTTCAATTGCCTCTGGATGGTTTGCGTAACATTTATCATTGATGGCTCCCCACTGAAAATAATCCAAAGGCCTTAAATCACAGCTCCGAGGCGGCCAATTGACATCACAATTTCGGCTGATTATTCGGTTTTTAAAAACAGTGCGTAAAATATCGATGGTTGCGTTGTCTGTGTGACATGTGGCGCCTTCTTATTGAAACCAAATGTGGTCCCTGTCATACTCTTGAATTTTTGAAAACAAAAATTCAATGATCATGGCACGGTAACGCTTACCGTTGACGATTATGGCAGCTCCTTGCTCATTTTCGAAGAAAAATGGCGCAGTCGTGGTAGTCATATGAATGATATTGTGTTCCATTCTTAAATGACAAAGTTTAACCTTTTCAATAAACCAGCAATTTGAAAAGAAAAATCATTACTTTTACACTGAGATAACTATAACTGATAACCGATTTCTTTAGCCAATCGAATGGTTCAGTTGCAACAACCGAATTTTTTGGTTGTGACCGAATTATTATTGAGGCAACCGAAATACTGTTGTCACAGTCAAATTATTTAATTGACTTTCAGTTGTCACAACCAAAAAATTCGGTTACCACAACCGAACCATTCCATTGGCTGCAAAATCGGTTGTCAGCACGAACATGCTTTCCCTGTGTACCGATGAGTTTTCGAAAAACCTTCTTTTGATCCAAATTGAATTTTAAAAAAATACAACAAAAAAAAATTTTTTTTTGAATACTTCTTTTTACTGCCAAACGTGAAATTGGGCTGCTGACAACTTTAATTACATATAATTATTTATAATCATATCTCTCGGCCTAAAAAAAAAAAGTATCTTGATTAATATGAACTAATTATATCTTATCAAAAATTTCTCACTATGGGTTAAAATTAAAAAAGTTTTGCAAAAAAAAATATTCAACTTTAAAAGTAATTAAAATAAAACTAAATTAAAAAACACCAATAAAAATGTTTTTATTTCCTTGGCTGAAATTTTAAACCATTGAGCTTGAACCATACAAATTATATATAATTATATCTTAAATCAGGTAAAAAAATTTATAGGTATTGCTGTCTCGATTATCATATGTAATTATATTAATTTATTTATTTTATTAATATTAATCATATAATTACAAATTATATCTAAATATCCTAACAAGCAACGAAGGCTATCGGCTCGTTGTAGCGCAAACAGACCAGAGCCTCTGGTGGGAATCGAACCCACCACCCTCGCACTGATAAACTAGTACGCTACCATCTAGCCTACCGGTGCGCTCTTATATAATTGTATTGAATCATATATAATTATATCTCATACAATATTAAAAAATAGTTTTTATAAGGCACCATATATTCTATGTGATAGAATACATATTATATAAGCCAGATATACGTATATATGTATGAATATATATATGGACCTGTATGAGTATTGTAATATATAATTTTATATCATATAATTTATACTATATCTTATAATATAAAGCATATCTAATTTTATAAACATCAATATATAACAAGATGTGATTATATACGGCACAATATAAGATAATTTTGAATAATGTTATATATAATCCCGTGTAAAAAAGATCAGATCTGAACAAATCTCATTAGATCTAATTATACTATAATCTAATCTAATCAAAATTTGAAACAAATTAAAGATCTACTAAGATCTAAAAAAATGTATACAGATCTGGCGCTTTATATGTAATCAGAATCAATTCGCTATGGAGATATTTATAATATCTAATCATATCTAAGAAAATTAAAAATTATTTTTATTTTACCCGTGCAAAAAGATCAAATCTGACCAGATCTCATTAGATTTAATTGTACCAGCTCATAATAGATCTCAAAATTGGGGACTAATTTTAGATCTAAATAGATCTGATCAAATCTAGGCACATCTGGCGCACCATATAATTAGATCCTATTTAATCTGGATATATATAATATCTAATCAGATTTAATAAATAAACACACTCACCAAAAAAAGTCTGTATTTGCAACTGAAAATTTTGCTTATTTGACCCCAGTGGTATTTTTTGCTAATCTTAGCAACACATGTCTGCTGACGTGTAGTACAATGAAATTAGTAGAAAAATTAGTAGCCGCTACTAAATTTTAGTAAACTTTTTGTAAAGCGGAATTTAAAACCGGTTTGCTAAAATTAGCAAAAAAAAAAATACTAAATATTGTGAATATTAGTAAAAAATTTTAAATTTATTTTTTTATCGAGCATCAATTTTTTTATTTTATTTATTTTTTCAAAAAATATTTTATACAAAATTAAAAACAAAATCAAAGGCTTAAAAATTGTTAAAACATAAATGAATTAAACATTTTGTTTTTATTTGGTAAATTCTGTTTTGAAAAATATTTTAGTCAATATTTTTTTTAAGGTCAAATTTTAATTGTTCTTAGGGCTGATTTTTAGTACTAAAAAAAACTTTTAAGTGCTATTTAAAGTGGATGTCCTATTTTCAGACATGAGTCGGTATATTCACTTCCGCTCTCTTTTTTAAATCTATGTAATATTTTAAGGCAATTTAAGTTTGTAGGTGTAAGTTTAAATTAGAAATAACATTTCATTCAGTATCCTCTTTTTTAAAATTATAAATTTTTTTTTGCTAATTTTAGCAAATCGGTTCTCAAAACTTTGTAAAATGATTTCTAAAATTAGCAACAAAAATTTGTAAATATTCTGTAATAACTCTGTAATTTGTAAAATGTAAATAGCAAAAAGATTTGCAAAATAATATTTTTTACTAAAAATCAATACAAAAATATTTAAGTGGGATTGAAAACTGTTTACAAATTTGTTTGCTAACTTTTTTTTCTGAGTGCACCTTTATTTGTATATCCATTTGATGCTGTTGAAAGCGGATCAAATGGCTAAGATTTGATACTAAATCTAATATCAGATATGAACAGATCTGGTGCCATATATGATCATATATGACCAGTCTGTTTATATATGGCCACAGAAATTATCAAATTTTTCAGATACCTTTAAATATGAAAAGATATGGCACAAGATCTGATCAGATCTAGCCACATAGTGCATCACATATATTATCATATCTGATAAAATCTAGCATCAGATCTAATTACACTCAGAAAAAAAAGTTAGTAGAAAAATTTGTAAGCGGGTTTCAATCACACTTTACTATTTTTGTACTGATTTTAAGTAAAAAATTATTATTTAGCAAATCTTTTTGCTATTTACATTTTACAAATTACAGAATTTTTACAGAATATTTACAAATTTTCGTTGCTAATTTCAGAAATCATTTTACAAATTTTTGAAAACCGATTTGCTAAAATTAGCAAAAAAAAATTACTAATTTTAAAAAAGTGGATATTGAAGGAAATGTTATTTCTAATTAAAACTTACACCTACAAACTTAAATTGCCTTAAAATGCTACATAGATTAAAAAAGAGATCGGAAGTGAATATACCGACTCATGTCTGAAAAAAGGACATCCACTTAAAATAGCACTAAAAAGTTTTTTTTAGTTCTAAAAATCAGCCCTAGAAACAATTAGAATTTGACCTTAAAAGTAAAAAAATAATTGACCAAAATATTTTTCAAAACAGAAATTACCAAATTAAAACAAAATGATTAATTCGTTTTTTAAAAAATATATTCAAAGCTTTTTACTAATATTAATAAAATTTAGTCATTTTTTTGCTGATTTTAGCAAACAGATTTTAAATTCCACTTTACAAAAAGTCTACTAAAATTTAGTAGCGGCTACTTATTTTTCTACTAATTTCATTGTACTACACGTCAGCTGATATGTGTTGCTAAGATAAGCAAAAAATACCGCTGGGCTTATATTAGCAGAATTTCCCGTAATAACAGCAAAATTTTCAGTTGCCATTACAGACCTTTTTTGGTGAGTGTAGATTAAATCATAACTAATAAAATATAAACAGATCTGATCTGATCGGATCTAATCTTTTTTACACCTGTATATATGTACATTTTCAATTTGATGCCTTTAAGTATGGCTCAACGGGCTACGGTCTGTTACTAGATCTGACACCAGATATAATCACAAATTTGCTCATATCTGGCCACAAAAATTTTCAGATCCCTTTAGATATGGAAAGATGAGATCTGATGAGATCTCTCCATAAAGTGCATGACATATCTTATCATATATGATCAGATCTGGTACCAGATTAAATAAGATTTAATTCTATCAAATTAGATTAAGGCAGATCTGATCACATATAAGCGGATTATGTATGATAATGCGTACTGACATATGTATTTATATATGAAAATATATTAGTAGATAAAGCCACATATGATTAAAGTTTTAAATCATTTTAATATCAACTGAATTTATAATTTCAGTGTAGGGTGTTGTAGTAGAAGGTACTGATGAGAAGGTATAAAGGTAATGGTGTTAGAGTTTTGGTGGCATTGCTTGTAGATTGTCTATAATAGATGTAATTGCTATTTTTTATTATTATTGTTTCTGGTCTTATCTTCTTTTTTTTTAATACTCTCTCATATTGTACTACTTTATAACAATTAAAATTATGTAAAATACTTTGTTCGATAGCAGAAAAAAACACACACACACTCACACAGGTCGTCCGTCTTTGCTGTTGTTTTGATTGTCGTCGTTATGTCGTTTTTATTGTTTTGTACAGGGATAAATGGATAGATGGATGGATGGAACGATGGCTGATTGTTTGTCTTTCTACTTTTGGTCTTTTGTAATGCATTTCAAAAAGTAATCACGTTTAATGTAGGTGGGTAGGGGGGGGGGGGGGCAACAATAATAACAGCAATGCCAACAACAACAGCAATATTAACAAATGTACAAAACAAAGTGCGAATGATGAATGGTTAGATGATGAAAATAACTATTAGATGCACGCTCGGTCGTTTGTTAGTTCGCTTTGGGTTAGGATGGTTAAGTTTATTTAGGTGCTTTCCTGGTAAGCAGTCGGTAGCATGTTGAGTTTTATATGAGACATCTATCTTATAAAAATATGATGACATTATCAAAGAAATAGTATAGAGGAGTGGGAGATGGTAGCAACAACATAGCAAATGGAATGGAAACGAAAAATGTTTTATTAAAATTATTATTCAAAAGTTGCTATGATTGCAATTTGTTGTAAATGAAATATTTTACAAAATTGACGTATAAATTTGAAAATTGTAATTTCGTTGTTAATAACACTGACGATAAAGTTTTATATTAAAACACATACATACAATAGACAAAGGGAAGAGAGAAAGCCTTAAATGCAAATAAAGAAGTTTTAACATGAAATTATAAGAAGTTATGGATTTTATAAATGTATGTCATAATTTTAACAATTCCATAATTCGTAATGGAAATGTTTATGACTAATAAGCGTGATTTTAAAGTGAAACAAAAATTTGTATTAAATCATTATTTAACAATAATTATTATTATGATTTAAACACTTTTAGCACATAGTCATAGCTTTTATAATAGAGTTTAAGGCATTTTGTAAAATTTTGCCAACGAAATAAATCTTATTAGTAATTTGACCAATTTATCAGTAAATGTTTACTTAAAACTCATTAATCACCTGAAAATTGCATGCATGCATATACAAACACTCACACACGCATGCACACACTAACAAACATATATAAATGTAGACATATGCATTCATTTATAGACCTGATTATAAGCTCAATGGCGCCCCACAAATTTCACCTGTCAGTGTTTAAAGCCTTAAAATAAAACTAACACATACTTACTTACATACACATACTAACAAGTGCATAAACAAATATTAGAGTTTTAGTTTATAACAGAGATTCTTAAGCTTTTTTTGTTTGTCATTCCCTTAGCAAGATGTCGAAATGTAGACCCCAGGACCCCATAAAGTATTTGTATTAGAGATCTAGAGATATCCGTCCATCTGTCTGTTTGTTGACATGGCAATCACGGCATGGTCGCCATATTTACCTTCGGTCAAACGGTTAAAAATTTTTGAGTAAAAATCTGAAGGTACCTTTATATTTTACATAAAAATTCTTTAAAAATTTAAAATAAGCACTCTGCACTCATAATATCCTTTACCAAAGGATATTATCGGAAGCCATCCAGATAAGATTTAATAAAAGGAAAATTAAAGAGACAAATAAATAAATTTTTTTTCTTCATATTAAGAGGTTTCTCAAAAAAATATGAATTTTAAAAAAGTAAAACAAAGAAATCTAAAAATAATTTTTTTACAAGATTTTTTTTTTTTTTTTTTTGTAGTGAAATATTATCTGTAATGAGAATTATATAGTTTTCCTTTAGGAAAAAGTTTGACAAAATTATTCACAAACTTTTTCCGAAATTCACTGTAAAGTATTTACTAAAATCAAATATAGAGAGGAAGAGACGTAAATATAGACTCAGAATAGAAGTTAGTAAAAAAAATTGTAAACGGTTTTCAATCCCACTTTACTATTGTTGTACTGATTTTTAGTAAAAAAAAGTATTATTTAGCAATTCTTTAGCACTAAAAAGTTTTTTTTAGTTCCAAAAATCAGACCTAAAAACAATTAAAATTTGACCTTAAAAGTAAAAAAATATTGACAAAAATATTTTTCAAAACTGAAATTACCAAATAAAAACAAAATGATTACTTCGTTTATGTTTTAACAATTTTTTAGATTTCCAAGCCTTTGATTTTGTTTTTAATTTTGTATCAAATATTTTTTGAAAAAATAAATAAAATTAAAAAATTGATACTCTATAAAAAAAAATAAATTTAAAATTTTGTACTAATATTCACAATATTTAGTAATTTTTTTTGCTGATTTTAGCAAATCGGTTTTAAATTCCGCTTTACAAAAAGTTTACTAAAATTTAGTAGCGGCATCTAATTTGTTCTACTAATTTCATTGTACTACACGTCAGCAGACATGTGTTGCTTAGATTAGCAAAAAATACCGCTGGGCTCAAATAAGCAAAATTTCCCGTTATAACAGCAAAATTTTCAGTTGCCATTACAGATTTTTTTGGTGAGTGTAGAAGAAAAATCGACTAACAATACAATTTGTCTCTTCATTTAATTTTCATTAAGACCAAAACAACCTAAGATTAGTGCTTAATTATAGTTATGAATGTATAATTTGTATGGAAATATCTGATCAAGTTATTTTTTAGATAAGTTTTACGAATAAGTTATATAATGTATTTCAGAGCACTACGTTTACGTCTGACTAATCCAGACCTAACATTATAAAATGTAAAACTTACAAGAAAGGTCTGATTTGTGATTCATTCCAATTTGAATGAAATTTGAGTATGTGATAGAAGAGACTGAAAAAATAAGAATGTTTACAAAATACGATCGCATTTGGGGTTGATTTGGACTGCAAGTTCTCATGGAAACTCAATATTGGTAGATTGCATTTAAGAGAGAGGGATACTGCAGGCGCCTGGAGAGTGCTCAGAGACTTGCTGAGCTATGTATCAACGGCACGCCAATCGAATGGTTCAGTTCAGTGGTAACCGAATTTTTTGGTTGTGACAACAGGAAACCAATTCAGACATGGGCAATTTGACTCTGACAACAGTATTTCAGTTACGTACCTCAATAACAATTCTGTAGTCATGGCTGAAAACTGAACGACTCGTTTGGCAACAAGCTCGGTTGTCACCACAAATCTGTTTTTTGGGTGTATATAAGTCATTGGTAATGTTTCTAGGTTGAGCTTCAATGAGGGACTACGCCTTAGTGTAGGAAAGTATGGATGGTTGGCATGTCTTCGCCCTGACAATTGAACTTTTAATTTCTTTAGGGCGAGGAAATTGGTGCTGCGGTTTCCTGTCGAGAGGTGGATGTCGAGGAATCCTATAAACTTCCCGATTACTGGAGAATTTTTTAGGCGGAAGTTTTGGCGGAAAAAATGGCTGCTGACCTTGCTTTTGTCCCTCAGAAAATTGGCGGCTACAAGTGCGATCTTATCAATTGTTAAAGGGTGTAAGGACTATTTAGGGAGACTTTGTGAAAACAGGACAGTGCACATCTATTAGGTTCGTAGACACAATGGCATTGGTCCAGTTGCCTGGCGAAAGGGGAATCAACATTCGGGTACCACTCTAGTGTCTGAAACGGGACGTAGACTCTACTGTAATTGTGAGGTCTGAGACGGTTTGGTGGAATTCGGGAACAGGCACAATGTCGAAAATTATGTGAAAGTTTTATGTTCAAAAGGCGACGGGTCTTCTGTTACGATTTACGATTTACGATGTAGTTGGATTGGGTAGTCTGTATCTCCAGCACCGCGACCAAGTACATCTATTGTGCACCCTCTAGTATTTTCTTCAGTTGTTCTCCAGTGCAGCCTTGAGTAGCAGTACAATGTTCTTCACATCCAGGGTCTTCAGTTATTCTTAACCAGAAGCGATTGTAGAATTCTGGTAGGTTTATTGACTGATCTATGCTGAACTACTGTTCTTGCCAAGAGAGCCGTGTAAATCCTTAATATTTTTTATTAAAATTTATAGAGTAAAAATTGTAGGGTTTGAAGAATACCAGGGCAAGTTCCTTGGGAGATTATCTATTCCGCGATCTGGAGGAAATCTTTGGAAACGGAATTCTAAGACTCCTGGTATTTTCCAGGAGATCACATCTAACCGATCTTTTAGGCGGATTGTCGTTTCTCATTTGGTAACGCTAGGGACCCAATTGGTCTATTCGAGGTCTTTGACCAGCCAGCTCAACCTAACCAAACATGATCATTTAATGATTATTTTTCATGATTCAATTTAATTAATTTCTTTTTTCAGTTCATAACTTCAGCCCACTACAAAACTTATCTACACAGTTTGAGAATCTCTCATTTATAAAAAAGACCACACAGTATTGAAAATTGTAGTATGGTAGTGGATTTATACGATACATGATTGTAGGTGTAATTTTTGTTGGCGTTGTGTGGGTGTTTCTCTCCGACAATAGTCATTGTTTCTTTAAGCCTGATATTTGTATTTAATAGTTTTGTAGTCGATATCTACAATATTGTAAAACATTTCAATGGCACGCGTCTTTGTACTTGGTTTTTTTTAAGGAATTTCATATAGACAGGGCCAATTTGTAAACGTACTAATTGTTGTGCAATGACATTAAGGTGAAGACAATTTCTTAATAAAAAAAAAAAAAATTTGTAATTTGACCTAGAGTTTTGATAAAAATTAAAAAACTGTTATTAAATTGTTAAACTTTAATACTCAGTTCATTGATGAGCTAATAAATGTATAGAGTGGGTTGGTGTATTTATTACAATTTTCAATTAAGTACAGTTGAATAAATCCAAATTAAATTTTGTGATAATTTTAAGGTGGGAGATAAACTAGTTTTTAAATTAAGTAAAATTTAAAGAAAAAAAATTTCATGCTTTCGCATTAATTTCCAATTCCTATAATATTTATAAATGAACAGTGGCATTTCTTATTCTTCTTCTTATCATCATCATTATTATCAACTAATAAATAATCAATTATTGAATGTAAACATTTTATTTATGGCACATTTTTCACACCTCTTAAGTAAACTTCGATTATTCACTTTGACTTTTTACGACATCCCAAAATAATAATATAAATATGTTTTTAAAAATTTTCAGAAAAAAAACACCATTATGTACATAAAATATTTATGACAAAACTCACAAACAAATTTTGAATGTTGTTTATTCATAAAAAATACTATTTTATGGATAAACATATTTTTTTATTAGGTTATTGTCAACAACAACAACAGCAAGTTGTAACAAGTTGTTAAGTGTCACATCCCATTTTCATTAAATTAAATACCCAAATATTCATATTGTTAAATTTAATAACAAATGTCTATTTGCAAATATTGTACAGGGTGACACTTATGAATTTTGATTCTCAAAAATTATAGATTTTCCTTAGTTGTTTTGTTACCATTTTGATTGAAATATTCACTCATAAAAATATCTGCTAAACCTAATAAAAATAAGAAAACTACTGACATCATCAAAATCTGTTTACTAAATATTAATAAGAAAATAAAACAGCAAGGAAAAAATTTGTAAAATTTTCAACATTTAAACTATATTTTAGTTAATTTTAAATGACAGTTTACGCTTCCGAAATTAACAAAAAAATTGGTTAATAAAAATTTACTAAAAATACAAAAAAAACTGCATTTAAAAAATTTTATATACATTTTTTTATGTCTAATAACAATCTAAACTTCTTAAATTAGCAAATGTTTCCGTTATTTTTAGCATAATAAATTCAACTAAATTTAATTAAAATTTTGCAGATATAAAGGTGAAAAATTAAGCAGATTTAGAGAACAATTTGACATCTTTAATATTAGCGACACGAAGTTTTATCGGATTAGTGCCATCTTCATCTGCCATTTTATTAAATTTTATTAATTTTAAAGAATTATATTTCTGTATCAACGCAATTTATTTAAACACTGTTTATCAATATTTCCAAAGAGATCAATTCAAATTAAAACATTATTCTTTGTATTTAAAATATAATCAATTGTATTTTAGAAACTTTCATTTACACAAAAAATACATTTTTCAAAAAATAATTGAAAATAGTTCTAATACAAATGATATAGTCCAGTGATCGGCACTCAGAGGCCGAACACAATCGGCAATTTACACATACACTACACGAATGTCAACAAATCTCACAGCTAATAGCACAAAAAATACAATTATTTCATTCAGTAGTACGCTTACTTTCAACAGAGCAAGTATATGCCGCTTTGTTGAAGATATAAAGTACACTGTAAAAATTTGTTTTTTTTTTTTTTTAATTATAGGTATTTTTTTTTATTGTAGGTATTTGTTTTTCGTTAACATTTTAAATTAAAAATGTGGAACGTTGAGTGGGAAGAATTTTATTTTCTTGAAATATATTGAGGCTGAGTGCCTTGTATGCAATCAAAAAATTATTATTATCATTATTATGAATTATTTTTATTTTTCATTGTAGAGAAAACAAAAACATAAACTATTTTAATTCAATAAATACGGATATCCTCTTATCGATTAATTCATTCATTTATTCATTCATTATTTATCTAGAAAGAAAAAATAATTTCTTACGGTGTAAAACACTAATACATTCATATTCTCTCTTTCTGCCGACCACTGATATAGTCAATTGAGATCTTTGGAAATACAATTGAATGTTCTTTAAAAAAATTATATTGAGTTGGAAACATAATTGATCATGATCAATTTCAAGTTCCTAGTCCAAGCGGTGTGGGCAGGCCGGGTATACTTTACACATTTTAAACCCCAATTTTTACCCCTATACTGGAAAAAAAATGCAAAAAGTGTCTTATCACTGAAATAGCCCATACTTAAGGGAACACATACTCGTATGTACACATTTTAAATTTTTAGTCAATGATCTCTTTGGTCAATTTTCTCCTTTTATACTTCCATTATTACCACCTTTGTGGCGAATGTTCTAAAAAGTACCCCATCAGTAAATAGGTGCATACTCCAGGAAATGCACATTTTAAATTTTCATTTTCTAGGCAAATATCTTTGGGCAGGCCATCAAGGGGTAGACTTTTCCCAATTTTGTCCCTGGTTACTACACATTTAGTAACTTACAAACTTTTTTAAGTGTATGAATACATATTACCTTAGGGGTATAAGGGTTTTATACGATTTTATTTATATTTATTTTTCCTGTAATAAATGTAGGCGTATTATTAAAAAAATTTACCGTATATTGAAACGAAATTCATAACATTATTGCGCTTCGTTTGTTAGCCTCAAGTGAAATAAATTATATGATGTGATTCATTAAACAAACAGTGATACCAAAGCAGGGATGATATTGTTTATATTTGGTTATGGAATCCATACTATAGATACGTTACATCATCACTATAATCCATACCAAAAAAAAAACACACACACACACAAATTCCTTAGGCTGTTGTCATAAAAATAGAAAATTAATATTTGATTTAAGATTAAGATTTGAGTACAAGAGGAAATAAAAATAAAAAGTATTATAAGTTATTGTTATAATTTGAATAACGCACGTGACTTCTAAGTATATATTTATTTTTCATATATAAAATGTAAGATTATGTACATTTAAAATATATAGTTTTAAAGCTAAAGCAACCGAAAATAAAATTTAAAAGGAAACAAATTTCATTTAAAAACCGATCAACTTTTCATTGAAATCAAATGATTTTTGTTAATTTTTTTTATTTATTTTTAAATAATGTTTAAAAACTGAAAAATCAGAAAAATTAAATGATTATTCAGTTAAAATAAATGTTCAAATTTTAAATTTGAAAAATAAAGATACACTCAAAAAAAAAGACATGAACTAAAATGTAATCAATAATTTCCTTCAAAATAGTTTATAAATTGTCCTCAATTTAAGTAAAATTTTATTAAAACTTAGAAAAATGTTCTTAAAAAGTATAAAAATTTCTAAGTTTGAGGAAAACCGAAATAGTTTATATACTCAGAAATAGTTCATATTTTTCCTAATATTTCTTGATTTTAGGAAAAAAAAAACAAGTCAATTTAATAAAAGTTTATTAATTTTAAGAAAAAACATCTTAGTTTTAAGAAAATTTGCATACTCAAATGTAATAAAATTAAGTTTAGTTCAAAAAAAAATTTAGGACATAATTTACTCCCATTTAGTTCAAAATTTGTGTCTAACTTAAATCGAGAAAATACTTGAACTTTCTAATTTTTAAAAATTGTTTTCTAAAAATTAGTTCAGACAATTTAAAACAAGAAGTAATAAATTTTTTCCTATGTAATAATAAAAATTTACTTGATTTTAGAAATCGATGAACTATTTCTAAGGAAAATTTTCATGCAACTTAGTTCAGATAAATTTTAAAAATTTTAATAAAATATTCTTTTTTTTCAAGTAAAAGTTTTCTAATTTTTAAAAAATAATAAAATTTGGTATAGGATTTTTTTCTTTGTTTATTCCAAAAAACAATCAATGAAAAACAAACCAGTTAGTTTTACTAATTTTCAAGAAAAAATATTATTAAATAAAAGAAATTAAAGTAACCATTTAAAAAACTATCGTGCATGATTGTAATTTTTGGTTTGTGATCGTGCGTGAGCGTGAGTCAAAAATCTCTCTCGTGCCCATCTCTAAACTTAACAGTCTTTAACATTGAACTTAAAGTAGCTTAAAATATATATATTTTTTAAATTTTGTTAGCAAATGGTAAAAAATTTCGAATTTGCGCTTTTATGTAATAAATTTGTTTGTGACTACAATACAAAATATCGCAGGAACATTTTATACATTACGGCATAATGACTTTCCTATAATTGAGCGCTTATTAAACTTTATATTTATCAAACTATTTTTTTTTTTCACTTAATAATAAAAAAAGTTTAAATTTGTATATGTCAAATAAAGTTTAAGCTAAAAATCGTATGGGATTAAACTTATGACTTTTCCATTTTCCAATAACAACAAGAAATTTAACTGTGATATTTTGTATTTTTGCAACAATTTTCTTAAATTAGTTAATTTAAGAAGACAAAGGACCCCCAGTGTTCCTTAGCCATAGATGCCGTGTGTCACGTAGGGCGTCCCTTTTTGTAGTTCTCTCAAGTAGAACCGTTTACTACGAAAATTCAATTTAATTTTAAGACATAAATGTATAGCAAAAAGCTTGTTAAGAGCAGTGTCCTCACAAAGCGGAAGTCCTCCGAAAGTGGGAAAATACCTACTCAGTGAGTGTAAAGTACTTTAAAATATATGGTAAAATATATAACCATAGAAGCAGGATAAGGATAATTTTCACTTAAAAGAAAAGCTATTTAACTTGATGTTAGAAAATATTTTCTTATTTTTAGGAAGTTAAGTCCTAATTTTTAGTAAAAAAAATTATCTAATGAACTTAAATAAAATAAAATTTTTTTTAAAACCAAAGGAACATTTCCTAATTAACAGTACAACTTTAGATGATGTATGAACTAATTAGGAGGAAATTTTACTGTTTTCTAATAAAAATTTACTTCTCAGTAGTAAAATTTTTCTATAATTTAGAAATTTTGACCAAATTTTAAGTAAAATATGATTCTTAATTTCAAGGAAAATTTTTTTTAATAATCTTAATAAGTGTCTTTGGCACCGTTTTCATTTCAATTTTTCCTCTAAATAAGTAAATTTTTCTAAATTCAAGTTCATTTTTTTTTGAGTGTACCCACTTTACAAACACATCTTTTGTGAATGAATGGCCTTATGATTGTGTCAAGTTCATAAAGTCCTAGAAAATCAAATAAAAATAAATTTTGTATATAAGCAAAATATTTTAATTATTATTATTAAAGATGGTTAATTAAAAAAATTAAAACGGAATTTTTTATACATTTATTCAAACAGACAGCAAACAAAATTTTTGAAGAGGATTACACATTTTCCATAAAATTAACAAATTTTTTGAAAATCAACCAATCAGAAAATTTAGTTTTTGAAAACTTTATTCTGATTGGTTGATTTAAAAAAAATTAATCAATTTTATTGAAAGTGTGTAGTGAACTTAACGGGTAAATTTTTACTAAATTTTAAGCTTATGAAAAAATAAATGAAACTAAAAAAATTTGATAAATGATGGTGGTAAATCATTTTAAATATTATATAAAAAAAAGTTGATCTTAATATTTCTTTGAAAAATAATTATTTTTTCTTTGTTTTTATCTTAATTCTAAACAGTAACCTACATAATATTTTGAGTGTAACCACTGTGAAATAACAAAAGTCTATGTAAATATTTTCTACTTAAATAATATTGATTAAGTATCTACTGTTTTTTCTAAAAAAAAAAATTTAATACCATTAAAGTGTCAATTAGTGTTGATTTTATTTTTAAAAATTTTGTAGCGATTTAAAGAAAAAAAAAACAGACAACAAGTTTTTAAACTCGTCAAAACTTTAAATAAACATCAAACAATAACATGTCAAGTAGCTTAATATTTTTTGTCATAATAAAATATATTTATATTTCGTTTTTTTGTGGATTTCAACTTGATTATATTTGTACGTTTTTACGAATGACTGACTGTATGATAAATTTTAATTTAAATATCGCTTTAAGAACATTAAGTAAAAAACAAAAAATATATTTGCCAACTTAAAGCCACAAATGAAGAAATAAACATAGAAGCACATAAATATGTAAATATTTGCATTAAGCAAAGATTATATTTATATTTAAGTAAAATCAAAATGCATAAAGTTTTTAATAAATAACACTGGATGACAAAAAATTGCTACAACTTTATACTTATAAGTAAGTTTAATGCTTTAAATTTGCCAGGGATCATAATTATAGTTGTGTACGACCATAATATAATAATACTGGCATCATTTTGGGATCATAATGTGATAATTTAAGTACCATATGATGATAAAATAAATTTATAAATATGGTTATCACATACTTTTTGAATATGGTCACCCCAATCATATATATATTTTTTTCTTTACATGTAGGCGCACGCTATCAAAATGATGTATGTTCGCTTGGTCATTGCAATTTAAATCTTTGCATAAATATTACAATATACATAACGTTATAAAGGACACTTTTCCATAAAAAGATCCATAAAGAAACAAAAAGTAATGATTGCTTTAACGTGCAGGTGCATAAATCAAAAATTTCTCCATGCTCCTCTTTTTTCACTTGTATTTTTTTTTGTTTTGATTATTTCAGGAGAATGTCACAGCAAAGTGCAACTAAATGTTTTCGACTTGCGTAATAAAGTAATTGTCAATTTTTTATATGTGTTGTTGATTACACAGGCTTCATTTTTATTGCCTTAATATTGGCCCGGTTGGCTTGCTGGCTGGTTGGTAGCAGCATCAGCCAAACCATTTATGGAGTGCGGGTGTTTATTGTGTTCACATAACTGCTGCCTACTTCTTGTTTTTTCTGCTGTAGTTTTATCATTGAAATAAATTATTTGTCTGTTTGTCTGCATGAAAAGAAAGAATGAAATTTGTTGCTGTTTCGATTTTTGTTTTTTTTTATTTATTGCAGTTAATCAATTGGGGAGACAATTATGAAAAATGTTGAAAGATTTTAAAATTCATGCCAATACATGATTTACAAACAAAAAAAAAAAAAAAACTGTAGAAGAAATATTTTTGTTGTTGCATATTTAAGGTTTTGTTGCAGCCAAGTTAAGTCATTATAACGAACCCAATTAAGGGCATTTTGCAACAAGCATACTAACTACCACAAATCACAACAAAACAAACAAAAAAAGAACAAAAACAACAATACAATTGAATCCAATTCAATACATAAAACAATACAATGAAACCCTTACACTTCCTTGGTCAAATACGTAAGTAAGTAGAGCTGGCTGGCTGGATGGCTGGTTGATTCTTCAAGAAACCTAAACAATCCTCTTTATTATTTGGCATTTTGTTTTTTGTCCAAGTTTGATTTTGAGCCATGGACAAGGAGACATTAGCATAAAAATGTAATTTCTCATTTTCTCACCAATCAATGGTATGATTGGTTGAGTATTTTCACAATAAGTCACCTTGTTTTTGTGGGTTTCGTTTGCCCAATATAACTCCTCCAACGCACACAAGTCACATTGTAAAAACAACGCCTTGCCGGGATACAATTGCCAAAATGAATGCATTGGCATTCTGGATGATGCTGATGATTCCGATGACAATCATACAACATACCGTTTGTATACAAACACACAGTACAAACTGTGCACAGGGTGCCAATAGCCATCAACTAGCCAGCCAGAGCGAGTACCACAAACAGTTACTTTCTCTACAACAGTAGAAACGTCAATAACGTATTTAGACAATACATGAGAAATGGGAACACAATCAACTATTTTTTTGTTGTATTTGTTTTTATTTTTTATTGACAACCATCGGTTTATTGTTCAGTTTAGATTGAGGTACTCGCATGCATGTACACTGCATTGAATGTGATTAAGGAAATCATATTTTTAAAAATCAATCGATTTAAATAAATGTCAGAGAAGTTAATAGATATTTTCAAGACCTGTCACTTAGAAGGGCATTAGCTGATACTTGTTACCCAGTGTAGAAACGGCAATGGAAGAGATCCCATTGGGATAACTTCCATGTCAGTTATTTTGGCCAGCTCTTTCGACTTGTGAACTGTCTTATATTTTTAGCAGCTTATTTTGCATTTTGAAAAAATTAATCCAAAAATGTTAGCTGGAACTTGAGCTTCAATTCTGATAAATAAAATCGGAATAAGACTTATGAAGACATAGTAAGTAAAACACAGTGATGCCACTCAGAAAAGGTAATCCCGACAGTATATTATAAAAACTATGTAATTAACCCATACTTGGGAATTTTTCATTACCATTGAAATTTCATTACCATTTGTAGGCATTAATGCAAATAAAAAATATAATAAATAGCACAAATGCATAAAAAAACTAATTATAATTGATTAAAAAAATCATTGCTTACAAAAATTTATACAGAAAATAAAAAAAAAAATATTAAATAAAGGGTGATTCAAGAGATACTTTTTTTGACAGATCACGTGTGAGTCGTGTCATGCTGTCATGTTATTTTTGTTTAGTATTCTTTTGGCATTTCATAATAGAAAGACTTACGCCTGAACATCGTTTACAAATCGATCAACTTTATTACGAAAATTAACGTTCTGTGAGGAATGTTTTCGAGGCAAATTTTGTTCAGCGATGAGGTCCATTTCTGGCTCAATGGGTATGTAAACAAACAGAATTGCCGCATTTGGGACGAAGAGCAACCTGAAGAGATTCAAGAACTGCCACTTCATCCAGAAAAAATAACGGTTTGGTGTCGTTTGTCATCGGTCTATATTTCTTTAAAAATGGTGCCGGTGCGAACGTAACCGTCAATGGCGACCGTTATCGTGCCATGATAATCGTTTATTTGATGCCAGAAATTGAAGCTCGTGATCTTGATGACATTTGGTTTCAACAAGTCGGCGCCACTTCCCACACATCGCATCAATCAATGGATTTATTGTTAGAACACTTCGGTGAGCTCATAATTTCATGTTTTGCCGGTCGATTGGCCACCAAGATTGTGTGATATCACACCGTTAGACTTTTTCCTGTGGGGATATGTAAATTCTAAAGTTTAAGCGGACAAGCCCTCTTCGATTCACCAGCCGAAATGCTCGAACGAGTCATCGAAAATTGGACTCAACGGATGGACCATCTGCGACGTAGCAACCGCCAACATTTGATAGACATTTGATAAAAAAATAAATGCCAAAGAGTGTTCTTTCAAATGATAATAAACATTCCCCATTAAATTTGAATTTTCTGTGTTTTTTTTTTTTTTCTTTAAAAAAGTAGGGAAAACACAAATTATTTAGGAAATTATTGTCATTTCTTTTTATTATGATAATATGGTATGGTTCAATTATGTATGGAACAAAATATCGGCCAAATGACCGCCGCGACCTTGGCGGCACACATCCATTCTATGCCGTTAATGTGAAGAATTATCTCATCCTTTAACTCTTCAATTGTTGCTGGCTTATCGACGTACACTTTTTCTTTCAAATAACCCGAAAGAAAGAAGTAAAATCACATGATCTTGGCGCCCAATTGACATCGCCACCCCGTGAGATAACAGGGCCATTGAATTTGTCGCGCAAAAGAGCCATTGTTTCGTTAGCTGTGTGGCAAGTAGCACCGTCCTGTTGAAACCACATATCGTCCAGGATCATATCCTCAAGTCCTGGCCACAATAAGTTCGTTATAATCTCGCGATAGTGAACACCATTCACGAACGAACTGGGCGAGTATGCACAGGTGTTTTCACAAACCCGGTTTGCTGAAATTTGCCCACAATTCTCCCGATTGTGGATACATTTGGTCGATTATGCTGACCAAAAAAATCACGAAGTGCACGAAGTGCAATTTGATTTGAACCCCCATTATCACAATAAGCCTGAATAACTTTAACGCGTTGCTCGAAGTGAGAAATGTCAAATGAAATGCAGAAAAAAACTTGACGTTTAGGTGTGGTTCACATTCAACATCGGCCCTTAAAATTTAACCACCCTTTATATGTTCATATATTATTGAATTAAGAAAAAGAGATTATTGTTGTTACTTGGAAGTTATTCAAAGTCTTATTTCCGGTTTCAAAAATAATATTTTTAATATATGAGTACATATGAGCATATATCACCATATATGAAAATTATAAACTCAGAAAAAAAAGTTTGTGAAAAAATTTGTAAACGGTTTTCAATCGCACTTTAATATTTTTGTACTGATTTTTAGTAAAAAAAAACTATTATTTAGCAAATCTGTTTGCTACTTACATTTTGCAAACTACAGATCTTTTACAAAATATTTTATTTCAGAAGTCAATTTACAAATTTTTAAAAACCAATTTGCTAAAATTAAGGAAATTTTTTCTCTAATAATTAAAACTTACACCTACAAACTTAAATTGCCTTAAAATGTTACATTAATCTAAAAAAGCAATCAGAGCAAAAAAGCAATCGGACTCATGTCTAAAAATAGGACATCCACTTAAAATAGCACTAAAAAGCTTTGTTTAAAAATCAGCCCTAAAAACAATTAAACATTGATCCTAAAAGCAAAAAAAAAATTACTAAGCAGAAATCACCAAATAAAATCAAAATGATAAATTGGTTTGTTTTTAAATTTTTAAGCCTTTGATTTTTTTTTTAATTATGTCCATTTTTTTTTTTTTTTTTTTTAAATATTATGAAAAATTTTAATGCTCGATAAAAAAAATTTGAAATTTTGTACTAATATTAAAAATATTTAGTAATTTTTTTTGCTGATTTTAGCAAACAGATTTTAAATGTCACTTTACAAAAAGTTTACTATAATTAAGTAGCTGCAGCAAATTTTTTCTACAAATTTCATTGTACTATACGACAGCAGACATGTGCTGCTAAGATTAGCAAAAAATACCGCTGTACTCAAATTAGCAAAATTTCCCGCAAAATTTTCAGTTGCCATTACAGACTTTTTTTGGTGCGTGTAATATAATATAATATATAATCCCCATCCTCTTAACCTACTCTATCACCTCCAAAGTAATGGATCCATACATTACCTTGGGGCTCATCGCCTGTAAAATTCATCAGTGAAGTAAGCTATAAAGTAATACATTGACCGCTATAACATGTGGTGTTGCTGAGAGATTTGAATTTAAAAGAAAATTATTATTATTTATCCACGTAGACAATTTTACCAAATACCAGTGTAGTTTCTTCAGTTTTTCAACTTTTTCTAAAACGTTTCCTTATTCCATTAATGAATAGTGTTGGAATAAATCGGATGCTGTTGATAAACCTTTGTGGAATTATATGTGAGTGTATGTTATTGTATTTGTTATTTTTAAAATGATTTCATATCTTTTTTGTGTTCGATATGCCATCAAATCAATGCTTTTAAAAATATTCAATGATGAACTTTTGTGGTAGTCGCATATCAAAACACTAACAACTCATGAATATCATTGCAAATTCAACTTAATGCACACACACATACACACAGAAATACTCAAAGAACAAACCAATGCAACCATCCACAATAATCCTATACACACATAAGTACATTTGTCATGTCAATGCAGGTATGTGTGCATGTGTGAGTTGTATGTAACTTTAGTTTGTTCCCAATAAACAATTGTTCAGGTGCTTCAAGTATAAATCAAATATAATTCCAGTAGTATTTTTTAATTTCAAGCCTTGATTTTCACTTGAATTACACTGTATTTCCATGGCATAATCATGTATTGACAAAATGGATACTTGAATACCACTCGAACAAAACAGTGTAATATGTTTTAATTCAAGCCTTGAATGGCAGTTCAATTCAAGTTCAAGACCTATTTTCAAGCTTAAATTCAAACAATTCAAAAACACGATAAAAAATTATATTTTGTGCAATTTATTTTCATTAAACTTTTTATTTTTGTAAAGGGTTTTCCAATAGGTACTTGACAACTTTGAATGTAATTTGTGAACGCACTATTTCACTGATCATCTAACCGTTACTTTTCTTTTTTTTTCAGTAAACTCAAAATCATGGTAAAGTACACGAACGAACAGCGTATGCAAATTATAAAAATGTACTACCGAAATTCGGAGTCGGTGACCGCAACTTTAAGAACAAAATCATCTTCAGCGACGAAGCTCGTTTTTGGTTCAATGGGTCGTCAATAAGCAAAATATGCGTTATTGGTTTGGTGAAAATCCACATGTGCTTCATAAATCACCACTCCATCCACAAAAATAACTGTTTGGTGTGGTTTGCATGCCGGCGGCGTCATTGGGTCATATTTTTTCGTCGACAATAACGATCGTTATCGGGCCATGATTACCGATTATTTTTGGCCCGAATTGGAAAACATGGACTTGGATGACATGTTGTTTCAACAGGACGGTACCACAAACCACACAGCACACGTTACAATCGATTTATTGAAGAGTAAGTTTGGTGAGCGTGTTATCTCAAGGAATGGACCAGCCAATTGGCCGCCTCGTTCGTGCGATTTAACGCCTCTAGACTTTTTTCTTTGAGGCTACGTCAAATTATTGATCTATGCCTACAAGCCGACGCCGTTGGAAAAACTCAGAGCCAACATTGAACGCGAAATAGTGGCAGTTACGGCAGAAATGGGTGACCGTGTCATCGAAAATTGGGTCCAACGAATCGAGCGCTGCCGACATACCCGCGGTGGTCATGTGAACGAAGTCGAGTTCCATTCATAAATGTTTTGATTGTATTTCAAGTCGATCATAAAGTTTTGGAAATAAACAAATGGTTTGCATTTATTTAAAAAAAATTGTCGGTCCTTATTGGAAAACCCGATATAAGACAGATATTTATTTTGGCTTTTTGATGAATGTATTCATCTTTCCGTATTTTTTGTGTTTCCTCTCCTGTTAGCGTCGTATTGTTTCGGTGACAAGAAAAAAGGAGAATGTTGAAAAAAGTTTAGTTCAAATCATTTGATTTGATTTTTGATCTAAGGAATTAATCCATATTCATTTTAAATCTACACAAAAAATTTCATTAAATTTTTATATAAACTGAATTTTTACTGAAAAAAATCACTTAAATTTAATTTTATTTTAAGCAATTTTTAAAGTACTAAAATTTTTAGTATTTCAATGTTTATTGGGTTGTGTCAGTAGATGATACAATGCGTAATATCTCATATACGCATTACACATCATGTAGTTTTTAATATCTAGATACAATATTTTACGAGTTATATGATGTTTTATTTGTTTTTTTTTTTTTAATATTCTGTCCATTTTGTAGGTGTATGTAGGTCATCTTTGATCAATGTTGTCACACGGCAATATTGTTTTGTTGCTGTTGTTGCCGTTTTAATATCATCCTTCTTGATATAACAACAAACACCATTATATTAATGCAGGCTGTCCCAAAACTTAAAAGACAATCTCTCTATATATGTATATAGATTTATTTATTTATTTTATTTATTAATCATACAATTACAAATTATATGTTAATACCCTAACCGAGCACTATCAACGAAGGCCTTCAGCTCGTTGTAGCGAAAACAGACCAGAGCCTCTGGTGGGTATTGAACCCACGACCCCCTCACTGATAAGCTAGTACGCTACCAACTAGCCTACCGGTGCGCTCGTATATAGATTTAAAAGGGATTATTATTAAAAAACGAGGTGAAGCAACGAAATCTGTTGTATTAACTGATATTTAATTGCGATAAGTGATGCCAATTTGGTTTTTTTTACTACCACCATTTTAGATTTTTAAAAAAATAACGCTGTTAAACGTTTTTTAAACAAACTTATTTTTTTTAAAGCATAATTAATAAATTTAAACGACTTTAAGCAAGATGTAAGACTTTTAAATATATAAACATTTACCTTAAACATACTTAAAATTTTATTCGAAATTTTTATTGAAGTAAAAATTACAATTTTGTGCACCTTAAGCATTTTTAAAGCAAAAAAATAATATATATTTTTTAAAGCTTTATAATTCTTTTAAGGGCTTTTCAACTGTTCTTTTGCATAAATCAAATAAAATCAAATAAATTATTTCCCATGTAAAAATCGAAATATATATGAACATACATGATCATACATGGGCTTGTATATGATCATACATGGGCATACATGGTCATATACGTCTATACATGATCTCATATATGACCATATATCTTCGAATCCGAAATTTGAGGGTATATGGAGATATATGTGCATATATTATCATACATGCTCATATATTATTCATGTATGCTCGTATATGATCATATACGTCCATATAACTCAAATTTCGGATCCGAAGATATATGGTCATATATGAGATCATGTATGGTCATATATTGAACAATGTATGGACGTATATGACCATGTATGTCCATGTATGATCATATACAGGCCCATGTATGATCATGTATGCTCATATATATTTCGATTTTTAGATGGGTTGATAAAATTTTCAATTTAGCTTTAAATTATCTGAGGATCAATTCTCATTCTGTGATAATGTGAAGTGAAAAAAAACTTTTCATTTTCGTTTTCATAAGCACTTTTCACTCGAACTTTTCACAAATACATAATTTGCGATTCTCGTATGTATTATGAAAAAAATGTTTCATTCGCACTGTACCCATGAAACTTTTGTAACTGTGTTATCCAAAATTTAAAGCAAATGTCAAAACAGAGAAAAACGTAAACAAAAGTGAATTAAGTTCGTAAAATTTATTTTAAATAATTATATAAAAATGTCCGGATTAATTGTACTATTGGATATTACTCAAAGAATTCGGGATGAACAAAAAGGTAAGACAATGATGTTACAAGCATTTCATTGCTGTAAATAATTTAATAATTTATAGGAATTTTTTTTGAGAATGCTGAGACGCATACTTCGAGATGGCCAAAAACCATTCCACATGACAACCGACGAGCACTTCATGGATTTATATCGGCTTGCTTAAGTGATTTATACTTGGTGCGCGTATGAAGTATAATATTTCTTAAAGAACAAAAAACATTTCATAAAGAATATAAATAAACTATAAATAAACCTTAAATCACTTCATTTTTCACCGTTCTTTCGGGTCGCACTAAAACTGTTAAGGCTCGCCGCTAATTCGTTACACTTTTCGTCTCTAAATTTGACACCATCTGCAGTTACAAATCTGTAAATATGGGGTTAATAAAAGTGTGCTTTTGGTAATTAAACTACTTACTAATCGTTTGCAATGTCCACATGCTTTTCTAAATAATTAATTAAATACTCCTTTTGGCTTTCGCTGGCACGCTTTCCTTTTACAACCTTCTCTATGTTTATTTCACTTATAAATAGTCTGTGTAAACAATTTTTTCATATGAAAACATTTTGACAGTTGTTTGCACTGTTACACAAAACAAGAATCGCCAGTGCTGTGCAATCGTGAAAAAATCTTGTTTTGTTCCACTTTTTTTTTCATATGAAAACGTTTTGATATTTCTTTACATTTTTTCACAGAACGCTAATCAAAAGTACTATGAAAACGTGAAAAAACTTTTCATTTCACCGTTTCACAAAACGAGAATTGACCCTCTGGACTTCTAAAACGTTGGCATCACTTATTCCCATAACAAAAATTAAATTATGGGTGGTAAGGGTTAAAAATGAAAGATTCAATATTTTCTGCAACTACTTTCTATTGGAAACAACTATTTTATAGAGAATTCTATAAGTAGATATCTTCGAATATTATAAAATTTGTATTACCGTCTTATCAGTTCGTGAACAGACGATCAACTCAACTCGTACGGTTTTGTAAAAACTACAAAATATTTCCTATGATTTACAGTAGTAAAATGAAAAAAACAACAACTTTAACAACAGCAGCAAAATAATAATAAACACAAACATTGCCTTCGGTGTCCCCAGATGAGATGTTGATGATGATCTCACGCGTATTGTAGTTGTAACAAATTAAAACAAAAAAAAAAACAAATAACAAGAAAAATCCCATAAAATTCTCACATTCATTAAATTCTATCTTGTATTATTATAACTTTACAATTGGAATTTAATCAATAGTTGATAAAAAAAAAAGAAAAACAAAAAAACCAATTCAACATTAAGAATGAAGGAAGAAGCAACAGCAATCTCAAGAGAAATTCTTGTATCTAAAACGTATTTCATATAAAATGAAAACTTGATATTTAAAAAAAATAAAATTGTCTGCATAAAAGAAATGCAGTTTTTAGTTGTGTCATTTCAAACATTGTAATATATAGTTATGTACTAATAAAAGACTGGAAATTAAATTTTAATTTATTTTGCAACTCTTACGAAATTTGTAATACTGATTAAATTTTTAATTGATTGAAAAAAGTTTTTAATTTAATTAATTTAATTTTTTATTTGAATTAATAAAATGTTCATCTCTTTTCAATTGTTATAGTAAAGATTTTTTGAATTTTAAGCTACACAAATTACTTTTTTTACTGAAACTCAACTTATTTTATCGCGATACTCAAAAAAATAAATAAAAAAATAAATAACACTTGTTTCTTACTATATGGCCCAGATTTGTTGATGAATATTTATTAAAAGTCGAAAGTCGTTTTTCAAGGAGTTTCCATCACTTATGAAATACAATAACTCCGATTGAAAGTATATACTTCCACAAAACAACCGCAGCTGTCTGCTTTGGGTGATTAATGGCGCAGTTATTTTATTTTTAACTCCAGTTTTTACTTTGTTATTAGAAATTCAAAAAAGTATCTCTTTAATGACTCCTGTAAACACATATTTAAAATTTCTATTCAAAGGAGATTGACCCATTTTAAAATTCCATATTGGTGGACGCCAGAGTAGAAACTTCAATATCACTAAAATTATTTTCAATTGCCAGATCCGCCCTCGCATGAAGAAAAATCGCTTAAATATAAAAAAAAATATATTCAGTCTCGATCCCTTCTTCTAGCATATTCCACTTGTTCCTTGTTCCATTCCAATTCATTTTTCTTGCCTAGTGTTTCAACTCCACTCGATTCCCGTTCCAATTCATTCAGCTTGCTTAATGTTTCAATTCCACTCGATCCCCATTCTAAAGGGTGGTTAAATTTTAAGGGCCGATGTTGATTTTGAATAAAACACAAATTATTTAGGATATTATTGTCATTTCTTTTTATAATGATAATATGGTATGGTTCAATTGGTTCTTGAACGTACACGTTTTCTTTCAAATAACCCCAAAGAAAAAAGTCCAACGGTGTCAAATCACATGATCTTTTCGGCCAATTGACATCGCCACCACGTGAGATAACACAGCCATTGAATTGTCGCGCAAAAGAGCCATTGTTTGGTAAGCTGTGTGGCAAGTGGCAGGATAATATCCTCAATTCGTTATCATCTCGCGATAGCGAACACCGTTCAAGGTAAATGCTCGGCCGACCTCATGGCACACTATCGCGAACAACAGCAATGTTTTCCGCTGAACGAACTGGGCGAGCATGCACAGGTGTTTTCACGGACCCGGTTTGCTGAAATTTGACCACAATTCTCCCGATTGTGGACACATTTGGTCGATTATGCTGACCAAAAAAATCACGAAGTGCACGAAATGCATTTTGGTTTGAACGCCCATTTTGATAATAAGCCTGAATAACTTTAATGCATTGCTGGATTGTGTATCTTTCCATGGTTCATATTGAGTTAGTCTGAAATTAAGAAATGTCAAATTCAGAAAAAACTTCACGTTTAGGTGTGGTTTACATTCAACATCGGCCCTCTTGTAGGGTACTGCAATTCCATTCTTTCCTTTTCGATTCCATTCTCCTTGTCTAGTGTCTCGATACCACTCGTTCCTCGTTCCATTCTAGTTCGTTTTCCTTCCCTGGTGTTTCAATTCTACTCGATTTCCGTTCCACTTTATTCTGCTTGCTTAAAGTTTCAATTTCACTCGATCTCCATTCCATTTCGTTACTCTTATATAGTGTTTTAATTCCATTCGTTTCCCTTTTCATTTATTTCTCATGTCTACTACACTATTACTCCGTTCCATTGCATTCCCCTTGTTTAGTGTTTCCATTCCACTTATTTCATATTACATTTAGTTTTCCCCGTTAATCATTTCCCCTTTTTAATCATAGGTTTTACCGTGTTCATAAGATAAAAATTTCAAAAAGTACTCTATCACCGCATTAGCAAATAATCCAGAAAATATATTATATATTTTAGGTATGCCTTTAAGGGGGAACTTTTCCTTTTTGCCCCTCCCCATAGGACTATCCAAAAATCCTGTCTAAGTGAAAGTTGAAAAATAAATAAACTACATGAAGATATATAATTTTTTGTTTAAGGCAGCTTGCCTTAGTTTTTTTTCCCTATCTATTCTATCGCAAATTTAAAAGTTACCTAACTTTTTTCTTTTAAAACTTTTCTTAAAAAATATTATATTTTAACTTAAAAATTGTTTAACTCATACCAAAAAACTTTTGAAGTTGTATAATATTTTACCGATAATTACATAATTTTTATTTTTTGCCTGTATAAATTAACTTCACAACGGTATTTATTACACAGGGATATATATGTACAATAACAAAAATAGTTTCAGGGCATCTTGAAAATAATTTACACCAACCACAAACTTGTTTCTTTTATCTTTTCAACTTGCTACATGAAAATTATATTACTGATATTTGCATTACAATATGACAACATAATTAACTTTCTTAATTACTTTTATACTCTTAAAATAACTAAAATAAGTTTGTAGAATAAGAGTAAAATATCAAAATGTTATTAAACATGAATTGAAATAAATTTCCATGTTTACATAAAAACTTTGCTAATTATATAACAACTACTGTCACAAACTATTATGCGTGTAAATGCCTAAATGTTGTAACCACAAAACCTTGATTGTCATTTAAGTGTTTTGTCTACATCCAAAACGATGAGATGACAAGAATGTTGAAAATTATTTTCCAAGCATTTGACATAATATAGGTATAATCACCCTTATTCTAGTTGTCGTCATCAACACAAGACAATGTCGTCTTGGGATTTTTTTTTTGAAATTGGTATTCCCGTTGTCGTTATCGAAAATAATTGATAACTGTCGACAAGTATTTGGTATTCTGTAAGAAAATGTGACGACGATATTGTCTTGAAACGACTCTGATTTTGTCGACACTATTTTTAGTAACGACTTGAGGAAAAGTAATTGACTGAAAAAAAAACGGAAAAAATAGGAAGAAATATCAAATTTATTAAATGCACTTGGCCCACCGAGAATAATGTGAGATGGATGGCAGAAGGTAAAGAAAGCATGATCATATAAAGTGCATTATAAAAATATAACAAAATTTATTTATAGGTTTGGCGAGACTTAAAATTTAAAGTTAAAAAGAAAATGGTAGCCAACAAAGCCGAGTGTAATGCTACAGGTGGCGGAAGGTTCAAGCAATTTACATTGAGCCCGCTGGAGGAAGCTGTGGCAAATCTTCTACAGTTTCAGAAACAGCTGAACCCTAAGTTAAAGTCGTTTCCAACACTGAGCTGGTACGACCCCTGGGCTAAAAATCTTAATGTAGCTGCCAACTTTATTGTTTTGGAAATAAATGTGGACTTGATTCCAGTTTTCAAATTAGGTGCTATTGTTTCCAGCACATCTTTGAAGGCTGTTTTATTCAGCCGAAAGTAACTTTCAAACCTTTTAAAAAAATTAGAAGATTAACATTCTTTAAAGTAACAGACTTTGATTTTGCTACTCACTTGTTATCCGGCAGATTAAAGATATTGGATTTCTGTATGAGAAGTCTTCTTTCCAATACTAGATTTTCTTTATTTTCTTCATCACTGCTATCAGAATTTAAATTACACATAAAAAACATTTTTTCGCAAAAATAATAAACAAAATAAATCTGCCGACTCAATTTTTAGAGATGTGTTTTTGTTTAAATCGATAAACGTCGTTACAATACTGTTTTAGAATACCAATTTGGTGTCGAAGTGATGTCGACGTCGAATCAAAGTGATGTTGACTCAAAAACGACAACGACATTGATAACGACAACTAGAATAAGGATTATGACAATGTCATAACGTTGGAAAAGTTAATTGATAAATATTTATTTAATATCAAGATTTACCAGAGAAAAAATTTGAACTAACAAACAAATGCAACAATATTCATATTATGCTGATACTTTTTCCAATTTGATTTTAAATTATTATAAAGTGATCCCAAACGAAGTGACCAGTCAGTCAGACATGCTTTATTCTTGGGATCCTTAGTTGGGCGCCATTAATCAGTTGTTCCAAAGCAACAACACCCAGTTGCTTTGATACACTTAGTTAAATAAAAATGTTCCCAAAATAATAAACCCCCCCCCCCCCCCCCGCTAATAATCATGTAAATAAATGAAAGATGATTATAATGAGCTTTGAAATTGAAAATTTTGTTAACTATACCGCGAAACAAATGTATTTATTCTTGATATTAAGCAGGTTAAAAATTAAATTTGCCTGAATAAATTTCATTTTATTTTTTAATAGTGTCTATCTATATCTGCTAAACGAGACTAAATAAAAAAAAAAGAAATACACAAAATCAAATAAAAATTTAACGAATTTTAATGCAAATAGACACATTTAAGCTTAATTTGTTTTATTTCACGTAGGCATTTAAGCACGTTCGTTCAATTTTCATGTACGAATATTTGAATTCAATTCAACACACAATTCAATCCAATATACTTCACTACAATATAAAATTATACATATATATGTACAACATTTAAAAAAAAAATAACATTATAATCAATTGACATTTTATGCCAATTACAAAATGTTCACAAAACAGTATAAAAACATGGTGATTTTCTATAAGCTTTAGTCTTTAAATTATCATGTTTAAATGTGAATTACACACAAAAAAAAAATAGATCAAAACCTACCAACCGAACGAACCACCAACCAAAATTCAGAGAAAAAAAAAACTTCAACTAAAGCCCAATTTTTAAAAACCATGGCGCCAAATAACACTTACATACACGCATACACACACATACGGCGAATAAAACTGCAAAGGAATAACAACAAAAATCATATTATAGCTACAACAACATCACACAATAACAGCAACAACAACAACGAAATCACCCAAAATTGACTTAAATGACTTTACTTTATTTTATGCTTTTTATGGCAGATACGTTGTTACGTTTTTTGTTTTTTTGTTGTTTTTTTTTTTAATATGGATTTAAAATAAATACAATTTCAATTTCATTTAGCTAAATATTTTTCCTGATACGATTAGGTACCATGAATTCCTTTTCTCTATTTCTATCTCTAAACCTTATTGTTGTTACAATGATGTTGTTTCACTGCCACAATGTTCATAGATAAGTGTGTCGATTAAAATCGTTTCATCGGGGATCAAGTGTGTACTACATGCAAAAGCCTTTTAAAATGCGTGTAACTACCTAGGAAGGTATACCATGTTTCGGTGATTGATTTATGCAGCAAACTTGTGCAGTAGAGTAACAATGTAAAGGGTGTTTAAATTTTAAGGACCGATGTTGATTTTGAATAAAACACAAATTATTTAGGAAATTATTGTCATTTCATTTTATTATGATAATATGGTATGGTTCATTTATGTATGGAGCAAAATATCGGCCAAATGGCCGCCGTGACCTCGGCGGCGCACCTCCATCCGATGGTCCAAATTTTCGATGACGCTGAGGCATAATTGAGGTTCTATGCAGTTAATGTGCCGAATTATCTCATTCTTTAGCTCTTGAATTGTTGCTGTCTTATCGACGTACACCTTTTCTTTCAAATAACACCAAAGAAAGAAGCCCAACGGTGTCAAATCACATGATCATGGCGGCCAATTGACATCGCCACCACGTGAGATAACACGGCCATTGAACTTGTCGTGCAAAAGAGCCATTGTTTCGTTAGCTGTGTGACAAATGGCACCGTCCTGTTGAAACCGCATATCGTGCACATCCATATCTTCCAAATTGGGCCATAAACAGTTCTTTATCATCTCACGATAGCAAACACCATTCACAGTAACTGCCTGAACGGCCTCATTGTGGAAAAAATACGGTCCGATGATGTCGCCAGCCCATAAACCGCACCAAACAGTCACTCTTTGTGGGTGCATTGATTTTTCGACAATCACTCTTGGATCATCATTCGCCCAAATGCGGCAATTCTGCTTATTGACGAATCCACTGAGGTGAAAATGTGCCTCATCACTGAAGATGATTTTCTTCGAAAATTGATCATCCACTGTTGCCATTTCTTGCCACCATTCTGACCATTGACGACGTTTGGAATGGTCAAGAGGTTTTAGTTCTTGAGTCAATTGCACCTTGTAAGCATGTAAATGCAAGTCTTTATGCATAATGTTTATCAACGACGAGTGTGAGAGGTGCAATTGTTGGGCACGACGACGAGTTGAGGTGGATGAGCATGCACTGGTGTTTTCACATCTTCTACAGACCCAGTTTGCTACAATTTTTACACGATTTTTCCGATTGTACGCACATTTGGACGATTAAATTGACCAAAAAAATCACGAAGTGCACGATATACATTTTGATTTGAACGCCCATTTTCATAATAAGACTGAATAACTTGAACGCGTTGCTGGATTTTATATCTTTCCATGGTTCAAATTGAGTTAGTCTGAAATTGAGAAATGTCAAATGAAATGTAGAAAAAAAACTTGACGTTTAGATGTGGTTCACATTCAACATCGGCCCTTAAAATTTAACCACCCTTTATTAAAAAGATTAAACATATAAAAACATTCATAGTGTATTTTAAAATCAAATAAATCATTAATTTATTAAAAATTTCGTCTTATTTATAAAAAAAATTTCATAAATTTAAATCTAATAAATTTCATTAAAAATAAGTTGCATAAAAATTATAATTTTTATCATTTTATAGTAATCAATAATTATTATCGACAAATTCAAAACATAGATGTAAACTAAGAGAACCTACAGGTACCATGCAATGTAAATAGAATCAAAGAATTAAGAAATCAAAAGGATATAATCCCCTCAAATAGGAAATTGAATTTTAAATTTTGTTCGCGCCTATTAAAAGATTGAAAAAGTTCATTATTGATAGGATAAGCAATTCATTGACAGTAGTAAAAAGGAATTTCGTATATTGTTTTTTATCTGATTGGGCTATATATATGCCCGATCAAAGTGTTACGATCAAAAATGTTGTGCTCTCTCTAGCCCTGATCCTTACAATTTCTTCCAACTTTCTCAATTTATTAAAACTTAGTGCTTTCTGGTACATAGTAACATGAGCTTATAATGATGTTGAACCTGACAAATTCTAAATGATAAAATTTTTCATTCGCTTTGTAAAAAAAAATCATTAGTTTACTGAAAAATTGAATTAAAACTCGCTCAGTAAAATACTCTCTGTGCAGCCATAGCATTGTCGGTAAAAAGATGAAAAAATGATTGCTGACAATAAAATACCGTCCAGAGAGAATTGTATAAAGTTAGTACCGTGCAAAATACTCTACATCAATTTTTAAACAGATGGATCAAAATTAAATTAACTAACTCAAAAAAATTGTAGGCATATTCTTTAGTTTTAACTGAAAATAACAGTTAAAACTAAGGAATATGCAGTTAAAAAGGCAACAAAAGTATTTACCTTTAAAATTTTAAAATATTAGTAATTTTTAATTGTTTTAAAAACAACTAACAAATACAGTAAAAATTACTAAAAATGTCCTAAAAATAAATTACAAATTTTTATTACAAAACAAACTGACAAAAATTAGCAAAAACTTTTACCTTGAAAAACCACTTCACTCACCAAAAAAAAAGCTGTAATGGCAACTGACAATTTTGGGAAATTTTGTTAATTTGAGCCCGGCGGTATTTTTTGCTAATCTTAGGAACACATGTCTGCTGACGTGTAGTACATTGAAATTTGTAGAAAAAATTAGAAGAATTTAAATATTATTAATATTAGCGAAAAATTTTCAAATATATTTTTTTATCGACCATCTAAATTTTTTATTTTTTAAATATTTTAGACAATTAAAAAATCAAAGGCTTAAAAATTGTAAAAACGAATTTATCATTTTGTTTTAATTTGCTAATTTCTGCTTTGAAAAATATTTTAATCAATTTTCTTTACTTTTAAGATCAAATTTTAATTGTGTTTATGAGCGCCCCGGTAGGCTAGTTGGTAGCGTGCTAGCTTATCAGTGCGGGGGTCGTGGGTTCGATTCCCACCAGAGGCTCTGGTCTGTTTTCGCTACAACGAGCTGAAGGCCTTCGTTGCTAGTGCTCAGTTAGGGTATTAAAATATAATTTGTAATTATATATTTAATAAAATAAATAAATAAATAATTGTGTTTAGGGATGATTTTTAGAACTAAAAAAACTTTTTAGTGCTAATTTAAGTGGATGTCCTATTTTTATATATGAGTCGGTATATTCACTTCCGATTCCTTTTTTTAATCTATGTAACATTTTAAGGCAATTTATGTTTGTAGGAGTAAGTTTAAATTATTAGAAACAAAATTTCCTTCAATATCCACTTTTTAAAATAAGTAAATTTTTTTTGCTAATTTAAGCAAATCGATTTTCAAAAATTTGTAAAATGATTTCCGATATACAGGTTGGTTGAAAAGTTCCTGCGCTCGAAATGAAAGAATACTGTTTTTGTTACGAAATATATTTTTTATTCAATATAATCTCCTAGAAACTCAATACACTTGTTCCAATGATCTTCCAATAATTTTATCCCATCCTTATAATGGTTTTCCGGAAGCTCTGCAAAATAACCGTCTACGGCTGCTATGGCCTCTTCATTCGACGAAAAATGCTTTCCACGAAGGAATTGTTTGAGATTTCTCAAGAGATAGTAGTCACTGGGAGCCAAATCTGGTGAATACGGTGGATGTTCAAGCAATTCGTACTTTAATTCTTTGAATTTAGCCATCGTCAAAACACTTTTGTGAGCAGGTGCATTGTCTTGATGAAAAATGATTTTTTTCTTCTTTAAACCAGGTCTTTTCTCACTAATTTTTTCATCCAGCTGATTCAAAAGCTGCAATAATATTCAGAGTTGATTGTTTTACCTTTCTGAAGATAATCAATCAACAAAAAACTGCCATAACCTGCTTTGCTGTTCGTTGTGACTTCACCTGCTTTGGAGCTGAACAACCAGCTTCAGTCCACTGTAAACATTCTTGTTTCAATTTAGGATCACGTTGGTAGATCCAAGTCTTATCCATAGTTGTAAAATGACGCAAGAAGTCGGTTTTATTCGGCTTAAAACGCTCCAAATTACGCTGAAAAATTTGTTTTCGATCCACGATATTCAATTTTTTCCATATTAAAAAAAATCAATGACACGTCAACTTCAAAAGGCTTGTAAACAAAGAAAGAATTCACAGAATGACTTGCAACTTTGCATGTGTTCTCAGGACAGTTATAACAACTTGAAAAAAAAAGTTTGGAGCTAGCAGTGCCATCTCTTGGTGAGCGCAAGAACTTTTCAACCAACCTATAAATTTGTAAATGTTTTGTAAAAATTCTGTAATTTGCAAAATGTAAATAGCAAAAAGATTTGCTAAATATAAATATAAATATTTTTTTACTATAAATCAGTACAAAAATGGTAAAGTGGGATTAAAACGGTTTACAAATTTTTCTACTAACTTTTTTTTTCTGAGTGTACTTCACAAGCAACAGTCATGTGGTAACTGAAAAAATTTTTAGTGCATGTACTCACGGGAAAAGCCAACAGTTGTCGTACATATTTGAAAGAACTGGATAAACAGTTTAATATTACATCCAGATTAATAAAAAAAAATGTCCAGTTCATTTAAAAATAAAGGAATATACACTCATAATATTATGTAGTTTGCTGTAAATACAGTTTAATAAAAAGTTTTCCCTTCCATTTAAAAATAAGGGAACATACATTTATTTTTAAGAGAAATATTTATTTTAACTTTTATTCAAAATGAATTAATGTCATTTACCAATTTTTTCAGTTTCACTTTTTTTTCATTTGTTTGAAATTTGTGGTTTATTTGTTTCCGTTACAGTTATTACAAATTTAAATTTTGTTAAAAAAAATATTCAAAATATTTAAATTTTATGTTTTATTCAAATTTTGTCTTCAAATGCAATATTATTTCAATTCATATTACAACTTCATAAACACACACACATTTTGTCATTTAAACTAAATTTGTCTATAGACTGTGTGATTATACATTTTGTAGATTAAAAACCAAACACAAATACAAAAACGAAAACAATTTCAAAGATATTAATAAATCAGTTATTTTTTACGGAATTAGTAGGTAACGTTTTAACATATATTTTCAACTGATTAATCATTTGTATTATACTGGTGTCTCAGTTATTTAAACAACTTTTATAAATAAGTAACAAAAACCAGTTGATTTAAATGAAATGTAAGTAGACCAGGTTTTTAATGAAATATCATTTCTTTTAAGTGGAATTTTCTGTTTTAACTTACAAATTATTTTAAGTGATGGAACACGTCAAAATACTATAATCAAATTTCTAGTTCGTTGCCTCAGAAATTTTTTAAATCGAAAATACATTTAACACGGCCTTTACTGTATTTGTAAGTATAACTAAGATACTACAGAAAGCAAAAACTTTGAAAATTGGACCCTTTAGAATCATGGGGTTTTAGTTTAATCTTTTTCAAATTTTTTTTTCCAATCTCCAAATAATCTTTGGAACTCCTTCCCAGACAAGTTTGTATAAATGGGTAATATGAAATTTTTAAATTTAATCTTTCATCCATTTGTTTGAATTTGCGAAGCGTCTGCTTTTTATATTGTATTTTATTTATCCGAAATACAAAAACAAAACAAAAATGGTTACGTTTTCGTTGATAAATGTAGTGAATTGAACAGCCGTAACTGTTGGTGTTTAGGTGTTAAGCGATGTTGGTTGCTTTGGTGTGCTAAGGATTCATGACGGCAAAATTTACTATTAGTAGAAGAAAAGCCTGACTATTGCGTTGCTGTGATGGTGATGATAGAGACAAAAAAGTAATTTAAACTGGCAATATTTGTAAGCGCCACACATTGTAAACTTTATATTATACGAGTAGTATGTATAGTTTATTTTATACATGTATGTTATGTATATTTGTTAAATGTGTGTTTAAGTTGATAATAATTGTTATTATCAGTGTTGCTATAACTTTAGAAAAGTGTGAAGTATTTAAAGAAAATTACAATTAGAAAGATAAATATTTTGAAAGGGAAATTATTGTAAATACACATGTATATGGCGCCAAAGTATTTTGAAATTATTTAATCATAATTTAAATTTAATATTAGCTAACATATTGAGACGTAACCGCCAAAAATGTGTAAACGACATAAACAAATTTAGAGGTGGGCGAAAATTTTAGGTTTCCAAAATGTAAAGTAACTACAATAATTGTCGCTTATATCAAAATTATCTTTGCTGAGATTCGTAACGGTTTTTTCTACAGTTACACTTTTCTTGGTGGTTACACATCGTTACAAGTGTGATTATCTACATTCTTGTGCACGTTTTTATGTCTTTTTTCCAAATTTTTTTTTAAAGCTCTGTTTCTGGGCGATTTAACTTTTTCTTTTTTGATTCTTAAAGCTCTCCCAAAGAGGTTTCCAAAAAACCCAAAAAACAAAAAAATCCGACCACTGGTTTGGAAGTTAGCAGTTTTACCCTACCACCCTCCGACCATCAATCCGAAAATTTTCAAAACGCTGCCATTTCATACACTTGCATTTTCGGGGATGATCGTAATGGTAATTATTTTCATAATATGAGCCAAAGAATACGCTGATAAAATTCGACGGGTCGTGAATGAATCACCCTGTACATCGAAATAAAAACCGCTTTTATAGTAAACTTCGATTTCATTACGTGGAAATCCGTCATATGGTCTTACGGTTCATTTTCTTAAATTATTACAAATTTCAGTGATTTCATTACTTCGACACTTTTATAGTCCAGATTCAGGGACTTTGAATTTTTCCATCACTTCTGATATTTCAAAAAGATCAGGCCAAAGTATTTGGTAATTTTTTTAGATCAAGATATTGGAAACTTTATTTACTGGAATGAAACGCGATTTGTTGCTTCCGGTTTTAATACTGAATGTAAATCTACCGTAATCTTAAAGTAAAATCTAACTTCTATAATCCATGTAAATATTAATGAAATCGGGTTAAATTTAAATAAATTATATTCTTCGATAAATCAAGAGTATTCAAAATCGAAAACCGGCTTTCCAATTTTAAAAAACTGACCAATTAAGGGTTTTTTCCTAAATTCTAATAAACCGAAAACTGTGTTTTTATTGACTAGCATTGTCAAACGGGACAACATATTCGCTTAGTTTAAGTAACAAATTGACATTGCAGTCAGTTTACTCAAAATAGTTTGTAGTTTAAAATAATTGAAAATGTAATTTAAAATAAATGAAAAATCACTAAAAATCTGGTGTGCTAACTTTTCATTCAAATCAAAAGAGCTTTTAATTTATTTTTAAATGTCAATAAATTAACTTACAATATCCGTAAGTAATTAATGATTTTTTTATCCATTTCAACTGTTAAAGAACTAACCACAAATCCGTAAAAACAAATGATATTTCCCTTATTTATTTTTAACTTGTGACTATTTAACTACAAAATCTATAAAATTTTATGATTTTTAATTAATTTAGTTTTAGTTCTTGGTAATTAATTTTTCAAGCCCAAGGTCAATTTTATAAAAGAAAATATTTATTTTTAATCCAATATTTCGCTATCTCAATGGATAGCTTCTTCAGGGATTTTTTTCTTATATTAATTTTTAACAAATTTAAAAAAAAAACATAATTTAATGAAACAACTAAACTTATAAGTTAAGTTTATAAAAAAATGTAATAAAATAATTTTTGTATCCTGTGTATAATTTTTATTATGTTTCAATTGACAATTTTGTTATTTCATTAAATTTTGTTTTTTTTTATTTTTTAAAAATCAAAGTAAGAAATAAAGTCCCTGAAGAAGCTATCGATTGAGATATTGGATTAAAAATAAAATAAAATTCAGCTTGGGCTTGAAAAATTAATTACCAAGAACTATTATTAATAAGGTCGAAGAACTGAATAATTTATTTTGTTTTTGTAACTATCAACAAATTAGCTACAAAATCCGTAAAAATAAATGATTTTTCGTTTATTTTGTATTTAAAAAAAAAAAAACATTTTTTTTTCAACAAAACATTTTAAATGAAAATATGAACTTTTAATAGAAAATCAAATAAGTTTTTAAACAAACTACAGTCAGTTACTGTAAAAATAATAATAGTTAATACTAATAGTTGTTAAATAAGCTTGTTCTAGTTATTAAAAAGAACACATTTGTTCAACTTCCAAGTGAAATTATTTCATTGAAATACTTTTAAAATTTTGAATTTGAAAAAAAAAAATACTTAAAAATGCTCCAAAAAATTACCCAAGACATCAACTTCGCGGTATTTCCCAAAAACAATATTTTTGTAAGGCTGCGTAATTTAGAAAAAAAAAATTGCTACTAAAAATAGAAAATTTAAGGATTTACTTTTAATTTATTAATCATACATTGGAAAAAATATACAAAAATTTCTTTTTAAAAAATGGATCTTCCTAGAAAGTTAAAAAAAAATCATATACAGAGATTATTTTTCATAAAAAAAATAATATCAATTTGCAAGTTGAGCGCCCCGGTAGGCTAGTTGGTAGCGTGCTAGCTTATCAGTGCGGGGGTCGTGGGTTCAATTTCCACCAGAGGCTCTGGTCTGTTTTCGCTACAAAGAGCCGAAGGCCTTTGTTGCTAGTGCCTTTGTAATTATATGATTAATAAAAAAAAATAAATAAATAAATAATTTGCAAGTTTTATAACATTTTTTTGATAAAAAAATGCAAGATTTTCGGCTAATAGCTTACGGACAATTGTTCCTGATAGAGACAGATTAAAACCGCTAGATTTGACGAAAAAATCGCGAAAACTTTTTCGATGCTAGAAATACTGAAACGGGGTGCAGGGTTTCTAAAACATTTGTGAGACAAATGTGATCAAAATTTCAACATTTCACATTAATCTGCCGGGACCGGTTTAAAAAAACATTTTTCGAATACACCGAAAACCGGTTTTAAAAAAACGATTTTTCAATACTCTACTTATAGAGTCACTTTACAGTTTTTGTACTAATTTTTAGTACAGCATTATTTTTTTTTTAGTAAAAATAGTTACTACGCTCAATTTACAATAAAGGGTTCAACAATTTGCCTTATCGACTAATGGGTTGGCTCCCATCTTTGTATCTCATCATTTAATTCACATAAAATTCCTTGTTAAAGGAAAAGGGGTCACAGTAAATCACCCTACAAAACATTTGAGCATCCCTGCATTTATAGCTACTTGTAACATATAACTACTGTGATTACGATCATATGACAGTGTTATTATTGCTACTGTATTCGTTCGTATCTATGTATTTACTTGTTTTCCAAAACATTAAGCCTACTAGTCAGTCGTAGTGATGGTGTTCTCGATAACAAGCAATTTGAGTGTAGGCGTGATGATAGTCCAAAATACAAAATCCAATAGATATTTTGTGGGTTCTCAAAGCTTATGTTGGTGAACACGAATTATGCATGTTCAAATCTATGGGAATATTATTTTGTGTGTGTGTGTGTGTATGCGATAGTGTGCATGTTATCAAATAAAACTTGGAATAGTTTCGTTCAAACCCAAATATTGGCGTCATTTTCATTATTATCTAACCCAAAAAATCTTTTGAAATGCTAAAATGTTTTTCGCTTTTATGTATTGGTTAGTTTCTTTGTAGAGAAGGCAGGCAGGCAGGCTTATATTATATTAAAATTCCTGACTACTATTACAACAACTGGCATAAATGATGATTATATTGATATTGCAACAGTGTAATAATCTCCATAACACAAAATAAACGATGTAGATGCCAAAATGAGGGAGGGTTTTTTTTTTTGGTTTTCGCACAATTTGGTATAAAGCAAACTCATAAGACTTTGAATTCAAAATCCATGTATGTGGAAATGTGCATGTTTGTATATAACAATGGTAATAAATTGACTCATAATAATTGAAATTGTTTACAATTTATAATATAACTGTCAAAGGTATTTGTTCATCATAAACAATCGATTTAACAATCTTATTATGAAATCTTTAAAATTAGCAATTATGAGATGTCAATGTATGACATTTGTATATATGTATTTAATTCCAATGACCATGGCTACACTATATCCTTGTTCTAGTTTTAATGATAAATGTTTCCTTTTGGTTCAGTTAACCAGAATCTCTTGCTGTAATAAGAGACGTTATTAAGTCGATTTTAAGGCAGCAGACACTATAACTGTGTGAGTGTGTGTTCTCCTATACATGTACAATATAAAGTCTATGGTTTCCACATAGTATACCTATATGTACTATATGGTTATTTGTGGTGGTTAGACGACAAACTCTGATAATCCAACTATGGCTCCACCCAGCAACCATCTAAGCAATTTATGCGTATTTAGTAGAGTGTATTATGATTGTCCAAGTTAAATGCACAATTTGTCTGTTTTAATTTTCTTGTTGTTTCTTTGTATCTACGTAGTAGTTCAATTGCAATTTCTTCGATTGACCGCATTATCATGTTGTTTTTCTTGTAAATCATTTTGGAAAACACCGCACGCATACAATAAGAAATTATTGCAATTTATATTTTACTTTATTTTACTTTGATTTAAATTTAAATTTAATTTTAAGACTATTATGGCAACAAAGCATTTACATAAGAGAGGATTATTAGTTAAGTTATATGTGTTTATTGACGTTTCCCTGAAGGAAATGTCGATAGCTAAACTGTACTGATTCACTATTGACTTTGTCACAAGTACTACTGATTAATTATGCCCCAGCCAACGCTTTATGCTGTAGACATTTAACATGTACGTGTCATTGCGAATCTACACAACTATTGACTAGGTGTTGACATTGGAACCAGAGATTCACTAATAAATTTTAGTGATTATAGACTACACTTTTGGAAGTTTTTACTAGATTTCCACACTAGGAAGGAAGTAAGATTAAACAGGTGCATTTATTTTGTTAAATTAAATATTTTATTAATAAAAATGTCATTAAAGTTAAAAAATTATTCGTGAAAATTTAATTTTGTAGTAGACAAATCTTCAAAAGACTGCACAAAATCATCCACAGGCTCCGTAAAATCTTCATCCGGCTCCACAAAATCTCTAGAGTTGCAACTTTCACTAAAAATTGTTGCCGTTTTCTTGTTATTTTTATAAAAAATTTATTGTTTTTTTCACAAGTTTTTTGTAATTTATTTTGTTCATTTGTATATTTACTTTTTAAATCCATTTTTCTTGATATTTTTTATTAAGTACTTTAATTTTGCATGCAGCTATGCACATGTATTTTCAAAAAAAAACAATAAAAAAATCAAGAACAAGCACAGCTTTGTAGCTGCAAAAAAGGAATGTAAAAAGTATAGAAGCTTTGTAGACATGTCATCAAAAAGTCACCCAAAATAGTCGACAAAAGTGGTGACATGTAGACACTTGACCCCAGGCTTCCTACAGGGTTCAACAGTTTAAAAGATTGTTGGGTACATAAATACATTTAATGGATAATAAAGATATATTAATTACAAAATCAGGCCATAAATCGGCATCCCTATTGAAATGGTCTTAAATCCTCTACAATGTCTTTAAGTAAAAATAACTAAGATTTATCGGTCTTAGGTATGAAGACCACGTACAGGTCATCGGAACAAACCCGAATAACAGACTGAACCAACAAGATAAAGGACGATAATATCCAACCCCTCATGAAGCATGTAGGAAAGAATACAGTGCCGGCGCAATTATTAAAAAGAAGATAACCTGCCTATTAACCAGATTCTCTTAAAATATGCATTTAGCAAAACAAGTTTGCCTCCTCATCAGAGATGGAACAACAGAAACTGGCAAAGATGTATCAATAGACACACGACGTTGAAAGTGGTTCTCCAATAAAAGCTGGCAGGTCTCCTCTGGTGACTCAATGTAAAAGTCTGTAATGGCAACTGAAAATTTTGCTGTTATTACGGGAAGTTTTGCTAATTTGAGCCCAGCGGTATTTTTTGCTAATCTTAGCAACACATATCAGCTGACGTGTAGTACAATGAAATTTGTAGTCAAAATTAGCTGCCGATACTAAATTTTTGTAAACTTTTGGTAAAGTGGAATTTAATATCTGTTTGCTAAAATCAGCTAAATAATTTACTAAATATTATTAATATTAGTCCAAATTTCAAATTTTATTTTTTTTCGAGCATTAAAATTTTTCATTTTAATTTTTTTTTTCAAAAAATATTTTAGACAAAATTAAAAAAAAATTAAAGGCTTAAAAATTTTAAAATTCGCTACTTTCTGTTTTGAAAAATATTTTATTCAATTTTTTTTTTTTTAATTTAATTGTTTTAATTTTAATTGTTTTTAGGGCTGATTTTTTAACTAAAAAAACTTTTTTGTGCTATTATAAGTGGAAGTCCTATTTTTAGACATGAGTCGGTATATTCACTTCCGATTTCTTTTTTTTTACTATGTAAGTAACATTTTAAGTCAATTTAAGTTTGTAGGTGTAAGTTTTAATTAGAAATACAATTTCCTTTAATAACCACTTTTTTAAAATTAATAAATTTTTTGCTAATTTTAACAAATTGATTTTCAAAAATTTTTAAAATGATTTCTGAAATGAGCAACAAAAATTTGTAAATATTCTGCAAAAATTCTGTAATTTGTAAAATGTAAATAGCAACAAGATTTGCTAAATAATAATTTTTTTTACTAAAAATCAGTACAAAAATCGTAAAGTGGGATTAAAAAGCGTTAACAAATTTTTCTACTAACATTTTTTTCTGAGTGTATGATCATGCATGGGTATATATGTATAATAATATACGTCCATGCATAGTTCAGTATATTATCCTATATGATCTCATATATTTGCATATACCTTCGGATGCGAAACTTGAGAGTATGTGGTTGTGTATGATCATGTATGAGCTTACATGAACAATATATGAGGATATATGATCATATACGAAAATATACTCTCCAAATTCGTATACAAAGACATATGGTCGTATGGTTATATATTGTACTAGGCATAGACGTAACAGGTCAATTGAGAAGTCCTCGGCCTGACACAGAGATGGCGCTACTGGACTTACATCGATATGATTTTTAGTTAGTCCTAACCTTTAAAAATATAAATTTGACAGCTGTCGGGTCATTAGTTTGTGAATTATAGCATTTTAAGTGAAGCAACTTTTGTTATTGTGAAAAAATGGATAAAAAGGTATTTCGCGTGTTGATAAAATATTGCGTTTTGAAGGCAAAAAATACAGTTGAAGCAAAAACTTGGCTTGATGACGAGTTTCCGGACATTTCCCCAGGAAAATGGACCATCAGGTTCTCTAAAGATATAAACTGAACGTGTACATCATATCATTCACGAATATTTGGGTATGAGAAAGCTCTGTGAAAACGAAGGCGAAAATCCATGAATTGGGCTTCGAATTGATTCCGCATCCACCGTATTCTCCAGATCTGCCCCCCTGCGACTATATCCTGTTCTCAGATCTCAAAAGAATGCTCGCTGGGAAGAAATTTTCGTCGAATGAAGAGGTGATCGCCAAAACTGAGGCAATGAACAAATCGTACTACAAAAAAGGTATCGAAAAATTTGAGGGTCGCTATAATCAGTGTATCACCCTTGATGGGAACAATGTTGAATAAAAAAAACGAATTTTGCCAAAAAAAAAAATGTGTTTTACTATGGTAGGCCGGGGACTTATGATCATGCATACTCATATATGATCATATATAAGACCATGTATGATTATGTGTGTTAATAAATATTTTTTGATTTTCACATGGGTTGAAGTAAGGTTATCAATATTTAATATTATTTAAACATTATATAATTTACTGTGAAAGAGAATTTTTTTAATAATAACGGTATGTACCTGTTATTAAAGATTTAGCAACCGCAATACCAATACGAATAAAATACCACTACCAACACCAACATCATAAAAAAATTGAAAATATAGCAAAGATTATACTTAGTTCCAATGTATTCGTAAATTTTATTAAAACTATTGTCATATATGTACGTATTTACATTATTTGTTTTAACAATAAAGAGCCACATGTAGTAGTTAATATATAAATCCTTGTTTATTATTTTCAAAAACCATTCTATCATAACTTAAATTAACTTTACTTTAATGAACCTTTAGCAAACCTGTCAAAAATGCTCTTTAACGTAATGTATGTGTGGTAATAACCAATCAATTATAATTATGTTTAAATTTCCTTCCTCAGTAGTTTGAAGTTTTGTTCTTTTTTGTTTTTTTTTTTTTTTTTTTGGTAACCACACAATGTCACACTCTGACACTTAATGCTTACGAAAGACGACAACACAAAAATCTTTAGTTACACTACTTGTAGAGTTTTTTTTTTATATTTTTGTTTAATTGTACTACTTGTTTTGTAGTTAGTAGCAGGTGTACGAACAACAGTTGCAACAGGAACAAATAAATGTCAAAATGTTTGTGGCAAATACACATAGACCATACATACATACAATCAAACCATAACCACAACAAGATGAAGCAAGAAAAGTCAGTCAAAAGAAGAAAATAAGAAGAAGAAAAATGAGGCATTGATTGCTATAACTGCAAACTATAAACTCAACATGAAAGCAAATGAAGTCAACTGCAACCCACTATGACCAACATTATTACTGCTGGCGACCAAATAACAAACCATGAAAATTAAGTATAGAAGGAGAACCGCCAACTAAATAACTAACTAACTAACCATTCAACTAACCAAGCAGCCAGCAAGCCAGCCAGCCATCTAACGAACAAGCGAAAATCGGATTGTCCAAATGTTTAACTTGTTAAGTGTCAATTTGCACAAAAACGAAAACTAAATAAATAATAAAAATTCACAGCCAATTTCTGTGATAACATCTGTCGAATGTATGAAATAAGCGAACAAACGCTGTGTGTGAGCCCCAATAAAATATATAGGAAAAGTTTATATTATATACAAATACACACCAAACAGACAAATCTAATATTAAAATAAAAAAAAAATATCAAATATTTTATGAAATTCATATGAGTATAGAAATGCTGCTACCGTATGTACGATATGTTCTATTCATATGTAAGTTTGTATCAATATGTCCAAAAATTGTATACCACAGGCATATCATATCAAATACTTTAGGCGGACATTTATATACACATAAAGAATATGTTATATTTCATAATCTAAAGAATTCTGTTTAAAAGTAGATACATACCAACCTTGGGGTCTTAATCCAAAAATGTTCATGTGGATCTTCAGGATGATAGTTAGACCGATAATTACGCAATTAAAGTGTTTTCAATCAACGGCTATAGCCGGTACAACGCTTAGCTTGTTTACTCATCATATATCTTTTTTAGAACCTCAGCATCATTGGCTGCACGTAGATTGAACTTTGAACATTATGGTTCTTTTTTATGTTAACGGTCATATGAACCCAGCAAAAATGAAGCTGCCAAAGAAGCAATAAAAGCATCACTACTATGTCAAAGGCATCACTTCTTTTCTAATGGTTTCATCGATGAATTTAACATTAGCGTGTCATAGGATGGAAGTATTCAAATGTAGCTACTAGAATTACTCATACTTTACTCTAAGGAAGCAATGATAATACAAATGATTAGGTATTCTGCTGCATGAGTGGAAAATGTTCATATAATTTCTAGTATTTAAGCTTTGATGAAAATTTAATTCATAAGAATGCAGAAAAATAAGTTTAAAGAATCGACATTTATGCATTAATATACAAATACTCATTATTAAAACAAATAAAAAATTCTGCATTAGTGAAAAAGCATTTTTTAAACATTTTTCAAAAATTGTAATGCATTTTTAGAAAAATTTTAAAATACTTTTGGATAATGTAAAAACTGGTTGTACAACTTGGAAACATTTTTAGACGATTTTAAAATATTTTTAAACAATTTAAATAATTTTTGCACAATTTTAAAACATTTTTGGGCAATTTGAATTAATTTTTACACAATTTTAAAATTATTTTGGTAGATTCTAAATTAAAACTGGGAATGATGTAGTGTTAAATAAAACACATAATGCAAAAATGCACAGATTGCGTCGTCATAAATATTTGAGGCTGAAAAATGCAAAGGACAGGCCAGCTAGTTTCAATTAAATGTCAAAAAAAATCTGTTTTTCTTGATTTTTCAAAACTTCTATAAAAATTTGCAAAACTGCATAGATTCTGACCCTCATGAAATTTTAAACTAAAATATAAAAAAATGATTTAATAAAAAAATTAAAAAAGTTCATCAGAACTATTTTCTCAATTTTAATAAATGTTTAAGATTCAAAAAAAATATATACGATATACTATAACTTATGCTCTAGAAGTAATGAAGAGTGATATTTTAAGATATGCATCCAGATCACTGCATTTGAAATATGAACACATGAATGCTTTTGGAAGTGCCTTAGAATAACACCAAAAAATCATAAAAGAATGTCAACTGAAGTTTAGGAAGCAATGAAAGAAGTTATAGTCACAGAATGACTACCACTTTTTTTTTTGCTGGGAATATCCTAAATTCTTTAGGGAACAAGGAATTTATAGGAAAGCCGACAGACCGTATTAACACTGAATTTAAATTCGGTAGGAAATTCAGGGTCATCCCAAGCAGGTCGGAAAGGGCAGCGGGTGGTCCGGAGGTAGACACTCGCAGTCTAAACTGGTACACTGACGGGTCTAAAATGAACTCCGGTATGGGAGCGGGGGTCTTTGGACCCAACACGAGGATATCGGAGCCATTGGGCAAGTGGCCAACGGTATTTCGAGCTGAACTACAGGCTATACTCATATACGCCAGACTGAATATTGGAAAGGGCCTAAAGGGCGCATATATTTCTATCTTCTCGAATAGCCGAGCAGCACTCCAGTCTTTGTCGTCTTAGACATTCACTTAAGGAATAGCTTTTGAGTGTTTTGATACCCTTCAACAGTTGTTCACGCGTAACAGAATTACTCTTTAGTGGATACCAAATCATCGTGGACATGTTGGACGAACTAGCTAGAATGGGTTCTTCCACACCTTTGGTGGGACAGGAATCATACTGGTTAAGGAGAGCGAACTACCAATGGCAAAGGACCTTTGGAACAATTCTTTGGGGATGAGACAGGAAAAACTATTAGTCAACCCCTTTTCCAATGGAAAATTTGGACCTTGCTAGGAACCACATTAGGTTACTAACAGGGTTTCTTACCGGACACTTTGGGTTGAACTACCATTTGTGGAAGATGAATCTTTTGGATGAATCTTGAGGGAGACGAAATAACTATCCACATTTTGTGTGAGTGTGTTGTATTGTATAGCAACAGGAGGAAAGTTTTCAATAAGAAATTTTTAGGTCCAGAAGATATAAGGAACTCTTCTTCATCTTCTATATTGAAGTTCATTGGGCCGTGGGGCCAAATCTTGACTTAATAAATATTTAGAAATGAAATACATACCAACCTTTATCTTTGAACGAAATATTTAATAAACCACCTGTAAACTTTTTTGCAAATGTCCGATTAATTTTATGTACATTAGTCTGTTTTAAAAATTTAATGTGGTTAAATAACTTGCACCCTAATTTACACACACATGCATAGTGAATATTTTGCACATTGCATGCATGCATGCATGCGAATATTACTCATTAAGATCGCATCTTTTACTAATAATGCTCAACGGATTAGTTATGTTTATTAAAAAATATGTTTGTATAAGCAGTAGAACGTGTACAAAGCACAATCATTTCAACTACAGTAGAATCTCCTAAAAACGCACACTGCTAAAAGCAGCAAATTTTTTAGAAATTAAATTAAAACTTAATAATACTAACTCGTACAACAAACATTCATAATTTTTAGTTTAAAATAAAATTAGGCTTTATTTTAACATAAAAATTTTAGATTTTCTAATTTTTACTATAAAAATTTATTTATTTTTACAAATTTAATTCTATATCAAAAATTTAGTAATATTTGAGTTAATTTTAGAATATACACTCGCACAGCCAAATTCTGTAAATCTGTGGAAATCGGTTATTCATAGGTTTCACTGTATTATATTTCCCAGCCTAAAGTATACTCATATGAGCAGTTATAGACACAATACTGATAGTTAGTCTGGCTTATTTAGATTTTCATTTGATATAAACTCGTGTTATACTACAGATTATTCTAGTTATTGTTGTTGAAAATTATGAAAAAACACTAAATTAAATTAAAATTTGTTAACTGATTTTAGAAAAAAAAAGAAACAAATTGGGGTCCATGTAACCTTGTAAAAATTTGAATATATATTAAAGCACAAATAATAATTTATATTAACAAAAAATATAAAAAATATAAAAAATTTACGTAAGAATTAGGTTATTTACCAAGGCAATTTTTAGAACTTTATAAAAAACGAAGAGCTTAAAAATCTAAATCGCTTCGGTCCTCACTACAGGGGAAAAATTACACAATTCATATAGTTTGTAAGTTAAAATAACAAAAAATACAATTTACTTCCCTCGTAGTTATATGAAATGCAACACTTCTCCCATCAAGTACCACCTGTTAATAGACCACTGTCAAATTTTGAGCAGTTCAGTCATTTACTTTGCGTTTAACAGCTGTTCAAGACATACAACCTCGTGGATTTTTTTAAAAATGGAAAAAAGTGAATTTCGAAAGCTCATTAAACATTATTTTTTGCAAAAAAAAAGTGCCAATCAAACCAACGGAAATCTTGATAAATACTATGGGGACTCTGCACCATCGATTTCAATGGTAAAAAAGTGGTTTACTGACTTTAGTTGTGGTCGCACAAGTACAAATGACGCTGAACGTTCTGGACGGCCAATTGAGGTCAATACACTCAAAAATGTCGAAAAAACACGATATGGTGTTGGCAGATCGAAGAGTAAAAGTGTGTGAGATCGTTGATGCCATAGGCATTTCATATGGCAGTGTGGTTTCGATTTGCCGCGTTTACTCTCAATTGACCATAAGCGTAATCGTGTGACAACTTCAAAGAATAGGAATTGGTACCTCATCCGCCATGTTCTCCCCCAGTGACTATTTCCTATTTCCAAACCTAAAAAAATGGCTCAGTGGAAAGAGATTTAGCTCCAACGATGAAATTATTGATCAAACAAATGCCTCTTTGAAGGACCTTAAAAACCTATTTCCTATTTTTTAGAAGGGATACAAAAATTGGAGAAACGTTGGACTAAGTGTATTGAGCTAAAAGGAGGTTATGTTGTAAAATAAATTTTTCATTTAAATCAAAATATTTATTTTTATATGGTAAACACCGGTAAAAACAATTGATTATTCAGTTAAAATAAATGTTAAAATTTTACCTGCCAATTCCGTAAAAAATAACTGATTATTCATTTCTTTTTTTATTATTTTTTATTTTTTTTTTTTGTTTTTAAATCTGCAAAATATATACTCACACACTCTATAAACACATGTTGTGTGAAATTTATAATAACTTTGGAAGGGATACAAAAATTGGAGAAACGTTGGACTAAGTGTATTGAGCTAAAAGGAGGTTATGTTGAAAAATAAAATTTTCATTTAAATCAAAATATTTATTTTTATATGGTAAACACCGGTAAAAACAATTGATTATTCAGTTAAAATAAATGTTAAAATTTTACCTGCCAATTCCGTAAAAAATAACTGATTATTCATTTATTTTTTGTTTTTTAATCTGCAAAATATATATTCACACACTCCATAAACACATGTTGTGTGAAATTTGTAATAACTTTAACGGAAACAAATAATCCATAAATTTCCATTTCGTGGGTAAATTTTTATTAAATATAAAACGAATGAAAAGAAGTTAATAAAACTGAAAAGATTTTTTGGATTTTTCGACCGGAACGTTAAATGGAGTGCCTTTGCTTAATGTCCAGCCCCAACCAGTTTGCCTTGAAACCTGAATTTTAATAATTAAGTTCCTTGGAGTATTGGCTAAGTTACCAATAAGCTAATTTGTAAATGGGGTTAAAAAGTGAAATGTGTCCCCCTTGTACACCAGCCCAAACCGAAGATCATGAAGGCACTCGCAACCGGATTTTAAAGGGGGCAATGCCACCAAAATCGAATTTAAAATACGTATTCCCTGTATTATAAGCTAGCCAGCAAAACTTTGGTAATCGGTGCGATATGCTTATGCATTACCTCATAATGGTAGCTCATTACATTTTGCATAATTTGCAAGCATAAAGTAATGAGTTCCTGATTATTGATAATGTATTTCAAGATTTATAGCAAACGTAAAGTAATTATGGAAATATTTTTAAAAATATATTTTTAGACTCATTACACGAAATGCCTCAGTTCATTTATGTTCAAAGCAATTAAATATTATATGCATCGATAGCTCTGTGGGCAGAGTTGTCGGCTGCGAATCAGAGTTCCCAGGATCGATTCGCATCATCATGTTTTATATATAAAAACGTTTAAAATATTTTTAATCACTTTTTTAAACACATTACTTTTCTCATCCTCGTAACCATATAAGTAACCACTTACTAAATTACCTCTTAAAGAATGGGTTCGTACATTACCTTGAGGATCATTGCCTGTTAAATTCATCAATGAAGTAAAGTGTAAAGTGTTGTAAAGTATTGCATCGCACCCTATGTCTATACATTACTTTACACATTATCTGGTAATGTATGGTTTGCTGGGTAACTCACTAGTGATGGACCTTTTGAAGTTTTTTTTTTAAAGTTTTTCCCTACCAAACTGCTTTGCCTAAAGATCTGAAATTTACAGCATGTATTCGCTGGAGGATGGGCTAATTCACTTTACAGATAATTTTTGAAATTATCTATAGGAATGAGATTAAAAGGGGGTTCTAATGGAAAGAATGGACTTATGCATGCCGCAATCTTGTTGTCTTTTCCAAAACAATCATCCTTACTATACAAAAATTTAAAGCTGACTTCTATTTAAAGACATTTTTAGTGTGAAACTTGATTTATTTTTAAGTATGCTGCTTCGTAATTCGTTTATAACAAATCATATGCTTAAAAATATTTTTTTGTAGAGTTCTAATGCCCAAACTTTCAAAATTTTAGAAAAAAAAAAAAGATTTTTGAGGATAAAAAAGAACACAAAGAATTGCAAACAATTGTATTTCGTAAGATCGAGATTTTATTGTAAATTAAATATAATGTTGTTCATAAAATAAATGGTTTCCATCGTATGAAAAAAAACAAGATTTTTACTAAACATGTATAATTAAATATATAAGTCTTCTCGGTAAAAATCAATTTATTTTTACAATGCTTATCGAAATCAATTAATGAATAAATTTTGTGTAAGCACAACAACAAAATCATAGTAATTTATTTATTTTTTTTTTTTTTTTTTTTTTGTAAGCAGTTAATTAA